>CM048916.1:918017-1518017 GCA_026686955.1 Epinephelus cyanopodus
TGTAGCGTAGCCTCTGAAACATTAACGTTACCTTCTCTATATACTACACTATACTCTTCTCTTCTCTTGGCGTGTTACACTCATACTCCTCTTCCGTGTATCTAACGTTACTTTGCTAACGGCTACGTCTATCATAGACGTAATGACGACGTAATGGAGGAGGGGGGTGGGACGTTGGACGGAGGCCGGAGTTATGGATGTTCAAATTTTTTCTAAGTGCTGTATGAAATGCAAGGTAAGAGTTGCTTTAAATGTGTTGCTGTCTTTGCTGTTTGGTGACAACACCTGGCTGCCATGTGGACAGGTGTGTTTACCTGTCTCACTGGTCCTGTGGGCGGAGCTCTGCCTGTCTGCGCTGTCTCTCGTCCTCCAGCTGTCTGGTCAGAGTCCTCTGCTCCTCCAGCAGCCTCAGATTCTCCTTCTTCCTCTCCAACCGCTCCAGATCCCTGACGACACCCTCGTGGAGACGCTGCAACACAAAACACAGAAATTAACATTTTAGTGTCAAAGACACGATGGACAGATTTACATTTCCTTTTTCTAATTTTATCAATCAATCAATTCACTGTACTGTAAACGTCAAGACTAACTGAGGAAACGTTATCATACGTGGGGAAACACCAGAGGCAGGATAAACACTCAAAATAGAAAACAATTTCAAATCAATAAATGAATAATTTAAATAAATAATGAAATGGAAGAATATGCCAGCGAGAAAAACAGATTAATAAAAATAAATAAATAGATTAATACACAATGAATACAAAATAAAAAAAGACAATTTAAAGCCAGGCTGAAGATAGTTTGCTTTTAAAAACATCAGCAGTCTGTGCGGCCCTCAGGTCCTCAGGCAGCTGACAGCTTTATCTTTATTAAGGATCCCCATTAGCTGGTGCCACAGCAACCAGCTAGTCTTCCTGGGGTCCACAAAACACATACAGTAACAATCACAAAAGACATACAATATCAAAACCAAGAAATATAACCAAAACCCAACATACAATAGATTATAAACACAACCACATTAATGCAAATACAATAAATAAATAAATAAAATTAAAAATAAATAAATAAACAATAATAATAATGAAATTACTAAACCTAACAAATACAAGACACCTGAGATGGCCCCAACCAGATCATACCAACACACAGTGATCATATTAATTACAGTCTTAGATAAAAGTTAAGTTTCTTTTTAAAAGCTGATTTACTATTAAAACAGCAGAGATATTGAGGCAGATTGTTCCAGAGAGATATTGATCTATAAATAAAAGAACGCTGCAAGGCATTCGTCTTTGAGAAAAGAAGTACAAGCTGACCTTTGCTGGACCCTCTAGTGTTAAGATGAAAGCCATGTGTAAGTAAGGTAAAGGAGGTTGTTGGGTTGGTGTGTGGAGCAGTGAGACCTGGCATTAGAGGAGTGTTTCTGGGACGCCAGAGATCACTGTCTAGCCTCCACACCGGCAGCGCACTGTCCAGGGTGTTGCGTCGTACCGGAAGTCAAATATTTGAACCTTAGTTTCCAACTTCGAGTATGCTTATTTTTACAACAACTCAAATTGTTTTAGAAGAGCGAAGTTCATTCTGACAACCCCAGATGAGACCGAGATAGAGTGGAATCCTACATCACTCCAACACTTTCAACTTGCTGAATTGTGGAATTACATAACTTTAAGTCAAAACAGAGAGCAACTTAAGTGTTTCCGCTACATTCATTAAATGCTAAATTCTTGCTGCCGCTGCTGCTCCTTCAAAACATTTATTTTATATTTGGCCGAATATTGCAAAAGAACACACATTCTGTATTCGGCAGAATAAGTTAAAAGCAAGGCCGAATAATAGCGGCGTGTTTTGATGACGCGATCAAACAGCGTGCGGTGACGGACGGAGTAAAATGTCGGCAGTTTGGCGATATTTTACTCCGTCCGTCACCATACTCGCATTTGCGACTAAAAATAGTTTTGTGCAGGCAAAATAAATCATTCAGCAGGCTGTGTGAGTACAGATTTCAACCAGCAGCAGAAACGAGAGGTTGAACGGGGATCACAGACACGGAATACGTATTCCTGTCAAATACGGCGGCGCATGATAACAGCTTACCGGCTCCAGGTGAATAACTTGTTGTCATGACTGCCCAGAAGTACCTGAACAGCCGAGCTGTGGTGGCACACAGTATGTGACGTGTCAGAGGAGAAACAAGCTGTTCACATTTCTCTCTTTGTGGCAGGTAACAGTCCACAAACCTCACCGCACTTTAGGGACTGTTCTTTACTTATGGAGGGACTGTTCTTTACTTGTCAGGGTGGCTGGTTGATTCTTATTTTATTTATTTATTTTATTTTGATCCCCTCTATGTTAATCACTTATTGATGCTGTTTTTGAAGTATGAATACGTCAGTAAGTAATTTATTCCATTGAAATATCATTGATGTATTATAGAAAGTGATTTATCTTTTTATAAATGACAAAAGGCACATCTGCCTCATTTTTGCTGTGGTATCCTGATACTACTCAGGAGGGTGGTCATCTGCAAAAACTAAAAAATGGCATTCAGTATTCGACCCCCCATATTGATCGTGAAAATCATTATAAAGTTTCAGTGAAATTTGAGTGTTGACAGAGGAGGAGCTTCAGTCAGCTCCACATGAAACAGGAAACAAACTACTTCCCTTCAGTACACTGACCTTCAAGATAAAGTTACACAACAGCAGGACTGAGTTTGGTATGAAGGTCAAAGACATTTGGTTCTGAAGAGAAGCTGCAGTCGTTCTCACACCATACACTTCACAACGAACAAGATTAACTTGCTACATCCAACAGATATACGAACTATTGAGCACAATAAACACAGCAAACCCCAACTGATCTCTGTTACAGCTATCCCATAATAATCAATTTGATAACTCACATAATAAAGATATGTCACTGGATAAACATCTTGTGAATCTTAAAACCCTCTGAGGAAAACTACCATTTGTAACAATCAGCTTCAACTTCACAGCTCTGAGGATCAATAAAGGTTTATCTTATCTTGTCATGAAAAGTTGTTCATCGGTATTTAAACACAGTGACAACCAGCTGCGAAACATTAAAACCTGACACACAAACACATCAGCTGAGAGCTTCAGTTTCCCTGATGTTCTGTGTGAACATGATATTTACTGGACAAACGTCTGACTGCTTCCTAAATGTGAAGAAGGTAAAGGAAGTGTCCGTCAAAATGATTCATGAATATTAATTATCACAACAATCGCTACATGCAGAAATACAAAAGAAGACACAGAGACAAACAGCTCTTTCTGAGATCAGTATTTAGATACAGTTTCAAACATAATCATGTAAAGTTTTTTAAGATATTTAAAGACTTTACATTAATATGTTTATGGGAAATGTGGCAATTGAGTTCAACAGTGACAGAAATTCTCCTTTGACAAGGCTCAACAATGCGCACGATTCACACTCTAAACAAATGTATGAAAGGACTTATTACTCAACAAATAGAAAAACACAGACAGAAAATATAAGTGTGAGAATCAAAACACACACAGCAGTGACTTGACAGTCTGATCCCAAGACAACCGCAGAGAGACTTTACTACAGTAGATATGCTGATGATGGTGGTGCAGATTTACTGTAGGTGGTTGACAGTAGATTAAGTGATGACTAATCGACTATTAAAACAATCGTTAGTGGCAGCCATAGTTGACAGTGCAGGTGCTGCAGCGTCAGGTGAGTAAATTAAAGTGTCAGTGTGTGAGGACTGAATCATTTACTGTAGCTGATTATAAAAGAATGTGCACAACACAAACACACGTCTTTTTATGGAAGGTGCTTGAAAATAAAACACTGTGTTAAATAAGGAATGTTGTAAAATATCAAATGCACAGACGGTTGAATATGAGACGCAAATATCTGAATAAATACAAACACAAACAGGATGTAAACATCTACAGAAAATATACGTAAAAGTTTCATAATAATTCCAGTGTGAAGTGATTCCTGACTCTTCGGTTATTGTTCTGTTTACGTACTGGATCTGAATTATGATCTGAGGTTTATTCAATTACTGTTTTGTTTCTGTTTTTTTTTAAAAAAAACATCGATTTCTCTGAAGCCTTTAATTTGATAAACTGTACCGGATGTTTGTGTTAGCTGCTGAGCGTGTTCGTGCTCAGCTAATGTTACAGCTCGTTGATTCAGTTCGCTACATGTTGAAATGCTGCAGTTTGTCCGTTAAACACCGTCAGGTTTTAATTATTAACGGACAACAGCCCGTTACCTTCCCGTGACCTCACAGCTAGCTGTTAGCCCCGCCGGAAGCGTTAGCTCGGCTCGGCTCGGCTCGGCTCGGTTACCTGTTTGTCCCAGGACTGTTTGAGGTGGACAGCAGCCACAGTGCTCAGAGTCAGAACCACAGAAACTCCCAGGACGACTTTAGAGGCTGTCGACATCACGTTAGCCTTTAGCCTCGCGTTAGCCGGCTGCTAACTGGCTCTGATGTGCTGTTAGCTCACTCACGCCTCTTCTTCTTCTTCTTCTTCTTCTTCTTCTTCTTCTGCTGCTGCTGCTGCTGCTGCTGCTGCTGTTTCTTCTTCTGCTGCTGTTCACCTTCCTTAACGCTCAGGCGTCTGGCCTCCACACAGCGCCCTCCTCTGGCGGCCACAACAACATACAGAAGTCTTGTTTACATGTTCAACACTTATTTATATTTGATTTGATTTTACTTCCTTCATCCAAACTGAGATTGATTTTAAACAAAGTCCTGAGTGAGAGAGCAGCGTCAAGAGTCTACACAAACAAACAAAACAACAGCAACAAATACAAACAACATCAACATGTTTACAAATAAAAAAACAACTTAAAATGATGACAAATACAAACAAACAACAGAATCTAAACAAACAACATCAACAGCTGGGAAAAAAAAACTTGTGTTTTGCTGCTCTACAGTTTCCACTTGTTCCACCATGTTGTTTATTCACCAGCTGACAGGTGAGGTCGTGTCGTCCGTATAAAAATGAAATTGTGCACTGACAACATTACAACACGTTATTGATAGAAACTGTAAATACATAGAAAACATGACTTTAGCACAGGCACCTTGTTATAATCAAGAAATATATTTAAATTAAACCGGTCTCACTCTGAAGTCATCAAATATCGCCACTTGGTCAGTGACTTCTGCGTCAGACACCAACGACAAAAGCTTTCTTTTTACTTCGGCATGATACTCAGCTGGGCGGCGTCAGTGTTAACGGCGCCTGGCGACGTCAGTGTTAACGGCGCCTGGCGGCGTCAGGAGGAAACGTGGTCTGATGGCAACAAAAGGGGGCGAAATGTCGGAGAGTAGGACAGGAGGCCGGTGTTCACTTCCTGAATGACTATAAGGCCAAACCCTGTTTTTTTTTATAAACGTAACCACATGTGTGTTGTTGAAGGAAAAAACATTGTGCAAACTGTACATTTCCTGTGAAAACAGAAGTGTATTTTGAAAACAGACAATGCATGTAACAGGCTGAAGTTGACACGGCGTCCCAGAACGCCAACAACCAACACACCCAGGGTACCTTGGACGCCACAAACACTCACGCAGTTCGTTTGTTCTTGTGTGTTTCTTTATTTATTTCTGTATGAAGCTTTTGATTCTTTTATTTCTCATAAAGACAGAGATGAAGAAGAGAACTCAGCTCAGCTTTATTTTAAAATGATAAAAATGTTGTTGGAAATGTGAGTTTGTGAACAAAGATTTTTTCCAATAATAAAAAACAACATATTTTAGAGGTTTGTAACAAGAGGCTGAAGAGACGTGTCATCAGAAAGAAAATTATATTTCTCTTTCTTTCCTGTTCATTTCTTCCAGCTGTGAGGAAAAAACATATGACACACATTTTTGTTGTTTCTGTTACATTTCTGATCCATCCATCTTCTAACCGCTTCATCCTCTTGAGGGTCGCGGGCCTGGAGTCTATCCCAGCTGACACTGGGTGAGAGGCAGGGTTCACCCTGGACAGGTCACCAGACTATCACAGGACTGACACATAGAGACAGACAACCATTCACACTCACATTCACACCTACGGACAATTACAGAAGGGCTCCCACACCCAGGTTTGAACTGGCAACCCTTTTGCTGTGAGCCGAAAGTGCTAATCACTACACCACCACAAGTGATGTTTCATGACTTCTGTCACAGAAACAATTCTTACAAAACAGTACAAATGTTTTTTTTTGTTATAGAAATGACTTTGTATTTCTCTGACGCCGGGTGCACAACCTAACACATTGACGGACTGACACTACCTGGAAGTCATTCATCCCGATGGAGGTCAAAATGACGGACAGCACGGCATCGGTTCCGTTAACCGTCGGCCTGTGGAGGTGTTGGATTTTTCCTACTCAGGCGTTGACAAAATGGGAGACACGGAGTGTGACGGTGCCAAAAGTAGGAAATAAATTGCAATCACAGTTGTAAACAAACAATATTTCATTTATTTATGCAGCTTTCTGGCCGACAGCACGCTAGCTAGCCGTCCGCACCTGGCCAGGTCCATCAGTGATGGAAGCATGCAGCGTTGTTGTGGGGGTGGGGAAGGTGTTGAGGAAACGCTCCGTTAAAACAGGAAAAATAGGTTGTACACCATCAGAAACATTTAAAAAAAATAAAATAAAAAAATCCAAACAATATTTGTAGTTATTCTGTCAGAAAAAGTTTGGTTGAAATGATAAAATGAAATATTTTTCACTTCAATATAGAAATAAGATAAATAATTGAATGCTATGTGTAAACAATGAAAACACAACACAGACAAAGATCTTAGAAACATTCAGCAATTGTGTTTCAGACAGAAAGTTTCGTTAAACAGTGAAAATAAAAGATCTTTCAGCAGGTTGACGTTTGTCACAGCTGCAGTCTGAAGAGAACTACATTACCCATGAGGCCACTGGAAGAGCTCGCCCGCTGACCAGTGAGGAGCCGCGCTGCCGGCGGGGGGGGCGGAGCTTCTGGTCCCGTTCAGAGAAAGTGCCACGACTCTGCAGCCGGACGGACCGAGAGCTGAGGTGAGAAAAACTTTATTCCAACGGTTTTATTGAAGAGTCGAGCTCAGACTGGAGCTGAAGAGTTTAGATCAGCTTCTGAAGGTTCTGATGAGAACAGAGTCGAGCTCGGCTCCACAGACTGAGACAGGATGCTGAACAGCTGCACTCAGAAACGTCTCAGTCCAACAGTCAGTCACAGGGAAATCTGCTCTTTATGGCTTTCTATAGATACAAAGACAAAACCTGCTCAGATGAGATGATGGAAGTTTGCTCAGCCTGAATCTGCTGCAGCTTTCAAATCTGTAAACTAATATGCAGATATATGAAAATATATCCAGGTGAAGGTCAGTGTGAGGGAACAGGTCGTCAGTTTAAAGTGAGTTTTAATGTGAAATCCAGGATGTGAGGTGTTCACAAGAAACTGAGCTGAGTTACATAACTCTGTGTGTGTATGTGTGTGTGTGTGTGTGTGTGTGTGTCTGTGTGTGTGTGTGTGTGTGTGTGTGTGTGTGTGTGTGTGTGAGTGAGTGTGTGTGTGTGAGTGTGTGTGTGTGTGTGTGTGTGAGTGTTCACAGTACAAAGGGTTAATTGTGGACTCGGACACGTTGCTGTTTCTCAAACTCTCACTCTGTGTACTGGAGAATATATTCAGACTCACCTTGAACACAGCACAGAGTGTGTTACATCAGGATCAGCAGACGCACAATCGTCTCTGCGTCCAGCTGGAAACTGTTTGGAGTTTATTTCTGACCCTCAGACGTAAAAACAATGTGCAGACACTTTACTGCAGTAAAACTCAGCAGAAAAACTCAGACGTGACTCGATGACAGCGACACGAGTATCTGGAACAAAATGTACTGGAAGTATGAAAAGGTGAAAATCTCATGATGCAGAATCGCCCTCCTCAGTGTTGTGTTATTAAATTATGAAATCATTATTATCTGTGTGTGAATGTGTGAATGTGAGCAGTGTTTCACATACTTCACACACTGTGGAGCAGTTTGATGTATAAGGGACTGTTCCTTATTTACGGGGTTCAGCTCGGGGAGACGTTGCATTTTATATTTAATGTAACGACCCTCAGCAGCCCAGAACCTGCTGCTGGGTTTGAAAGTTTTCTGTAAAAATCTCCAAAATCACATCACATTTATCAGGCTCAATAAAAAACACAAACAGAGTCGGAGGACGTTTGAAGACGTTCACATTCTCGTCCCACCTGGCCACACATGACCGCCTCTTTACTCAACGTCACGTCTACAGGTGACACATCAGGCGTCCTCCTGCGTCTGTTGTTGACACTCTGGGACGTCGTGTCTGTTTACGCCTATTACACGCATCTTATCTTATCTTATCTTATGGTGGCTTCACAGGAAACGTCACAGCGGTGCTAGAATCCAATCTAAATCTTAAAACTAATTTTCAGGCTTTTCTGTCATCGTACGGACAAAACAACTAAAAAAATGATAATCGTTATTGGCAGTCTGAGGCTAATCAATGATCAGCTGATCAACGCAGCAGCTCGTCACCCTTCAGGGGATGAACAGGAGCTACTGTTCTGTAGATTCATCACGTCATTAAATATGTTGAGTTTAAACACAGTCATCTGAGTGAGGGTTCAGATTGAATCAGTGACGTTCTGCTGAACACAGACATTGAACTTTGACCTCCAGTCAGTGGTCAGCAGGTAAACAACCAGCAACAGCAATCAATACGTTCATACAGAGGAGTGTTTCCTGTTAAAGGAAAGACATCAAACCGTTCAGAACGCTGCAGAGAAAAGTGTCAGAGGTGTGAACTGGTCGGTCTGAGCTGGACTCAAGCCGGCTGATGGTGTCACCTGACACTCAGCTGGTCAAATGGCCGGCGGCTGGTTTTAAAGCACGTCACCTGTTTCAACAGCCAATCAGCTTGTAGTGAAGTCAGCTGGTCAAGTCAAAATGATCACAGACGGCGTGTTGGCTGCAGCAGGTGCTCCGTCCCCACAGAGCCTCTGTTTCTGTCCTCACGGTGTGCCGGTGTCACACGGTGGGTCCCTGCTGCTGCTGCTGGCTGTATGTGCTTATGCCCCGCCCACACACACACTCTCACTGACTGATGAATTGGCGCTGGTGACTTATATTATATTAGAGCTGTTGACTAGAGATGATACGCCGTCTCATGGTGGTCACTTCCTGTCAACGTTACAGATCAGAAGTACAGAGAGTTGTTGATGTTACAGAACGGAGCGTCAACAGTAGGTGTTTGTTTCAACTGGTCTCGTCACAAATCTTTGGTCTGAATTGGACGTTAGAGTCTTATTAGTAAGTGGGATTAAAAATTTGTCTTGATGGTGGTGCTAGAGAAAATATCATGGTGTTTTCATGGTTTCATCCTTTGGAGAGCAGGAAACAGATCAGGACCTTTCATGGCAGTTTAGTTCGGAGTTGCTGAGGTATTTTGTCATCTTTACCCTCCAGACTTCCTGTTCGACACGAATCAGTCATGGACGTCTCCGACCCCCAGACCCTCGGCTTTATGGTCTTTGGAGGCTTCATGTTCATCTCGGCGGTGGGCATCGCCCTCGTCTCCACGCTCTCCATGAAGGAGACGTCGTATGAGGAGGCACTGGCCAAACAGCGCCAGAAGCTGGTCCAAACACAGACTCAGAGAGCAGAGAAGAAGAAGAAGGAGAAGATCCTAGAGAAGAAGAACAAAGCCAAGAAGAAGGAGGAGCGGCCAGATGGGAAGCTCTCAGAACCAGGCAGTGATGGTGGTGAGGAGCCTGAGGTGGTGGCTTGTACTGAGCCACAATCTGACCCCAAACCTGCCACAGAGCCCATGGCTGCTCCTGAAATGCCTGAACCAGAACCAGAACCAGAACCCGCCGCTGTCACTGTCGCCACCATCGAGTCTCCTCCAGCCTCCTCACCAAAGGAGAAGAAGAAGAAGAAGTCAGCCAAGGTGGAACCAGCTGCTGTGCTGGAAACTGTTAATAAGGAAGTTCTGGTCATGGCAATGACGCCGGTGGGTAGATATTCCTCCAGTAAATGTTGTTTCTGAAGTGACCAGAGAACCATCAGCTGCTAAAACTGAGGAACCCAAAGAGAGTTCGAGCAAGAAGAAGAAGTCCAAGGCCAAACCAGAGCCAGGTGAGTGAACTCATGAACATGTTCGTCTGCATTGATTTCAGACGTAACATATCGGCTGGACATTCCTGTAAAATAAATTTTAATTAAACAATGGATTTCAGTTAAATTCTATCAGATTAAACAGAACATTGAAGGTTGTGTTTTGTCTTTGTTTTCTATAAGTGACCGACTCCGCTAGCTCCTCCCTGCTGCTGCCGTACAGTGAGCTGCTGTTCGCCATGTCCAACATGGCGCTCAGTGATGACGAGCTGCACAAACTCATGGAGGTCCTGAACCAGAGGACCAGTGTCCGCCACGACTCCTGGCAGCTGGTAGATACAACTGAGACAGTTCACCAGTTAATGTTAGCTGATACAGTCGCCAAAGTCCTGTTTCCACCGAACTCTTTTAGTACAGTACCTTTGGAACCAAAAGTAACCTTCAGACATGGTGCCTAGACCCTCAGTCCGTTTAGTGTGTCCACCGCAAACAAATGTTGGCGGGGTTGTTGTCACTCACTGCTCCGTCCTGACCTAAAACTGCATGGACAAGAGGCCAAAATGTAGAGGAAAATATCTGTATACAAAAATACCTATCTGTGTAGACAGGGCCTTAGAGCCAGATCATCATTCTTTTATTCACTCTGAAGGTCCAGACACACCAAAACAACTTCGGTGACGAAGTATATTAATAACTGATAACTGTTCTCTTAAGTCTGATGGTATGGTCACTTCCTTCCATCCCACATGACCTTAAAGCAGCTTTGGTGTGAAAGATTTTCCAGATCTCATCAGATAGTAAAGTTGAGTTTGTGTTTGATTCTCAGGCCTGTCAGAAAGGAGACCCACTGTCCACTCTGAAGAAACAGCTCGAGGAGAAAGAGAAGCAGCTCACCACCGAGCAGGAGGACGCCGCCAACGCCAAAAGCCGCCTCCGAGAGCTCAGCAAGGTGAGCCAGGCAGCGTTCACATTGTCACCTGTGTGATCGCTGAAAGATTTATTTCTTCAGTACTGTTGGTTTGTTAAGATGATGCTGGGTGATGTTACCCAACAAAGAATGTTACGACGACACCTCAAAATATCTTGGTCCTCTAAAAGTGCACTGACAAACAACAACAAGTCAATAGAACACATGTAAGTGTTCTAGATAGACGGGACTGAATGAGACTTTAAATAACCACAAGTATTTGATACAAGGCAGATAACTCCATCCGTAAGATTTCACTGGAGTTTAGACGAACAACTGTGAATACCGTCAGACCCAGACCATTTGTGACAGTACAAATACATTTGGACTGTTGATTAAGCAGAGTGTGAGCACTAGCATTCAATTTTTCATAAGAAGGTCAAGTTTGGGCTCGCTGTGTTCCCTTCTTCAGGAACTTGGTGCAGAGAAATCCAAGATGGCGTCTTTGGATGCCAGTCTGAAGGCAGAGCTCAGTGCTCGGGTCCAGGAGGTCGACACCATGAGGGCCAGAATGGAGGCTGCTCACCAGGAACATCTGAAACACACCCAGCAACTCAACCAGAAGGTATTCTGCAACAACCTTTAAAGGCTTAACAAAACAAGCTTCAAGTTAAGTATTTTGAGGGAAAGTCAAGTCACAAGTCTCACAAGTAGGGGGTAAGTATAACACAGATCTCAAATCCTTGAAGGCAGGTCCAAGTCAAGTTAGAAATCTTGTCCAACTAAGTCTCACTTCAAGCCTTATGTCCTTGATAGAAGGTCCACATCACGCCACAGGATTTTAAGGGCAAATTATAAGACTTGGGGGCAGGTCTAAGTCAGGTCTCAAATCCTGTAAAAGAAAAGTCTCGGTTCAAGTCTTGTGTACCTGGGAGTAAGTCTAAGGCAAATCTCAAGTCCTTGAGGGCAAGTCCAAATTAAGACTGACATCTTGTCAAAGCAGGTCCCAAATCCTGTAAAAGAGAAGTCTCAAGTCAACATCAAGTCCTTGTGAGTAGGTCCACTACTATTCACAGGTCTTCAAAAGCAAACATCAAGTCTTGAGGGCAGGTGTAAGCCAGGTCTCAAATTTTGTTAAAGCAAGTCTTAATTCAAGTCTTGTGTACCTGGGGTTAAGACTAATGCAATCTCAAGTCCATGAGGGCAGGTCCAAATCAAATCTGACATCCTGTCAAAGCAAGTTTTAATTCAAGTCTTATGTCCTCGAAGGTAGGTCCACTTCAAGTCACAGGTCTTCAAGAACAAATTATGAGTCTGCAAATATTTTCCTTTTTTAAAATTGTTTTAATTATGAATTTAAGTCTCAGGTCTCGAGTTTTGGCTAACTAGTTGTTCCCTGGGACAGATAGGCAGTATTTGTAGCGTGTTTACCTAACTGGCGGTTAACCTGGAACAGATTGGAAGTCTGCAGGAACAGCTGGAGAACGGTCCCAACGCTCAGCTGGCCCGACTGCAGCAGGAGAACTCCATCCTCCGAGACGCCCTGAACCAGGCCACCAGCCAGGCCGAGAGCAGGTAACAATTAAGTCAACTACCCATGAGTCACAGCGGCCTTCGCTATTAACATATCCAAAAAGTTCTCCAAAAATGAACCTCTAATTGGGGTCATATCAGAGTTATCAATTTCTGACATGTAAGTAGTATTCACATCGACCCACAAATCGTCATTACAGCTGTGAAACTCACTTTTCTGAAAGCTCTGATAACTCTGGTACTTTAAGTACTGCTAAAGTACTACAAGTTAAAAACTCTAAATTCAGCTCAAATATTTTACAGAAGTTATTTTTCAGGGCCGCAGATACTTAAAGTTTGACCAAAATCTAAAACTTGTGTCTGATTTGACACGTGATGACCTGTCTGTCATCCGGTTTAACCCTCCCTGCAGGCAGAACGCAGAGCTGGCCCGTCTCAGGCAGGACTGTGTCCGTCTGGGTCGGGAGCTGACCGAGCGTACCGATGCTCTGCGGGCCGACAAGGAGTGCAGGAAGAGCCTGGAGGCCAAGATGGCTACTGCTGAGCAAGAACTGGAAAAGGTTCAGGTCAGAGACACAGAACTGTAGTCCTTAGTGTCACATCTGCTCAGCTGCTGCATTTGTAGTTTCTGACTTCTTTGATTTCTTTCAAATACGGAGATTTTTATCCAAAATGTCTTCATTTTAACGCCCAGTGTGATGGAGAAGATGCTGTTAACAGGAAGTGACTCGTGTTTTCTGTCTGTCTGTGCAGCTGGTGCGTGAGGACACGGAGCGTGCTCTGAAGCAGCACCTGGAGGAAGTGCGCTTGGAGCTGAATGCATCGCAGCAGGAAGCTGCTGCTGTTAGCGGTCAGTGTTTCTGTTAGCATGTAGCTAACTCAGACCAGTTTACCAGTTCTGTAGAAATCAAAGGACAAGCAGGAAGCAGATGACGCTTGAGTCCATTTGTTTTTTCTGTGAGCTGTATGTGGTTCTGTTTGTGCCAAAAATATCCATCTTTACTGTCACTGTCCAGAATTTAGGCAAACATGTATCCGACATCTAACTGTGGCCTTTTCCACCAAATAGTCCCAGAAACTGTGTCTGAGTCCAGGAGTTACCACAGCAACTAAACCCTCCCCCAGCTCACTGCTTCCTGTTTCCATCATGTCCTACTGTACCAAAGACACAAGCTGTGTCTCAGTTCAGGGCTGCAGCCTTCGTAGGCTTCATTTGAAGAACGATTGCGTCATATCGGCGCAACCGAGGTTGTCCCATTTCGAAGGCTCTTTCAAATGCGGCCGAGAATTGTAGCCTTCTTTCCCAGAATTTGGGGGATGCAACGGATGAATCCTTCGTGGCCCAGCCTATCCCAAGATGCATTGTGATTGTTACAATTATATATTAACTTAAGTTAACCAACAGTTATTAACTACACCCATCCATTTTCATCTGCTTATCCGGGGCGGGGTCGCAGGGGCAGCAGGCCAAGCAAAGCGCTGCAGACCTCCCTCTCCCCAGCAATGCTTTTGAACTTTTCCTGGAGGACCCTGAGGTGTTCCCAATCCAGATAAGATATATAATCCCTCCAGTGTGTTCTGGGTCTGCCCCGGGGCCTCCTACCAGTGGGACGTGCCTGAAACACCTCCAGTGGGCGGCACCCAGGAGGATCCTGATCAAATGCCCGAACCACCTCAACTGATCCCTTTCAATGCGAAGGAGCAGCGGCTCATCTGTGGAGCAAGGTGGAGGTGGTGTCATGGCTGCTTCAGGAATGGATTCACTAACTAATTAACTAACTTTATTGACGATGTAACTCAGGATGGTTGCAGCAGAATGAATTCAGAAGTCTACAGAAACATTTTGCCTGCTGATTTACAGACAAACACATCCAAACTAATCGAGAGGAACTTAATCATGCAGCGAAACAAAGACACAAAATGCACTGCCAACCCAACAAAGGACTTCATCAGGAGGAAAAGGTGGAAGGTTTCAGACTGGCCGAGTTATTCACCGGACCTTAACAGAGCATTTCACGTCTTGAAGAGGAGACTGAAGGGAGAAACCCACTGAAACAAGAAAAAGAGGCCGTGGTAAAAAAAAAACCTGGAAATGCATCACGTGAAGAAGGCGACCCGGACCCGGATAAGCAGATGACGACGAGTATGACAAGTAACTTATTAGCTTACTACTTCTTTTGTCAAATACCAGAAGAGATGGATGAGAACGATTCTCACTTGTTTTTAATCATCAGTGTTGCAATGATTAAACAAATCACAAGGAAGAGGTTAAAAGATAAGTTCGCCAACGTGAAAGGGAAGAAACTTGTGAAGGAGATATTCGAAATGGAGAGTTGGAAGTGAAGCGCGTGTTTTTGAAGAAAGATGGAAAAATGTTCCCAATGATCTTTGATGATATGACAGCTCAAGACGACTGATGGCATCAAGTGTCGTTCGTTATCGTTCACACACATATATGTGTGTAACTGTGTTCATGTTTAGGTACACACACATTCATGGGTGTCAGCATGTATGATAAGGCGTGTGGGTATCATGTGTGTTGATATCTGCATGTGATGCAATGTATCCTCTAACTTAAACTTAAATATGTGAGTTTTATGGGCTAAAAAAGATGATATCATTATATTATTGTCACTAATATCATTATATTATTGTCACTAATTTCCTGATGTTGTTAATGCTTTTGCATATTCATATATATATATATATATTTTTGGTCTCTACATGTGTTAAATAATCCTCACAAATGCAAGATGAAACAAAAAATATGCCAGAAATACCAGGATGTTCGACTACATCCAGTCCGGTTGTGCAGCCAAAATGCTTTCCTGGTTATTCTGACCCACAATCCTCTGCACAAAAAATGAATCTGAGAAACAAAAGGACAGAAGTATAAAATAACCCTGACAGATTTAATTTCACTGTCACAGCTATAAAACGTGAGAATCTACAGTCTGTGCAGTTACAACTTTAAAGTTGAAATATCACAAAGTCACGACGGCAGAGCTCTGCGGGTTGATCTCCGTGTTTGCTGTATCTCCATGGTAACAGATATGTGAGTAAGAGGGTCAAAGTTCAGGACGTAACCTTATGAGACAGTCGTCCGTCCGATTACGAACAGCCTGCAGGAAACGGTACAAACTTTTTAAGGGCTGCTGCAGGAACTACTGAAAGTGAAAAGTATGCGACTTGGGCTGAACTCACAGTAACTCCACTCTGCTGTTTGTCCCTCAGAGCTGAAGGGGGCGCTGGCGTCTGAACTGCAGGAGCTCAAGGTCCAGCTGGAGAACCAGGCTGCAGTCCAGGTAATGACGGCTCATTTCAGGGCTGTTGAATGATTCGTTTTTTTTGTTTTTTAAAACTTTTAATTTTAAAAAACCTGTTTAAAATTCCATTATTTTGCATTTGGAGACAGTTTTGACGTCCACGTGAGCGTCCTGATCGGGAATCAAATGAATGTAAAGAAACTGACTTTATCGTTTTGATTTTTAGATTTATTTTCTTTAATCAGCTGCTCTGCGACAGTGAGGTTAAAGCGGAGCAGTGAGACGTCAGGTCAGGTCAGCGTGGTGTGACGTTACTCTGATATGATGTGGTGACTCACTGTGTCGACACGTTTCAGGAGTTCATTTCAGTGTCTCTCTCTGATTCATACAGATCCTGTATGTGTCAAACTATTGTCCCCCCGCCGGTCACAACATGTCCCCCTGAGGACGTCCCTCAGGCCCGAGTCTGCTACCATGTCAGCTGGTCTGCAGTCTGCGTCTGCAGTGAACGTGTTTGATTTAGTTTGATCCACAGGTCTGTGGTGATTCGCTCTCTCCTCAACAGCACTTTGGCGTCTTTGGCGATGTGGTCGCCCGCTGACATCAGTCTGATCAGCTGCTCAGATCACTGCTGACTGTCAGCTGAGGAGACGTTTTATATGACATCACTGCTGCAGCAGGAAGCAGGAAGCTGCTGCGGTGGCTGGACTACAAGTAAGGGGGCAATGAAGGGACAAAATAGCAGCACGGATTAACACGATTTAAAAAAAAAAAGAAACCATTATGTTTGGACCTTACTCACATCACGATAACGTGTTCACGCTGACAACCTTTTATTGATCATAAACAGACCGATAAACTTAAACCAGAACGTTCAGTCAGCAGGAGAAAATGTTGCCCTGAATGTTTGTTCCAGCGGAGGAGGCGCCGCCGACAGCAGCTGAGACATGACTGTGTTTCCTGCGGGAATGCTGCCGTGTTTTTGAGCCCAGCGCTGCGTTGACATGAAGTCAGACACGCTAAAAACAAACCAACAGTCGAACGCACTCGCAGTAAAGTGACATCATGATGCTGCAACATGATGCATGATATGATGATGCTGTGTTGTTTTCAAACAACAGAATGAAATATGTTAATAGAATAATTGTATGTTCATTATTTCATGTAATTGTTGAGTCGCCTGAGTTTAGGCTTCATGTGAGGCAGCTATGTACAGTAACATCGGGCGGACGACAGGAAGTTGAACTGCCGCTGAGTCTCAGTCGTCATCACGTACAGGTGCTCTGTGTACTGTCAGTCAGAAATATATGAAAGATGAAAATGATCCAGGCTGCAGGGTTTGCATAAAAATGAAAATGCCTTTATTTTTTTAGTGAACAAGGTATTTTTATTGTCGTCGTCGTCGTCGTCGTCGTCGTCCTCCGCTTATCCAGGTCTGGGTCACGGGGGCAGCAGCCTCAGCAAAGAAGCCCAGACAGTCCTCTCCTCAGCCACTACCGTCAGCTCTTCCGCGGGAACCCCGAGGCGTTCCCAGGCCAGCCGGGCGATGTAGTCCCTCCAGCGTGTCCTGGGGCGGCCCCGAGGTCTCCTCCCGGTTGGACACGCCCGAAACACCTCCCAAGGGAGGCGTCCGGGTGGCATCCTTACTAGATGCCCGAACCACCTCAACTGGCTCCTCTCGATGTGAAGGAGCAGCGGCTCTACTCCGAGTCCCTCCTGGATGTCCGAGCTCCTCCCTCTATCTCTAAGGCTGAGCCCAGCCACCCTGCAGAGGAAACTCATTTCGGCCACTTGCATTCGCGATCTCATTCTTTCAGTCACTACCCAGAGCTCGTGACCATAGGTGAGGGTTGGAACGTAGATCGACCGGTAAATCGAGAGCTTCGGTTTTTGGCTAAGCTCGGTTAAATCGGTTAAGCGCCTCAGCGGCGGCGTCAGCAGTGATGCAGGCGCTTAACCGATCCGTTGTATTTTTTATTGATAATTAAAAAAAGATGCACAGAGCAAACAAACAGAGACTGACAGACCAGCCGAAGGAAACAGACAAGAACCAAAAGTAAATGAATTAAAATCAATAAAATGAGGAGAGATTAATGAGCTTTGTGACGTCAGTGTGGGCATGTAACATGTTTCAGTTTGTCAGCTTCCATATTTGCCACAAAAGTTAAAAATGGTAAAAACTAAACAACGACGACGTGTGTCAGACAAATACAAGATGAATTCATTTTGTGAATAACTTTACGCCTTCACACCTCGTCCACTGTCTGCTGTCCAATATCCTCGTCCCATCTCTGCTTCACAGAGTCCAAGGCTGCACGATATGAGCGGCGAGTAATTCGTAGATTTGACTTATAGACAGTTTTTTTATCCGCGTTACATTCAAGAACAGAATCTGAGAGGGCAGGAAGGGAAACACCCAAAATGAGAAGTTCATGTTTCTGTTCATCATGAACTGTAATAACTGATGATCGTCTGACTCTGCGTTCAGCGCCATCATCAGGTCACCACGTGGGCGTGTCCACAAAGACCTGCAGAACTGATGACGGAGAAACTCTGGACGCAGTCAGTTCCTCGTAACCAGCAGGTTGACTCACAGACGAGAGTTTGACGATGGTGAACTCTGGCAGTGAGTTTGGGCGGTTGTGGCGTGCGCTGCTGACCGCGCTGTGTTTGTGTGTGTGCAGGCGGAGCGCTCGTCTGAAGTGCAGCAGCTAAAGAACTGGTACAAAACTCTTCTGTCACATTATTGAACCAATAACTGAGCGCAGACACTGTGGCGGACTGTAGTTTGACTTCCTCTGTCACTTCCTGTCAGTGTGCAGCGCAGAGACGAGCAGGTCGTCTCTCTGGAGGCGGAGCTTGATCAGCTGAGGGCGGAGCTACAGCTGCTGACGTCAACACAGTCCCAGAGGTCAGAAACACATTTAGTATGAGGTCATTAAGAGCAGCTTTTGTGAGCCGTGTGACAGCCGAGGAAGACGAGGGTCTCATCTTCACTTCAGTAGAGTCAGAGTTTGATGACAGCAGCACCTGGTGGATGTCAGAGGAACTGCAGCTCTGAGGTTTTGTTTCTGTGTGTCCTCAGAACGAAGGAAGACGCCAACGAAGCAGCAGCTGGTGATCAGACGCAGAGAGACGTACGTTTCTAATCTGTTTCATAACAGATCACTGATTATAGAGTCTGTCTCACAGCTGGTGTTAATTATTGTGTTTGAGGAAGTTTAACCTTCAGCGGCTGCTGCCAGCGTCGCCTGAGAGAGTTACGTTTGTCAGACTCGTCGTTTGGGTCTCAGTTTTGTGTCGTCAAAGTGAAAACATCGTAATTGACTTTACGATTTTAAGACATGAAGACTAACAAACTCATCAGACAGATCATTTGTCACAGTCGGCGCTAACAAAGCTTCAAAGTTACGTCATCATTTTTATCATGTTATGTCATGAATGGTGCATTCAAAGACGCTCTGACATCCAGGATTTCTGACTTTTACTCTGTTAGAAAATCAAACTCGGGAGAAAATAATCAAAGAAGGACTAAAAGTAAAAATGTAATGATTTATTTCTGTACAAACATCAGAGGTTCTTCTTCTGTTCTCCATCATGTGACTATCATAGATTTCAAAATAACAGACCAGACACATCCTCAGGTTCTTCAAAATGTCTGTGAGGGCTGTGGTGATGATTGTTCTTTTTCTCCTCCTCCTCCTCCTCCGCAGAGTTCAGGAAGTGAGACAGAGTCTGAGCAGCCGTTTGAAAGGTGAGAAAACACCTGGATCAATAAACAGCTGACAGCCGGTGTGACGCTGTGGAAGTTTTGTTTGTGTCTGACATGTTTAATGTTTGATGTTGACTTATTGTTTGTTTTTAAATGTTGTGTTTCACATTGTATGTTGTTGTTTATGGTTGTGTTTGTAGTTTAACGTTGTGTTTGTTGTTTGTCAGTCTGGAGAAAGACTCTGAGCTGCTGCGTCTGGAGGAGGAGCTACAGCAGCTCAGAGAGGAGCTGCAACAGGCTCGTAACCACGGCAACGTGAGTCCAACTCAAACCCTTCACGTCACATGTGACGTGTTTAATAAAGTTTTAGTTTGGAAAACTCTGAAACAGATTGTGTTCAGGTGTCAGCGACTCAAACCATCAGGGGAGGAGAGTTAACACTGGTCATTGCTGAGTTTGGAATTTTTGAACTTTTTAAAACATCTATCACGTTGTCTGATCAGATCAATGATTTCAGATCCAGCTTGTGCTTCTGCATTTAATTCTTGATTCCCTCAGAGGTGCGACCATATCAAGTGCTGCTCAAACAGATCCCAGGCACTATTAACATCATTACTTTCCAGAACATCAGACCAGTTTCTCTGATAGTCTCTGATTGAACCCTTCAACTGTATATTGTCTGCTGCACCTGTACTTGATAGAACGATGGTCAGTTCGTGGTTGTGACTTGATTTTCTTTCATTATTGTTTAAATGTTAGTTTGTAAATAAAGTTGGCGCCAACACATCCGCTCTGCAGACCAACAGTTGAGAAAAACTTTATGAGGAGTTAACAAACTTTTCTTTGTCCTTGTTGTTTCTTTCAGGAGCTGCAGGACAAAATGACGGCGTTTTCCACTGCAGAGCGTCAGAGCGAGCAGCGGGAAGCGGAGCTGAAAGCAGTGCTGGTCAGTTGATTAAATGTCTGAAGAAAGGACTCGTCGCGTGAAGCTGACGTTCAGTTTCTCTGTAAAAACTTTGATTTTTCCACACGTGTGTTCAGACTGAGGCGGACACCAGGTTTGCTGCCCTGTGTTTGGACTTCCAGGCGTCGCTGCAGGTTCTGTTTCCAGGTGTCTCTGTGGAGGCGGAGCAGGTCGGTCAGCTGCTTCTTGTTTGTTTGTTTATTATACCAAAACAGTTTATTTATATATTTCTATATTGAAACCACAAACCAAAGAACAAATGTTTTCTGTGCGGAGAACTAGAGATGCACGACAACATCGTCATCGGCCGATATTATTTTTCTTCTTTAGCAAACTGAGTGAATATTACAGACACCGAACAGTGTTTCATGTCTCCGTCACAGTGTGTGTGTGTGTGTGTGTGTGTGTGTGTGTGTGTGATATGATGTTAATTCATCTACAGCAGAGACTTGATGATGGTCACTGATATTAGGTGAGACAATTCAGAGTCAAATGAGTTGTTATATATCAGCAAAGAATCCAGTTTGAGTCTCTGCTGAGGAAGTGTTTCAGAAACATGCAGCCCCGACTGTAGAAACTGTAGAATATTTTTTGGCACACGCCATTTTTGTCTTTTGTCCATACGTAGATTTTCAGTCTGGGTCCTATGCTCTGGTTTATGAATGTGAGCTCAGGTGTTAACGGCAGGTGTGTTTTCTCTGCAGAGCGACTGGCTGCAACGTTTCACTCAGAAAGTTGAGGAGAGTAAAAGTGTCGCAGAGAGCGCTCACTCCGAGGTAAAACCACAAACACACGTCCTGCTCTGACACGAAACCTGACAACTTTTCACACACTGAGAACGACCACAGCGGAAAACTGCACGAATGATTCAGGGAGGAAAACTTTTTCAGGAACTTCAAGAAGAAGTCGAGTCAAGAGCTCAGATAAAGGCGTTCAGAAACTAAAAGTGAAATCCTTCACACGTTCTGGTCGAACGTGAAACGTTTTTTTGTTTGGAGTATTTTATCTGAATTCAGAGACATTTTCAAGTCCCAGATCAAATGGAACATTTAAGAAACTCTGGAACATTTGATGTTTTAATAAACTTAAAGGACATTACACCAAAATTTAGATGTTTAGTTTGGTTGTGAACTCGGGAATGTTTGATCAGAATTCAGTTTCTTGACACGAACTCAAGACAACAAGACTTTTAGAACTAAAACTTTTTCAGGTGCAAAGGACGTTCTGCTAGAAGTCCGTCAGTCTGAAGTCAGGAACTTTTTTGGAGCTCTAAAATGTTTTTTAGGAACTTTTACTAAAACTCAGAACTCTTTTCAGGACAACAGGAACATTTGCACTTTATCCAGAAGGAAGAAGAACTTCAGAAATGTTGACAGGAACTTCCCCAAAACACAGGAACTTCTTTAATGAGACATTTTGTCTGAATTGTTTATTATTTTTCTAAAATGTATTTTTTCATAACTTCTTCATAACGTTTTTTGTTCAGCTGCAGTCGAGGCTGACAGAGGCCGACAGGAAACAGAGCGAACTGCAGACAAAGTTCGATCAGAACACGAAGGTGCTGCAGGAAACGGTAAAACAACGACTTCCTGTTAATAAACCTGAAAATAAAATGCTCTTCAGTGAACCTTTTTTCTTCTTTGACGGTTGTCTTGGTCTTTGATTTTTATCTTTTGTATCAGTTTCTCTTTTACAGCTTTGCTTCATTATGAGTGTTTTTCTTCCTGAGCATTTTTGTTTGTTGTTTGTGTCTCTGTCAGGAGGCGGAGCTTCAGGTGCTGCAGAGACGCTCTGAAGAAGAAGAAACTGTGTGGAAGAAGAAACTGTCTGAAGCGGAACAGCAGAAACAAACAGTGAGAGTTTTATATCATGTCTGATGCTGACGTTCACGTTGTGTTTTCCAGGTTTTGTGACTGGACGAGATAATATTTTAAAAAATAAAATATTATCTCTGATCTCTCTGTCGTGGCTCCAACATTTATACTTCTACTTTATTTTTAAGGGTAGCCCCTTGAGATGTGTCGTCTCATTCTCGAGGGGGTCCTTACAAATAATACAAACATAAATACATTCATCAGTAATACAGAGTCTTGATGAAGGTAAATACAAAACAAAACATAATACCGAACATTTAAACAGTGAGACACACACACACACACATACTGAACAAGGCTCCCTGAAACCGAGCCACTCACTCACCAGCCAGTATTACACAATCAGTTACAATCAGAAAACCCTCTGTGATGATGCACATGTAAGAATAGACCTGTGTACACTTACACATATACACCCATATACATATAAATGCACATACATGTATACATGCATATACACACTTACACATACATAGTTTACACAAAGTTCATACGTGAAATACATGTGTGAACAAGAGGAGAGCAAGTTTAGACAGATTGGTTACAGAAAGAATAAAAAAGATCAAAAACAAGAGCATGATGTTTGAAAATGTATAAATAGAGATGATTTAAAAATATGAAAAGAGGTGATAGATCTAAGAGAGCAAGGTAGATTATTCCAATCAGATGGAGCTTTATATTTAAATGCAAGACGACCAATTTCTTTGCTGATTGTAGGTGTAAAGAAAAAAAGATGATCAATATGTCTGAGGTTGTGCTGTGAACTGAAAGGAGTCAGAAATTGTTTCAAATACTGAGGAAAATTAAAGTAAATACGCTTAAAAGTAAATAAAGACCAATGAAATTGCCTTCTGGACTTGGGGGCCAGCCAGTTCAAAGACTCATACATCAGGCAGTGATGGGTTCTACATGGACACCTCAGAACAAATCTATAGAGACTATTATATAATACAGTGAGCGGATAAAGATTTGTTTCTGAGGTGTTCCCATAGATGACATCAGCATAATCAAGGATTGGAAATATCAGTTGTGTTATTATTCCAGTCCGGACTTGTAGAGAGAAGCATTCAACAGAGCGATAATGTGATTTCAGACGACCATATATTTTCTTGCAGATTGAGTTGATATGAGGTTTGAAAGATAGCTGGGAATCAAGCAGGAGGCCCAAAAATTTAAATTAATCTATTTTTTCTAGTGCTGTTCCGTCAAGAAAATTAATATACCAGTTTTTAATTAAAGGCAGAGAATCAGGCCGAGAATAATAAGGGAACTAAGGATGAACCTTGTGGCATCCCTTTATTGTTAATCTTGAAATCTGACTGACTGCGCTCAAAGGAAACACATTGACTTCTGTAATGAAGAAAAGAGTTGAAAAGTAACAAGGAATCAGTAGAAAAGACCAATAGGAGGAGACAGTGATCAACCATGTCAAATGCCTTAGTAAGGTCAATGAATATAGCACCTGTAGGCATGTTGCTATCAGATGCTGACAATATGTCATTGGTAAATTTTAAAAGAGCAGTGGTGGTTGAAAGGTTTGGTCGAAAGCCAGATTGGTGTGGAGATAGATAGAAAATTACAATTATTAAGATATTTTGATAATTGATTAAATATTAGTTTTTCAAATATTTTAGATATACTATTAATAATTGAAATAGGTCTATAGTTATTACGCTGTCATGTCAGAGTCAATGGAGGAAAGCTCACCAAGAAATGTCTCTCCTTCATCTGGAGTGCGAAAGAATTAAGTTTTACCAGCATGGACAGCTCTCAACGTGCAGTAGATGCACGACAATATGTATTTGATGTCTCGATCACGTAGTTTTTTCTTGACTGCATCAAACCCCCGGTGCCTCCTGACCAAACCAGCAGAGAAGTCCGGGTAGATGTAGACTCGAGCTCCTTTGACTCAGCGTCTCATTTTTGAGATCGGATGAACTGCAGCTGATTTACATTTGTCATCTTTTTTATCATCATAAATACAATGAATACAGTCTGTAAGATGATGAGTGTGTGACTGCTGCTGTCTGCAGGTCCTGGATCAGCTGCAGCTGCTGCAGGATGAAGTCCGATCACAGAGGACAGAGACAGACAACACTCAGCAGGTCTGTGTCCCCGTGTCTGTCCTCTTGAAATCAAAGCAGGTGAAAACTTGATGTTGGATGTTAACGTAGAGTTTGTGTCTCAGCTGAAGGAGCAGCTGATGCTATTGGAGGCTCAGCTGGAGAAACAGCTGGAGGAGGCCAGCTTCACCCAGAGCTGCTGTGAGGAGCTTGCTCAGGTCTGAACCACATCACACACGTCACACGTTGAAGGTCACATGCTGCAGTTTGCATGTCGAAGGTTGCATACCGCAGGTCTCATGTCCCAGGTAGCAGGGCAAGGTTTAATGGCCCATGTTGCACGCTGCAGGCCAGATTTCAAAGGTAGCATGTCCCAGGATGCAAGTTGTACGTCGAAGGTAGCATGTCATAGGACGCAGTATGTATGTATGTCAAAGGTAGCAAGTTCTAGGACACAGGCTGTATGTTGAAGGTTGCATGTCATAGGACGCAGGTTGTAAGTTGAATGTAGCAGGTCCTTTCATCATTGATTCATTATTGATATATCTGTATATCAATCTATATCTATATCACTGTCTTTGTGTGTGTGTGTGTGTGTGTGTGTGTGTGTGTTTCTGTTTCAGGTGCAGTCTCAGGTGCAGCAGATGTCCGTCAGGCTGCAGGTGGAGCAGGAGCAGCGGCAGCAGCTGGAAAAACAGCTGCAGCAGGTCAGAGTCACATCTGGAACATCTGTCACACGTTCACACACTGACGACAGGAAGTGAGGTCACATTCTTTCCTTTGTTGTTGTTTTTCAGGCTCAACAGGAAGTGATGGAGCTGCAGCAGCGGGCGGAGGCTGATCAGAGATCTGAGGTTTCTGTCTCTTCATGCATTCTTCATGCCTCGATGGTTGTTTAGACTGACGATCAAAACCAAAGTTAAAATGGGGTTTTGGTGGCTTGTTGGACAGAACAGGCGCCCCATGCAGAAGGCGGTTGCCGCAACTGCTCGGGTTTGAATCCAGCCTGTGGCCCTTTGCTACATGTCATTTCATCTTTTACAGTTTCAAAATAACAAAAAATAAAAAGAGTCTGAAGCTAAAGTTTGGGCCCCTGCATGGTCAGTGCTCAGCAGCGCCCCCTTCTTCTAAACACTGTTTGTATCCAGCTCAGAGTCTTTCAGGAGGACTTCTTCCTGGGCCGTCTTCATGCTCTGCTCTTTGAGCTCTATCCACAGATGGTTAATGATGTTTAGGTCGGGAGACTGTGAGGGGCGTGGCCAAACCTTCAGCTGGCTCCTCTTGAGGTCGTCCATTGTGGATTTGGAGGTGTGTTACGGATCATCCTCTCTTCACCTTCAGCTTTGTTACAGACACTGTGATGTCTGGAATTTAATTGATCCAGTCTTCCCTCTACCTGTGAAGTGTTCCCCGTGTCACTGGCTGCAACACAAGCCCAAGCCTCATCCATCCACCCCGTGTTTAACAGTTTGTTCTCCAAACGCACCTTTGCACATTGTGTCCATTCATTTTCAGCCGTTTATCCAGGGCCGGGTCTCAGGAGCAGCAGGCTGAGCAAAGTCCTCCAGACGTCCCTCTGCTCAGCAACACTCTCCAGCTCCTCCTGGAGGACCTGAGGTGTTCCCAGACCAGATGAGATCTATAATCCCTCCAGTGTGTTCTGGCTCTGCCCCGGGGCCTCCTCCCAGCTGGACCAGGAGGATCCTGATCAGATGTTGAACCACCTCAACATGAAGGAGCAGCGGCTCTACTCCGAGCTCCCTCCAGATGTCTGACTCCTCCCTCTATCTCTAAGGCTGAGCCCAGACACCCTACAGAGGAAACTCATTTCACACGCTTGTATCTGTGACCTCATTCTTCAGTTCTACCCTCACTTGTGAACAAGACCCCAAAGTACTTGAACTCTTGTGACAGCAACCTTTGCTTGTTGCGTCCAAAAAGTTCTATTTTACCTTCATCAGTCCACAGGACTTGTTTCTCAAAAGCATCAGGGTTGTTTCGATGTTCCTTTGCAAACCTGTGAGGCTGAATTTCGTGGTGAGGACAAAGGACAGGTTTTCCTTCTGATGACTCTTCCATGAAGGTCATATTTGTATAGGTGTGGCTGCACAGTAGAAAAGTGCACCACCACTCCAGAGTCTGAGAAATCTTCCTGCAGGTTATTTGCAGTCAAACGGGGGTTTTGATTTGCCTTTCTAACAATCCTACGAGCAGCTCTCACAAAGTTTTCAACTTGACCTCCACATTTCCTGTTAAATGCCATTTCTTAGGGTGCTGTCACACCTGCCCTGTTTGGTCCGGTTCCAAATGAACTCTGGTGCGGTTGGTTTGTGGTGAGAAGGTGTTGCGACCTGGATGTGAAGCAACTGCAGTCACATGACACATTGTTTGGGTTAAACATGAGCATGTTACAGTCCTGGAGGATTATTAATGTGCACCTCCTCCTGTACTGCCTTAATATGCACATTCAGCACATCCAATGCATCAAAACATTGTTTTCTAGTTGGAGCCGCGCCTCGTTTTCAAACTGTATGGTTTGACTAAAATGAACAATGACAGCAATACAGTCCACGATGAGCAGCGCTAACATCAACCTGCGTAGTTGTCCCTCCATTGTGACATTAGAAAGTGTCACATTTATCTTGCAAGTGTTCTCTTCTTCAACGTTTGCTTTACTTCCTGGATTTTTCCCACATTTTCCAAATTCTGACCAATCAAGAGCAGCTTTCTCACACAAGGCATTTGATCTGGTCCTCTTGTAAATGCTGCCGTGAGAACACGAACCAACTCTAGACAGTGCACCTGTAAATCAGTGACTTAGGATTTTTCAACCAACAAAATTTCATCTCACTTTTACTTTGGAGAGAATTTAGATGTTAATCTTTCAAATGAAGGCAAATGTGTGACTTTTAGAGTCTGAATTCTTCTGTTTCTGCAGGAGGTGAAGGAGGAGGAGAAGGAGGAGGTGAAGGTGGAGACGGTCCAGGTGAAGGAGGAGACGCCAGTGTGAAACACACTTTGTTTCCCTCGTGCCTCCTCACCATGGTTACATGCAGCAGAAGTTGCAGCTTCAGCAAAGAGACAGAAACCAGCGATGATGACGATGACGATGATGATGAAAAGTGACCAGAGTTAAATGTGTTTTCTTTCACTGTGACAAATAAACTGTAACATCTGAATCTGACATTGTTTTTTCTTCCTCTGACTGATCCTGTTTTCATCCAAATATTTTACTCGACTTTACCCGTCGGTCTGGATCTGTTTGTTCCCACGGAAACATTACGAGATGAGATGATGGGTTCAGGGGCGTCTCTAGGATTTTGACACATCCGGGGCTTAGCCCAGAAGAGTTAAGAAATTTTTAGACATAGAAACTTTCTCCACATGCCCTACAGGTACCTGCTCTTCTGGACTGAATTGAATTAAGGCATTTCATGGTTACCAGTTAATACCAAATAGGCTAGCAATTTTCACAAACTTCCCTCAATAGCCCAGACAAAAATGCCCCATTCATCATGTTGAACATACCAGCCAGTCAAACGAATCAAACCATTGCTTCTGGAAAGACCGTTGCTGCTTCCCAAAACTGGTCGAGGGGTACTGGTCCAGTCTGGGTTGCCTTGGGCCCGTTTCTCGTGCCCCTAAATCATTCTTGCCTAACAGGCTCCCTGTCCTCCCTGACCTCGAGTCATCTGCATTGCCAAAAAGGGGGGAAAGAGAGAAAATAAAGCTATGGCCTCACTCACATTTTAGTTCCAAAGCCAATGAGCTATTGATGGAATAATCTTTACATAGCCTACACTACTACAGGTACCTGCACAAGCATTGTCCTCGCTCCGGTCAGCAGCATCACTGGTAGCACCTCTGTCTGCTGAATCTGTTCTCATTTCTGAAAACGTACAAAATAATGTTAAGCCATAGCCTACTGTGAATTAAATATTAAATTAAATTTTATAATAAAGCTGATTCTGATAATCCTATTATTGCTTTTACAAATGTAAAACCTAACTGGGCTACTGAAAAATGACTTTCTAGAATGAAATTCTAAAAATGTATTTATTTTTTTTTTTTTTAAATGTTCAACACTGTATAGAGACATTCTCCACATAGCCTACAGGTACCTGCTCTTTCATTGTCCTCCCTTTGGTCTGCTGCAGGATCCCTGAACACATCCCTATCTGCTATCATACCTGAAAATTAAATGTAAACATAACATTTTATAGCTTATTTATGAATGTACGTATAGTCAATATTGGTATCCCATTGCAATTAATACAAATAATTATGGGCAAAGTTGCCACTAACTTATAGCATTTTCACATGCCCAAACACTGGACCAATTACACCACTCTAGTGTAGCATAAAAAAGACATATCTGAAATATTTTATTTTCCTGCATAATCGCCCAACTTTTCCTCTATTTTGCCCATCTGTCCAGCTTCATTTAAACCCAACCAGCGTTGGGGAACAAACATGTTAACCTGTCCTAATGCTACCACCTAGTGGTGGAGAGACCTTGAATAATCACACAGTGATTTTAAGAAACAAGCTAACTACCTCTTCCAACATCCCTTGTGCTTGTCTGTCTGATGGCAGCAACAGTACCAGCAGAAGCAGCAGCAGCATTGCCATCTTGATTATCATCATCTGAGAAAAAGTGTGTTAAATTATTTTCAGAACACACAATTCAAACTACACTTGCATTCAGAGATGAATGCTTGGTTAAGTACAGGGGTGCACTGCAAACCTGTCATATCACCGGTGAAAAAGCTAGGTAACAACACATTGTTTTCCCATTTAACACATTAGCAGCTACAGTAAAAGAGGCAGGCTGTGCAGGATCCCTGTCTGCTAGCTAGCTGCTATCATGCATGAAAAAGAAAATAAACAAGATGGTTCGACGTTATAGCCTAACATTAAATTTAGCTACTTTCCCGTCTAGAAGAAGCCCAAGCTTAATTATTTTTAGGTACACAATTCTCACACACTACAATTGCATTTACAGACAGATGCTAATAATAACAGATCGTTTTTTTCCAATGTAATATCAACTAGCTGCTGGCTAGCTAACGTTAGCTACTTCCCTCTAGTAATTCCAGCTGCAACACTCTTTTCGAAATTATACATTTTTACATAAGTTCTATTCCCATTACCTCTTTGATTGCTGACCACCTTTGGGGGGAAAAACATAGAAATCTTTTTTTGTGACATGTTTTCAAGTGCGCCTGCTGCCTGACGCTTTTCTTTTGGGTGAATGACGTCACGCGCGACCTGGAGGTGTTAACCACTTGTGTGCCAAAGCCAAAGTAGTGGCTTTTTTTTTTTTTTTTTTAAATAATAATTAATTGTTACTCAAACCTGTCCAAAAACACTGTTTTATCGAAGCATCAACATAAGATAACCGTAGTTTGAGGATATGATCTTAAATTAAAAAAAAAAAAAAAAAAAATTTTTTTTTTTTTTTAAAATTAATATTCGGGGCTAATTAAAAAACATCCGGGGCTTTAGCCCCGAATGTTTTAGCCTAGGGACGCCACTGGTTTGTGGACGGATGAGTGGACACCCCCAGGTTCAGTCACATGACGGGGACAGTTAGGACCGAAGTCATATGTGAGTATAAAAAACAGTCTTTATCCTTCTATGACATTTATGTCAAAACAGTTTCATTTCTTTCTTAATAAACGTCCGTAAATCAGCTGAGAAATCTAAATCTTATTTCTGTTTCTGACACGCTGAGCACCACGTCCTGTTAAAGAGACCAGAACGTTTATAGGTTCTACACTAAGCTGGTTTAAATCCTCTTCATCTGATCAGTTTCACTTTGTTCATGTACGTGACAAATGGCTTCATAAATAAAACTGAGCTGAACTGAGTCCAAGTGGACGTTTGTGCCAAACCTGAAGAAATTCCCTCAAGGTGTTCTGCAGATATGCTGTTCATGAGACTGGAATGGGTACAAGGTCACAGTGACCTTTGACCGCCAAAATCAAATCAGTTCATCAAGTCCACATTGACGTTTGTGCCAGATTTGAAGAAATTTCTCCACAGTGTTTTTGAGATATCACATTCACAACAGTTAGACAGATAAAGTCACAGTGACCTCGTTCTTTGCCCACTAAAATCAAAGCAGTTTATTGTTGAGTCCAAACTCCCTCACAGAGTTCTTGAGATATTACATTCACAAGAACTAAATAAGGTCACAGTGACCTTGATCTTTGCATGTTTAGGTGGACATTTGTGCCAAATTTGAAGAAATTTCTCCATGGTGTTTTTGAGATAAGGATCAGCCTGTGATCTACATGTTTGACTCTGATTTTGAATCCAGCCCTCAGTTGGTCGATGATTTTGGTTCCCACTGACTGTTGTTACATCATTTTGTTCTCAACTAATTATACAGTGTTCATCGGTAAAGATTTTACACTTCAGTCGTTCATCAGGATCTGATGTGAGATTTAAGAGTTCCCCTCAGTTTACAGAGCCGTGTGTAAACACACAACCAGACTATTGTTATATTATTACTAAAATTAACGTATCTATTGTCATCACTGTTTGTATCTGTCTGCTGTCCCATGTTGGTGTTAGCATGTTAGCATGTTAGCATGACACAAGACCTCCTCTCGATAACCCATCCAGTGGCGTCCCTAGGCTAAAACATTCGGGGCTAAAGCCCCGGATGTTTTTTAATTAGCCCCGAATATTAATTTTAAAAAAAAAAAAAAAATTTTTTTTTTTTTTTTTTTTAATTTAAGATCATATCCTCAAACTACGGTTATCTTATGTTGATGCTTCGATAAAACAGTGTTTTTGGACAGGTTTGAGTAACAATTAATTATTATTTAAAAAAAAAAAAAAAAAGCCACTACTTTGGCTTTGGCACACAAGTGGTTAACACCTCCAGGTCGCGCGTGACGTCATTCACCCAAAAGAAAAGCGTCAGGCAGCAGGCGCACTTGAAAACATGTCACAAAAAAAGATTTCTATGTTTTTCCCCAAAGGTGGTCAGCAATCAAAGAGGTAATGGGAATAGAACTTATGTAAAAATGTATAATTTCGAAAAGAGTGTTGCAGCTGGAATTACTAGAGGGAAGTAGCTAACGTTAGCTAGCCAGCAGCTAGTTGATATTACATTGGAAAAAAACGATCTGTTATTATTAGCATCTGTCTGTAAATGCAATTGTAGTGTGTGAGAATTGTGTACCTAAAAATAATTAAGCTTGGGCTTCTTCTAGACGGGAAAGTAGCTAAATTTAATGTTAGGCTATAACGTCGAACCATCTTGTTTTATTTTCTTTTTCATGCATGATAGCAGCTAGCTAGCAGACAGGGATCCTGCACAGCCTGCCTCTTTTACTGTAGCTGCTAATGTGTTAAATGGGAAAACAATGTGTTGTTACCTAGCTTTTTCACCGGTGATATGACAGGTTTGCAGTGCACCCCTGTACTTAACCAAGCATTCATCTCTGAATGCAAGTGTAGTTTGAATTGTGTGTTCTGAAAATAATTTAACACACTTTTTCTCAGATGATGATAATCAAGATGGCAATGCTGCTGCTGCTTCTGCTGGTACTGTTGCTGCCATCAGACAGACAAGCACAAGGGATGTTGGAAGAGGTAGTTAGCTTGTTTCTTAAAATCACTGTGTGATTATTCAAGGTGTCTCTCCACCACTAGGTGGTAGCATTAGGACAGGTTAACATGTTGTTCCCCAACGCTGGTTGGGTTTAAATGAAGCTGGACAGATGGGCAAAATAGAGGAAAAGTTGGGCGATTATGCAGGAAAATAAAATATTTCAGATATGTCTTTTTTATGCTACACTAGAGTGGTGTAATTGGTCCAGTGTTTGGGCATGTGAAAATGCTATAAGTTAGTGGCAACTTTGCCCATAATTATTTGTATTAATTGCAATGGGATACCAATATTGACTATACGTACATTCATAAATAAGCTATAATGTTATGTTTACATTTAATTTTCAGGTATGATAGCAGATAGGGATGTGTTCAGGGATCCTGCAGCAGACCAAAGGGAGGACAATGAAAGAGCAGGTACCTGTAGGCTATGTGGAGAATGTCTCTATACAGTGTTGAACATTTAAAAAAAAAAAAATAAATACATTTTTAGAATTTCATTCTAGAAAGTCATTTTTCAGTAGCCCAGTTAGGTTTTACATTTGTAAAAGCAATAATAGGATTATCAGAATCAGCTTTATTATAAAATTTAATTTAATATTTAATTCACAGTAGGCTATGGCTTAACATTATTTTGTACGTTTTCAGAAATGAGAACAGATTCAGCAGACAGAGGTGCTACCAGTGATGCTGCTGACCGGAGCGAGGACAATGCTTGTGCAGGTACCTGTAGTAGTGTAGGCTATGTAAAGATTATTCCATCAATAGCTCATTGGCTTTGGAACTAAAATGTGAGTGAGGCCATAGCTTTATTTTCTCTCTTTCCCCCCTTTTTGGCAATGCAGATGACTCGAGGTCAGGGAGGACAGGGAGCCTGTTAGGCAAGAATGATTTAGGGGCACGAGAAACGGGCCCAAGGCAACCCAGACTGGACCAGTACCCCTCGACCAGTTTTGGGAAGCAGCAACGGTCTTTCCAGAAGCAATGGTTTGATTCGTTTGACTGGCTGGTATGTTCAACATGATGAATGGGGCATTTTTGTCTGGGCTATTGAGGGAAGTTTGTGAAAATTGCTAGCCTATTTGGTATTAACTGGTAACCATGAAATGCCTTAATTCAATTCAGTCCAGAAGAGCAGGTACCTGTAGGGCATGTGGAGAAAGTTTCTATGTCTAAAAATTTCTTAACTCTTCTGGGCTAAGCCCTGGATGTGTCAAAATCCTAGAGACGCCCCTGCCACAAACACAAACACCTCGACAGATGAAAGCCAATTTTATTGATCAAGTAACATAAATAGGACAAATGTTTCACTGTACATACAACCTGGAAACCAAAGTAAAAATAAATATTGTCACAGCAATAAATTAAAAGCATGAAATGGACCAATAGACTGTTAGCTTGGAGTCAGTCAGTGAGATGAGACGCTGAGTCGTGTCCGTCTCCGAGGACGACAGTGCAGTTCGATGGCTATTTACACACATTTTATTTTACACACGTTAGGTTTTCACTTTCGGCAGCCGACATTTCATTTCACACTCGTCTGTCTTCAGTTCACATTTTCACAACTTCAATAATTTCAGCAACAATTTAAAAAAACTAAGAAAAGCAAAAAGCAGCGGCTGATTATTAAAAACCTTTAGTTACATGTTACAACAGCGTCGTCACAGCTATCAACGTTTCTTTAATACACCGTCAGTATCAAATACTTCAGTCAGCAGGTTACAAAAATATCACACAGACTCCCGTTTTATTATTACTGAGCATCTTCAGTTCCTACGACACCGAGGCGTCAGTGAACGCAGCAGCTCTCAACCTTCAGTTCAGCTCCTTGACCTACCAGGAGGAACCAGAACGCACCAGATCCAACCAGTAGGAACTAGAACAGACCAGGAGGAACCATTAGGAACCAGAAATAATAAGAATGAACCTGAATGAACCACAGGGAACCAGAACAAACCAGTAGGAACCAGAACTGACCAGAAGGAACCTGAATGAACCAGAGCAGACGAGAGTAATCTAGGACAAACCAGAAGGGACCAGGGGGAACCAGAACAGACAAGGAACCAGAAGGAACCTGAATGAACTGGAAGAAACCAAAAGAGACCAGAAGGAACCAGAACCAGTAGACCTTTGTCCCTGAAACTGTTGGTGCCCTTCAAAACTTTGGGACACTGAATGTGACAAACGATGGTATCTGCTGTTCTGCAGCGTCCTCATATTGTTCAAATATAAATCAAATATCCAAAAGAATCACAGCTCGATTTTACAGGATTCTGGGGAATCGAGAACTCGTCATGACATTCGCATGTACCACCTTTCCACCAAATTAGCTCTGGTTCTTGAACCAGTTCCATTCAGGATTCTTGGAACTTTGGTGCTATCCAGTTAATCAGCTTGAACCAGCGTCATCCAGGATGTGGCGTCAAAGAGGGACATTGCACAACAGAAGTAAATGGTAGCAGCAAGGTGGCCTGTTACACTGATGACCTGCAAACCTTTGTTCTGTTCTAACAGATATTTGTTTTAACGAGACCACTGAGACCAGGTCTCACCTGTCCTCTGTCCAACCTGGAGAATAAGACACGCCCACTGATGTCATCACGATTCAACCCTCAGGTTCAGTAAAACCTGTTGTTAACGACCTTTTCAGGTTCTGAACCAGTTTATTTTTGGTGTAAATGTTCTGAACGGTTCAAAGTTCTGTGTGAAACCTGAGAGGAACCGGCTCCATGTTGGTGGAAAGGAGCAAAGAGGAGTTTTAAAGGTTCACTGAGCAGCTGCTCCAGAGCTTCGAACCACTTCACATGACCTTTATCAACACTTGGCCCAGTGTCCAGAGGAAAAGATGTCACATTCACACACTTCATACGGATCATATCAGCGTCTCTAAAGTGACGTAGTATCTGAGCTGGCTTCATCAGGAGGTGGAGGGGATGTTAAGACACGTCAGAGAGACACTGTTCATACCAACTAACCACCGTTTGTCTTTTTGTTTTGTAGCGACAAAATGTATTTTAAGGCAAATCATGATTAAGTGATTTTTGTTTTGTTTTTCTACTGAACAATAATCTGCCTGGAGCTGCGGATCATGTTTGAACCTCATGATCAAGATAACAGCCTTTTAAGTCCAATTCAGCTACAACATCACAAACACATTTTCATGATTTGGTGCTTTAACTTTGCAGCGTTGTCGATGAAAGCAAACTGATTTGTCCGCAAACTATTTAATTCTCTGTTTTCCCTTTTTGGGTTTGGAATCCACGGCTAGCCTCGCGACCAAGACTCAAGACGACTGCAGCCATCGCTAGCGAGGTTTTTAGAGGAAAAGGCGCCAAGTCATACGAAGGACGTACATTTTGGTTTGAGAAATGTTTAAACATTTTTTTTAAATCTGTGTAAAGGCTACATGTTTTTACACCTGAAAAATGAATGAAGAATCACTTTAGGCATACAGAAATGAATAAAAATTAAATCATAAAGGAAAAAAAAAAAAAAAGAACAGTTATTAATTTCCATATTATTTTCTATTGAGCCGCTGCAGAGGAGCTGAGGAGCCGCAGGTTGCCGACCGCTGACCTAAACAACGCTTGACCGCAGCGTCGTTGAAACATAAACATGTATCTGCTACACATTAACGTACGTGTGGTTTTACAGAAACGTATGATGTCAACATTTATTCCGGTGATTTGGTGGCAACAGATCAGGACTGAACGTTGAATCTTAATTGTGAGGCTAAAACGGACCAGAAATTCATCAAAACCGTGACAACGTCATCTACTGACGAAGATCATGTGACACGATGAAAAGCTCCAGAACAGCTGCTGAGTGGACCTGCAGGTGAGAACTCGTTTGTTTTTAAGATGCAAATTCTGGTGTCATGTTACTCACACATATGTACGGCCCTGTACTTTTGGGGTATTTAGCAGCTGGTGAATATTCGCCCTGAACAGCTGTGCTAACGGCTTTGCTAACAGTTGTGCTAACTAACTCAGTGGTGAAGGCAGCTAACAGCTAGCATGGTTTACAGTGAAGTCCAACTGACGGCTGGTGATGTGAACGTGGAGGCTCTGAACCAAGACGACAACACCCTTTATTATTTATCATCCCTTCACAGCACCACATCACCGCATCACTCCTTCCTGCTGTTTACTTTTTACATTTAAAGTCCAACTTAAATTACTCGGAGTGTTTTGCTCAGACACACCTCGACAAAATATCTGACACGTGTCGCAGACATGCTGTGCTCTGCATTCACTCGTGTTTGTCTTCCACCTCAGTAACGTCAGGACAATCTCACCCAGATCTCAACGCTGATAGGCTTTCATGATACAGCGTCATGCTAATTTCTCGCTCACGTTCAAAAAATCTAACTTGCACAAATACACGCATGGCACAAATTTCATGTCTCCACATCGCCCGCCGCGAGTTTGCATCTTTGCATGGACTCTGTGTGTAATTTGGAAAACGCTTGCATCACGTTTGTGCTACGTGTGTGTGTGTGTGTGTGTGTGTGTGTTAGCAGCGGTGCAGGTTGTCGATGACGACTGACTCACATGATAAACGTTCATGGCTGTGTTTTTAACGTGAAGTCATTCATCAGTTTCTGGTGGAGTTCTGTTGATGTTTAAATAACAAACACAAAGTTCTTCCTAATTTCAAAGATCTGTCAGAAAACGACTTGCACTGGTTCAAACCTTCCATTAAGTCTTGTGTCCAGAGACCGAGGATCAGACTGGCGCTTAAGTTTTCACTTTATTTCAAGTCTCTGTGAAGCTGAGAGTGACTGCGGTTCCTACTGATGACTTCAAATCTCATCACAAATGTAACTCATATTTAGTTCTCTCTGTTCAGATCAGGGTCAAAGTTCAGTGTCCATCAGGAGCGTCTGAAAACAGTTTCATTACCTAAGAAAATAAATTTTTAGGGTCTCCTCTGGACATCTTGTCTGTTTCGGGAGACCAGATGATGATCAAGTTTTTATTTTAGGGAAACTAAGTATGAGCATCGTCAGAATCTGTCTTGTTTCCTTTTCATGTCGGGTTGAGAGCCGCTGGGCTGAACCTTCAGACCTCACGTCCACCCACTGAGCTCTCGTTCAGTTTCAGTTTCGTGTGCATACAATCACGGCCGGAGCGCCTGACAGCAGACGCCCCGCTGTAGGTGAAGAGAAAACTAAATTCAAAATAACATCGTCTGGACACAAACGCTGCAGGTTCTCCGGCGTGTAGCCGCCAACCGACATCGACTCGCTCCTATGTCTTGGTGGCTACAGCTTTCATAGTCCAGCTCTGTGTCCACACACACACACACACACACACACACACACACACACACACACACACTGCACAACATGGCAAAAATCAAAGCGAGCAACAAAAACTGATGTAAACATTATTTTAGGAAAACAAACAACACCTGAGACTATTTCGTCATCACGTCGCTGCACTGAAACCTTTTGAGTTCTGAAAAGTTCCTCCTGCTTCCTGATGATGCTGCTGCTGCCAGTCAGGTCGCCTTGCTGGCCCTGTTGCCATAGAGGCCAATCCTGGCAGGGGCATCTGTTTCCCTCCATCCCTCCCAAATATTATAATCTTTTTTTCAACAACACGTGCGCGTATACGAGCAGCTGCTTTTGTTTTTGTTGGTTTTGTGCACTTGGAGGATGAATGAGTTTGTCCACTAGGGGGCAGATCAGAGCCGAGTCCTCCTGGTGACGCCAAAATATCTTAAACATAACTAAATATGGAAACACTTGTCCAACACGTGAAGTCAGGAACAGTTGGGACTTTGACTCCAGTAATTTGACGTCTTCTTTATAAAGTTTGAGTGACTCAGAGGAGATTTAAATTAAAACATAGGGAAGAGAAAGATGCTGCCATTTTTCCTCCAAAACCCTCCAATCAGAATTCAAACAGGCCCCAGCTGGCACACATCATCAGACACCAGGAGGATCATGGGTAGGTGACGACCGAACCTCCTCCATCCTGAAATTGTCGGCGCTGCAGCTGAAGCTCATTTTCACATTTTCAGTAAATTCAGCTGAAGCTTAATTTTCATAAAAACCTCTCGAGGTGAAAATTTACAGCGCAGGAAAAGAACACGTCAGGATCTGTTAAACAGCAACAGGCGAAAGACGCGTTTAGCCTAGCTTAGCACAAAGACAGGAAGCATCAGAGGACACTGTCCCAGCACGTCACAGCGAGATTAATCTGTCATCAGGAAATATTTAGTTCTGAGTCTCAGTGACTCGCAGTCATGTTGGTGAATTACTGTAGCCACCAACTATATTTAGCGTATATTTTCATGAACTGATGGAGACAGCAGCAGACTAACTCCTGTGTTCCCCGTCACAGAGGGTCGTCTGAGCGTGACGTAAAGCGGTCAACATATTGTAAATATGGCGAACAATTAAACTGATGTTGATTTTATTAAGATGGGCCTTTTTTCCCCAGCTAAACTGAAAAACAGCTAACTGTAAGATAACTAACTGTACGACAGCTTACTGTGGGGCGTCGGTGGATTAGTGGTAGAGCAGGCGCCCCATGTACAGGGCTGTTGCCGCAGCGGCCCGGGTTCAAGTCCAACCTGTGGCCCTTTGCTGCATGTCACCCCCCCAACGCTTACCTGTCCCGTCCATTAAAGGCAAAATGGCCAAAAAAATCTATCTTAAAAAAAAAAAAGACAGCTAACTGTAAGATAGCTAACTTAAAGAAAGCTAATTGTGTGACTGCTAACCATACAAAAACTAACCAAAAAATAGCTAACTGTCCGCTAGCTCTTGACCCTCAGCTCTAGTTTACTACTCCCGGCTAACTGTAGGATGCAGTGGGTTAGCTAACAAGAATCGACCTCTTAATCAGACATGAAAGCTAACCCTGAGCTAACCGGACCAAGGAACTAATATTTGTGTTTTGATCCAGGGTTCCTACAGCGTTGGTTTTTTTTTTATTAATGAATTCATTTTATGACTCTTATTATTAACCTTTATTTAACCAGGTAATAGACTCATTGAGATTAAAATCTCTTTTCTAAGAGAATCCTGGCCAAGAAAGGCAGAAACGCAGATTCCTGAAAACAAGACATAAAGGTTATGGCGCACAACAAGATGGGTCTATGGGAGCCCTGTAATCTCAAACTTGACTCTTCGCTTTAGAGATGCAGACAGAAAATAATGAGAAGATATAAAACGTAAATCAGAAAGATTTACTGTGTTGGAGCTAGGCTAGCATTTTCTCTCTGCTTCCAGTCTCCAGTCTGCTAAGCTAAGCTAACCATGTCCTGGACCTGTTTCTGTTCTGTATACACAGAGATCTGACCAACATTTGAATTAAATATCATATTTATAATATTTGAGCTTCAACTGCAGCAGGGAAAACTGACGTTGGCATTTGCAGGCGTCAAAGATCAAATTCTCTCAAAACCTTTTCAAACCAAAATGAAGGAAAACACGTCTTGGAACTAACTCTACAGTAGAGAGACGACTGGGTTTAGAAGCACTGGAACTTGTTTGCCGGATGTCGTTTTGGTTACCTGGTGATGTTACTGAACCCTTCATGGTGCAGGTTGGCGTACAATAAGCTACTGGACACGCATGCGCATGCACGCACACGCACACGCACACGCACGCACACACACACACACACACAGAGTGCACGCTTCAAAACGCACACAAACAGAAAACATTTTCCCTTGAGAGTCCTGACAACTTCAGGCATCGAGGGTAGACGGTCCGGACGAAAAGCGCTGCTCTTCTGCGTCTACCCGAGCTCAAACTACTCGACTGCTTCTGTCAGAGTGTCTTCACAAAGTTCTCCTCATGAATGAAAAGAGTTCTGATTGCTAACCCTACACAGACACAAACATCCCCGTTCCCTTTGTCAGGTTTCATGATTTAAGGTAGTTCGGGTGAAATCAAAACCAGAAAACAAAGTTACTCCCGTGTTGAGTTCAGTGGTTCTGCGGTGGAGGAGCGGTCCAACAGAAGCTGAGAGTGAAGCCACAAATGTTCCACCGGCAGGCAGGAGGATGTGCCGCTAAGACCGGGGCGGGCCCGGGGGGGGGGGGGGGGGGGGGGTGTAGGGAGTTCACTGGCCACCACAGTCCCATGATGGATGACATCATCCGAGGGTGGTGACGTCATTAATCCAGACAGCACTTTTATCAACATGCAGCCAAATCTTGGCAGGTCAAAAAAAACCCTTTGAGGTGATGTGTCGAACACAGCAGCAGAATCCATGATGCAACAGGTTCCACAAAAAAAAGGAAAACAGCGAAACAGGGAAGAGAGACTGCGATGCGTCTGCGTAAGCGAGGCTTCTACCACTACGAGAGCTGGCGGTTGGCGACTTATTTAGCACTGATGTTGGAGGACGGTGGTGACGACGGAGGTTTGTTTGGAGGCGTCCACCAGAAAAAGACAGCGTCAGCATCAGCTTTGCCCCCATGACGGGTCGAGTCCCGGCGACCCGCAGTGGGATCAGGAGTCAAGACACGAGTGCGAACGAACAAAATCCAGCCCAGGCACGAATTTTTAAACCCTGCCCCTAACCCCGAGAAAAAAACAAAAAGAAAAACTTTTGGCTTTGTGGTTATGTACAGTGATTTCCTGTGGAGACAGTTTGACGTCCATCAAGTTTCCACAGACGTGCAGGACTGGATGTTGGCGACCCGGCGCCGGCGTCAAAGGTCAAGGTCAAGTCTTCGAGCTGGGAGGGGGCGGAGCTAACCGTGTCAGTCAGTCTGTATGCGTGTGTGTTAGTGTGTGTTGTGATTCTCCAGTCAGCTTTATTTTGTAACTGTTGTGTGGGGATGGACCCTCAACTAGCTCCGCCCCACCCTCTAGCTCCGCCCCCCGCTACTGGTGAACCTCGTTGGCGATCAGACTGTCCTCCCCTGACTGAAAATCCGCCTCATTGATGCTGTTCCCTCCGTTCAGCATCTCCTCGTCCTGGGACGACCCTCGGTCCTCCTCGCCGCTGCCACCGCCCGGCTCGTCTGAGTTTGGGTCCTGAAGCACCTGGGCGATGTACATCTGCTGCTGCTGCTGTTGCTGCTGCTGCTGCTGCTGCTGGACCACAGAAGACACAACAGGTTAACCAGCGGGGACAGACAAAACCACGATGGTCAAAAGGTAAAGCTAGCTTGTCGGTAAGCTAACAACCCAAAGAACTACAAGTTCATGTGTCTGCAGACAGGAGATGTTGACTGGGTGAGGTAACTGTCAGTGACTTTATTTGGCCAATCAGAAGCTTACTCCGTCATGTCAATGAGCAGTTGAGGACATTTGGGGCATAAAGTGGACCTCTGTCAAGCTCCATTTTGAACACTTGTTATGCACTCTAAAATTTTATTTATGTATTTTGTAGTTTAGTTTATTTTCATTCTCAAACAGAAAATGGTTGGGGGCCACCCAGAACCTCCTTGGGGGCCAGATTTAGCCCGCGGGCCGTAAGTTGAGGATGGCCAGAGTATGAAATGATACAGCAGACTGACAAAAAACATTCAAAAGATGATCACTGGCTTGCACCTACCTTATCAACTCATTTATAGTAACTGAATATTAATGTTAGTAACTTTTGCTGCTGCTGATTTTAAAAAAGGCCATTACAAGAAAACATGCTCTTTGCTTGTTACAAGCTAGCAGCTGGTAAATAGCTAACGCTGTCTGCCTATCAACTCCTTGATCATGACAGAATATAGTAACTTTAACCACCATTTTTAAAAAGGCCACCACAAGAAAACACATTCTTTTGTACGTTAAGACTGGTTCTCATAACACATGGGCCCAATCCTGCAAAATGGAAGGCTCGCTAACGTTAGCGAAGAAACAAACATCTCTGGTCAATTGTCTGTTTGATAATCCAAACACAGAGTACGTTCACTTGTGGTGACCTTTTTAAAATGAGCAGTGGTTAAAGATGTTGATAAGCAGACAGCGTTAGCTAGCTTTACCAGCTGCTAGCTAGTAACAAACATCTGTGATCCACTGTCTGTTTAAGAATCTAAAAAAGAGAATGTTTTCTGATAAGCAGACAGTGTTAGCAACCGTAGCTCACTAATGTAGTGTAGCTAGCTAGTGTACTAGCTAGTCGGTAAGTTGTCTACTTCTGCTTTCAGTGGGCAGTTTTGATCCTGGGGCTAAGATTGTTTTTTACAATAACAATCCTACAGATATTTATTAGCCTGCTGTATCATCACAACCTTTTTGGTTGACGTAATAACATAAATGTCTAAATGTCCTAACTGTGTTCCTTCCCCCTTATAATACTGTGAGGTGATTGGCTGAATTTAAAACTGACTGACTGATGCTACTTGGACTTCGTCTCCAGTCTGCAGAGACACTCTGCTCAAGAAATACAGATGTAGGTCATAAGTAAGCTAATAAACTCAGCGGCTATGCTAGTTTGTTAATTAACTACTAACTCAGGAGCTGTTTTTTAGTGAGCTAACGACCTCAACAGTTACAGCTTGTATGTAGCAGGCTAATAAATAGAGCTAGCGCAAGTTAGCTGGATCCACTCACCTGAGATTTGGTAGTGGGGGAGGACGACGGACGAGCTGGACGTCCATTCTCGACAGCGTCCACGTCATTCTCCTTGGTGTCGATCTGAGGCAGAGGCACAGAGTGAGACAGGGCGCTGAACAGCAACATTTCTGTTTCCTACATGTTTTTGTACCCTGGAAATCCAGAGTTCTCCCTAGAGCACAATTTGAATTTGCTCAGCGAGTCACTCTCGCAATCAGTAATGATGCTCATTACCTATGCCCATCAAACCAAGCTGCACCAATCACATCAGTGTATCTGATATAGGCGGGCCAGAGGCGAGCTAAACAGATGGCGACAGCGCTGCGACGACGAAGTCCGGAATCAGTCAGTAAACACTGCAAGATGGCTACGGATGAACACCAGCTGTTTGAAACGCCTTTGGCCGCTACAATGAACGAGTTAGACTTGGCTTTTTCCCCAAGAGGAACAGAAGACGGCGCTCGAGTCTTTCCTTTGCAAGAAGGACGTTTTTGCTGTTTTGACAACCGGATACGGCAAGAGTCTAATCTACCAGTTAGCTCCACTAGTAGCTAAGCTCTGGATACGGTGCCGCCCCTCGAGTTGGGCCATTTTCATGGCCAGACCCTAAATCTTTCTAGATTTGGGTCTGTATTTCCAGGCTAATGTTTTTGTAGAACCTGTAATAATAAAGTGGCAATACCTTGTAGTTGTGAGCGCTGAGGTACTTGAAGTGTCCGAAGCAGACGTGAGACAGACAGACCACGATGGTGACGATCAGCACCACCAGAGTGAACATGGAGGTCGGCGTCTCGAAACCTGACAGTGTATTAGCGGTTACCATCACTCAGCATTCAACAACAAGAACAAATACATGTTGATATTTACAGGTGGGTCACCTGCTGGGGCTCACCTGTGCGCATAGTGGAGAAGAAGAGCAGCCAGAAGAGGCAGAGGATGGGAGCTGCCACCACCTGGGTGACGGCTCCCGAGTGGATCTTCTTGTCCAGTTTGGAGGGCAGGTAAGCATAGTACATGTTGTATCTGTCTACCAGGTGTTTCAGCAGCATGTACATCAGACCTGCAGGGGGACAGGTGAGTGGTTAAATCACACAGTGGGGGGGTGTGAACCTGCGATCACTGCGTCAAGGCACTGCCTCAGCACACAATATTATCCCCCCTCTCAGACTTTTAATTGTATGTCTTGTACATTTTTTATGTCTTTTTTACTTGATGCAACACTAATTGCCCTACAGGGTCACAAATAAAGCTGAATCTGAATCTGAATCTTAATTTGACACAATTGACCATCAAATTCTGCTACAGAGACTGGAACACTTAATTGGCCGAAAAGGTTCTGCACTAAGCTGGTTTAAATCTTATTTATGTGATCGTTTTCAGTTTGTTCATGTCCATAATGAATCATCCTTACCTATTTAAGTTTGTTTTGAAGTGCTGCAAAGTTCTGTGCTGGACCAATCCTATATTCTCTATATATGCTTCCTTCCATAGTTTCTCTACATGGCATTGCTCTGGCCTCTAGCGCTACCGTAAGAAAACATTCATTTGACGTCACCGTGCTCCTCTAGGCAGGCCGCATGCGGCATTCCGGGGGCATTCACATGGATGCGCACAGCTAAAACTGGCGTAGCTAAGACCAGGCGTAAGCCCTGTTGGTGCAACGGGCGTAAGTCCACTCCTTAAGACTGGTCTTAACAAAGACCGTCTTAGGAGTTACGACCAGGTATACTCAGCTGTGCTGCTCATCCCACAAATGCATGTTCCTTACAAATATGACACCATTTAGAAGGGAAATAAACAGGCTTTCCAACAGTTTACAAATTTCCTTACTTTTTGTGCTTAGTTTAGCTAGAGTTAGCTCTTATAATTAGGGCTGGCTCTTATAGTTGGGGTTGGTTCTTATAGTCAGGACTGGCTCTTAAAGTTACGGTTGGCTCTTATAGTTAGGACTGGCTCTTAAAGTTAGGGCAGGATCTTATAGTTAGGACTGGTTCTTAAAATTAGGGTTGGCTCTTATAGTTAGGACTGGCTCTTATAGTTAAGACTGGCTCTTAAAGTTAGGGCAGGATCTTATAGTTAGGACTGGTTCTAAAATTAGGGTTGGCTCTTATAGTTAGGACTAGCTCTTAAAGTTAGGGCTGGCTCTTATAGTTAGGACTAGCTCTTAAAGTTAGGGCTGGCTCTTATAGTTAGGGCAGGATCTTATAGTTAGGACTGGTTCTTAAAATTAGGGTTGGCTCTTATAGTTAGGACTGGCTCTTATAGTTAAGACTGGCTCTTAAAGTTAGGGCAGGATCTTATAGTTAGGACTGGTTCTAAAATTAGGGTTGGCTCTTATAGTTAGGACTAGCTCTTAAAGTTAGGGCTGGCTCTTAAAGTTAGGGCAGGATCTTATAGTTAGGACTGGTTCTAAAATTAGGGTTGGCTCTTATAGTTAGGACTAGCTCTTAAAGTTAGGGCTGGCTCTTATAGTTAGGACTAGCTCTTAAAGTTAGGGCTGGCTCTTATAGTTAGGGCAGGATCTTATAGTTAGGACTGGTTCTTAAAATTAGGGTTGGCTCTTATAGTTAGGACTGGCTCTTATAGTTAAGACTGGCTCTTAAAGTTAGGGCAGGATCTTATAGTTAGGACTGGTTCTAAAATTAGGGTTGGCTCTTATAGTTAGGACTAGCTCTTAAAGTTAGGGCTGGCTCTTATAGTTAGGACTAGCTCTTAAAGTTAGGGCTGGCTCTTATAGTTAGGACTGGCTCTTATAGTTAGGACTTGCTCTTATAGTAAGGACTGACTCTTATAGTTAGGACTTGCTCTTATAGTTAGGGCTGACTCTTATAGTTTGGACTGGTTCTTATAGTTAGGGCTGGCTCTTATAGTTAGGACTGGCTCTTATAGTTAGGACTTGCTCTTATAGTTAGGGCTGACTCTTATAGTTTGGACTGGTTCTTATAGTTAGGGCTGGCTCTTATAGTTAGGACTGGCTCTTATAGTTAGGACTGCTCTTAGTTAGGGCTGACTCTTATAGTTTGGACTGGCTCTTATAGTTAGGGCTGGCTCTTATAGTTAGGACTGGCTCTTATAGTTAGGGCTGACTCTTATAGTTTGGACTGGTTCCTATAGTTAGGGCTGGCTCTTATAGTTAGGACTGGCTCTTATAGTTAGGACTGACTCTTATAGTTTGGACTGGTTCCTATAGTTAGGGCTGGCTCTTATAGTTAGGGCTGGCTCTTATAGTTTGGACTGGCTCTTATAGTTAGGGCTGACTCTTATAGTTAGGACTGGCTCTCATAGTTAGGGCTGACTCTTATAGTTTGGACTGGCTCTTATAGTTAGGACTGACTCTTATAGTTTGGACTGGCTCTTATAGTTTGGACTGGCTCTTATAGTTAGGGCTGGCTCTTATAGTTTGGACTGGCTCTCATAGTTAGGGCTGACTCTTATAGTTAGGACTTGCTCTTATAGTAAGGACTGACTCTTATAGTTAGGACTTGCTCTTATAGTTAGGGCTGACTCTTATAGTTTGGACTGGTTCTTATAGTTAGGACTTGCTCTTATAGTTAGGGCTGACTCTTATAGTTTGGACTGGTTCTTATAGTTAAGGCTGGCTCTTATAGTTAGGACTGACTCTTATAGTTAGGACTGGCTCTTATAGTTAGGACTGACTCTTATAGTTTGGACTGGTTCTTATAGTTAGGGCTGGCTCTTATAGTTAGGACTGGCTCTTATAGTTAGGACTTGCTCTTATAGTAAGGACTGACTCTTATAGTTAGGACTGACTCTTATAGTTAGGACTGGCTCTTATAGTTAGGGCTGGCTCTTATAGTTTGGACTGGCTCTTATAGTTAGGGCTGACTCTTATAGTTAGGACTTGCTCTTATAGTAAGGACTGACTCTTATAGTTAGGACTGGCTCTTATAGTTAGGGCTGACTCTTATAGTTTGGACTGGTTCTTATAGTTAGGACTTGCTCTTATAGTTAGGACTTGCTCTTATAGTTAGGGCTGACTCTTATAGTTTGGACTGGTTCTTATAGTTAGGACTTGCTCTTATAGTTAGGACTTGCTCTTATAGTTAGGACTGACTCTTATAGTTTGGACTGGTTCTTATAGTTAGGACTTGCTCTTATAGTTAGGACTGACTCTTATAGTTAGGGCTGGTTCTTATAGTTAGGACTTGCTCTTATAGTTAGGACTTGCTCTTATAGTTAGGGCTGACTCTTATAGTTTGGACTGGTTCTTATAGTTAAGGCTGGCTCTTATAGTTAGGACTGACTCTTATAGTTAGGACTGACTCTTATAGTTTGGACTGGTTCTTATAGTTAGGGCTGGCTCTTATAGTTAGGACTGGCTCTTATAGTTAGGACTGACTCTTATAGTTAGGGCTGACTCTTATAGTTTGGACTGGCTCTTATAGTTAGGGCTGGCTCTTATAGTTTGGACTGGTTCTTATAGTTAGGACTTGCTCTTATAGTTAGGACTTGCTCTTATAGTTAGGGCTGGCTCTTATAGTTTGGACTGGCTCTTATAGTTAGGGCTGGCTCTTATAGTTAGGACTGGTTCTTATAGTTAGGACTTGCTCTTATAGTTAGGGCTGACTCTTATAGTTTGGACTGGCTCTTATAGTTAGGGCTGGCTCTTATAGTTTGGACTGGCTCTTATAGTTAGGGCTGACTCTTATAGTTTGGACTGGTTCTTATAGTTAGGACTTGCTCTTATAGTTAGGACTTGCTCTTATAGTTAGGGCTGGCTCTTATAGTTTGGACTGGCTCTTATAGTTAGGGCTGACTCTTATAGTTTGGACTGGTTCTTATAGTTAGGACTTGCTCTTATAGTTAGGACTTGCTCTTATAGTTAGGACTGACTCTTATAGTTTGGACTGGTTCTTATAGTTAGGACTTGCTCTTATAGTTAGGACTTGCTCTTATAGTTAGGGCTGACTCTTATAGTTTGGACTGGTTCTTATAGTTAAGGCTGGCTCTTATAGTTAGGACTGACTCTTATAGTTAGGACTGACTCTTATAGTTTGGACTGGTTCTTATAGTTAGGGCTGGCTCTTATAGTTAGGACTGGCTCTTATAGTTAGGACTGACTCTTATAGTTAGGGCTGACTCTTATAGTTTGGACTGGCTCTTATAGTTAGGGCTGGCTCTTATAGTTTGGACTGGCTCTTATAGTTAGGGCTGGCTCTTATAGTTAGGACTGGCTCTTATAGTTAGGGCTGACTCTTATAGTTTGGACTGGCTCTTATAGTTAGGGCTGGCTCTTATAGTTAGGACTGGCTCTCATAGTTAGGGCTGACTCTTATAGTTTGGACTGGTTTTTATAGTTAGGGCTGGCTCTTATAGTTAGGACTGGCTATTTTATTTAGGACTGACTCTTATAGTTCGGACTGGCTCTTATAGTTTGGACTGGTTCTCAGGCTGGGGTTTTTTGGGGAGTTTTTCCTGATCAGCTGTGAGGGTCAAAAGGAGAGAGGGATGTCGTATGCTGTAATATTCTCTGAGGCAAATTGTGATTTGTGATATTGGGCTTTAAAAAACAAAAAATTGAATTGAGTTGGACATAAGTGGACGTTTGTTCCGAGTTCTGAAGAAATTCCCTAATGGCGTTGTCAAGATATTCAGTTCACAAGAACCAGAAGAACGGACGGACAAACTGAAAACATAATACCTTTGGCCTTGGCTTTCACTGGCGCAGAGGCAAAAGAATGATCTTGGCATGAGTGACAGGAAACAGAGTCTGTAGAGTCGTTTTAAAAGCACCTCTGTGTACCAGCATGAATACGTCAGCACTGACGTTGTGTTACAGACACTGTACAATGGGGTGTTGTGTAGGTGAGTCTAACCGAAGGGGACGATGATGGGGCAGGTGATGCTATAGGCCATCACCACCGTGAAGACGTTCATCATCCAAGCGTACGCCGCTCCAAACTGAAACTCATAGGCCTGGTGCTGGAGGGATGAGAGACATGTTTTAAACAGGACTGTCAGATAATTAACCAACACATCTCAGTCAGTGTCTGTGTCCTTGGTCCGTGTCCGTCCTCACCCTCTTGACGTTGCGCCGGTCGGCAGCGGATCGAGCCAGGCACAGCCGGATCATGTACATGAGCAGACCGGGGATCCTCAGCAGGTCCATGGCGTTCCCAATGAATGCAGAGGCGATGACATAGTTGACGAAGAACGCTCCGTTATCTGGCAGGAAGACGCACCTGGAGGGAACACAGCACTTCTGTAAGAGCAGAACGTCCTGCTACTGATCGATCAATCACACTTTATTGAGTATTAATACACTAAACCGCTTCAAAATAGAAAAACATATAGGCTACAGAAACTGTTATCACCACATCACACATTATGGACGTCAAGATCTGCCAATATTAAAATTAAATAATTCATGTAAAATATATGTTGGAAAATTACTTGTATTTTAGATTTTAAAATACCTGTTACATAAAATATTTGATGTTTATTTCGATTTTTAAGTTAAAAATGCATCTCCAGTACACTTGGAGCTGGAAAGAAAATTAAGATGGAAACTCTGCTGACAAATAATTTGCAGTGTATGTAAATCATCACACCGTAACTCTTAATTCCAAACTGACAGACAATGTGCGCCTAAATTTAAAAACAGGACAGTGATAATTTGTTGTGACGGTTTGAAGTAAACTGAAAATTATTTATTATTTTTTGAATCAATTTCAACCTTAAAATGAAAATTTGATTCTGACATTTAAATGAAATTCTGTCACAAATTATATGCGGACTAATGGAAGATGAAATCTTAATTAGACTTACATATTTGCAGCTAATATAAGCAGCTCTCGACTTCCGCAACAATATGATGAAAATAATTTTGAAAAATATGACAATGGGTGGTGAATAATACCAACCTGCTCTCCACTTAGAAATTCAAAAAATAACTTACTCAAATCTGACACTAGCATCAGCCAGGAACTTCTTATCAAAGAGCCAGCGGAAGAAAACGTCCAGGCTGGAAAACAGAGATGATTCAGTGAGGACAGCAGAGGTCAAAGGTCACAGAGGGATAGATTCTAACAACAAACTGCTTTTATTACCTGCTGAGTCCCAGAGACGGCAGCAGCAGAACCATGAAGATCAGGAAGGTGTAACACTTATGCATTGTCGTCCTGTTTTCTCCAGACCTGACGACACACAGAGGAGGTCAAATCACAATCAAATCAGTCAAATCAGGGTCAAATCATGTTCATATCACAATCAAATCAAAGTTGAAACACGATCAAATCAGGGTCAGTCATTGCCAAATCAAGGTCATATTAGAGTCAAATTAGGAACAAATCACAAATCAAGATCGTATCAGGGTTGACACACAATCAAATCAGGGTCAAATCAGGGTCGAAACAAATAATTCATGGTCAGTCATGGTCAAATCAAGGTCAAATTAGAGTCAATTCAGGATCAAATCAGGGTCAAAGCATGATCAAATCGTGTAGACCTGATGCTGTAGTGTAGAAATGATGCTGTAGTGTAGACCTGATGCTGTAAGTGTAGACCTGATGCTGTAGTGTAGACCTGATGCTGTAAGTGTAGTGTTGATGCTGGAGTGTAGACCTGATGCTGTAAGTGTAGTGTTGATGCTGGAGTGTAGACCTGATGCTGTAGTGTAGAAATGATGCTGGAGTGTAGACCTGATGCTGTAGTGTAGTGCTGATGCTCTAAGTGTAGACCTGATGCTGTAGACCTGATGCTGTAGTGTAGACCTGATGCTGTAGCGTAGCACTCGTAAATCAGTGTTACCTGGTCCAGTGAGCCTCGAAGAAGGCAGAGTAGTAGACGATGGTGGGCAGCAGAGCAGAGAAAGCCCAGAGCAGCAGAGTGGGGAAGAACTGAGTGATGATGGGATTCTGTCCAAAACAACCAACAAACAGCAGAGTCAGAGATGAAGAATAATTTCTAACAACACCCAACTTCACTGACAGGGTGGTGGTCGTAACTTACATTGAGATACTCCACAGGCTTGGTGACGTTGAACTTGTCCATGGTGGAGATGATGATGGCGGGTGTGGTGAGGAAGAAGAGCAGGAGGAAAAGGATGCAGTTGATGATGAAGCAGCGGATCCACCAGGAGATCCCACCGAGCGACAGATGCTCCCTGCAGGAGGAAACCAGGACGCATCAGCTGAGGGTGATGGGTGTGTTTGTTTGGTATTTGGTGGGTGGAGCTTGTGGACGTACCAGCGGATGTTTTGCGGGTCGGGTGCGTATGAAACGCTCCAGTTGTGAACATGAAGAACTTCGCTGAACTGAGAGGATCGTGGCTCCTGACGACACCGACATCCCTGAACCTGACAGGCGTTAAAGTCCTTCAAAATACTGTGAAACAGAGTGGGCGGAGTGCGAGAGAGGAGGGTGGAGTCAGAGGGGGTGGGATCAGAGAGGGGATGGGGTGGAGTCAGAGAGAGGCGGGGTGGGGTCAGAACAGTATAAATATATTCTACAAAAACCTAAGCATCAATGTATTTGTGCAACATTTCTTCCCCAAAACAAGACAAAAAAACAAACAAACAACACCACTGTGATGAACTGTAGGAAAACAGGTAAAAACAAAAACAGTAACATTTTAATTTTTTGTCTTATCAGACTGTTGGTGTGAGGGGTTAGAGACAGAGGGGCGGGGTCATGCTGTGGCTCACATGGCGGTCATGGCCTCGTTCTGGAAGGTGACGAAGGCCATGCCCAGAGGTTTGGTGTGGACCTTCTCCTTCTCCTTCCTGTACTCCTCCTTCAGCTTGGCCTCCCTCTTGGTGTAGTAGCTGACCGCCTCCTCCTGCAGGACAAATGTAGGCTACTGAACCACTGCTAACAGGCTAATTAGACCAGGTCTCTCAGATCCAGATTATATTTATTTAGCCAATGAAATGCTGCCTACAAAATCTTCAGACTCTACAGTGACATCATGAAATGATGTGATAAAAACTATTTCCATGCATGAAACGACACAAACAAACACACGAGTAGACTACAGACAAGAAAAAGCTGATTGTCACCATCAACATCTTTATTCACTGTAACAATCTACTTTTAACCTGCTACAATAAAAATGTATCAGATAACCAGAAAACTTTTCACCAGCAACAATAAAACTTTAACCGGCTGCAATAAAAACATAATGAGATTATGACTTTAACCACTTATGATATAAGTTAAACTGGCTTCAATAAAAATTTAACCAGTTATGATAAAATTTTCACCACCTACGACAGAACTTTAATTGGCTATGACAAAATTGAACAAACTACAATAAAACTTAAACCAGCTATGACAAAAATTCAACCACATACAATAAAACATTTAATAAAATTTAACAAACGATGATAGAACTTTAAGTGTCTTGAACTTTAGTGAGCTAATGGGACTTTAAGAAGAAAAATGTAGTGTAATCTGTCATCATGTACCAGGATATTAGCAAGATGAGAAAATAATTAACAATTAGTACATAAATTATGTGGTTAATTATTAAAATGTCTTTAAAGCTTCTGTCTAATAAGCTAATTTGTGTGAAAAGAGCGTCAGCGTTAAAGTTACCTCCTCGCAGCCGGCGATGGCGCAGCAGCAGAGGTGTCCGCAGGGTTTGGGGTTTATCATGGTGGGAACGTGTTCCTTCGCCATCAGGTCAGTGAAAAACTTCTTACTGCGCTCCGTCTTCTTCCTGACAAACATAAACACAACAACATGAATTTAATGAACTGTTCTCAGCAGTTAACATGGACCTGGAGTGTATCTCAGCATGCACTGGGCCTCGACTCGCTGTCTCACCTCTCTGCGTTCAGAGACATAAGTTTGGCCACGTTGTAGCAGATCCGAGCCTCCAGCACCGTGCAGTTCTCATACGCCTGTCTGAAAAATAATAAACAATAAAACATGTTCACATGTAATTTAATATACAAACCAGGAAACAAACTAATTTTAACATTACATCACTAGAAAAATATCATCAAAGATTTTTCTTTTTTTACAACTTCTTATTCTGACTGAAAAATGTAGCCCTTGAATCTGGACTGTCCTCTGGCTGTAAATGACCTAAATTACGATGTTTGTTCAGTTTATTAATGCTTTCTTGTGACCTATGTTGATTTTGTCTCATTTTGTGAAATTATAAAATGGGTGCTTTTATTTTGAAGGCAGAATGCGGTAGGAAGTAAGAGACGTGCACGACGGTAGATGTTTACAAGTGCTTCTTCCAGACATTTTCAGATTTAAGCTTTAAATTACAGTAAATGTATTTGAATTGTGGTTGAATATTATTGAATATTGTAAGGTTCAAAAGGATAGAAGAAAAGTAATATTTTTGTCGTTTTTTGTTTTCTTCCTAGCTCTTACGGTGTGTTCACAGCAATGTTTTGGAGTTACAAGTGTCATAAATAAAGATCTTGTGAACCATCAGTTGGAGAGTAAGACCATCATTCAACCGGGGATGCTACACTGGCTGCACACATTTCTATTACTATTTAATATATAAATAACACAGACTGAAAATATAAAGACTGGACACAAAGCTAGATGTGTCTTTATTTACTTCACTCCAGGTTAAACTGAATATATGATAACGTCAACATTTCAGTGGTTATGTGTTGTTTTTACTTTAAATTTGAAAAATTGTGAATACAGACGTGATCAAATACCTTGTTATCAACATTTTAACAAAACCAATGAGCTCCTTCACCAGCGATATGGTCGTCACTTCACTCAGCACAAAACAACATTTAGGCTAAATTAATATCTCCGACAAAAACCAACATTTACTTTTGAAATCAACATCATGTCAATAAATCGCTCGAGCTCATTTAGATTTTCGAGCACGATGTGAAAACACATTTTAATGTCCTCGGACATCTGAAGGAGCAGAAGGAGCGTTGGATCAGGAAGAAGAAGACAGTGAACTTACTCAAAGTGCTGTTTGATCTGACTCTCCTCAGCGTATTTAGAGATGCCGTTAATGAATAAAGTGCGCTTCACCTGCAAGTCACAGAACTGGGATTAAAACACCGCACAGAGCAGACGTTATATATCCTCAGAGTTTGTCTGTTTTCATGTAACTTTAAGAATTATCAACGTTTCAAACAAATACATGTGTTTTATTGTGAAATCAGTGGCAGGCCATTACTATGAAACAACCACAGGAAGTGGGGACAAAGTGAGGCTGAGTTTGTTTGGACAGATGTGGACTTTTTATCAGCATTACATATTTTTAACTCTACAGGTGAGGCTGTTTCATTGGACTGAATAATTCATGATTAAGACATGTCCCCACCAGGTCGTCCTCCTTGTAGTGCATCTTGGACGTGTGTCTCCTCATGCTGTAGACGGTCAGCAGCAGATACATGAAGGCAAACGAAGTGTGCAGCCACAACAGATTCGTCCTGAGCAGAGAAAGAAAACACATTTTATTTAAAAATCTCATAGATGGAGCTAGGCTAACAGTTTCTCTCTGCTTTCAGTCTTTGTGCTAAGCTAGGCTAACAGTTTCTCTCTGCTTTCAGTCTTTGTGCTAAGCTAGGCTAAACACGTCCTGGACTTGTCTATGTACTGGACACACACAGAGATAAAACTGAGATCTGAAATGTTGGAGAGGACAGAGGAAGAAGACGTGTTGTGCAGCTGGATTAAGTGCTGACTTGTCCTCCTTCAGCAGAAATCCTCCTGGACTCACCCAGACTTGAGGTTGGCTATCGTGGTGCGTCCAAAGCTGTAGGCGTTGTTTTCTGGAATAAATACAGGCAGAGGTCATCAGGAACATTTGTGACTGATTTCCTGTGTTTTAACATGTGAAGTTGTTTTTATAAAAATCACAGAAAACCTTGAGCGCTAACGACAGCTGCTGGTGGACTCCTGAAGTTTACCCAACGTTCCTCTAATGTTTACATAGAAACACAAGTATAATGTTAAGTAGAAAAGTTTTCTACTTAACATTATACTTTAAACAACCGATTGTGGACACAATGTAAATGTTATTTTTACGTTGTCTTAAATATAAATTTAGCAATCTCCATCCGTAAAACATAAAAGTGAGGCTCTGTTACTCGCACGTCCAAAACAATGGCTCTCCGGCTCTGCGAGGACGTTCCTCCTGTGCACCACCAGGGTCGAGTGGACGCTAGCTATCGTGCCAGTCATCTGGCAATTGCCTCTGGTAAAGCCGTCCTGGTGACATGAATCACTGCTGTGGAGAAGTTGTGCCCACTCTCTAGTCAACGTCGCCCCGGTGAGTAAGTGGCGTCATTGTAAGCCACAAAACCCCTTTAGCATTGTTGACTATGTTAGCATCACCAGCCATGCTGACACTGCTAACGGTGCTAGAAACACTGATAACATAGTCAACTATGCTAAAGAGGACGACAATTGAGCCGCTTACTTACAGGAGTGAGCCGGCGGAGACCAGAAGGTGGCCACAAAGTTTCCATAGCAACGCTGTTGCGTCAGGACGGCGTTATTAGCAGTAATTGCTTAATGAGCAGCTGTTAGCTCCACCTGACCCGGCTGGAGCACAGTGCAGTACACTGAGCAGCAGTAAAATTAACTGACAAACATACGTTACTGGCATTTATCTGATTAACAATTAACTGCTGAAATGCCCAATTCAGATCAATAACACAACAAGGAAAATAATGATGTAATACTGATCTGATGAAGATAAACAAAGAAACGTACAGCAGCAAAATAAGTTGTTATAATGAGCTCCAGCTTTATCAGCTCCAACAATAGTGATGAACACATTTAATGCATCGATGATTAAAATAAAATTTATATTCTGTGATACATATTTTTCTAAAATGAACCATTCAGCATAATGACTACTTTCATTTTACATTACATCTTGATGCTGACACGACCACAACCGCTGTTAATACAAAACCACCTGATCAGACTGAGTCCAGGTTGAATTAAAACCACTATCTACCATCAGACAGCAAACACAGACCTACAGACCTACAGACCTACAGCTCCAGCCTGACTGCTGTTACCTTCTTTAGAAGGAGGTCCAGGGACTCCTCGGCTTAGGAAAGCATCTTTACTGATAATTCTGACTAAAATCAATCAGACACAGGTGAGAACACTGTGAGCGGCTCAGAGAGAAACGCTCCAGGGTACAAACCATTTAAACAAACTGACATTTCAGACATCGACAAATGTTTCTCGACAGGTTATAAACAGTGTGAACAGTCAGAAAAGATTTCTGTAAGAGTGAAACATCTGTAACATCACTGTGCTTCACAGCTGAGATGTGACCTGTAACATCTGACTGATAGAATAAATCTTTTATTAGAAGCTAAATGTTTTTCTAATTTGAATTTAAAGATTTTCTTAAATGGAGGTTTTGTGTAAAATTGGTGACAGTATTACACCTTAACATGTGGATAGAAAGCAGTGGGTCTCAAATCTTCTGTGCTCAACACTGCGTATTCTTAGTGCACACGTGTGTTCACACTGCATAGTACTGGAAAATGCAGAGAACGCTTGTTGAGTAGAAGCCGTCAGTCATGTTTGTTGGGTCAGTAATGATTTGGTACTGCCAACAATAATGTTAGTGCTAATGTTAGTGTTTGTTAGCTAACAAATTTACACTTCTTTTCTTGGGGCATTTTTGCCTTTCATTGACAGGAAAGCTAAGTGTGAAGAGGGGCAGAGAGGGAGAGACATGCAGCAAAGGTCCTCAGGCTCAGGATTTACACTTCTGAGCCGAATCAACGCCATACATACAACATAGGCTCTGCGTCGATGTACATACTTATGCAGTCATTATGTAACAACACCTGGTGGAGGTGACGCAGCCCAACTTTCTGTGAGCTGAAACCATTTCCCTCAGTGGAAACAAAGCTTTGATTTACTTTAATTTCACAGATGAGAAACAGCAAATAGTGAAGACAATAAAGCCTCCACACACTGTGTGTGATTTATCCTGGCTGAAATATGAGCAGAGCAAATCTCTGCTAGCTGCTAGGCTAATTTACACAATGTAAAATGCCATAGGCTTGTGCTAATAATGTTAGCATGTTGTATTTGTGGGGGAAATGTGTCCAGATAAAGACAAGTGTTTGTCTGTGAATGCTGCCAGTTATAGTGAAGCTGATTTGTGTTTGAAACTGTCTCTATTAAGACATGTTTAATGTGTGTTTGTGTGTTTAAGTGTGTTTAACGTGCATTTAATGTGTTTAATGTGTGTTTAACATGTGTTTAATGTGTTTAACGTGTTTGTGTGTGTGTTTAAGTGTGTTTAACGTGTTTAATGTGTGTTTAATGTGCGTTTAATGTGTTTGTGTGTTTAACGTGTGTTTAATGTGTTTAATGTGTGTTTTGGATCATATAAACTTAACAGCACTTCACAGAAACCTCCACCGCCACCTAGTGTTTTGGAGGTGTAACTGCAGAGTGATACAGACACACCACCGCAGAAGTGTAAATGCTCGTGACAGCGTAGGTTACGGCACAGGGAGTACAAATCCTCCATAAGTCTGGTTAATCTATGGGCGGAGATAGCAGTCAAATGTTAGCGATAATGCTCCACCGTCCATTTGCAATTCACCATTTATAAAGAAGACGAAGAAGAGGCGGTTACAAAAAAAAAAGTCATCGCTTCCGCAAAGCACAAAACATCAGTGTGCGGTCTGAGACACTCTTTGTCCTAAATGAGTGACAGATACATTTAATGTGAATCTGATTAAAGCTAATACTTGCAAAGACAGAAACAGACTGCAGCTTTTCAGAGCGCACGGTTAGCTAACGCTCAGCCTGGAAGAACAACAAAATCTGAGAAGGAAATACAAATAAATGGAAATTAAAAAAGACCTTTTTTTACATCTTCAGTTAATATCTGTGATATCCATATTAAAGTTGGATAGTAGCTAGTGAAAAGCAGACAACTGACAGCTAACTTGAATTTTTCGAGGGAAACTTAGTGTCATCAGTCGTCTTTTTCTTTTCTTTTGCTCCGTTACTTCGGTGTTTCTGATGGTTTTTTTTACTTGTTTTTGTATTTCTGTAATAGCTCAAATGTTGGCCCACTGGTTTTGAACCAGAAGAGTTAGTTTTATCCATTTGCTTCATGTCAGCCTTTGAGATTTTAATTCTGAGGTAATGAGGATTTCTGACAGCTGTGATAAATTTCCACTTATTGACAAACAACTACAGATGTGTCAAAAGATTTTTCTTGGAAATTATGTTTGAAAAATGTTGATACCTGCAGAGCCCCTTATTTAGAAAGTTGTCCTTGTACTCGGGACAGCATGTTATTGTTGTATTGATTGTTGGATGAGTTGACAGTCAGCTAGGCTAGTTAGCTGTTCAGCTAGTTTAAAGCTATTCAGAACTTGAAATGTGAGCTAAAAGTAGTTAACCTCATAGTTCGACCCTTTCAGATTTATGTATTAGCAGCAGAGACTTGTGAAGGAGTCAACAGTTTAAAGCAGCTTAAACCAACCAATCAGCAGCCGGCATTGAGCTTTAGATCAGTGGTACCCAACCTGGGGATCTGGACCCCAAATCAGGGTTGCAACATAAATCTAAAGGGCCATGAAATTATCACCAGGGTATGTAAACGAGGAACAAGAACCTCCGTTGTTGTTTCTTATTTTTGAAACACTGGATAGTTTCACCTCTGCAGGCCATTAACACATGTATTATTTTTTAAAACTAATATTTTTCCACAACATAAATTTAAAAAAAAAAAAAAAAAAAAAAAAAAAATCTGTCCATCGTTTTACAAAATATCTCCATCCACACCAGAATGCAAAAATGGTGGCAATAAACGCTGGGTCAACGTTATGTCAAATACCAGAGAAGACGATTCTAAGAATAGGCAGTTAAATTATTTTCCTCTGGCGATATGAACAAATCAAATAATAATAATTTCTGTATTTACACATAACTGACACCTTTGTGGCAAAACCAACACGTGACTCAAATATGCAGACAGACGAGATACGTAACAAACCAGGAGTCCGCAACTGTTCAACACGCTCATTCCACAAAGCAACAGTGGGCATGTGTGAATTGAGGTGATGATGTCATCATCTCCCAAATACGCCATTTTACACCCACATGAGTACAAAAAAACGCAGCTTTGAAAAATCTGCACCTTTTTGAAAATTATGTTTTTATCATCTGAGGGCCAAAACATGGAGGAAAGTGTGTGTGCGACAGAGCTCAAAACGTTATTAAAATAAAGCGGTTGTCGTGGGCCAGAAGACATTTCTCTGATTTAAAGGGTCACACAGTAAAGTTTCTGGCTCCTGATTGGTCACCGGTGTGATGCTTATGTTCTCACCGAGCAGGTCTCCAGAGAAGTTCACAGGCAAGACGATGCCCACGGAGAGGACGCCAACCACGACCAGCAGGCCGATGATGTGACGCTGGAAGGACAGGTAGTGAACAGCGTCCTCGCCACACTTCTCCCTGATCTCTTCATCCCTGCAGGATAAGGAGGAGGAGTAAGAGAAGGAGGAGCAGGAGGAGAGTCAACACAAACCCAAGAACAGAAGCAACATCAGCAAACCTGGATCCATGAAACTGTGATGATACTCACTTTATTCTGAAGATGGCCGTCAGCCACGAGCAGAAACCCTGCAGGTACAAACACACAACAATCAGGAGGAGGAGAAAGAGACAGGGAGGAGTGGGAGGAGACAGCAAAGGAGACAAGGAGGAGGAGGAGTGATGAAGGTGTCCTTACGTTGTCTCTCTGGTCGAAGTCGACGGAGGAGGAGACGGAGGTGAGGCGTTCGTAACGGTCGGGTGTCTCTGAGTGCATCGCCGAGGCAACGCTGTGGACACACACAGGGAGCGGTCAGCTGACTGTTAGCTTTTAGCATGTAGCCACTCTGACCTTTGACCTCTAGGTCTGACAGCTGAGTTTAATTGAGATGGCGAACACAGAGGACGCTGTCTCCTTCAAACACGTCTCTGAGACACGTGACATGATGTCGACTATGCACGTCTGTTTTCCTTGTTATTGGTCAGAGGTTTGAGACGCTGCTGACAGATACGTGACGTGTCTGAGGTCGATAACGAGGAAAACAGGAGATAAAAGACGTCAGTCCGAATCACGTCGTGTTTTTTTATTTTTGTGGAAGCATTTTTCGGTCCAGGGTGAAACAGCAAAGACATGATGGTTATAGTCGGGCTCACCGCTAGGCTAACAGTTTCCCCCTGCCTCCAGTCTTTGAGCTAAGCTAGGCTAACAGTTTCCCCCTGCCTCCAGTCTTTGAGCTAAGCTAGGCTAACAGTTTCCCCCTGCCTCCAGTCTTTGAGCTAAGCTAGGCTAACAGTTTCCCCCTGCCTCCAGTCTTTGAGCTGAGCTAGGCTAACAGTTTCCCCCTGCCTCCAGTCTTTGAGCTGAGCTAGGCTAACAGTTTCCCCCTGCCTCCAGTCCTGTGTTCTGTAAAAGAGCGGGTACTTTGACTTTAAGTACATTCTGCTTGAAACTTAAATAGGACTTTTACTTTAAACAGAGGATGCTTTCCAGTGCAGTATTTCTACTTTTAAAAGGATCTGACTAGTTCTTACATCACTGGTTGTGTGGAGTTAGCTAAAGAACTAACTAGCTAGCACGTCACCAGGTTTACAACACAGTGAGCTACATACACACAAAGCCTGTTACCTTTTGACCGGCTCATAGTTATCTCTGTCTCGTCTGCGGCTGAATTAACGTTAAAAATGAAGACAAGTGTGGAGCAGCGTTAGCATCACATCTGTTAGCATCACATCTGTTAGCATCACGTTAGCCAACAGGGAGTGATCCACACACACTTTTCCTTTAAATACTAAACACACGCACACACTCAGGTAAAGTCACATCAGTACTGATGGTGTATGGGGGGTGATCAGTGCTACCTTGAATCTGTTATCCAGAATTGAATTTAAAATCCTACTGTTAACCTATAAAGCTCTAAATGGTCAAGCTCCGTCATATCTTAGAGAGCTCATAGTGCCATATTATCCCACCAGAACTCTGCGCTCTGAGAACGCAGGGTTACTCGTGGTCCCTAAAGTCTCCAAAAGTAGATCAGGAGCCAGAGCCTTCAGCTATCAGGCTCCTCTCCTGTGGAATCATCTTCCTGTTACGGTCCGGGAGGCAGACGCCGTCTCCACATTTAAGACTAGACTTAAGACTTTCCTCTTTGATAAAGCTTATAGTTAGGGCTGGCTCAGGCTTGACCTGTACCAGCCCCTAGTTAGGCTGACTTAGGCCTAGTCTGCCGGAGGACCACCTATAATGCACCGGGCACCTTCTCTCTCTCTCTCTCTCTCTCTCTCTCTCTCTCTCTCTCTCTCTCTCTCTCTCTCTCTCCAGACTGACAACCTAAAGGGTTTTTGAGAGTTGATCTCGAGTGTGTCAGTGTTTGTGTTCACTCCTGTTCATCTCTACAGAGACAGCAACAGGTGGAAGGTAGCAATAATGACCCCCGTACACACAAACACAAACTGAAATGAAGATGTTGTGTTAGTGCACCAATCAGAGAGCAGAACCCTGTTAATGAAACCAGAGGAGGAGGAGGAGGATGTTAGCGGACAAACCAAACACGGAGGAAGCAGCAACATACTATTCCCGCTCCTCCAGGTCGCTGAAACGCTTCTTCAGTCTTCAGGATGGAAACAGAAAGAGAATCACAAGCTGCTGTGAGACACACAGTCGCCGTGATGACGACCGACAGGAACAAAAACTCAGAGTCACTCGTTTAAACAAAACATCACCACCCAATTTCACCCGACGGTCGACAGGACACCGTCGTATTCATTTCCTGACACTGTCATCATGGTTCGGACGTTTTGTCTCAACACCTCATTAAAGTTCATCTGAAAAAACTCTTCTTCTTCTTCTTCTTCTGCAGCTTGACTGGCTTTTTTTTTTTTTATCCCAACGGCCTCACGAAGCACCAATGAGCTCATTCCACTAATGTGAGATTTATTTACTTGTTTCACAGCACAAATAATTTAAAGCACTATCGGTCTGTACACACCGAATATGAACCAGAATATTCCTCCATCATTTATCACCTTCAAACTCTGACGTGAACATTGATGTTCAACTGAAAATGAAAACAGCCATCGACCAGCGAAGGTGTAAACAACAGAAATATGTGAAGTCACTGTCGCCTCTACTTAATTATCAGGTGTCATCAGCTACGTGTCATTTCTGACTCGTATAACTTCCATTGCGTAACATAAACGTCAGCTGATGCACCTTGAAGTTAATATTTCTGTATACGTTACCTTGACAACAGTCTGTTTACCTTAGACTCACAGTTGTGACGTTCTGTCTCAGAGATTCTCTTCATGTTCCGCATCTTTAAAATCTCGGCTTTGTTTGTCACCATGTTGTGTACAGAAGCCAAGAACACCCGCGCTCGCAAATTATTATTTTTTTGAATGCTGTTATTTCGATATCACAGTTTAACTATTTCGTTACCTTGGAAAAACGAGCTTTCTTATCTTGAGATAACGACACAATGAACTCCAGAGCACAACAAAACACAAGTCGTTTTCTCGTGATAAATTATGACGTTACCTCGAGAAACTGGCCCTTTGTTTTTTTCATAAACTGACATAAGTTAAGCTGTTATCACGATAAAATGAGGTTTGTTATCTCGAGATAACGACAAAAATGACCTGTGATCACAGCAAAGTCATCTCGTTATTTCGTAATTTGCCTTTTATTTTCTCAATAATGACTTTGATGAACCTGTTATTATCACACAGGAACGAGCTCGAGGTAACAGGATAAATAATCCCCGAGCATTAGACAGTTGTTTTCTAATGATAAATTATCTCTTGTGATCTCGAGATAACGACATTAAGAAAATAACTGCAAACACATCCGTTCCCAGCATCTGTATTTTTGAGACCACATGGATCAGTCAATCAATATCCATGTCTGATCACCATGACAACACATCTGAAATTCACAGAAACTGAAGCAGCCGCCTGAAACAGGAAGGTGTCAGTTTCCGACAGAGTTCAGTTTGACAAATGTTCGTCTTTGTTGTCCTCGTCACAGACGTTTGTTCTGACCACTCTGTATCGGCGGAGGAAGACTCTGCTGAAGTCTCACAGTCGGTTATGTTCACTTTATTTTCACACAGAAGAAGAACTGCAGGCTCAGTCCTCCAACGTTTACGCTGACATCACACCTGTGTTCGGTGTAAACACTGAAAAACTGTTGAAACGCTCACCTGACGCTAACCTGAGACAGAACATCTGTCCTGTAACACGACAGATACAGAATCCGCTCCGTGATCTGACTCATGTGCTGTGAAGCTTTTTGGGAACAGAAAAGATTTATGTCACTTCCTGTTGAAAACGTTTCTGCTCCAGGTGAGCTTGTGTCTGTGTGTTTCATTTCAGTCTTTATCAGTCACGTGTCCAGTTACTCCTGTTGGGAACAACCACCTGCATGACATCACTGATGACGACATAAGAGAACTGATGGATAAAAGATAACAGGTGTGTTTACCTGTCGGCGTCAGTGACCAGCGCCAGGCGGCCATAGTCCCACGCAACCTTACGTAGAATGGAGAAAACAAAGAGCAGCACCTGAAAAAGAAGAAGAAAGAAGAAGAAGGGAGGACTTCCTGTTAGACTCATGATGGTTAAAATCAAACAGCTGATGCTGAACGTCAGGGGTCAAAGGTCACTGACAGCTGGTGATGTCACCCTGTCGTTACCACAGAAACAAAGGACAAAAATGTGTCATTACAGCAGGAGAGTGTGGTGGAACGTCAGAATGTAGGTCGATCCATGAAGCTGCAGTATTGATTTTTCCAACAGTCAGTGAACGTCACTCTGCACTCTGCAGTTCCCACAATGCAACACGCCGAATTCACCCGAACATCTGCTCACTGTCTGATGGACGCTGTGGTCCCACAATGCATTGCAAAGAGGGAAGAAAGGAGCTGCTGACAGCTGCAGCTCATCTGGCTCGTAGGAGATGAATCGCCGCAAAAAGTGACGCCACTCGATGACGGTAAAAATAATCCTGATCACTCTGATCAAAGCTCAGATCATTTTACTCGGCCGCTCGCTGACGCATCACTCAACTTAACGACACGTTAACAAAAATACAGATGTGTCCTGTACACAGTTTGATGCATTGCTCTCCAAGAACAGAACACGTCCTTACGTTATTAAATCAGCAGTGTGGAAATGTTTTGGATTTTAGAGAAAATACGGGTCAACAGAAAGAACTCGAGTCGTATGTGAACAAGGCTGTTACGAGATAAAACACGCCGTAAGGTTAACCACCTGGTTGGGCGTCTCACTCTGCGAACTTTTTAACACTAACTGTTTCAACAATGTTCAGCTGAAAAAACTTATAATATTTATTTAGATATTTTTTGGACATTTTATTAATGTTTTCTAACATTTTAATAATAACTTTCTGACATATTAATAAAATAGTTTGAGAACGGTAATGTTGTAAGATTGTAATATTTTTCAGACATTTTATCAATTTTTTTTGGACATTTCAATAATATTTCTCTGGACAGTTTATTTTATTGTTTTTTCAATAATATTTTTTCGGACATTTTGATGTTGTACCCAAGTTAATTAGATCCATGTGGCTGCACTAAAGTGATCGGACTGATCAGATGTAGGAAGGTTTATAGATCATGAAAAAAAAATCTCTCTGACTGATAAAATGAGAGTTGATTATTGGTTATCTTATATTATATTATCTAACAAGGCCGACAGTTAACTCAGATCACGAAGAGAAAACTCAGGATGTCGTTAATAGCAACGTGACGTTGTGATGAAACAAATCACCAACAGATCTGTCGCCTCCTCAGAGCAGCACTGGACCAATCAGGTAAAGGAACCCCCCAATCTGCCCGTTGTGTCTGTGCACCTGCCGTACTGAGCGTGTGCGGCGACAGCAGCGACTCACCAGGAAGCACATGAAGTCGAGGGCGAGCACGGTGGGCACTCCTCCAAATGGAAGCCCCTGCAGCACCGTGCTGCGGATGCGAGCCGAGTAGCAGTAGTCTCTGGACTCGCTGTGGGCGGAGCAGTTGTCCTGGCCGCTGCACGCCTGGCTGCTGCCTAATGTCGTCATGGTAACAATCAGCACTCAGAGCATGCTCAGTGCCGCATCCTCGCAGAGAACCTGAGGGAGGAAGAGGACACGTTAGGAACAGTGACATTTGACTCAGTAGGAAACATAGTCATCAATCAGCCAATCGACTGATCAGCTGAGCTCCACCTGTTAACCCTTTAACACCCAGTAAAATATAAACTAAAGACCAGTGATTATTTTCAGCCTTAGTTTGTTGTCATGTTGTGATGCTGACATTTTCTCTTAAAGCTACACCTGTTCACCTGCTTGTTAACACACATATCTAATCAGCCAATCAGGTGTCAGCAGCTCATTAACATGTCGACACGGTGAAGACGAGCTGCTGAAGTTCAAAGGCAGCATCAGAATGATGAAGAAAGGTGACTGAAGTGACTTTGAACGTGGTTAACATGGTTGTTGGTGCCAGACGGGCTGGTCTGAGTATTTACTGGGATTTTCAGCACAACCATCTCTAGGGTTTACAGAGGATGGTCCCAAAAAGAGCAAATATCCAGTGAGCCAAAATGCCTTGTTGGTGCCAGAGGTCAGAGGAGAATGGCCAGACTGGTTCAAGATGATAGAAAGGCAACAGGAAGTCAAATAAGCACTGGTTCCAACCAAGGTCTGCAGAAGACCATCTCTGAAGCAACAACACCTTGTCCAGCCTTGAAGCAGATGGGCTACAGCAGCAGAAGACCACACCAGGTGCCACTGCTGTCAGCTAACAACAGCAAACTGAGGCTACAGTTCAAAACTGGACAATAGAAGATTGGAAACACCACATTCAGATGGAAGCCTGGATCCATCCTGCCTTGTGTCAAGGCTTCAGGCTGCTGCTGCTGGTGTAATGGTGTGGGGGAGATTTTCTTAGTGCCAGCTGAGCCTGGTTTAAACACCACAGCCTACCTGAGTATTGTTGCTGAGCGTGTCCAGCCCTTTATGACCACAGTGTACCATCTTCTGATGGCTACTTCCAGCAGGATAACGCACCATGTCACAAAGCTCACATCATCTCAAACATGACAGTGAGTTCACTGTACTCCAATGGCCTCCACAGTCACCAGATCTCAGTCCAATAGAGCAGCTTTGGGATGTGCTGGAACGGGAGATTCTCATCACGGATCAACTGTGTGATGTCATCATGTCAATATGGACCAACATCTCTGAGGAATGTTTCAGCACCTTGTTGAGTCTGTGACACCAAGAATTAAAAAAGGGGCTTCAACCCTGTACCAGCAAGGTGTCCCTAATAAAGTGGCCACTGAGTGTATATGTACAGCATAACTCTGTTTACCGTGTAGATGTGTGTATGTGTGTGTGTGTGTGTGTGTATACACATATATTTTTTTAAATTCTATACTGTAAATTTTTGGGAATGTTTTGTACTAACTTTATATATTAATACACTTTCGCTGCTGTTTTTAGATGAACCACATTACAAACAAAGGATTTGGATTCTTTTAGGAACTGATTTTAGATTTTGTGCTCAGCTTCCCGTTTGTGTTTGATTGTGAAGGTAGCTGCCGGATGAAGTCATTTCCTGTAGGATCAATAAAGTGTGTATCACAGAGCAGGGCGGGGCTGCACAGATAATCATCAGCCGATAACAGAAAGTTTATAATCTGATAATGAAATGATATCTGATGTTATGAAGCCAGACTGCTTTCACTGACTTAAAGATGGCGGCAGCTACACAGCATGACACAGTGGGTGGCAGTATACAGCTTTAAAGCTGCCAATAAACACAGAGAAGAAGAAGCACAACATGCTGACTAGATAACAAACCCTGTCACTGATGTGGACGTGTCTCACAGTTCCAGAGGAAGAACACGACTGCCCTGAGGGTCTGATACCCGACCGCCCGACTCCCCACCTGATCAGCAAACTTCCTGCTAACGTTAAACAGGTCAGAGTCAGCGCTGAAGGGCGAGAGACCGTCTCTGGAGCGTTAGCACGAGCTGACATCCAACACTAAGCCTTAAAACAGTCCCAACACACTCAGACTAAAAACACTCGACTGTGTCATTGAGCTCATTAATACTAACACTGTGTGTGTGCCAGCAGACTGTTGACAACCGTCCCCGACATGGAGACATCTGCAGCAGCACTTTTGAGTCTTGACAGGGAGGCAGAGTAAATTTACTTCCTGTTTCAGTGACAGATGATGTTAAGGCTTTTGATTCAGCTCTTAGGCTCTGATCACACAGGAAGTGCTTCAGCAGCTGGAGGCAGCTTTTTGTCACAGTTTTAATGTGAATTAAACTTTTTGCTCGATGTTTTTGCGACACACCTCGTGTTTCTGCGCTCTGGCACCTGCCGTTGTTGCCGGAGCAAATTGAAAAACTCAGAGCAGAAAAGTGCTCCATCTCATCTCTGTTTTTCTCCCATTGTCCAATGGGCTGATGTGAGAGGCGGGGCTTCTGTGGTGGTCACGACAACCAGTCTACAGTTGGTAAACAATGGAGGAGAAACTGGTGGTAGTGGCTGCTGGATACTCAGAGCTATACGACTTTACAAAGCACAGTTAGCAGCATGTCAATAGAAAACAGCAGGTAAGTGCAGTACTGTAAACGTCCATGATGGAGGAGAAGCTCCTGGACCAACTGGTGGTTCTCCCCATGATCCAGCCTCTTTTTTAGGGTCTCATGTACCCACACAGATCTCTGTTTATCTGCTGACAGCCTCTCACCCTCAACCACAGCTACACACACACCCTCTGCCTCAACATGGCAGCAGCTACACACTGATTACTGCAGGCTGAATAAACGTTAGAGTGGTTACACAGGAAGGTTAGAGTGAGGAGGTGATGGGCTGGTTGCCTGGCAACAATAAAAAGGCGCAGCAGGCAATTTTTTCTACTCGTGGTGAAGATTTGGGAAAAAAAAAAAAAAAAAGGTTTGGACTTTAAATCAACGTGAGAAGAGTCAGAACAGTGACGTCAGACAGACGTGGAATATCCTCTGGTCTGGATGAACTCAGGTTAAACTTCCTTTTAAAATACGAAAATGTGAATTAATCAGTTATGTCATTTATTGATCATCACTATCATCCTCAGCACGCAGCTCAGCGCTCCTTCCTGTGCTGCTCACACTGCAGAGACCAGCTGTCATACACAAGTTTAACATCACACCGCTGTGCACTGCACATTTCCTCCGTCCAGATACGACCACACGTTGCTCCTCTGAAGTTTTTGTTTTATGGATCAGTGATGTCACAGACGATCAGTCGGGCTGAGTCACTCATTAATCATCAACACATCACAGCTGGACACGAGCTGACCGATGAGGAGCTGACTACATTTCCCAGCATGCCTCAGCAGCAGACAGCTTCCTGCTGTGTGACCCACTGATCCCGTTGCCATGGTAACCCTGACTACAGCTCCTGACCCAGTTTTCACGCCTCAGCAGGCATTTGTCACAAAACCAGAGTGACAGCGCTCCAGCTGATGTCACTGTGACATCACATCGCACTGAGAAGAAAGAGAGGACGCAGCTGACGCAGTTTATTTACAGAGCGCTCTGATTATATCCAGAAATCATCATCATCATCATCATCATCATCAGTATATTACTGCTGGATCATGATGATGTCACTCCTCACAGTCAGAATTTATTCCACCATGTTCTGGTGTTTATTTTTGTCTTGGTTCTATCTGAGGAATAATCAGGATCTAAATGATGAAACTACATCTCAACTGGACCCTGAAAACTTCACCCAGGTCTAAGACCCCCACTAGCTCCTGTTAGTGTAGTCCAGGTCTAAGACCCCCACTAGCTCCTGTTAGTGTAGTCCAGGTCTAAGACCCCCACTAGCTCCTGTTAGTGTAGTCCAGGTCTAAGACCCCCACTGGCTCCTGTTAGTGTAGTCCAGGTCTAAGACCCCCACTAGCTCCTGTTAGTGTAGTCCAGGTCTAAGACCCCCACTAGCTCCTGTTAGTGTAGTCCAGGTCTAAGACCCCCACTGGCTCCTGTTAGTGTAGTCCAGGTCTAAGACCCCCACTAGCTCCTGTTAGTGTAGTCCAGGTCTAAGACCCCCACTGGCTCCTGTTAGTGTAGTCCAGGTCTAAGACCCCCACTGGCTCCTGTTAGTGTAGTCCAGGTCTAAGACCCCCACTAGCTCCTGTTAGTGTAGTCCAGGTCTAAGACCCCCACTAGCTCCTGTTAGTGTAGTCCAGGTCTAAGACCCCCACTAGCTCCTGTTAGTGTAGTCCAGGTCTAAGACCCCCACTAGCTCCTGTTAGTGTAGTCCAGGTCTAAGACCCCCACTAGCTCCTGTTAGTGTAGTCCAGGTCTAAGACCCCCACTAGCTCCTGTTAGTGTAGTCCAGGTCTAAGACCCCCACTAGCTCCTGTAGTGTAGTCCAGGTCTAAGACCCCCACTAGCTCCTGTTAGTGTAGTCCAGGTCTAAGACCCCCACTGGCTCCTGTTAGTGTAGTCCAGGTCTAAGACCCCCACTAGCTCCTGTTAGTGTAGTCCAGGTCTAAGACCCCCACTAGCTCCTGTTAGTGTAGTCCAGGTCTAAGACCCCCACTAGCTCCTGTTAGTGTAGTCCAGGTCTAAGACCCCCACTAGCTCCTGTTAGTGTAGTCCAGGTCTAAGACCCCCACTGGCTCCTGTTAGTGTAGTCCAGGTCTAAGACCCCCACTGGCTCCTGTTAGTGTAGTCCAGGTCTAAGACCCCCACTGGCTCCTGTTAGTGTAGTCCAGGTCTAAGACCCCCACTGGCTCCTGTTAGTGTAGTCCAGGTCTAAGACCCCCACTAGCTCCTGTTAGTGTAGTCCAGGTCTAACCCCCACTGGCTCCTGTTAGTGTAGTCCAGGTCTAAGACCCCCACTGGCTCCTGTTAGTGTAGTCCAGGTCTAAGACCCCCACTGGCTCCTGTTAGTGTAGTTGTAATTGTAATTTCATTATCCTTTGTGTATTCTTTGTGTTTTCAAATACAAAGAATGTCTAGACCTCTTAACCTCCCACCTAGATACAAAGTCCTGCAGGATACGCCAGGTGTGAAACACACCGTAGGAGGAAGTCCTCAGGTATAAATCTTTAAGCTTTCCTCATGCTCGGGGTCTTTCTTCATTCTGACCGCTCGTTTGATGACTGACCTTTTCTTTGCAAAGAAAATAAAAAAAACCTTGTCGGCCGGCAGAAGTCTCTATTTCATTATTCACCAGCAGCAGAGAATTTCCACAACATAGTCCAGGTCTAAGACATCAGCAGTCTCAGTCCTGATTGAAACACTAACTGGTTTTTGAACAGCTGACGTCTCTTTCAGTGTTTGTGCAGTTTCAGTGAGGAACCATCGAGCAGCTAAAAAAAGGAAACGTCCTCTCGGCGCTGACTGGCGTCTGCGGCCCTCAGATAACACCTGGGAGCGTCCGTGACGCCTCGTGTGAACATATTCATGATTAATATGATCAATGTGGATTCGACAGACTGACCTCAGATCTGCAGTTTGTCTCCTCTCTGTTAAAATAAAAGAGGAGTGAACTCAGACAGATCCTGGGTCAGTGGGTTTTAACTGACTTCACTGTGAACACAAACGCCTTCAGCTCTGCGCCTTCGCTCTGATGTCACTGACGGTGTTATCAGTGGGCTGCAGGCGTCCATCACTCTGAACTCTGTGACCCTGAACTGATAAAACTCTGAACCAGGACGGGCTGATGAGACGGCCTCCACACAAACAAACTGAGAGGACAAAACATGGAGTCATGTGATTGGACAGTTCTGTGTGAGGTCATCCTGCATCATCAGCTCCACATGGACCCACAGAGGGAAACCATTCTGATGCTGAGCTGTGTTCATCTGGCTCCTTTACCTGTCTGTGTACTCTGGGTTGTTTTGGTGCATCTGTTCTAGGGCTGTCCCGAATACCATTTTTTAACATTCAGACCTTCGGCAGAATTTATAACAAATATTTAATGTGCTGTGGCCGTGCGGCCTGCTCTCTCTGGTTTTACGCCAGGCTCGGCTCCTTTCAAAGACTCCTTGGGAAGCACTCCGGGGGTTTTTCGGACCTAATTATATTGCAGAGTTTTGGTGACCGGATCTTCGCTCTTAAACCACAAAAAGATGTGATGGCACAACAGTCTCCTTCAGTACATTATTCTATGCTTTCTTTTGATTTTCACTTTGGCTAGTCATCCTGTTTAATTTGTCTTCTGATTAGGAAGCCTCTGCAAGTAATTGGTTGCTGGCAGACACTCTGTGCTGCAATAAAATGGTTAATCAGCAGTGTCGTGTACTGTAGAGCCGATGTGCACCTGGTTCTGCCGGCCTGAATACAATATAATGTCTATAGCCTTACTGTTGTGAACAGCCTTTATAGACTGAGCTGAGTAGTGATGTGCGGGTCAACCCGTAACCCGCAGGACCCGCAAATGGACCTGCGGGTCAGGCAGCAGTGATCGTCTGTTAAATCGCTCTGTAAATGATATTTTGACATTATTATTATAATCTATTAATCTATAATCTATTACTGTCATGGCATCTGAAGGTGCTGGTGCGTTGAGCAGGTGACAGTCCGCGGTCGTTTTCAAAACACACTTGTGTCACACACTCCAAAAGAAACTTGTTGAAACTTTAAACAATAATTTATTGTACAAAACGGGAAAAACAAATGGTTCCATAATTCATATTAAATTCAAAAGATAATGAAAAAACAGCTACAAGTTAGAGGGAATAGTGATAAAGTGGTAAAACTTGGTATTGATCCACAGCCTCAGACGGATGCGCTCAAGCTGCCGTGCGCACAAGCTCCGTTGGTAGGCGATACTATATTTTCACATTTTTAACAATGCAATTTAAAAGTTTTGATTTTTATTGATAACCTATATTTACCAACAACAAAAAGACAACATTTAGCACCAAAAAATATGTAAAAAAAATAAATCAAAAATAATAAGTAAATAAAAAAACGAATATCGAATACCAAATTTTCATAACGAATACCCAGCCATAGAAACGAATATTCGAATATCCGAATATTTGGGTACAGCCCTAATCTGTTCACCTCCATTGTACATTGTACTTTATGAAGTACGGGTACATGAAGAGTACAACCTCCACATGCTTTAAAGTTATCCTAGGTCTGCCAGCCGCAGGCACAGCAGCTGTTAGCAGTTAGCGGCTAATTCAAAGAAGAAGAACAGCAGCTGTTAGCAGTTAGCGGCTAATTCAAAGAAGAAGAACAGCAGCTGTTAGCAGTTAGCGGCTAACGGAGCTCCTTACCCTCCGAGGAGAGGACGAGATCAGCCGCCAGGGACACTAAATTCAAATAAACACAAGAAGTTTGTGCTCTAGAATGATTGTTATTGACATGTGATGTCATTGTTATTGTTTATAAAGAGCAGCTGACACATGTTATATGTCACACTAGAGGCTGACGCTGGTGTGTTACATGTCACATCTCTTTTGACTCTGTGATGTCATCATGCTGTCTGACATCACACTCTGGAGCCACACGATGCAGCCGTCGTTTGGTTCTGTGTAAACATACGAAGGCATAAAGACGGGACTTAATCCAGTGTGAAGGATTTAGTCGTGGTCGGGGAAACAATCAACTCTTGGATGCATCATGATGCAGACAATCAATTATCTAATGTTTATTGATAACATGATGTTTACAGAACAAAAAGGGCGGAACTTGACAGCAGCGCAGCACCTAGACAGTCTACAGTGCTGACACACGAAAGTTAACTTGTGATTCATCTTCACTGAAGGCAGCGGCTGCAACATGTTTTAATTTAATGTGTAAATAATTCAATCTACAGGGTGAACATGAAGTGCAGCTGTTTCAGCAGTTTCAGATTAATATGCACTAAAAAAATACAACGATCAGATTAAATTCACTTTGACTCTGACACACTAGAAACGTAAATGTTCCCAGGATGTTAAACAGAACTCAACTAACTGCTGCGTTTGAGTGCAATCATAAAAATGGGACAATGATTCTGCTATTCAAAAGGTCAGCTGGTGAACGTGTTCAAAAAACTGGAAAAAAAAACAATTTTCTAAAGGTCAGTGAAGGTCTGATTTCTGATTTCAGAGATGCGACCACTAATAACAGTCTTAGTCCTGACACTACAGCCCAGCTGATACAGAACATTGCCATAACATTCCTTCTGGGTTTTTATTTTGGTAACCCCTTCACAACATTTTAGGAAAGTTGTGCAAATGTTTTTGTCAAATGCTCTTTATCCAAACCGTTCCAATGACCACATGTAGTAACATTTTTTAGGGGGGGGGGTATTTCTGTAACGTTCACCTGACGCTGCCTGCTGGTAGCAACCCTCCCTTAATGTTGTAGGAGCATCACAACAACGCTCCACGTCATGGAAAACGTCCTGTTTGACAGTCACTGAAGGTTATGCAGAAACAATAAGCATTTCCAGAACCCCAAAAATTGTTCCTAAAAAATTTGGGAACCAAGTTTTGCCAGCTGGGAATCAACAGACTCAACATGTTCAGTGTTAAATAAAGATAAAAATATTTGAATTAGAAGACTGTGTTCTGAACACACACACACACACACACACACACACACACACACATCTGAATAATTGACAAATTCAATCTGACCCAAATCTGTCTGCAGATCTGAAGCTCTGCACAACACATCACCTCTGAAAATACATCCCATAAAGTTTGTGTCAAAATCAATGCAAATAATTTGCAGTTTGATTATTGATTATTTTCCTCAACAACTGAAACTATTGACATGTCTCATTTTGTCCAAAACACAAAGACTTTTTTATTCTTGTATCATTAACTTGATTCCTGTGGATGATGGAGGTTCATCGCTCGACAGTGCGAGTGCCTCACTCACATTTGAAACTAAAAATAAGTGTGTGCGAACTATAAAAAATATTTAGGGGCACATGTGCGCACAAAACAATCAGCTGAAGCAGCCTATATTTTTGTCAATAAAAAAATATGATAATCTAACCGCAAATGTTGGAGGAACTCCAGCCGCCTTCCCTCTTCCCTCTTCCCCATGTGACACGGTTATGGGCAGTTTTCCAAGCCACTGTCGGCACAATGAATATAAGTCCCACTGTCGGCAGCGTGGGAATAAGTCAAAGTGTGGAGAAGAGGGACCAGGGACGGTTTTTGCTATGGGCAATGTGGGCAACCGCCCAGGGCGCAATCTATGTGAGCGCCCTCCAAAAAAAAACAAAACAAAAAAAAAAAAAAACAAAACTGACCACTTTTCTAGACTACTGCTCATTTCCACGTCAAGTTAGTGGAGTGGGCGCCGTGGCGCCCCTATTATCACATTTCAACCAGCAGCAGAAAGGAAAGGTGAATCCTGGCGGTTGTGGGTTGTACGGGGGTCACAGACAGGAATACGGCAGAGGCTCATAGTGCTCTGCGGCGCAAGATCACGGCTTACCAGCGACAGAGAAGTCCGACTCCAGGTCCAGTAATTTCCTCTTTCGTTGGCGTCATGACTGCCCAGTAGTACCTGGACAGCCGAGCCGTGGCAGCACACAGTATGTGGCGTGTCAGAGGAGAAACGAACCGTTCACATTTCTCTCTGTGTAACGGCCCACAAACCTCACCGCACTTTAGGGACTGTTCTTTACTTATGGAGGGACTGTTCTTTACTTGTCAGGGTGGCTGGTTGATTTTTATTTTATTTTGATCCCCCCTATGTTAATCACTTATTGATGCTGTTTTTGAAGTATGAATAAGTCAATAAGTAATTTATTCCATTGAAATATCATTGATTGCCAAGGGACGGTTCGCCCAGGGCATAAAACTAGCCAGGACCGCCTCTGAGAAGGACCGGGAAAAGCAGCAGCCCTCCGGGGAAACCCGCTCCGTTCTCCCTGCAGTTAGGGACTGTTCGCCACGGTAATGCTGCTGGACAGGGTGGAAATAAGTCCTGCAGAGTTTCAGAGGACCTGAAGAATGTTTCAGGATAGTAATAACATTACATAAGATAATCATATTGCAAAGATAACATATATAAGATAATAACAAAATTAAATTGCAATATTTTTTCAAAACTTGATGATTTTACCTTTCTGTACATTTTGTATACAAATTCATTAAATAATTTTGCTTGTAAATGTCGATTTGCATCACGTTTATTAAGGAAAAGACATTATTTGATCAGTCTACATTGTGCCCCTAAAGTTCTTTGTGTGCTCCTTACTTTTTCATCTTAGGAGCACATGTGCTCCTTGGGAAAAAAGTTAGCGTCAAGCCCTGATAATGTCCAAAAAACACATTAACCACCTGCATGTGAAGTACGACTGATCCCTCGGGCTGTGCCACATCATCTCGATCACCATAATACCTGGAATGTTTTTGTATCGTGGAAAATTCCTATCCTGATGTAAGTGGTGGACTCTAGTGATGTCTGCGCTGTGTCGATGTGAAGAGGCCCACACTGTGGATATCTTCAGAGGCCATCTCCGTTTATTCCTCTCCGGACGGCACGTGGCAAAAACAAAATCCTCCATCACACACAACCATTCAAACTCCAGCCCCGACACAGATGAAGTGACACAAGAATACGTGAGCATAAAATGAACTCATCAACAGCTTAACAGCGCTAAAACACAGCAATGACCTTAAGAGCACTGTGGCTCACCTCTCCCATGGAGCACAACAGCAAAGGGGAGAGGTAAGGCGGGAGACACCTCTTTACAGGTGGGGCACTCCTGAAGGTGAACGTAGGGTTACAGAAACTGGATGTCAAATGTTCCACATACTGAGTACGGAGGCCTGAGAGGGTCAGGTCAAAACAACTGAACCAAAATTAGTGGAATTATAATACTCAACATAACAAATGTACATCTGACCTGTCACACATATAGAGCTGGTAAGTCACGCCCCTGCTGGTAGACGCCCACGGGACCTCTAGGCTCGGAAAATATGAATGGGAGTCAATGGAGAGAAAACTACATGTCGCCTATGTGACGTCACGTCATCACGCTTTCCCTCCACTTCTCAACTCACGGTGCTGCTGCTGCGTCTCCTGCCACGATCTACGGAGCCATCAGATCAAGACGCCATTGTGTTTCGTACCCAAGTGTCACCGTTCCAACAAGAACGGCTGTTCTTTCTTTCGATTTTCTTTTGAGGCGGTGAAGTGTACGAGAGACACAGCCGTACTCCGAGTGTGAGTGGTGACGTATGTCACACGCATCGAGAGCAGCAGAGAGCTGTAGTCCACAAAGCGCTCTCACACAAAACGTATCAAACAGAATCAAACTTCTTCCCGCTAAACTGTAGCCTTCTTTGCACGAAAAAATATATTAAAGGTTCACAAACAACATATGTGAAATTCATGGCACAATTCAGACGGGACCAGAAAATAATTTCCATCTAGCCATTGAGATACATTATGAGAAATTGATTTTTAAGGTCCCATGTGCCAGAAATGGAAACGCACAACTTACAAGCTCTATTACTGCTGAATAACCGACCTGTTGCACTGATTCTCGCAATATTTTGACTTGTTGACATATTGATGTCATACTGTTACCACGGCAACAACAAGCCTGGCTGACAGTGAAATTATTCCTGACTCCTCGGTGGCTCCAGAAAGAGGAGCAGCTTCAGTAGTGTGGAATAAAGTGTGGCGTCCTGAATGTTTTCCTTCTCTCAGCGCTCAGAGGGAACTCATTCAGCGGCTCCTCTGGCAGCAGCACAGCGTCTCTCCCTCTCCTCTCTGATTCTGTCACAAACCTTTGCTGATGGAAACCTACGTGAATAAACTCCATATATGTGACTGTCTCCTAACAGCCTGTCACAGGTTACAGCCTGATGGTTAGAGGAGAAATGGCAGAGCATAAAAACAGAGAAGGAAATCAGCTGTTGATTTATATATATATAGATCCAGGGCACATTTGTTTAAATGTGTAATTAGTGACAGATTTGATTTAGTTGAACTATTAATATTGTGACAGGATCTGAATCTGACTCTGAGTTACTGTTGTTGTTCACAAACTGAAGAAATGAAACATCATTTTAGTTTTTACTGATTCTGTTGATATTCTATCTTCTAAATAAAATATGTTTTATGAATCTGTTATCTGTCAAAAATACCCTGAAATATCCTGATATTATTTTAGGCTCATGTCACGCAGCCCTGCTGATCTCATGTGAATAACCAATGTGAACATGATTATTAGATTTTACAACATGAAGGATCGATCAGCACCGCAAAGACACACAGTCACAACTACAGCAGCATCTTATTATCATTATTATTATTGTTATTATTGTTGTTGTGTAACATTTGTGTTGTTGTGAGGATCATGAATGAACGGCGAGGAGCTCAGCTGTGTTTACAGTGATCTTAAATATTTGTGTTTGACTCTGTTTGACGGACAGGAAGTGATGTCAGATTAAACTTCACTCAGCACATTCACTGCGGTTTGGTTCATAGTTACTGCAGACGTGACATGATGTGTGAACAGGTCGACCACACTTTCACTTTTCATGTTTAATATCTTATGTGTCATGTATGAGACATCTCATTTCTTTCACTGAACCTGTTTCCATGTCAGGAGACAAACATGTCGTGGGTGTCAGTGTTTTGGCTTCACAGCAGGACGTATAAAGCAAACTTCTCCGGGGTCCAGGAGCCGCAGACCGCCGCGGCCACAGAGCCTCTGTGTCATGTGATGTTGTTGTTATTGGACATTTCCAGGTGGGCCCTGCTGCAGAGCTCCAGGCTCAGGCCCACCTCCATCACCAGACCCATGGTGGGAAACCACACGTTCATCACTACAGCTGCCACGACTAGTCGACTAATCGATGACTAATTGACCATTAAAATAATCTGTGACTATTTTAGTAGTCAACTAATCGGTTTGAGTCATTTTTCATAGAAAAGTACTATGAAAGTACCCAAACACTCTTACTGCAGCTTCTTACGTTCAGATATTGGCAGCTTCACACACTCTCACATGACAGTGAACTACAACCCTTTAGTGTGAGCATGAAACAAGACACTAGATGACGTAATTTTGGGGTTTGGGAGAGACAGACCGACATTTTTCAACATTTTAACACATTTTTCAATGAAATGATTAGTCGACTAATCGCAGAAATAATCGACAGATTAGTCGACAATGAAAATAAACGTTATTGGCAGCTCTATTCATCACACTGCCAATAAATCCATAAATCAATAAATCCTGTGCTTCACTGTCCAGTGTTGTTAAACTGACAGATCACATTTGGTTTCACCTTTCGGCACCACGTTCGTCACTCCTATCGTTAATAAAAACGTGTCCGGTGTTACAGATCATTGGTTACTGCTGTTGCATCGGTTTGAGATTTTCACAGTAAAATAACTGTCTCAGAAAATATTGCGTCATCATGTAGTCACAGAATTCTTCTCATTATCAGTCACAGCGACTCTTAAAGGGTTTTACCTGAAATGTTTTATCACTGTAATTAAAACCTGAAACTTTTTTCTCAAATGAAACTTCGGGTTTCAAGTTTCTCTTCTGAAAAAACACAAAGGTGAGAATCTTCGTCCAGCTGCATGATAACCGTCAGTTTTCATACCGCAGCGAACCCTCAAACCGGTTTACTGCTGCAACCCCTCGAGTGACCCCGTTAAAAAATAACAAATACAAAAGAAAAATGATCTCATTGGTTTTTAGACGAGGGAACAACTGCGCCGCTAACTTCAGGGTCGAGTACAGAAACACAGCGTCGCTGCAGAACTGTCAAAGTGTCTGAAAATAGTTGTTTTACTGCAGGTTTTTGTGTCACACCTGTATGTGTTGCATTTCAGAGGTGTTCTGATTGGCTGATGTTCAGTCTCAACCGGACATGATTATGTTTAGAAGAGGCTCAACAGGATACATTCACGTGTTTGTCAGTTTGAAAAAGCCACACGACCTGCACCAGTAACACGGAGGTAACAATACGACCTCAGTATTCTGATTTAACCGCGACCGTTAACGTTCACTGAGCACAGAACGACCTCTACTAAGCTTATGTTTGCTAACGTTAGCTAGCTACGTTAATGAAGTTAACAAACTAACGTCTTTTCAGCAAACATCAATGTGAGTGTTCAGACTCCAGCTCAGATATTCAGTCCGTTCTCGCTCCCAACTCGTCAGTTACCGCCGCTGCGTCAGTGACGTCACAGGCCGACGCACACACACGCCGTGAAAGGTTTAAAAGTTTATGTCAGCAGGCAACGACCCAAGTAAATAAAGTTTTTAACGCTGGTGTTTCCTTTTCACCGCCAAATTTTATTTTCGATGTCCAAACTTATTGTCACTGTTGTAGCTCCATAAAATCTGAACTAAGGGACTGTTACTAATTTATCGGGGGGTCCCTGAACACATCACATGAACCTTTTGGTGAGATAATTACACCTGGGCTATAAATACTGATATTTTATCACAATCACTTTATTTTACATCTTTTTTTATCTTTTTTTTCTTCGTTTTTTACAAAAATTTGCCACGAACTAACCCGCAGCAACAGGTTGGTGGCAAAATTGTCTGTATAGTAAATACAAAATAAATACAAACTCCAGCCATTTTCAGCTGTGAGGTGAGAAACATTAGTCCCTCAGTGCTTCAAAAATGATTCAGACTGCCTGCCCTTCGCGTGGCCGCTCACAAGTAGCCAACAGTCCCTAAAATAAACCTTATTGTGTATTTTGGATGTTTTCTGGAGCCAAAATGTCTGAAGTGATAACAAACTGTCTCCATCTGTGGCTTCGTTTTGTTGACGAAATCACAAATGAGCGAAGTGAAACAGCGATGCTGATGTCACGTGCGTGTGTCAGGTGTGCGCTCAGGTGGAATATAATCACATTAGCATCATATTAAAGGGTGTCAGGTCGACTCGCTTGCGTCTGAACGGTCCCTGCCGGGTGAAGCAGCGGCCCTGCTGCACCTGCAGTCCGGCCTGATCCGACACCAGCTGCCTCCGTCTGGACGCAATGTCACAGAAACAGCGCAAATATGTGCGGGAGACACGCGCCGGACACTGCGGTGAAACGAGGCGAGTCACGGAGGCTCCGTCCGTCAGAGGTGAAATCACAGTGTAGCTGCAGACGGACGGAGGGACGGAGGGACAGCTCGGTGTGTCCTCTGCGCACACATTATATAACCCCGCACCCCCCACCACAAAAACACCGGAGCCGCACGGAGGCTGGATGGATGCTGCCCGGGTGCAAACAGCGCGCAGGGGCCGCTGACAGGCCGCTGAGGCTGCAGCAGCAGCGGCCTGTCAGCCGCTAATCAACCCGCCGAGGAGATCAAACAAAGCCGCCTTATGACAGAATAAAGCCCCGTAATAATTAAACCCAATTAGACAAAGCCGGTACCTGACCACCAGAAGCCGATCCTCCTCCTCCTCTTCCTCTCCTCCGACGAATCAAAGATGTTTCACCGCAGAAAAATCTCCCGTTAAATCCTCACAAATCCAGCGCCGCCCCGGCTGCGTCCTGCCGCAGCGCCGCCATCCCGCGACAAAAAGGCTGATTCAGGCCCGACGAATCACCGCCGGGGCTTCACGAGGATCCCGCCGCACCAACGTGTCCCTCCGCCGGCCGCTCGGTCCGCTGCGAGCCGCTGCTGCTCCTCCGCCCGGTGTCGGTGTTAAAATGGAGGCGGTCTCTCCGGGAACAGAGACGGAGCGGTGCCGCTGCTGCTGCCGCTATTGCTGGGAGGAGGAGGAGGACTGTGGGGGTGAGGAGGGGGGGGGGGGGGGGGAGAGGAGGACTGTGGGGGAGGAGGAGGTGAGGAGGGAGGAGGAGGAGGGTGAGGACTGTGGGGGAGGAGGAGGAGGAGGGAAGAGGAGGAGGAGGGAGGGGGGAGGAGGAGGAGGACTGTGGGGGGAGAGGGGAGGAGGGAAGAGAGGAGGAGGGAGGGGGGGAGAGGAGGAGACTGTGGGGGGAGGAGGAGGGTGAGGAGGGAGGAGGGAGGAGGAGGAGAGGGGGGGAGGGTGAGACTGTGGGGGGAGGAGGAGGAGGGAGGAGGAGGGGGGGGGGGAGGAGGGTGAGGAGGAAGGAGGGAGGGGGGGGGAGGGTGAGGACTGTGGGGGGAGGAGGAGGAGGGAAGAGGGGAGGAGGGAGGGGGGGGGAGGAGGAGGACTGTGGGGGGAGGAGGAGGAAGAGGAAGAGGAGGAGGAGGAGGAAGAGGACTGTGGGGGGAGGAGGAGGAAGAGGAGGAGGAGGAAGAGGAGGAGCAGGAGCTGCTGCTGCACGAACACACCGACAGACGGCGCCACACCGGGACCTTCACAATAAGAGCTCCTCCCTCAGGCTTTTATTTTTAGTCTTTTCTTCCTGTTCACAATAAATAGTTACAATAAAACACAATAAGACAAATATAAACGTCAGATATTATAGACACGAACATCGTAGAAATAACAGCTCTCTCTCCTGATTTAACAGATTTATGGAGTTTTGCAGAAATGTTTTTAAAAATACAAAGTGTAACAATACAGAAAATAAGAAAACAATCGTCAGATATTTTCCACTTTCAATAATAAGTACAGTAGGACTGGACTCCCTTGCAAAACAGATTCTGAATCTCAGTGGGACTATTTCCTGGTAAAGTAAAGGCTAAATAAAAATAATAATAATGTTTTTTAAAAATGCAAATATAAAGATAATAAAACATAATTAATATTAATGGTCAAATAATTTCTACATATAATAATAAGTACAGTAGTAATAATGAACATTGTAAAAAAAACAATAAAACCCTCTTTCTTTTAATTTATTTTAGAGTTTTCAATAAATGTTTAAAAACTTTAATTTTATAATAATAAACATAGTAAGTAAGTATAACGATGAAATACTTTCCACGTACAATAATAAGTATAATATAAAGAAAAACAAATAACAACGTTATAAAACATTATTAAAAAATATACCAACATTTTGTTTCCAGAGAAATGTTTAAAAAATACAATGGTCAAATAATTTCCACATATAACAACAATAATAAGTGGAACAATGATAAAAATAAATATCAATACAAAAATATGCAAGATGACTCCTCTCTATTTTTTGTCTTTTATTCAACATTTCTATGGAGTTTAATTTTCAGTTTAATCATCAGTCAAAAACAAAACAAAACAAAACAAATAAATACAAATATAAAGATAATGAAAACATAATGGTCAAATGTTTTCCACATATAATAATGGGTCCGTTTCACAAAGCAGGTTTAGTGAGAACTCAGAGTCTGTTAACCCTGAAATGAGGGAAACTCTGAGTTTTCCGTTTCAAAAAGGGAAGTAACTCAAACCAGAGAAAGAGGAGTAACTCCAGCCTGTTTCAGAGACAGAGGTAACTTCAGCTCTCGGTCAGTTACCGCAGTAACAGACTCTATGAACCTAACCTGGTCAGTGAACCTCGAGTTTCTCTCTGTCTCCGGCCTCTTTCAGAGACGCACACTCCATTTCATTTCCTCATTCATTCAGTCAGCAGGCGAGTTTTGGCGTAAGCCTAGTTCTGTCATTTAAAAGAATCATTAATAAAACCAGAGTCAGTATATTAGAAGTCCGTTAGGCACAGCAGGTGGCGACTTTGTTCACTAACATGTCCTTTTGATAACGATCACGTGGATGAAGGTGCAGCATTACTGCGCAGAAAATTAAATATTGGTCGGGAGATGGTTATCAGACCGCGCATAGTATTTCCACACAGTTATCTTTTTGAGCTGTACCGTTTCACGTCACAGTCCATCGTCTACATACACAACCTAATCCGTGCTTACATTGGCAACATTACCATCGTAGTCATGCTCTCATCCCAGCAGATAGTGTGTGTTGCGCTGCGTTTCTTTGCAAATGGAAGTTTTTTATACAATGTCGGAGATGCTGAGCACTTGAGTAAGGCAACTGTATGCAGGGCGGTCAGAAAAGTGGGCTCGTTTTAGAGGCATCTGCCTTCTTTCTGTTGGCTGAGTAGAAGTCTGTGTTAGTTTAAATAGGCTTAATTATTTAACAGAACATGATATAGATGAGAAGACATTTATGTGTGTGAAAACAGCATTATGTTGGGGATAAAACAACTGCGCAGTCAAACAGCCACTTAATATTTACTTTACAATGTAAAACGTGATCAAGATGAGGTACCTCCATGAGATTATGCCGAACAATGTTTTTATATTTCATCCTAAACTGCTGCCAAGTGCGCTTCTCCCCCGCGAGATTACTGCACCTAAATGAAATAAATTAACAGGCTGCCATTCAAGCAGTTTTCCCTGTAATATTATTGTGATTGCAAAGCCTACATTTAAACTAACGCACTTCTTTTTGAGAACGTGTTCAAACTCTCAGTATGAGCGCGTTAAGATTTCTAATTCTAGTGGGGTGAAAAACGCAGCCCTCCTCTTCCCTGTTACCATGCTGACTCGTGGAATCGGGCTCCATTGATGCTTTTTATAGTTGAGGTGCACGCGCTTAACTGAAACTACTGCGAGTTGATTAAACTGATTCAAATCAGCTGTTCTGGAACCGGAAACTCAGAGTTTGTTGAACCTGCTTTGTGAAACGGACCCAATGAACACGACAATAATGAAAATAAATAATAACATAACAAAATATGTTATACCACCCCTATTCACAGAAGTGTAATAATAACAACAACAACAATAATAATAATAATAATAATAATAATAATAATAATAATTATTATTATTATTATTAGCATTATTATGGTAGCTTTATTATATTATTATTATTATTATTATTATTGACTGACTTTTTTTTATATTATTATTATTATTATTATTATTATCAGCAGGCGTCCACGGGGGGGTCAGACAGCTGAAGGGAGGCAGAGATATTGCAGGAGGTGAACCGCACACAGACAGTAAACACATGTTGTGTCATTCATTCATTCATTCATTCTCTGTGATGTCACCCAGAATAAACTATGAATCAGTTTAGAAAAAAGAATCATGGTGTTTTAAAGTTTTTATCAGGTGATCATCGTCTGCACACCCAGTTTTGTTTGTGAGCTCACAAATCACATTATTGTTTTTTTTCTTCTCTGTTCTGATTATTTCAAAGCGTCACCTCTCACGTGTCTTTTTAACGACATCAACGCTACACTGCAGAGAATAAATGAGACCAAACGCAGCAACAGTCCACTTTATAATTCATCATATCTTAAACATGATCCACTTCATAATGAAGCAGATGTAGCCTCCATATTACCTCATTCTTAACCACCTCTCTCCTAATGTCAATATTCAGTAGCTAGCTAATTGCTAACTTAGCATTAGCATAAGTAAGCAGATGGGATCACATGTTGACGTGGCGAGACAAACACAGCCGACACTGAACGTGAGGATGAGCCCGTCCTCACAGACACGCCACCAGGCACAACCTGCCCCGCTCCGCTCTGAGGTCATCACTGGAGTCGCTTCGCTCAGACGGAGGGAGGAACTTTATGATGAAAGCAAGAACTGCCTTCTGAAAATAACTGGATATGGAGCCATCTTGAATTTCCAAAACGGCCGCCAGAAACAAACGTTTTCTTATGTGTGATGGATATAATTTGGTATTGAGGACATAATTAGGTAAAGTTACTTACTGCACCTTTGTGAATTGCCTTTTGCAGTGGAGGACACGTGTAGCAGTGACAACAAGCTGTTTATCTTTCTCCACAAACCATTTCAGCAGAGCAGCTGAGAGCAAACAGCTCAGTGTCACTGCTGTCAGTGTCTGTTTCCTGTACCACACTGTGCTCTTTAGGAAACTACAACACACGAGTGCTGCACTACACGTTCTGTCCGATCCATTTGTCGTCTGTGTTTTTAGCCTGTTTGCATTTGCCGATCACACACACACTGATCTGTGTGTTCATTCTTGGTGCTTTCTTTGGATTCAAACTTTCGGCCTTTTCAATGTTGCACAAAAATGAATGAATCACCAGCTACTGTGTCAAGAAGTCCTTCAACCTTTACCGTGAACATGGTCGTGTTATTAATTTAAAATTTAATCAGTTTCATTAATCAACAACAACATTTACTCATCATTGCTGTAAATGCATCAGCATAGAGCTAATTTTCAGCTGCTGTCCCTGAGTTAGAAACAAGGACGTCTATAAAACAAGCACGAGCACATACACACTGTCACACACACTCTTTAACAGCCATCACAGCTGTGAAACCTGATTTTACCTGTTATTGTGTTTCAGCTGATCAACACCGTGAATAACTGCATCCTGTTGATGCACTTTTACAGACACACGTCTGTCCCTCTATTGTCAGAGACAACAGTTGGGGACTGCATGTGATTGGCTGACATTATTCAAGTAACACTGGCGTCCCGGAGAGTGAGTGACCTGACATGGTGCGTTGGCACATTCAGTCTGACGCTCTACACTAAAATGAGAAGAAGAAAGCAGCCTTATATTTCTACATGAATGAACCAACAGTTAAGTTAATCACACGTTCACTGCGCTCGGCGCTCTGCTGCTGCGTCTCCACAGACAGAGTGTCCAGAGTGCGCTCTGTCTGTCTGTCTGTCTGTCTCTCAGTCTGTCTGTCTGTCTCAGTCTGTCTGTCTGTCTTTCTTTCAGTCTGTCTGTTTGTCTCTCAGTCTGTCTGTCTGTCTCTCAGTCTGTCTCAGTCTGTCTGTCTGTCTTTCTTTCAGTCTGTCTGTTTGTCTCTCAGTCTGTCTCTCAGTCTGTCTGTCTGTCTGTCTTTCTGTCTGTTTGTCTCTCAGTCTTTCTGTCTGTCTGTCTCTCAGTCTCTCTCTCAGTCTGTCTGTGTCTCAGTCAGTCTGTCTCTCAGTCTGTCTGTCTCTGTCTCTCTCAGTCAGTCTGTCTCTCAGTCTCTCTCTCAGTCAGTCTGTCTCTCAGTCTGTCTGTCTCTCTCCATATGACCCTCCTCCCGTCAGTCCTCCGTCATCAGTCCTCAGTGCGGACACAGTCAGCAGGATGATGGAGTGTCAGGACGCAGTTGTTTCCGTCCTGAGCTGGACTCTGATCATCGGGGGCGCACTTTACCTGCGCAGACAGCGCTACACGCGCACACCTTACGGCCGCTACGCGCCGGCTCTTCCTCGTCGTTGCTGTTCGGCCAGACTGGGCTGGTTCCTGCAGGAAGTCCCGTCTTTCCTGCTGCCGCTGCTGCTGCTGGTCACCGAGGAGCCGGGGAAAACCGGAGACGGGACCGGGAGGGCGCTGCTGCTCTGCACCTTCATGCTGCACTACTTCCACAGGTCAGAGGTCAACTGACGGCCACACAGCAATCAGTGAAAATACACGCCAAGTCTCACTGAAGCGAAATAATATACAGTGAGGATGTGGCAGTGACGTGTTTCCTGTCCCTGCTGTATCGAGGCGTCTGTGTGGTTTCATGTATCAGAGCATCATGTTTGTTCTCTGTCACAGAAACACAATGTTTTCAGCTTCTTGACGGCGGAGTTTAATTCACAGCTCATCCTTCAGTTTATCACAAACGTCCCACACCTGGAGATACAAGCTTCTCACGGGACAGTCAGAGTTAAATATTTGAGCTGTAAAACACTTTATCAAACACTGTCAGTGTCACATTCGACCTCTGAGGTCAGTTAGAGGTCAGTTAGAGGTCAGGTTTTAAAAAACATGGTTTGGCTCAACATTCACTCGAGAGGCGAGCAGCGGCCTCCTGGCTTTTGGACCCTCCACCTCCCTGTAGGACGGACTCTACCTTGCCTTATGTTGTCACCTGCAGCGTTTCAAACTGATGCCATGCGGCGTCGGGTTGAACTTGATGAGTTGGGAATGAGAATGAGCTGCAGGAAAACATTTGAGGTGTCAAATCCAACCAGACTGAGATCACCAGAGTTTAAGGAAATGCTCTGAGAGTCAACTTGTGTTAAAAACCTACGTCTTGGACTTTTTGTTTTGCTCATACATTTATTTTAGTTTGGACTTTGCTTCCAGTGTGATGCTACAGGGTTAATAATACTAACACTTGGTTCCAAAACTGAACGTGTGTGAGCATCAGAATCGGTGCACTTGCAGACCTTGCGTGTTCTTTGGCGGAGGTGATCACATGACACGTTGAAATGTGTTTTAATTTATGCACATCCACTGTCTCTGTGTAAACAGGTCTGACCACACGAAACACAAAGTAAACCCTCTACAGTCAGGAGTTCCTAATAAACTGGACACTAAGTGTGTGTGATAATTTTATGCAAGAGTAGAGCTGCTACAGTGGAGGAAAATGTTAATGTTTCACTTTTAAAATGTGGTGATGTATAAAGTCGCACTATAGACACACTGAAGTGAAACATTTACCTGCCGTCATTCGACCCAAAAACACAAGAGCAAAGTGTTTATCTGCGCTACAGTTAGCACACTAAGGAAAATAAAGTTTTGTTTTTTTAATGAACTCTGTTACAGAGGAGCAGAGACATCAGACGGAGCTGAATCAGATTTGGTACTTCTGGATTACTGCAACTCTCTGTTCATAGGTCTCAGTAAAACTTCTGTAGATCGTCTTCAACTGGTGCAGAATGCTGCTCGTCATCAAATCATCCACAAACTGCCACATTGCTCCCGTCCCGGCCTCCCTACACTGGCTTCCTGTCAGCTTCAGGATCCAGTTCAAAATCCTTGTTTTAACATGTAGAGGCCTTCATGATCAGGCACCTGAGTACGTGTCTGACCTGCTGCACGTATACGCTCCTAGTAGGACACTCAGGTCGGCCGATCGCGGCCTGTTGGCAGCTCCTCGCACTAGGCTCAGATCTAGAGGCGACTGGGCCTTTGAGTCCATTGCGCCCAGATTGTGGAACGACCTCCCACAGAATCTGAGAGCCGCAGCATGTGTTGAAGCTTTTAAGAAGCACCTTAAAACCCACCTGTACAGGCAGGCACAACTGCTGCTGTTTCATTTTGTGTCTCTGTATGTTTGGATGGATGTATTCTTGCTTTGTGTTTTAATACAAATACATTTTACTTACTTTAAGGATTTGGACATTTTAAGAAACAGCAGTGTCTTTAACGTTCACTGATTATCAGCTGAAACGAACATGATGACAAACTGGAAGGCCAGTCACCTTGAGGTCTTTTTCAAAACCAACAGTTAGCATATCATTAGTTAACGACATTATCTGTTAGGGTTAAATTAAAAACAAGACAAGGTCAAATTCAGTTGGTGGCTGAGCCATGTGAGGTAGAGGGCTTTTAATTTCAAACAGGAAGCTGTGACATATATTTTCTTTACATATCAATGAGACCTTCAGTGACTGTCTCGTGTTCTCCAGCCCAAAGCCTGAAGTGACTCACAATCTGTCACTGTCAGAGCCAAGTTCCGCCCATAACGAGTCAGGGCAGGTCGGCTGAAAAAAGTGTTGATCAGAGAGCTTCACAAAGAATAACAACAGCATCATAACACAGACGGAGCACAGCAGACAACAAACTGAAACTCAGAGTATGTGTTCAGCTGTGTAGTCAGGCATGTCGGATGTTAAATGTATTAGTAGAAGATGAAGATCTAAAGTTTCCACCAAGCATTGTTTTTGTTTCTACTGTGAAAAGTTTTTGATGGGCTTCCGGTTTGGTTTTGACATGTGTTAGAGGAGCCCTACCTCGACTTCACCATTGCCTCATGCTTAAGACATTTAATCATCATTTCATGTGCCAGAAGTGCACTACAGCATCTTAGTCGAGTTGAAGAGAACTGGTAAAGGAAAGAAGCAAGACAAATGTCCTGCGCAGGACTCAACTCAACTCAACTCAACTTTATTTATAGAGCACTTTAAAAACAACTACAGCTGAAACAAAGTGCTGTACAAAAATAAAAAACATAAGACAAACAATAAAAACAATAAAACAGTAAAACAAGAGCAGAGCCTCATGCTGGTTTAAAAGCCAAGGAGTAAAAATGGGTTTTAAGGCTGGTTTTAAAAACGGACAGTGAGGGGGCCAGTCTAATGTGGACAGGTAGATCATTCCACAATCTGGGGGCTGCCACAGAAAAGGCTCTGTCCCCTCTGAGCTTCCGCATAGACCTCGGTACATCCAGGAGCAGCTGATCAGCTGACCTGAGGCACCGAGCAGGAGTGTAAGGATGAAGCAGCTCAGAGAGGTAAGGCGGGGCAAGACCATTTAAAGATTTAAAAACAAATAAAAGAATCTTAAAATGAATTCTAAAGTGCACGGGCAGCCAGTGGAGGGAGGCCAGAATGGGCGTAATGTGTTCCCTCTTACGTGTTCCAGTTAGTAGCCGTGCAGTGGCGTTCTGGACTAACTGGAGACGTGCGAGGGAAGACTGGCTGACTCCAAAGTAAAGTGCGTTACAGTAATCCAGCCGGGACGTGATGAAGGCATGGATTACTATTTCAAAGTGCTTATGTGCAAGAAAAGGTTTGACCTTTGCCAGCTGTCTAAGATGAAAGAAGCTGGACTTAACCACTGCACCAATTTGACGCTCCAATTTAAAACCACTGTCCATCTTAAAACCCAGGTTAGAAACTGTTGGCTTCACATATACTGCCAAGGGGCCCAAATCAACAGGGGGGGGGGGGGGGGTCATAAGAGCTATTTGGACCAAACACCATCACCTCTGTTTTCTTTTCATTGAAATTTAAAAAGTTTAAGGCCATCCAGGCTTTCATGTCATCAAGACATGACAGAAGCGGTTGTAGGGAGAAAGCATCTCTCTTCTTCAGCGGCACATAAATCTGACTATCATCAGCGTAACAATGGAAGGAGATACCATGCTTTCTAAGAATGGACCCCAGAGGAAGCAAATACAATGAAAAAAGCAGGGGCCCTAAAATTGAACCCTGTGGAACCCCATATGACAGAGGAGCAGAGTGGGACTCAGAACCAGCAAGGCTTACACACATAGTTCTGTCTGCCAGATAGGATCTAAACCATTCCAGAGCACTACCACAGATGCCCACATGGTGCTGCAACCTGGATACTAAAATATTGTGGTCCACAGTGTCGAAGGCAGCTGTTAGGTCCAACAAGACAAGAATTACATAATCACCAGAATCATTTGCCAGAAGGATGTCATTAAAAACCCTTAGTAGAGCTGACTCTGTGCTGTGCAGGGTTTTGAAACCAGACTGAAAGACCTCCAGGATATTATGCTCATCCAGAAAAGATTTTAACTGCGCATGAACAATTTTCTCCAAGATTTTTGAAATGAAAGGCAGCTTGGAGATGGGCCTGAAATTAGCTAATACAGTGTGGTCGAGGCCTGGTTTCTTCAGCAGGGGCTGCACTACTGCATGTTTAAAGCTAAAGGACGACTTTGATGACCTGCTAACAGACGCGTGTGAAGCTAACGCTAGCATAGTTAGCTCCCCGGCTCCTAGGCAAGGCAAGGCAAGTTTATTTGTAGAGCACAATTCGTACACAAAGTAATTCAAAGTGCTTTACAGAATATGCACAGTGAAGTAGAGCTGTTTTGAGCCTAGATTTGAACATTGTCAGAGTAGAGGCCTGTCTCACATCTTCAGAAAGACTGTTCCAGATTTTAGCTGCATAAAACTGGAACCCTGATTCCCCATGTTTAGTCCTGACTCTGGGCACCAGCAGGAGGCCGGTCCCTGAGGTCCTCAGAGTCCGAGACGGTTCATATGGCACTAACATGTCAGAGATGTACTTTGGTGCTCGGCCGTGGAGAGACTTGTACACAAGCAGAGCTGCTTTAAAGTCTATTCTCTGAGCCACAGGAAGCCAGTGTAGAGACCTGAGCACAGGACTAATGTGCTCGTACTTCCTGGTTCTGGTCAGGACCCGAGCAGCAGCATTCTGGATGTACTGCAGCTGTCTTACGGCCCGTTTGGAGAGTCCAGTGAGCAGGCCGTTACAGTAGTACAACCTACTAGAGACAAATGCATGGATAAGTCTCTCCAAGTCAGGTTTAGACACTATACCTTTGATTTTGGCAATGTTTTTAAGATGGTAAAAGGCTGCTGATGTTATTGATTTGATGTGGCTGTTAAAGTTCAAGTCTGAGTCCAGTATTACCCCGAGATTTCTAACCTGATTTGTAGGTTTTAGAGAGAGAGACTGGAGGTGACTGCTGACACTTTCTCTTTGTTTCTGTGGACCAAATACAATGACTTCAGTCTTGTCTGAATTTAGCTGGAGAAAGTTGTTTTGCATCCACACACTGACCTGTTGGATGCAGTGACAGAGTGAATCTACTGGTCCATATTCACCTGCTGTCAGTGACACATAGATCTGAGTGTCGTCTGCATAATTGTGGTAGGACACATTATTACTTTGTATTAACTGGCCTAAAGGCAGCATGTATAGATTGAACAGAAGGGGTCCCGGATTGACCCTTGGGGCACCCCACAGGTCAAGGCCATGTGGTCTGAGACACAGTTACCAATTTCAACAAAGTACCTCCTGTCTTCTAGATAGGACTTCAACCAGTGTAGGGCATTGCCAGAGATGCCCACCTAGTCCTCTAATCTCTGTAACAGGATCTCATGATCGACAGTGTCAAAAGCAGCACTCAGATCTAGCAGGACTAAAACTGAGACTTTGCCTGCGTCAGTGTTCAGGCGGATGTCATTTGTCACCTTAATAAGAGCAGTCTCAGTGCTGTGATGGGGTCTAAAACCTGACTGGAAAACATCAAAGGAGTTGTTCATTAGGAGAAAGTCAGTCAGCTTTTGGTAAACAACTTTCTCAAGGACTCTGCCTAAAAACGGCAGATTTGAAATGGGCCAGTAGTTGTTCAGTACTGTGGCATCAAGACTGCTCTTCTTTAGGAGATGCTTAATGACCGCAGTTTTCAAGGCCTTTGGGAATGTTCCAGACTGTAGTGACATGTTAACTATGTGAGCGAGTGGTGGTAACAAACTGCTCAGCACAGACTTTAGAAATCTAGTGGGTAACACATCAAGGCAGCATGTAGATGAACTCAGACTGGTGATGATCTCTTGGACAGTTTTGTCAGTTACAGGTGCAAAATGAGTCAGCTCTAAGTGTCTAGGTGGCTGCAGGGTTGCTATTGGTGTTGTGGAAATGATGGCATTTTTAATGGTCTGAACCTTGTCGCAAAAGAATACTGCAAACTCATTACACTTAAATGTGGAGATCAGTTCCAACGGCAGTTGAGCTGGAGGGTTTGTTAATCTGTTCACTGTTGCAAATAAGACACGCAAGTTGTTACCGCAGTTTCCAATAATTTCAGAAAAGTACCTCTCCCTTGTTCTACGTAAGATCTGGTTGAACACGTACAACTTTTCTTTATAAATTTCATAATAAACATGAAGCTTTGACTTGCGCCATTTCCGCTTGGCCCTCCGGCACTCCCTTTTCTGTGCTCTGACCGAGTCGTCATTCCTCCATGGCGCCTTCTGCTTATCTTTAACCATTTTAACCTTCACAGGGGCAATGGTGTCCAGAACAGTCAAAACACTCGAAGTAACAGAGTTCAACAAATCATCAACATTAAAACATGAGGCATTTTCAAAGTTTATCATTTCCATGAACAGAGCGCCTGTGCTGTTATTTATGTGTCTCCTCCGAACAACTGCAGGACCAGCCGGTGGTTTGGGAGAAACAGACAGGTCAAAGAAGACACAGAAATGATCAGACAGAGCAACATCAACCACATTGACGTTTGAAATATTAACCCCCTTTGTAATGAGCAGGTCCAGAGTGTGCTGCGCTCTGCTGTGTGTGGGCTCACACACATGCTGAGTCAGGCCAAAGGTTTCAAGGACAGCACTGAGCTCTTTAGCATTTCTGTCACAGACATTATCCACATGTACATTAAAATCACCTGTAATGACCAAACCATTAAACCTTTCATCTGTACATACACTTGAAAGCATCCTGGTAAAATCATCAATACAACTTTGACGGTGCTGGGGAGGCTTGTATAATACATAGAGTATGGACGGAGATTGTTTTAGCTCCATTTTAAAGGACACATACTCAAATGATGAAAACACCCCAAATGACAACCTGTGCGTAACCATATGATCTCTAAATATTGCACAGACACCTCCACCCTTTTTCTTTTCTCGTGTTGCAGATTCAAATTTGTAGTTGGGTGGAGCTGATTCTGTTAGAACAGCATTACCTGTGTTTTTGTCAAGCCATGTTTCAGTTAAAAACATAAAATCAAGATTATACGAAAAGATCAAATTATTAATTAAAAATGATTTGTTAGACAAGAATCTGACATTAAGCACAGCAAGTTTCAGATTAGTTTCAGTGGGGCTGGACATTATCTTCTTACAAGGGATATGGATTAAATTTCTCTGATTGGACAGTCTAACTGTCCTTCTGTAATCTGGTCTATGTGGTGTGGCTGTAGATATAGCACTAGGGGAGAATATTGTCTCACAGGGCCCAAGCTTGATATTACCTTTATCATGGCTGTAAGTCCTGGGACAGCAGAGGCCCTGTGCATCCTAGCTCTTAGGAATACCAGCTCTGGGGGCAGGCAGGGGAGGACGAGCAGAGGCAAGTTTGGGTGATGGACCAGATGAAAACTGAGGGGAGGAGCTGGGGGAGCTTTAGTTTGTGAAGCAGGAGAGTTGAAGCTCCTGTGTGACTTGATATTAGGGGTGAGGGGAACCATCTTAATCCCTGATTTGATCAGGCTTTGAAGATGGTTGGGAAGGCCCATGGGGGAAGGTGGGGATGGAAAGGAGAGGGAGAGGGACAAGGCTCTCGAGGGGGTAGATGTGGCAGGGGGAGCCCAGGGCTGGTCTGTGGGTAGAGGAGGTGATGGGGGTGCTGCCGGGTCTGAAACTTCTGCTGGGGACGTCACAGGCGAGTCCAAGGCCTGTGATTAGGGCCGGGGGGAGGTGGAACTGATGAACTACCAATGAAGACATCATGAAAGCCATAAACACGCTGGGCAGCAGGGTCGACATGAGGTTCACCGAGCTCACTGGATTTATCTCGGACTTTAAAGCTGCCCTAACTGAAGTCAGCGAGCGGGTGTCATCAACTGAGGCCGCCACCGAGTCACACGAGAGGCGATACGACGCGTTAGCTTCCCAATACAAGCAGCAACAAGCTAAGCTAGACGACCTAGAGGCCCGCTCCCGCCGGCAGAATATTCGTATTGTCGGGGTTAAGGAGAAGACGGAACATTGAGTATGCCTTGCCACAGTCATGGTAAATGTTTTCTTTTTATATATGCAACAGATATTTTCTATGTTAGCTTATTTACGTAGACACAGCAATGGTAAAATTAAAATAACTAGCAGGAATATAAGAGGGGTGAACAGCCCGCTGAAAAGAAGGAAGGTGTGTGCACACTTACAGGGACTTAAATCTGACATATATTTTCTTCAGGAGACACACATTAAAAAAACAGCAGCAAAAATGCTCCACAGGTCTATCAGTCGAACTTCAGTACAAATCGAGAAGCGTTGCAGTTATGATAAGGAAAAATATACCATTTATCCACTCCCAAACGATTTCAGACCAGAGGGGCAGGTATGTTACAGTTAGTGGGACTCTGTACTCCATACCATTAATATTAGTAAATGTATATGGGCCCAATTTCGACGACCTGCTTTTTTCCAGAACCTTTACAATGCTTTACCACACTTGTTGGAATCAAATTTAATCATGGGCTGCGATTTTAACTGAGTTTTAGATCCTGTTCTTGATTGACAGCACTCCCAGACCAGTATATTTAGAAACAGTGGCACATTCAACAATCTTATGCAGTCTTACAATTTGGAGGATATCTGGAGGCTTCTCCACCCCACCACAAAGGATTTTTATTATTTTTCCGCAGTACATAAGTCCTACTCTAGGATTGATTTCTTTTTGTTGGATTCTAAGCTGGTGAACATAACTGGCGTTTGAATAATACACTTTTAAAAGATAAAGAATTTTGTACCTATCTTCCTGGTAAAATAGAACTATATTTAAGTACCAATCATACGGGCGATGTAGGTGATTCTCCTCCGCAAGTCTTGGGTAAGGTTGATAAGGCGGGATGAAGGGCCTTCATTTAATATTCTCCGGGGTAGCACATTTGTCTGCAGTTTGCACTTTGATGAGGAGAGAATATACGTCTCGAAAAGCGGGCGCAAGAGGGTGAAAGCCGGTGCTACACCAAGCCGGTTTCCCTGGAATGCCTGGGGGGACAATCGATCACTTCGGCAGTCAGTTTTCGATTGAGTTAATGCACGCCGTGGAGTAATGGAGGCGCAGGCTTGTGCTAGTGACTCAGCTGCGGTAGAAGAGGACGAACAGCCTACAGCCGACAATCAAGAGCCCGCCACAGATCACAACTACACCCGCAACTCCGCTGGTGTAGTGGATGCTGCTGCTGCTGCTGCTGCTGCTGCCGAATTCATCAGGCAACTGCAAGCTAAGATCAGGAGTTTCGAAATTCAACTGAGGGACCTGTCCTGTACACTGACCATCAACAGGTACTGTGCGACTGACGAGGAATTCCGATTCTACACCCGGTTTCCGTCTGAAAAAGTGTTTTGGTCATTTTGGAAATCCGTCGCCCCCTCAGCTTCCAGGTTAGTGTATTGGAGTAGAGCCCAGAGGACAAGTGATGTCATGGCACTGGAGAAACCTAGCCCTAACAGGAGTCTGGCACTAGTAGACGAACTCTTTCTCTACTGCTGCAGAGTTGCTGTTGGCATGAAAGAGAAAGTGATTGCTGACATTTTTGGCATCAGCACCACTACAGTGAGCAGAGTAATCATTACATGGGCAAATTACCTGTTCGTTGTTTTGGGGTCAATGCCAACTTGGATGACAAGGGAACAGGTACAAGCAACAATGCCATCAAAGTTGGCACAGTACTGTCCCAATGTGCGAGTGATACTAGACTGCACAGAAATCAGATGAGGCACCAACATCACTCACCAACACCTTTAAAGGACTAATTGGCATTGCCCCATGTGGGGTAATTACCTTCATCTCAAAGCTGTTCATTGGTTCAATATCAGACAGAGAAATTACACAGCAGTCAGGAGTCCTCCGCCTATTTGAGCCTAGAGATGAATGCATGGCTGACAAAGGCTTTGTCATCAACCAGATGCTGTCTGAAGTTGGGGCAACCATCATCATCCCCCCATTTAAAAGAAGCACCAGGTTCAGCAGAGAGGACACTGAAAAAACCCAGAGCATCGCCCGTTTAAGGATCTTGGTGGAAAGGGCCATCAGAAGGGTTAAAGAATATCACATCTGGGACACGACCGTTCCTTTGACCCTTTCAGGCTCTGTTAATCAGCTATGGCCAACTTGTTGCTTTATGTCCAACTTTCAAGTCCCTTTAGCTGTGAAGGATGATATCCCAATGTGAAACATTGCATATAAAGCAGAACATGTCAGAACACGTCTGATGTCTGACATGCTGCTCTCTAAAGATCTTAGATGATCTAGGACAGGCTGGTTCACCATCCCCAGAGTCAGAATCAAACATGCAGATACTGGAATACACCTCCAGAACACCTAAGATCGGCCCCAACCCTTTGTTCAGTGTGTTCAGTGTGTTCAGGGTGTTCAGTGTGTTCAGTGTGTTCAGTGTGTTCAGTGTGTTTGGGATGTTCAGGTGTGTGACTATTCTGCAGGAGCTTTATCTATGCCTTCCTGACCAGAGGACGTCCCATCCCGCTGGACATCGTCCTCTATGCCGCCATCTTCTGCTCCCTCAATGGCTTCCTGCAGGGACACTACCTGCTGCACTGCATCCAGTTTGAAGACAGCTGGCTGACGGAGACTCGTCTGGCTGTAGGTGAGTCACGATACCAGGTTTATGATCTGGGGGTTTTCCATCCAGCAGGCTAAAGGCAAATGTGAGTAATGTGAGCCAGATCCATGGGAGAAAAAACAATAACGCCTGAGAAGCCCTGACACAAACCAGTCACCCCGAACTGGACGCAGATTGCAACAAGCACAGATCACTGAATATGAATCACTGGGACTGAAAACATTTGAATTCACCGAACACAGAGAGCATGACATTGAAAATGAATGGTTGAAGTTGAGGGATATGAGATGTAACATATAGACAGAAAACAAAAAGTTTGGGGGAGTTGCAGTATACGCTGATAAAACTTACAGAAGTAAATCTATTAATAACATGTCAGAAGCAATAAACAGTGTAATGGAATGTATCACTGTAGAAATAGAAATGGAGAAATCAAGAAACATACTAATAAGCTGAGCAAACAGAATGCCAGGATCATGTGTTGAAGTATTTAATGAGAAGCTATTGACGATATATGAGAAAATAAATGATAAGAAATTGTTTTTGCATGCAGGGATTTCACTATTCATTTGTTGAACCCACTTGATAACAGTAACACGATGGAATTCATTAATTCAGTGTACAGCATCAGCCTCCATCCATTAATTACACGTCCGGCCAGAATAACAACCCACAGTGCGACACTAATTCATAACTTTTTCACCAACAGAATCGACAAGAAGTTAATAAGTGGAATAATAATCAATGACACAAGTGATCATTTACCAGTGTTTGCAGTGGTAAAGAAACTTGTAAAACACAACCTGGCAAAAAAGCCATGGTTAACTTAAGGTAAATTAAATGTATGTGAGAAGAAAAACTTATTGCATAAAGACTTTCTCAAGAAGAGAACAAAAGAAGGAGAAACTAAATACAAGACCTATAAAAATAAATTAACAAGAATCATGAGAAGCAGCAAAAAAGAATACTACAGGATTATTTTTACATAGGGACGTGGGGTAATGTCACGTTACCACAGGACGTCAGTAATATTAATGACCGATTCGCACGGGATAAGAAATATCAGTAAAACTACCACAAGTGGGAGGGACTGATAGGACTGTCAAAAGCACCATGAAATTGAGTTAGAATATTTTCGAATTAATTAAGTAGAGTTTGAATTATATTAGAATTTATCATTATTATTATTTTTATTTACTTATTTTTTACAAAAAACCCACAAAAAATAAGATGCTTATTGCTGAAGCAATATGAACGTGACACTCGGATGAAAACACCTGTTCCGACCTCACTGCAGTGCCAGGTATGACCAACTTCTGCCTCGCTATCTGAGCAATGTTTGGATACTTCAGTACGTAGTTTTCTCAAAGCAAAACAGCATCAGTTACCACATGGCGTCCAAAAGTTGTTTCAATTAAGGGAAAATAACCACAATCTCGGGGGAATATGTATGTTCAAAAAGCAGCAGGTACACACTAACTCAAAAACTCCTGTATATCTGTAAAAGGAGTTAATCTGTGGAACAGCTGTAGTGAAAACATGTATGTCACTGAGAAAGTTCAAACAAATTTTTACAAACAACATTCTGAATGGATACAAGATTGAATATGGACACATGAATTTATAACCAATGAACAATGCACCTTGTTCGGCTAATATGCTTTGTTTTCTTTTGTTTTCTACATGCTATGATTGATAAACTATAAAAACATAGCAAAAAAGATGTAGGACCAGATAAGTTTTATCATCCTACACCCTTTCAAACATGGAATGGCAATTTATGTTGTTATAGAGTTGTCACATCAACTTGGTTTTTTTTGTTTGTTTGTTTTTTGCCTAAACTTTATTTTCTTTCTTTCTTTGTTTTTAACCTGTTCGAATAAATAAAATAAATGGGAAAAAAAAGAAAAATCAGAGCTCTGTTCCATCAAAGTGGCTAAGATTAGCCTCACATCGGTAACCATGGAAACCATGGTTCTGGCTAAGCCTGATACGTCGAGCTAAACTCCGGTTTCCGCTCCATCAAGGTGGTTGACCTGAATCCCAGCCTGGTAACCATGGTAACTTATGCTGCTGGGCAATCCTGGTGTGTAGCAGGATTAAGGTGAGGATTAGCTCCATCTATGATCAACACATGTTCAATAGACAAGAACAGACGCCTAAAAGACAGTTCTGTCATGATACAATAATATGTAGATCATAAAATATATAACATAATTAGTCAAAAAACATTAACTATTAAAAACAAATTAAATGTAATAAAAATTAGATAATTAAAAAAACACACTTAGAACAGCAAAGCCAAAATCAACTAACAACAAAACTATAATACGATGTAACGCCCTGTAGTTACACACAGAGTAATCCCCAATTTTTCCAGTTTAACCATGTTAAACTATACCAGTTGAGTTTATGTTGTATTGTGTTGTAGTTCCTTATTTTCACCAGCAGAGGGCGCATCAGTCTCTCTCTCACACACACACACACACACACACACACACACACACACACACACACACACAGCGCCACTCGCGGTCTCAGTTGTTTGGTTTTTTTTGCTCGTTTTCTCTCTCCTTCACTGATGCCGATGAAAACAGGCTACATGCCAAGGGAGAGCAATAAGTGTTAAAAATTAAATGAAAGTGGATAAAAGCTATTTTTGTTTTGAGGTATTGATTCTGAGAAGTATCCACATTGTGAGGAGTTGTTTTTTTTGGGTCGTGAACATCGCCGTTGATCCTGTTTTGTCAAGGGAAAACTCCGGTTGGTTTTTCTGATGCATGAATGATTCCGATGGCGAGCCAGAGCCCGAACCAGCGAGACGTGGAGCAGGGAACCGACTTACATGCTGGAGGGTGTAACGACGGGAACAGCTTCATCGAGCATCTGGAGAGATCACATCATATTGCATCACACAGATAAGAGACAAAAATCACACTACCCGGGTAGATGAACAATACACACTGACTCTGAACAAACTGGACACTGACTGATTTGGACATCTGACTATTTTTTGGACTTATTCATTTACTATTTTGGGCCCTTTTTGTTTATTTTTATTTGCACTTTGAATATTATATCACTTTATTGTGAATATGTTTTGTGGTTATTTACAACTGAGGTTGTTACTGGTAAATCGATGGTGAATTCTGAGTGATAACTATTCTTTTTGAAGTACCAAGAAGTACATAGTCAGTCATAGCTGATCTGTTTCATTGTTGAAGTTGAAGAGTGGCTTTTCTGCCAATAAATATATTTTTGTTACTCTTTTCTTTCCAAACCGTTGTCCTTGTCACATATATCCTCCCAGAGCGAAACTATATCTTCTGATCTAGCCCAAGTTACAGTAAGTAACATTTACCGTAGTACATGTGCACTAGGCAATGTTACATAGAACGTGTTACAACAATGAAACTCAGGCATTAAAAAAAAGATCGTACATGAATATGTAAATATGTGAACTGATGGATTTGCTAAATGTCATTTTCTACAATCAATAGATAAATGTAATTTGATTATTTCCTTTAAACTGATAATTTCAGAAATGTCATAATCTACAATCAATGATGTGATAAATGTGATGATTCACATAAAGTAATTTGATTAAATGCATAATCTGAACTTTACATAGGAGTCAGTAGATAAATGTGATAAACATTCTGTCACTAATATTAATTTACCCCTAATTTAACCCTGATCCTAATGCCAGTTGTTCTCAGTTCACTGACAGTCGTAAAGTTACCTTCACTCCTTATTTTTCGATGCAGACCGACCTGCGGACTATTAACGATCTTCATCTATACTGATTTAACTCTGCCCTCTCACAGAGATGTCTTGGCCTAGGATGGCTGAGGCTGCTGCACTATTGTCTGTGGGTGTTTTTTGTTTATGTGTTGATGTTATATTATCACAACCAGTCACAACCCTCTCTGATTTACTGATTTGCCTGCTTATGATTTATCCTATATCAGTGCTGTTATCCTTATGAACTCCGACTCTCAAACTGGTTTAAAGATTATTCATCTGAATATTCAAAGTCTTTTGCCAAAAATAGATCTACTCTGTGCATGGATAGCCCAACATAATGAAATGTGATATGAGGTGATTTCAACAAAAATTGGTTAGACAAGTCTTTTATTAAAGACAGAAACAGTTTTGGAAATCTAAACTTTACACAACTAATTAATGAACCTACTCGAATTACCCCCAAATCTCAATCGCTACTTGATTGGATACTTGTCACTCACCCAGACAGAAATATCAAAGCTGGCATTAGTGATCACTCTGTTGTGTACTGTGTATGGAAAATCAAAATCCCAAAAGCACCACCAAAATTAATTAAAATTAGACAACATAAGAAAATGAACATAGACCTATTTATTAACGATTTGATTTCTATTAATTGGGACAGGTACCAGTTAATACCAACTGTCCAGGATTCCTGGGACTTTTTACACTCTGAGCTCACTCAAGTAGTTGATAAACATGCACCATGGCAAATTTCAAAGGTCAAGGGTTGACACCTACCCTGGATAAATGCAGACCTTATAATAACCTTTAGGCAAAGGGTTAGGGCTTGGGCTAAATTTCTGCAGACAAGGGAAGATGCTGATTGGGAAACATACAGGAAACTGAGAAATATCTCCAAGACTATAACCCGTAATGCTAAATCTAATTATTACAAGGAATGTTTCTCCAATAACTTTCAAAATTCTAAACAATTCTGGAACAGTATAAAAACCATAATAAATACTAAAGATAAATGTCCTGTTAATAAAATATGTAATGGAAATGTAATATCTCATGACCCCTTATCTATTGCCCAAGTGTTCAGTCAGCATTTTTCCTCTGTCTGTTCTGACCTACTACCCGGCTCTACTTACTCTTACAGCTTCAATCATTTTTTATTCTCTCACAGTACTTTTTCCTTTACGAAAATAACACCTACAGAAGTTCAAAATGCTATCAAGCAATTAAGTCTGAGCAGCGGTGCTGGTCTTGATGGGATTGAGCCCAGATATATCAAATTAGCCTCTTATATTCTGATGAACTGAAAAACTAATTTTGAATCAATTATCTCCATTACCTTAAGATTAACAATATTCTATCGTCATTTCAATCCAGATTCAGACCTAATCATTCAACAACTACTGCTCTCTTAAAATTGTCAAATGATATATTTTCAGCTTTTGATTCTGGTAATCTTACAGGAGCTATTTTCGTCGATCTCAATAAGGCTTTTGATTTGGTTGATCACTATTTACTCATTGATAAGCTTCATGGAATTGGTCTATCTCAAAATGCAATTTTATGGTTTAATTCTTATTTACATAACAGAAAACAATGTTCAAGGATGCAAGTCTGATTTATTTGGTCAACAAAGAGGTGTACCACTTGGTCCACTTCTTTTCTCAATTTTTATCAATGATCTCCCTTCAATTTGTGCTAGTGCACCAGCCCAACTATATGCAGATGATACTGTCATTTATGTCTCTAAACCTACGATTGGCCGAAAGCGAACACACCTGATTAACTGATGAATCTGTCAATCAGAATCATACATTTGATTGACAGATTTATCAGCCAATGGTGACGTTCGTTGACCTGTGACGTCAGGGGAGTCTCAAAATTCACCACACAGATTTCTCTCACAAATGTGGAGCGATTCATCAATGAGAAGCAGTTTGTAAATTCACATTCAGCAATTCACATGATCTGTGAATTTATATTACAAGTTTGCATAAAAATGATACTTGTGAACCAGAGCATGTGCATTAGTGAGAAACCCTGCGTGAGTTCATTCATTATGAGACTGATCTGACCCGTAGGAAGCTTTTCTGTGATTTACTAATGTCATGAAACTCGAACTGTGACTGTAAACTTGCAATATTTTTGTTGAAAGGAGACAAGACCAAAATGTCGTGTGAAACAGAAGCTTTGCTAAAAAGAGGAGACAAAATGTTACAGTGTTTTTTGAATCAGTGCAGCAGTTGTGTTTGTTGTGCTGCTCGCGCCTCGTCAGCTCTTCAGCAGCAGGACACAGAGTGCAGTCAGTAACTTCATTAACGTTAACAATGACAGCAACAGTTTGGGAGAAAGAGGCAAGGTGATGTTACTTATCATCAGACCACCTGACCAGCCTGCTTTCCATCATCATCTCTCTCTCTCTGTCTCTCTCTTTGTGTCTCTCTTTGTCCCTGTCTCTCTCTCTGTCTCTCTCTTTGTCCCTGTCTCTGTGTCTCTGTCTCTCTCTTTATCCCTGTCTCTCTCTCTGTCTCTCTCTCTCTCTGTCTCTGTCTCTGTCCCTGTCTCTCTCTCTTTCTGTCTCATTGTGTCATACAGATTACTGTTAATTTATTATGCTGATCTGTTCTGTATGACATCTACTGCACGTCTGTCCGTCCTGGAAGAGGGATCCCTCCTCAGTTGCTCTTCCTGAGCTTTCTACTGTTTTTTTCCCTGTTAAAGGGTTTTTGGGGAGTTTTTCCTGATCAGCTATGAGGGTCCAAAGGACAGAGGGATGTCGTATGCTGTAAAGCCCTGTGAGGCAAACTGTGATTTGTGATATTGGGCTTTATAAATAAAATTGATTGAACTGAGATGATGAGAAGGTCAAATCTTTAGTCAAAGTTTGACTAAATTGACAGTTATCAGTTTGACTCGAATACATTAACTGATATGTTTAATATGATCTGAAGATTAAAAAGACCAGTGTGTCACAGTAGAATATTTTCTTTGACTCAGTTAATTAAAACAAATAATCAGCATAAAAACCAACAGACAGATTTGACTAAACAAAGACATTGCTGACAAATGAACCCTTTAATGAGCCTCAGCAGTCGCTGCCACTCAGGTCCTGGATGAACGTCCTGACCACAGACTGGTTGGACAGTCAGTGTTTACAGAGTCTCTCTGTGGTGTCAGACCTGCAGAGTGACGTCCCCCCAACTTGTCAGAACAAACATCACATAACAACAATAAGAAAACATTTAAGCCAGTGGTTATGCTGTTCTGAATGATGTCATGTTGTTGTGAATCATCACTTCCTGTCAGATCTACCGACAGAATCGTTCTTCCTGTTTGTTTGTGATGAAGGTCTCCTGTTGTTTGTGGTCGGTATGATCATCAACATCCACAGCGACCACATCCTGCGCAGCCTGAGACGACCCGGGGAGACCACCTACAGGATCCCGCACGGTACCACACATCTACACCGAGCTCTTTGGGTTCATGAGCTTCAGCAGCTTCCTGTTAACACCTTAACCTTTCTCTCAGGGGGAATGTTTGAGTTTGTGTCCGGCGCAAACTTCTTCGGGGAGATCGTGGAGTGGTGTGGGTATGCTGTGGCCACCTGGTCTTTACCCACCTTCGCCTTCACCTTCTTCACTGTGTGCTCCATCGGGCCCAGAGCCTACCACCATCACAGGTGCCTGTGTACCGGGGTTTATTTACAGCATAACACTGGTTTATTTACAGCACCACAGGAAACTGTAAACTGTGGTTTATCAATGAAGTTCTGACTGAAGCTTCACTGACAGTGACACTGAATTTAAACAATATCTGATATTTATATATTTATATCAGCTTTAATGGTCAGATGTAGCCGAGTAGCAGTAGCAGCAGTAGCAGTAGCAGCAGTAGCAGTAACAGCAGCAGTAGCAGTAACAGCAGCAGTAGCAGTAGCAGCAGCAGCAGTAGCAGTAACAGCAGCAGCAGCAGCAGTAGCAGCAGTAACAGCAGCAGCAGCAGTAGCAGCAACAGCAGCAGCAGTAGCAGTAACAGCAGCAGCAGCAGTAACAGCAGCAGCAGTAGCAGCAGCAGCAGTAACAGCAGCAGCAGTAGCAGCAACAGCAGCAGCAGTAGCAGCAGCAGTAGCAGCAACAGCAGCAGCAGTAGCAGCAGCAGCAGTAGCAGTAACAGCAGCAGCAGCAGTAGCAGCAACAGCAGCAGCAGTAGCAGTAACAGCAGCAGCAGCAGTAACAGCAGCAGCAGTAGCAGCAGCAGCAGTAACAGCAGCAGCAGCAGTAGCAGCAACAGCAGCAGCAGTAGCAGCAGCAGTAGCAGCAGCAGTAGCAGTAACAGCAGCAGCAGCAGTAGCAGTAACAGCAGCAGCAGTAGCAGTAGCAGCAGTAACAGCAGCAGTAGCAGTAGCAGCAGTAACAGCAGCAGTAGCAGCAGCAGTAGCAGTAACAGCAGCAGCAGCAGCAGTAGCAGCAGTAAACAGAAAATAATGGAGCAGTTGTTACTAAACAAAAACACACTTTGAAATGTGCTGATCAGAATAACATCAGTGTCACAGTGGTGGAGTTATTATCAGGGACTGTTACGTTCAGTGTCTGAAACACTAATTAAAATACACTGAACAAAGATATAAACGCAACACTGTTGTTTTTGCTCCCATTTTTCATGAGCTGAACTCAAAGATCTAAAACATTTTCTATACACACAAAAGACCATTTCTCACAAATATTGTTCACAAATCTGTCTAAATCTGTGTTAGTGAGCACTTCTCCTTTGCCGAGATAATCCATCCCACCTCACAGGTGTGGCATATCAAGATGCTGATTAGACAGCATGATTATTGCACAGGTGTGTCTTAGGCTGGACACAATAAAAGGCCACTCTAAAATGTGCAGTTTTATCACACAGCACAATGCCACAGATGCCACAGATGTCGCAAGTTTTGAGGGAGCGTGCAATTGGCATGTTGACTGCAGGAATGTCCACCAGAGCTGTTGCCCGTGAATTGAATGTTCATTTCTCTACCATAATCTGAAACCGTCTCAGGGAAGCTCATCTGCGTGCTCGTCGTCCTCATCAGGGTCTTGACTGGACTGCAGTTTGTCGTCATAACCGACTTGAGTGGGCAAATGCTCACATTCGATGGTGTCTGGCACGTTGGAGAGGTGTTCTCTTCATGGATGAATCCCAGTTTTCACTGTTCAGGGCAGATGGTAGACAGCGTGTGTGGCGTCGTGTGGGTGAGCGGTTTGCTGATGTCAGCGCTGTAGATGGAGTGGCCCATGGTGGCGGTGGGGTTATGGTGTGGGCAGGCGTATGTTATGGACAACGAACACAGGTGCATTTTATTGATGGCATTTTGAATGCACAGAGATACCGTGATGAGATCCTGAGGCCCATTGTTGTGCCATTCATCCACGACCATCACCTCATGTTGCAGCATGATGATACACGGCCCCATGTTGCAGGATCTGTACACAATTCCTGGAAGCTGAAAACATGCCAGTTCTTGCATGGCCAGCATGCTCACCGGACACGTCACCCACTGAGCATGTTTGGGATGCTCTGGATCAGCGTATACGACAGCGTGTTCCAGTTACTGCCAATATCCAGCAACTTGGCACAGCCATTGAAGAGGAGTGGACCAACATTCCACAGGCCACAATCAACAACCTGATCAACTCTATGTGAAGGAGATGTGTTGCACTGCGTGAGGCAAATGGTGGTCACACCAGATACTGACTGGTTTTCTGACCCCCCCAATAAAGCAAAACTGCACATTTCAGAGTGGCCTTTTATTGTGTCCAGCCTAAGACACACCTGTGCAATAATCATGCTGTCTCATCAGCATCTTGATATGCCACACACCTGTGAGGTGGGATGGATTATCTATCTTGGCAAAGGAGAAGTGCTCACTAACACAGATTCAGACAGATTTGTGAACAATATTTGTGAGAAATGGTCTTTTGTGTGTATAGAAAATGTTTTAGAGATGTACGCGGATGATGTCATATTGTATGTAAGTGACCCTTTAACTTCTATCCCAATGCTGCTCAACTGCTTGAGGGACTTTGGATTGGCATCAGGTTACAGGGTGAATGAGTCCAAGTCAGAGGCGATGATGCTGGTGCAGAAATGGCCATCTGAATTGGAGAAGAAAGTTTCCTTTAGGTGGTCAGCTGTGGGATTCAGATATTTGGGAGTTGTGATCACCCCAGATAATTCACAATTGTACAGTGAAAACTATGGGAAACTGATTACTCAAATAAGAGCAGATTTAGACAGATGGAAGACACTCCCACTGTCCCTGTTTAGCAGGGTGGAAACAGTTAGGATGAATATCCTTCCTGGCTGCTCTACCTCTTTCATTCCCTTCCTGTTTGGATTTCTACTACTATATTCAAAATGCTAGATAGGCTAATTTCCACATTTATTTGGCAACAGAGAAAACCCAGAATTAGACTGAAACAATTAACCTGGCCCAAGAGACTGGAGGGTCTTGATCTGTCAAACTTGAAAATATACTTCTGGGCGGCTCAACTTAGAGCAATGGTAGAATGGTTTTTGCAAAATGAAGAAACAAATTGGCTTGAGCTAGAAAAAGGCTCATGTGCAGCAGTATCTCTTGAGACACTACCCTTCTTGGATAAGAAAACTCAAAACAAATTTAAGATTAAAAATGAATGGATTAAGTGTACCCTAAGAGTTTGAAATGTGATTAGAAAAAAGACTGGAGCCGCCATGGAGATTTCAAGCTTAATGAAAATTACTGGGCTGGTGAATTTTTTACCAAACACACTGGATGTTGGGTTTAAAGAATGAGGGGAAAGGGGGCTTACAATGATAAACCAGATGTTTGAAGAGGAAGTTTTGTTGTCTTTTAGACAACTGCAAGATAGATTTGGTCTGACACGTAAAGACTTTCACAGGTATCTGCAACTGAGAAGCTTCTTGATGTCACACAAAGAATGGGGTATACTTAAAGGCTAAGTTCGGTTTTTTGACATCTGGGCCTTATTTTTAGGAATAAATACGCTCGTAGACTCACCCAGATGATTTTGGTGGAGGTCGGAGCCGTTTTCGAGCAATTTAGATCCATCCGACGGCATCTTCTCTCATGCCATAGAAGCGGACGGGGCCAAAACATCGAAGCCCCTAAATTAGACATTATCTGCTGCGAAACTCGCTCATTTCACCTACATTTTATAAATGAATGGCCAGTGTTATCACCATGTCAGCTCAACTTCCTTGTTATGGTCATCCGGGGCTTTACAAGGATGGGTCACTTTTGGTGACGTCATAGACGTGCGCCGCAGGAGCGCAGCTGAGTCCGCCGGCGCTAGGCTAGGCTATACAGCTACACAGCTATTCTTGTGCAACATGACGGAATATTTATCCGATGTAGAAGTGTCTGATGACGACTCTGAGTATGATGGATGCCCGTATCGTTTTGAGCCAGAATACACCGACAAGGAGCTATTTGAAAGGAGGATGCAGAGGGAAAGAGCCGAACAGCTGGCCAGAGAACAAGCGACCACTGCACGTCCATGAATGGGGGCTAACTGGTGTTGTTGTTGTGGACACTGCACGCCACAGACAACAGAAGAGGAGAGCTTTTGCTGCTCAGAGTGGGACTTGAGACCAGAGGAAAACACGTATTGATGCCCCCCAAAATACGTGTCTCACTACACTGGAAGATTTTTCTGCCATGACAAACCGGGCTGTGGTAGAGACTTTTTTTTTATGTCCCGAGAGTCAACTGGCAGACGCAGCCGAAGCCAGCAGGACCGAAACGGACAACTTTCGATAGAGTAAGTAGCCCATTACAAATGCAAAAAGGGTATATTTTCTATGAGTGTTTACTTTATAAATAAATAACGGTCGAAACTACTGACAATTAGTTTTGGAGAAAGCATATGACTACTTGTAAGTGTGCGCTAACAATGCAGACCCGTGGTGATTGCAGCTCGAGTCACAATTTATTGCCTGCAGAGAATAACCATATCATATGCATTGCGAGTTAGTTTTTAAAAAACTAGCATGGACTAGAGTAATTATATTGCGTTACAGTGCAGTATTCTTTTGCAGGAATGTATTTTTAGAAGGCTACTCCTGCTGAGACATAGGTCGTGAAGATAGCTATTTTTTTATACAAGGAGCTTTATACGCTGGCCGACGTGCACTGGTTATCGACCAATATTATTACATCTTCAAAAGAAATGCATTACCTCCGCTGCGTCTGTTTTGCCCTCTGAAACAATCGGGATGGCATTCCTCCTGAGGTACTGACGCTCAGCTTCCTGGCCTTTTATCTTTGTCGTCTTCGTAATGAAGTCTTCTGGAGCGAAGTGAGCGCTGCAGACCCGGTGACTGACCCTCCTCAGTTCTTCCATAGCAATATTCGGGTCCATTTCAGGACAACAAGCAGAGCTTTAGTAACTCCGGGTTTTTCAAAGGAAGCCTGTGGAATGTGAACTTTGTCCACCTAGTCATTTTGTTTGGACAAAGTGGAAAAACGCAATGGCAAACCATGTTTGTACCCGTATAGCCCCTAGCCTAGCCTAGCGCCGGCTGTACTGCGCTCCTGCGGCGCACGTCTATGACGTCACCAAAAGTGACCCATCCTTGTAAAGCCCCGGATGACCATAACAAGGAAGTTGAGCGGACATGGTGATAACACTGGCCATTCATTTATAAAATGTAGGTGAAGTGAGCGAGTTTCGCAGCAGATAATGTCTAATTTAGGGGCTTCGATGTTTGGCCCCGTCCGCTTCTATGGCATGAGAGAAGACGCCGTCGGATGGATTTAAATTGCTCGAAAACGGCTCCGACCTCCACCAAAATCATCTGGGTGAGTCTACGAGCGTATTTATTCCTAAAAATAAGGCCCAGGTGTCAAAAAACCGAACTTAGCCTTTAAGAAACAACCCACCCCCATAGAAGACTTGTTTATAAATATTATAAAAGAAAAGAAAGGTACTAAGGTTGTCTCACAAATTTACAAATGTTTAAATTTGCTGATGTCGGGGAATGCTCTTGATATAAAAGAGAAGTGGGAGTTAGAAATGAATGTTATTATTGAAGATACTTGCTGGGAAGAATTCAACTGGAAATTAAAAATGAGGTATTTTAGAACTCCTCCCATAACTTCCAAATTTGATAGTAGAAAAACGAATTTGTGCTGGAGGGACTGTCATCAGATAGGTGACCACACACACATATTTTGGGGCTGCCCAAAGTTAAAAAATTATTGGGAGGGGATTCGGAAAGAATTATTTTCTATATTGAACACTGACAAGACTGAGTTGTTTGCCGAAGTGTTACTGGTTCATACATTCATACTGGTTTATACATTTTTTTTGTATAACTTCAGTTTTTTGTATGTATGTAACAGTGAAGAATCAGATGGAAGCAAAATATGTATGTAAGTACATATGAATGCTAGTAAATTCTTGGTTCAAAAAAAGAAAATGTTTTAGATCTTTGAGTTCAGCTCATGAAAAATGGGAGCAAAAACAAGTGTTGCGTTTATATTTTTGTTCAGTGTATGTGTCACTTTGTTTTAATGATTGTGTGTTGTGTCGTGTAAAGAAAGAAAGTGTGTGAAATATTGTGTGTGACGTCACTCAGCTTATTTATTTTTTGTCGCTCACAGTCTGAACTCTGTTTGTGTCACAGAGACTACCAGCAGAAGTTTGAGGACTACCCTCGCTCCAGGAAAGCTCTCATTCCTTTCCTACTGTGACAATGGAAGAGTGTCACACCTCTTCATCATCATCATCATCAGCAGCAGCAGCAGCAGCAGTGTTTCACTCTGCAGCTGGGATGATTGATCCACTCGCACTTCATTAAAATCAACCAGAGGTTTTCAAAGTAACAAACAAACATTTACTCAGGTTTTGTTCTTCAACACGATTCTGAGGTATTTTGTTCATCTCATGCTGATCTGAATACTTCCTCCACCACCGCACAAATATTTTCAGAATATATTTTATTATGGGTAATAAAATCTCATTTTCCTTCACTGATTGTCAGTGTCATTTCTAAGCAGAGATTTTTGAGTTTTCTGTTCTACATATTTTTTGCTGTGAGCCTTTACAGCGTGGAGTTTATCGCCACACCTACTGTTTGTGTGCGTAGTATAATTAGTGCTCTTTTCTGTCTCTGTCACTGAAGCAAAGAACCAGAGCTGCAGGATTCTGATGCCCCACAGAGAATAAAAATAAAATTTCGCTTAGGGCCCCAGGTTGGTCAGGAGCAGCCCTGGCTGATGGTGTCAGAGGGGCCACAGACAATGATCTCAGATTTAGCTTCGTTTAGTTGAGGCAAGTTGAAGGAGCGATAACAGCTGATGTGTTCCACCTTGTGTTTCCCTCTTGGAAAGTTGCACCTATAATTCATGCAAGGCATCATGGGTACTAAGAATCTGGTGGATAAAGGCCCAATTCCAATCCGATTTGTTACAGACTCACTGACTTAGAGACGCGTTCGTGTGAAGTGTGTGAGTGTGTGAGTGTGTGAGGGCTGTCAAACCGTCAAGTCAGTGAGTCAGTGAGTGAAGCCCTTCATGCCCCTTTACCGTACGTCAGCATCACTGCAGACTTACGGTCAGGAAACTACCCACAGTTCATAGCGTTGTGACGTCAAATACAGGGGTTGCCCTGGAACATAAACACAGTCGGCAGATCTGCAAACGGTAATGATGTAGATATAGACATAAGATAGATATTACTGTATCACTCACAACACTTTTGATGCTAGTTTAGAAAAAACATGGTAAAAACACAGTAAATTAGTTATTTTAACTTTAGGCTACGTCTTGCACATTTTGCAGCACAAGTGCCTGGATTACGGTTGACTGATCAGGGAGTCTGTCCCTCACGCGCCTCGAGCCTGCTGACAGTAACTGATGATGATCACGCGCAGTGTCAACAACTACACGAGGGTCAGACTGTGTCACTGCTGTTTGTAGCATCCGGAGCCTTTCACACACTCACTCACTTACAGCTGACGTCAGTGAAGACAGTGAGGCTTCAGGGTTTCAGGGTTTAGGGGCCAAAGTCTATTGAATTCACTCAAGATTGAAAATGGAGTTTTATTTTGAAAGGGTTTAGTCTGTGGGTCCTCTTCCGGGTCAGCAGGTGGCGCCACCAGTGCCGCCAAACTGGAAGAAGACGAAGAAGAAGAGAAACTACGTCACTGACGCCGGACATCTCACGTTAGTATCCACAACAAACATGGCGGACGGTGAGTGAGTTGTTGAGCATTGATCGCGGTTTGAACCGTTTTTGTTGTAGTTGCTGTTTGCTGGCTGCGTGTTTCCGGTTTGATGTGATGATTAAATGACTCGGTTTAAACTACAGAAGCGGATTTTACCCGGTAGTTTCGATCTTTCAGCAGATACAGCGCGTTACTGTGATGCTAAGCTAATTTACCGCCGCTCACAATGCAGTGACTGACGTCACCGTAAAGATAATTAAATAAACGCTATTATTTGTAGTTTGTATGAGAGCCGTAAAGACTGAAGCGGAGTCACTGACACACTGACGGGCGCTAAAATACCGGCAAATCTAACAGAGGTTTCGGATCGTTAACGTTCCGTGTCGGCGGTGAAGAGACAAACTGGAATAAATAAACTTTAAGTCAGATTTTTATCAATTTCATTTGATGTTTGAATATTAAACAGTAAAGTAGCTTCAGTAGTTTCATTTGGTGCAGTTTACTAATGACACGGTCCCGGATACACTCGCTGCCCTGAAAGGAGTTTCTGTGTGAACCAAACTCTGCTCAAAAATCAGCAAATTTAACGATTTCTCACTCCTTCGTGTTTCCAGAAGTAAAGTGAAGGTCACTAACAAGTAACTGGGGTCTGCTGGTAAATACGGCGGCATTTAATTTAATGTTAACAAACTTTTAACCCTTAAACACGAGTTTCATCACCGTTGGGTTTCTGTGCTCAAAGTGTTAATCGATAATCAGAAGTGAGACAGATTTACTCACAGTGTTGGGTCAGTCACTCTCAAAATGTAACGCATTACACATTATTAGTTACCTTCATTTGAAAGAAGTTAGTTACTTTACAATATTACTGTCAGAGTAGATTAATCAGTTACTTAAGGGAAACAAAATGAGCTGAGAAGAAGTGATGTTGACGTTAATGGATGAGTGTCATGTTTCTGACAGTGAAACATTCATGTGTTCACACACAGTGGAACCACTTCCTGTTCACATCCTGCTTATATTAACAGCAGTCTGATGACGTGGAACATTAAGTAAATAAATGAACAGCGGTGGACACAGTCTGATCATTTTCAGGTGTGGATAAATATCTGTGGGCCTTCGATATGAAACACGACAAACAGAATCACCATGACGAGCAAATGAAAGACACACCTGTCGGCTCCTGCAGCAGCAGCACAGAGAGAGTTCAGTGTGTCAGCGTCGCTCTGCAGCTGCAGGACACGTGAACACAAACACATCAACTTCTACTGACATCACCAGCATGAGGTCAGCTCCTGACCCCCGCTGCTGTCAGGCAGCCTCAGGACGTGGAGGCAGGACAGGATACGGTGCAGGTCGTTATATGATTGGAGACACACTGAAGGTGGTAACACACCATCACCAGCGCTGCACCATAAGTTGGTCCGTAATGACATGATGACACAAAACAACTTTCGGGAGATATTTTTCTGGTGGCATGTTGGTGGAAGTGTATTAATGATCAAATAAATATAACCAGTTTATTCCAGGTGCAAACGTGAGCCTGTCGATGTTATAGTATTACCTCAGATCCTGTTGGTAACGTGTCATATGACTTCCTTGCTGCTAAAAGTCGTCATCACTGTAACATTAGCTCAACACTGTTTGCAAATCACTTGGTAATTTAAGTTTAACAAACACATGAGATGCAAATGTTTAATCCCACAAATGTTCAGACAGACTGCGACACGTGAAACTCTGCAGGTTTAAATGAGACTCAACGTGCAGAACACTGGAAACAGATCTCATTCTTCTTCAAACAGCTGTGACGGCAGCGCGGCTGTACGATACCCGCCTCAGAAAACATCGCGGTTTCATGGTGTCACAGAATTGATCTTATCGCAAGTCAGTCACTGCTGATCGCTGCTGCGTTAATGTTCGTCTCTGGGTGACACCACAAAGTGTCGACGCCGTACACTGTCTGGGTGCTGCGCTGCTGACGTTGAGCTCCACCTCCTTTACTCCGGCAGCGTCATTAGTATATGAACATTCAGATAATTGATTATTGAAATGTTGAATCGTTTTATAATCATCGAAAAGTTGTGACGTAACACTGAAGATGATTTAAATACTGTCTCTGTGTTTAGATCACACAGACGCAGATCAGACCATGGAGGGACACACTGCTGTGAGTACACACTGTACACACTGACGATGATGATGGTGATGGTGATGATGATGATGATGGTGATGATGATGGTGATGATGGTGATGGTGTCAGGCTGGTTGTTTGTATGGTTAAAGTTTTGATGTAAAAGCTGTGAACATGAATCCTCCTGCAGGTGTCTGAAAACCCTCACGCAGAGTACGGCCTGACGGAAAACATCCAGGTAACACACACACAACACACACACACACACACACACACACACACACACACACACACACTGTGTATTGTGAAGATGTAGGCAGACTCCCAGCATGCTTTGCTGCTGCTCCTCAGAGGACGGTGGAGAACGAGAAGGCGAGTGCAGAGAAGATGTCGAAGCAGAAGGTTGATCTGCAGGCGCTGCCGACCCGAGCGTACTTGGACCAGACGGTGGTCCCCATCCTGCTGCAGGGGCTGTCAGTGCTCGCCAAGGACAGGTACACACTCCACTCTCAATACACACACTAAATACACACTCCACTCATAATACACACTCTCAAACTTGCGAACAAGTCGAGACCTGACCTGAGATTCGATCGCAGCCTTCGCTGACGTCCACATCAGTACCTACTGAGCTCTGTGTGGAAACGACTGCACATCCCGTTTCCTGCTGGAGGCTTGTTTGGTAAATGAGAGCCGGTGTGTCCCTCCACCTCTGAAACTAGAGCACAGTCCACTGAGGAGCAGCTGATTCACTGAAACATCTGACATCACTTTATTTGTCCCCAGAGAGATGAGTCCCAGTGTAAAGGCAGACACTTTGAAACACATCCAGTCCGGCAGCCGCTGGCTGCTCGCTCCGCTGCCACTCAGCAGCTAACAAGCGGAGCTAGCTGCTAACAGCCACCGCTGCAACTAACAAACCCCACAAATCCATTCAGCAGCTCCACCATCCACAGTCAGACACACACGGCTGATTTACTGCTGAATTACAGCTCACAACTCGCACCAACCCAAACATCCTGGTGCAGACTATTTACTGGAGTTTACCAGCCTGTCACTTTTTTAAAAAGCATGACATTTCTACCATAGTTAGTACATACCATAAGGTTTATTTTCAGATGTGGAGGGAAGTCAGATTTGACCCGAGGCCCGGGAGAGGTCAAATTCAAGATGGCTGCCAGTAATATTCAAATATACTTAACTTTGGAACCAGACACCGTAGAAAAACATTGAAGGTGTCCTTCCAACTAGGTTTAGGGTGCACATTCATTCAGTGATACTTTTACTACTTAAGTACTAAGTGTGTAGTGTACTTACAGGTAACGGTTTCTTGCACACCAGGAATCAGTCTCAGTGACAGTGATGGTGGAGAACTGTGGAGACATACTAACAGAAAAGGTGCTGTCTCCACTGGCTCAATTAAAAATGTGTTTACATACAATATTTCAGTAGGCCTGCTATGATTCTTGTACTGACACTTGCTTTGAAATCAGTCATAACATGTCTTCATTTACATGCCAGCTATTAGCTCTCGAGCCTGTTTGATACTGGCGGCACAGTATTGAACCAGGCTACTTTGCTGTAACCAATAATTCAGCTGTAGTCCTGCTTCACACAAATTACCAAGCTGAAATCTTTACAACATGCGCTGTTCAATCATTCAACTGACTTCAGCTCATGTATGTTGCAGACTGTCTTCTAGTTCAGACAGCAGCATTATTTTGATCAGTGCCCGTCTTTTTTTTTTTTTTATCACCACAGAAGCTAGCTAGCTAACTAGCTAGGCAGACTCATTCCCGGCTACAATCGAATTCAGTGTATTTGCATGTTAAGTCAAGTATACTTACACTGTCTGTACATAGTCAGTTTACCTGGTAGGATATTTATGTCAGCTCTGTCTCGTCACTCGTGCATACTGTCGCGTACTCGTCACGTTGCCAACTGACCACATCGCTACTGGCATTAGCTGCTGATGCTCTAGAGGGCCATCTGCTGATAATGATGTGCTTAGCAGGAAAAAATAACCGCACATCCCAGTAAATGATAACTGACTGAATAATACAGGAGAGTGAAAAGTAATTGAAATATGTTTTGGGGTTCATTTAAAAAAAGAGGGGAAAATTTTGTTGTTGTTTTTTAAAGCAAATTTTTCACCTTGACCTAAATGCATTTTATTGAATTCCATTGATCTCAAAAGTATCACTGAGTGAATGTGCACCCTAAACCTAGTTGGAAGGACACCTTCAATGTTTTTCTACTGTGTCTGGTTCCAAAGTTAAGCATGTTTGAATATTACTGGCGGCCATCTTGAACTTGACCTCTCCCAGGCCTCAGAGGTCAAATCTGACTTCCCTCCACATCTGAAAATAAACCGTACGGTATGTACTAACTATGGTAGAAATAAACGTAACTAAACCAGAGACTCTGAATCACAGCATGATCAAATCAACACACGGTCACTGTCGCATCCTCGAGCACACTGGACGCAGAGTATCTGTGAGAACAAACCTGACGACTGATCTACTGTCCGACAGACCAATCAGCTGCTCAACAACACATATTATTGGCTGCTGGAGGAAACTGTTGGACCAATCAGGAGCTGCGGTGTTTGATTCTGCGGCTCGATGAATAAAACTTTAATTTATTGAGTTTTAATCTCTTTATCATAGTGAAGAAGGTTCCTGTCGCAGCCACCACAGACAATAAGTTTTCATTTTCTCTCTTCCAGACCTCCGAACCCCATCGAGTATCTGGCAGCGTTCCTGCTGAAGAACAAATCCCAGTTTGAAGAGAGAAATTAAACTGGTGTCTCTCTGATGCTGCATCTGAAATGATTTCATACAGTAGATACTCGTGTTTGTTGATGAACTGCTACTCTTTTTTTTTTCCCCTTTTTTTTTTTAAATCCAGAATAAACATGTTGATGTCAAAGAGAAGCAGCTCTGTGGGATTTTATTTATTGTACATTAAAATATGTAATATGAGGAGATTAAAATCAGAAATTTATGAAAGAAAATGATTTATTATTTGGATTAGAAATTATTATTTCAATTAGAAAAAACTTTGTATTGAGAATATAAAATCTGAAAATTATCAGGAAAAACTTTTATATGAGAATAAAATTAATATAATGAGAAAAGCATTGTAATATTTAGAAAATGAACTCTGAAATAAAAGAGAAAAATATCAACTCCCTGATCATGACGGAATATAATAACATCAAGTGCTGCTCATGTCAGAAGGACCACTGCGAGGAAATGTGCTCTGTGCGTACAAAAGTTTCTATTTCTTCTTTAGACAAGTGTTTGTGAACGCAAGGCTAACGTTATTTTTACAACAACAATCTAAAGTATGTATTTAGTGATCTGCGTCTACAATTGAGAGTCTGGTGTTCGGCGCACGTCTAAAATGGGAATGATGTAAAAAAAAAAATAAAATAAAATAAAATCTGAAATTTATTAGAAATAAAGTCATGATATTTTGAGAATAAGATCAGTGGCTCTGCAGGAGGATGTTTCTCCACGCTGCTGTACATCTCACCTTTTATTGCTCCCTCTAATTCTTTGTTTTAAATGTGGACGTGCGGTGTTGGACCAAACAAATAATAACTTATCTGAAGCCTGATTTTTACACAGTAATTTTCATATTGGCTTAAATAAACAGTTTGATTGTATTTCCTGATCTTTGCTGAGCAACAGTATTGTATGTCATGAACTAAAGGCCTGAGGCACAGACACAAGTTTCACACAACAAAGGAGGCGACAGTGGCGGAGGACATAATAATGCATGTATGTTCCATGAGGTCATTAAATACACCACGACATGGAGAGAATTTTTTTCACTAAATTACTGATTTGTGTCTTTCCACCATTTTAAAAATATCTTTGTCGTCTATGGTTGAACCTCGCTTACAGAAAATGCTACACTGTCTCCACGACCTCCGATGGTCCTGCTGTGTTTGACTGAACGCAGAGGACAGTAGCAAACAGGAATTTTGCATTAAAACCAAAACTATCTAAAAGAGGCTGAAAAGCTCAGATAGAATCATTTTTATTTCTCAGCTTGTTACAGAAGTTCGACAGTTTGACTTTATTGCACAGAACAAAAAATAAACCTAAATCTCATCAACATGTTTCAGTAAGAAAATCAAAAACTACACCTGAATAATTTCTACAATATATATGTATATATATATATATATATAAAACCCCTCCGCCCCGCCCCCCCATCAGACAGCCAGCTGGTGTCGGTGATTAAGCTGATAAAGTTGGTGTCTGATAATAAATCTGAAAATAACTTGTTTTAAACGGGAAGAATTTTATTATGTCTCAAATATTATGGCAGAGAAGTCCTGGTAGTTTTTTTTTAATTCCAGCTATTACGAGTAAAAGTTATATTATTTTGAAAACTTATAATATTTCAAGAAAAAAAAACTTTAAACAAAAACTAAACAATAAAAAGTCGGATTATTTCTCCAGAAGGTTAAAAAAAACAAAAAACAACAACAAACGAATGTTTGGAGAGAAACAGAATTTTGTAATATTTCCACATAATGGTGAACATTTAAAAAGGTCGTGAATACTCGGCTGTGGTTGGCTGAGAGCAAAAGAGTTTAAAATTTGAATGTCTAATTTTATACTTTTTAAAAAACAACCTGATGATAACTGCTTTTGTAAAATATCCAAATGTGGACACAACTGGAAGAATTTTATTTTGTCTCAAATATATGGAAGAAATTTCTCAACGATATAAATCCAAAAATTATGAGAAAAGGTTAAATTATTTTGAAAAGAAAAACTGAAATATTTCAAGAAAAAAAATCCTCAAAACAAAAATAAAACAATAAAAAGTCAGATTTTTTTTTCTCTAGAAAGTCTTAATTTTTTATTTAAAGAAAACAAACTGATGTTGTTTTTAAGGAAAGTCAAAATATTTCCAGAATAAAGTTGTAATTTATCAAGAAATAAATCCTATTAACAAAAATAAAATAGTCGCATTTTTCTGCAGAAGGTTGTGAAAAAATGGATCTATTTTACAGAGTAAAACTCAGAATACTTTCAAAATAGAGTCGTAATATTTTCAGCGTTTTCATTTATCAAAAAAGTCGTAATAAGATTTGAATACTCATCTGTGATTGGTTGAGAGTGTTGAAAATATACTAAATTAATAATGACTGTTCAATGAACACTGACCTGTCAATCAATGAACCTAATCAAAGCAGACATTTTGTTCTTGTAACGACTGAAACATGATGAATATCAGTGAGGCCTTAAACAGGACATTAATTAAGTACATAATTTCACTGAATCATGTTTTTTATTTGACGGATTCAGACGATGAAAAATGGAGCTCAAGTTCGTTTGTTTTTCCAACATTTGTTGAGATTTATTCAGAGTGAACGGCCCGAGGAGACGTTGAAGCTAAGCGGGAGAAAAAAACTCGTTAAAATCAGATGTGACGAGCAGCACGCTACAAAAAGTGAGCGGATCGAAGAGCAAAATCTTTTCAGAGTGAGTCGATGTAAAGTGACGTCAGCTGTTTGTCAGGACTGACGGATTCAGACGTTTCCCTTCTGAACACGACAGTTTCACTTCTGTCGCCTCCAGCAAGCAGGTTGCATTTACAGGAAAACTGCTCGACTGATTTTCATTAGACGACTCTGGAAAATATGGAGTGGCTCTTAATCAAGGTTTGGTCGACACCGTGTGACAGGACAGGTGGCGTTGATGGCAGTCGGTGTGACAGTGACTTCATTTAGGAGCGTCAGTATAAATACACGAGCAGGAAGTCAACTGAAACACTCAGATCTTCAAACTCAATTTTGGTGTTTGACGAGTTACATGAAGGAAACTGACCCGCAGAAGAGACGATTGATTTATGATTTGGGTGAAACAACCCTTTAAATCAGAGACTCTGTTAAACTGACATCAAAACTGAAACTGGATGATTATTCTGATCATCCAAATTTATACTAACGATTACTTTCATTAATCTGATGATTATTCTCTCAATAAATCAACACAATCACAGCGCTGTTTTTAACAAGTTTGTTTCATTCGACCAAGATGTTTTTCATTTTATCATCATCGTCATATCTGACAAAGAAAAACCTTCACACACGAGGAAACATTTGTGTTTTAGGAGACGACTGAACGGACTCCTCGATGTTCTCTAACCTCTGACCCTGGATCAGATCTGCCCACAGTTTGATTCTGCAGATCAAACGAGAATCAATCGAGCCGAAAAACAGAAACTCTTGACTTTTTGCTGTTAAACAAGTCTGTAGTACTTTTAAAATTATTTTTGGGTAACGGTTTTTCTGACAAAGACGTGCAGTGTTCGAAACACGTCGGCTCTTTTAAAGACTTTTTAATACTTCCTCCCTCGTTTTCCATATTTTGGGGTTGGCTTCCTGTGTATCCTGTTGTTTCCTGTTCTCAGTGTGATGACACAAGGTTCTGATCTTTCGCTGATACGTAACAACTCGTGCTGATAACCAATATGGATACATCTGTTTTTCCCAAGGCTTACGATGGCGTAGGTTGCGGCGTAGGATCTGAGTAGAGCTGACGCACGAACGTAAATGCAGCTTCTCTCGTCTCTCAGGGCCGGCAGTTAGAAATAGATTTATTCAAATATCAGTGGAGGAATGTCGTGTTGCGCTTCACCTCACGTCAGTCACTCTTTGTTTGGTTCAATGTGTCATCGCGCCGCCATCACTCTGAATTATTAATAACATGTTAATGAGACCAACCAACACATCACAGTCAGCTGGTGACATGTTAGACAGGAACCAATCAGGACAGAGACCTTTCACCTGTGTTTACTGAAGTCGGCGAGGAAGTTATACAACAAAACAGGGGATGTAACAGATGAGGTCACAGATGACCTCACGTCTGCGGAGTGAATCTTTACAGGTTTGTTTACTTTGACTGACAGGAGCATCGGCCTATCACACGCCGCCGCGGCGCTTTCTGGTTTCTGAAACAGACGTCACAGCTAGCGTTAAACTGTTCATCAGCAGGTGAACAGACGCAACCAGGGAACCTGCAGCCAGCTTCTTGTCTGCATTACATCACTTCCTGTGGTAGAAAGAAGAAGTCTTTGTGCGTGACATCAACAGATGGTGGCGGCCCTGCAGGACGAACATGATAAAGATAAAGACGACGACGATGGTGGGGCGGAGGCTGCAGGTGAGGTGGGCGGGGCCTCTCAGATGTAGAACTGGTGAGCAGCCAGGTTGTCCATGAAAGGCTGAACCAGGAAGTCTGTGGAGAAGTAGAAGACCAGGCCGAAGGTGATGGAGATGGGCAGCGCCGGCAGAGCTTTCTTAAAGATGGCCAGCAGCAGCAGAGTCAGGCACAGGCCCTGAGACAGGTGAGCGACACACAGGTGTGTTACAGGTGTGTCACAGGTGTGTCACAGGTGTGTCGTGTTTACAGGTGTGTATACAGGTAAATCTCAGTTTCAGAGTTTGCTGTCAATCAGACAAAGTCTGTTTACAGTGTGTGAAATCATTTCAGATCATTTCTGTGAGCTGCTGCAGGTTTTGTCGCTGCTTTGTTTTTGAGGAACAAAGAGCGTCACTCCTCCATCAGCAGCTCCATCGGGCCGTAGTAAAGTACAACTTACGATAAGAATGGCGACGAAGCAGGCGAGCGTGGTGTTCCAGTCTCCACCCGTCGCTGCAGCTTTTCCAACCAGAACGCTGTAGAAGATGAAATCACCGAGCCCGAGCTTCACTCCTCCTGCAGACACATGAAACACACCTTTAAAGTTCAGGTAGGTTCATTTTAACATCACTGGGCAGATACTCTGCTCCTCCTCTTGCTTCTGTTCTCAGGCCTCAAGAAATATAACCCGAGACGGGAAACTCTGACCAATCACAGGTCATTTCAGGGAGAGGGCGTTGCTATTGCTAATAGTTTAGCCTTCTGCTAACCAGCGCTAAAGGCTGCAGCTTCAAGGTCATGTTTATGTGGCTAACGTTAGCTTAAGCCTCGAATCACACTATGTCCTCGGCCTCACCGCTCACTGCTCACCGCTACAGAGCTCTGGGAGGAGAGCGGGCAGCAGCTCCAGACGCTGACTCACGGTCAGCGGCCGCAGTTTCTCCGTCTTTCTCTTAGAGTTTTTTCTGCAGCCTGCAGCTTTGATCTCACAGACATGTAAAACGTGAACTCACGGTCCTCCTCCTCCAGGTCGTCTTCAGGTAACGGCCGTGACTGACGGCTCTCAGGCTCCGCCCCCCTGCTGCTCTGCTCCGCCTCCTCATCTGAAAAACCAAATGAGGATCAACTCACAACAATCACCACAAAAACTAATCAACTCAATTAAGACATGATAAAAAAAACATGTTATTTATTATTTATAAAGCAGGTAGTAAAATGTTGGAAATTGTAAAATTAATTTTATTTATTTGGCATTAAAGACAAATATGAAGATTTAAAGAACAGCTGTTCTCTAATGAGTCTTAATATGATTTTATTATTATTATTAGAGAAAAAAATATGTCATTAAGTTGGCAATTTAAGTTACATTAATTAATTTGCATTTGTTGAAAGAACCTAAAAATAAATATGTTTTAAACTAATTCACAATAGTGAAAATTGTAAAAGTTATAGCTTTTTGTTTGTTTATTTATTTATTTATTTATTTATGTTGGTAGTGTAAACATTTACTTTTAAAGAATAAATGAAGTGATGAGTCACAGATGCTCCATGATCACCACATCATTACAGACACAAGGAGCGGACAAAATAACAGAAACGTATGAACAGCTGAACATAATAATTAAATGACCACCAGGTTGAACAGGTGTTCATGTTTTTGTGTCCCGCCCCCTTTTTCCCACGATTCCCTGCAGAAAGTAGCTGTTTGTGATGCTGGACCTGTTTCGTGTCCCGAGCGCTGAGCGTCTGCCGGGCTCGCCATCCCCACCGTCCACATCATGGCAGCTGAACACAAACAAACGAAACAAAACCCGTTTTTATTTGTCATAAACATGATGTTTATATATTATGCGGCGTGTTCGGACTGAAATGTGTCCACAGCTGTCGGACAGGCGGAGATGAAACGCCGCCTCAGTGTTTCTTCCTCTGACTCACAGGAGTAGATGAGGGCGGGGAAGATGGGCTCGTTGCGCTCCTGAGCCGTCTCCACCAACATCCTGAGAGGACCTTTGGGCGACAGGACGGCCACCAGGTCTGCAACAAACACAAACAACCACAGCAAAATTAAAACAACACAGAAGATTAAAAGTTACAACATCTAAAACAGGATGCACTAATTTTCTCCATGTTGACCGGCACCAGCCTTTCAGCACATCAGATGACATCACTGATGTCGGGTCAGTTTATCTGTGGTGTCAGAGAAACCAGCCTGTTGTTTCCGATGGTGTAAACAGACCTGCGCTTGTACAGCAGCGACCACTCAACACGCTTTTTACAATGAGTCACCTTCACACACACATTCACACACTGGTGGCTGAGGCGACCACACAAGGTGCCACCTGCTACTCTGTTTATAACACACTGACACACTGAAGGAAGCATCATGAGGAGCAACCGCTGGTCTTCCTGCTAACAATTGCTGTTAGCTGCTAGTTAACATTAGCTGTTAACAGCTGAAGTTACTTGTTAGCAGTTAGCAGCTAGTTAACAATTGCTTTTAACAGCTAGTCAACATTAGCTGTTAGCAGCTAGTGGGGTCATCCCTGTGTTTCCCGGGTTCTATGTTTCCCGCTTGGTCGAGCAGGAAACATAGATACGCTCCTGCAGCTAGTTAGCATAGTCTGTTAACAGCTAGTTAAAGTTATCTGTTAACAATTGCTGTTAGCTGCTAGTTAACATTAGCTGTTAGCGGTTAGCTGATGGAGGTTGCATTGAGTTACATTCATTAAACACGAGCACTGGTTGAAGGTAAATTATAATGTTCTCGTGATGTGTTCAATGTCATCTTGTAAATTGTAGTTTTTGCTGAGAAGCTTGGATAAATCAGCTGTTTGAAGGAGAAATGTGTTGATGTTTTCAAAGCGATATAAAATAAATATCAGAGGAATTATGTTATTTGTAGTATGAATATTTTTGGAGCATTTCTGTTTTTAAAGATGTTTGTCATGTGAAAGTTTTTATCAATGGTTGTTTTAGAAATGTGTCTGACTGAGTTTATATTATTGTATTTTATTTTTATTATGTTATTTTTTATTTTAATTCATTTTCTGAAGATTCTTGAAGTGTGTGTATTTACACTGAACCCTTCAGGTGCAAACACTGGTACCTGAACTCTTCAGTGATAACAGAAGGTCAGTCACCAGTTCGCACTGTCAAATAACAGCTAAACAAATTGCAGCTGATCTTTAATCTGACACTGAGTCGACCACTCGGCTCAATATTACTGTGGTTCTGTGATGATCGAAGGTCACTGAAAACAAATTCAAGCTCACACAGTTTTCTCTCCTGTCATGAGACACTGTGGGGACATCCACTCATTTCACTCTTCTTCTTATGTCAATAATGCACGACACTGATCACACAGGAGGTGCTTCAGCAGCTGGAGACGGCTTTTTGTCACAGTTTTAATGTGAATGAAACTTTTTGCTCGATGTTTTGCGACGCGCCTCGTGTTTCTGCGCTCTAGGCGCCTGGCGTTGTTGCTTGAGCGCTCTGAACTCCACGAGTTGAAAAAACTTCAACTCAGAGCAGAAAAGTGCCCCACATCATCTCTGCTTTTATTCCAGTTGTCCAATAGGATGATTTGAGAGGCGGGGCTTCTGTGGTGGTCATGACAACAAGTTTCCAGCTGGTAAACAATGGAGGAGAAACTGGTGGTAGTGGCTGCTGGATACTCAGAGCTATACGACTTTACAAAGCACAGTTAGCAGCATGTCAATAGGAAACAGCAGATAAGTGCAGTACTGTAAACGTCCATGATGGAGGAGAAGCTCCTGGACCAACTGGTGGTTCTCCCCATGATCCAGCCTCTTTTTTAGGGTCTCATGTACCCACACAGATCTCGTTTATCTGCTGACAGCCTCTCACCCTCAACCACAGCTACACACAGACCCTCTGCCTCAACATGGCAGCAGCTACACACTGATTACTGCAGGATACAAAAACTATAAGTGCCTTGTACTGTTTCTACCTCTGTTATAACAGAAGAAGAAGAAGAAGATGAGTGGAACGGCTGATTGTGAACTTTTGAACAGGGCGGCCTGATGTGCAGGTTTATCTGACAGGAGCAACAGAGGAACCATCAAAATTTCACACAGGGATTTTAATTTCCCTCCAGCTCACGACGACTCACCGTAGACGGAGATGGCTCCCAGGATGACCCAGGCCGACCACTCGGGAAGGTATTTGATGAAGACGAGGGCCATGAGGGCGCTGATGAGGATCAGGTAGGCCTGCTGCAGCTGGAGAGGGCCCTTCCAGTGGATACAGATCATCCCCACCGTCCCAAAGTTCCAGATGATCACGCCCACTGTCGGGTAGTCCACTGCCAGGTTGTACGTCTTAAACACCTCACTGTGAATCAGAGAACCAGTGTAAATGTGTTCAGGACACACCTGTAGAGACACAAACACCTGGAGCTCTGATTCTTTCAGGTGCAGGACTCACCCCAGGTACATGAAGCTGAACCAGAAGAGCAGCATGAGGGAGGACAGGATGAGCCAGCCGTGGATGAACTGAACAACACAAACACATGACGTCAGCGCTGTCGAGCAGCAGGGAGTTCAACTACAGCCATGCACAAGGTGGGCAACTGACAAACTCTTCATACTTTGGCAGATTTAAGACGATATTTTTATATGATAAGTTTCAACGACTCAGCTTCAATTATTAAACATTTTCCTGTCGGCCCAGCCGACTCTGTGGAGCCATTCATAAACACGTCACTGCAGTCGTGCTGCAGTTCAACTGTCGAGCACATTTTAATCAAACTTTAAAAACGTCACAAAAAGAAAATAGACATGTTATTGACTACGCGAGGAGAAGAAGAGGTTACAAACTGGAAACAAAATTAGTCGCCTAGTCGCCATCTGACCATCTGCGAGAGGAAAACAGAAAGGTCTCAGGAATATGTTTTTGTTCTTTTAGGGGGTTTGTGGCTCAATTTTAACCATAAGTTATGTTAGCACTGTTAGCAGTGTCAGCATAGCTAGTGGTGCTAACATGATAAACAATGCTAAAGGGGTTTTGCAGCTAAAATCAAGGCACTTACTCACAACGGCGACCTCATGGGAGATCAGAGTGTGGCCACCATATACAACATGTGCATTCACCAGGACGCCGTTATAGTGTAATCACCAATAAAGCGGCGCCGCTCGCTAGCTCCCACCACACCTGGGTGGTGCGCAGTGCAGAGCAGCCAAGGCTAACAGTGGAGACTGGAGGGTGGGCAGCGGCTGTTGGGATGTTTCCACATGTTAACACAGTAACTGTTCCCAGATCTGCTCCGTCACACCGGCTCTGTGTTAACTGAACATACTGAAATGTTGGCTGTGAATGATCCACCACTCACCTTGTAGCAGCGGTACTTGTAGAGGACGACCAGGAAGATGGTCATGACCACGATGACGCTGATCATGATGATGGTGTTGAGGAAGGAGTTGAGGAGCCGGCGTCCCACGGACGCCGTGTTCTCCGTGAACGGTGTGTAGATCCTGCGGGGGAAAAGTCATGGTTAGCTGTGGGCGGAGGAGTGGAGCGTTGTGGCGGCTGAAGTGCAGACCTACAGCTGCTGGTCGGTCTTCTCAGTGTAGAAGCTGACCGACTTGATGGTGGCGACCACCACCACCATGCAGAGGGTGACGGGGATGAACAGCATGATGACGTGCTTGGCTCCATACTTCAGAGTCAGCTCTTCATCGTCTGCGTCCACCTCCTGATCCGAGCCGCCGCCACCGCCGCTGTCCACAGCGGCCGGACGTGCTCTCCTGCTCGCCACAGGCTGTACCACCACAGGGCGACATTCAGCGTCAGTGCAGCAGGAAGTACATCAGCAGCAACTGTTCACAGTTTGATCCTTACAGATTTTCATTTGGTTCTGTGTAAGAGATAAAAATGGACCTTTACCTTTTTGGACGGGGCGTCATTGGGAGGCGTGAGGTCAGAATCTGGTCTGTAGGATGGCACCACTGGATTCTCAGACGGGACCAACGCCGTCCTCTCATTATAGGAATCCTCGTCACTGTCCGAGGCGTTCATGGCCGCTCCACACTTCACTGACTGTAAACAACCATCACAGCTGTTAATTCAAAGATGGCCGACCATGTGACCCCTGAGCACAGACACGTAAGGACCCCGACACACCAAACAAAGGTTAGCTGCTGCGTCGCCTCATGTACGCCATCTCAGCCAAAAAGCTGCACTTGAATGCCCCGCAGACAGCTGACTGTCAACCAGCACGTACGAGGAGATAACTCTCCACGCCAGCAGGCGGCAGCAGCCTGGATTAGTCGTTCAAAAAGGGAAACAGAAAGTCCGACAGGATGGACTCAAGACGCAAGTTAGCACATAAAAAAAAGAAAGAAAAATGAAATGGAGAAATAAACACATTAAAATATGAAACGTGATTGTTCAAACTTTCCTGTGTGATTTCTGTAAAAGTGCAGAATCCTCCTCGTCATGTTTTGTATTTAAGTGTTTCTATGACGACATGATGTCAGCAGAGTGTTTCCTCCCGTCAGGTTACGACAGCAGACCTCAGAGTCTTAAAGGATTTATACTTCTGCATCGACACCGCAGCCTGACGTGCTCCTCCAGAGATGTGACCACACGTCACAGTGACACAGACCTGCTGTGTGTCTCTGTGAGCTGAAACCATTTCCCTCAGTGGAGACAAAGCTCTGATTTACCTTAATTTCACAGATATGAAACAATAAATAGTGAAGACAATCAAGCCTCCACACACTGTGTGTGATTTATCCTGGCTGAAATATGAGCAGAGCAAATCTCTGCTAGCTGCTAGGCTAATTTATACAATGTAAAATGCAATAGGCTTGTGCTAATAACGTTAGCATGTTGTATTTGTGGGGAAAATGTGTTTAGTATCGACAGTTGTTTTGTCAGTGACCCTTGTGAGTTGTGATGGAGCTGAACTGTGTTTGAAACTGTCTCTATTAAGCCATGTTTACTGTGTGTTTACTGTGTTTACTGTGTGTTTGCTGTGTGTTTACTGTATGTTTACTGTGTGTTTGCTGTGTGTTTAGAATCAACTAAACTTGACACAGTCTTCTGAAGGTGTAACTGTCCTGATTCCTGTCTTTGTATTTTATTTTGATCACAGCCTGTTTTAATAAAACTGATTGTGACGTCTCGTGTCATTGACCTGCAGCTGAAAATACTAGATACATGTCGTGTATCTGCAGCCTGTAAAAACAGAGTTATGAATTTTTGTCCATGTGACCCGGCCTGATTTCTGACTCCGCCCACAGCAGGTCATCACTGACCGTCAGTGTCAGACTCACCTGGAGACATACTGACTGACTACTGTAGGAAACACACTGTAGATAAACACACACACACACACACACACACACACACACACTTCGAAACACCTGAACTGTCTCTTTAATCTAGCTGGTGTTCCCTTTAAGTGACGGACCTGAGCTCTTCCTCCCCTCTGGGCCCCATGTCTCACAGTCTGGCCCCCAGAATCACTGAATCCGCCCCTGACGAGCGCACACACACACACACACACACACACACACACACACACACACACACAGTACGGCCATTACATCTGTGATACGATGAGCTGACACTTGATGATGTCAAGAGTCTCTGCTCAGCTGCCTGTTGGTCTGCTGACGTGTTCGGAGAGTCTAAATGACGTCAGACCGGATAAAAGTCAAGACATTTCAAGCGGAGCCGTTTGTGTCACATGAAAACTGTAAGACTGAGACTTTACCTTCGACTCCAGCCGCACAAATCACGAACAGCAGCCGCTCACAAAGTAAACACCGACCGACAACCCGGAAGACGGCAGTCAGCTGACTGGCGCACCACGTGATCAGCGAGAGCGTCACGAGATCACGTGGTGCGCGACCTCAGTTCAGTTGAAACACTGGTCGGTCTGTTTGGTTTAGAGCAGCTGATCGTTCAGCGGCCGGAAGTGACGACATACATGTAGTCAGAGGATTTGGGGTGTTTTTATTTCACACAGCCTGTAACTGCAGCTGCACTGCAACACCTCACCTGTTACCTGACAGGTGTAGTCACACAGCAGCAGCAGCAGCAGCAGCAGCAGGGAGACTTTCTACTCTGCTGTGAGCTGCTCATCATCAAAACATCTTTCAACAGTCATTCCTGCGTTACATGAAAGCTCAAGGTGTCAGCTTGAAACGGGCGTCTTTCATTTTCACAGCAAACACTGATCAAAAAACATAAGTCTCACCTCAGATTCTGATGAACAACTGAAGTGTAAAATCTTTACTGATGAACACTGTATGATTAGTTAGAACAAAATGACGTAACAACGTAACGTAACGAACCGAAGACATCGACCCACCGAAGGCTGGATTCAAAATCAGAGTCAAACGTGCACCTGCACCAGGAGGAACCAGGACCCTCTGCACCAGGAGGAACCAGGACCCTCTGCACCAGGAGGAACCAGGCCCTCTGCACCAGGAGGAACCAGGACCCTCTGCACCAGGAGGAACCCAGGGCCCTCTGCACCAGGAGGAACCAGGACCCTCTGCACCAGGAGGAACCAGAGCCCTCTGCACCAGGAGGAACCAGGACCCTCTGCACCAGGAGGAACCCAGGACCCTCTGCACCAGGAGGAACCCAGGGCCCTCTGCACCAGGAGGAACCAGGACCCTCTGCACCAGGAGGAACCAGGACCCTCTGCAGCAGGAGGAACCCAGGACCCTCTGCACCAGGAGGAACCAGGACCCTCTGCACCAGGAGGAACCCAGGGCCTCTGCACCAGGAGGAACCAGGACCTCTGCACCAGGAGGAACCAGAGCCCTCTGCAGGAGGAACCCAGGACCCTCTGCACCAGGAGGAACCCAGGACCCTCTGCACCAGGAGGAACCAAGGGCCCTCTGCAGCAGGAGGAACCAGGACCCTCTGCACCAGGAGGAACCCAGGGCCCTCTGCAGCAGGAGGAACCAGGACCCTCTGCACCAGGAGGAACCAGGGCCCTCTGCACCAGGAGGAACCAGGACCCTCTGCACCAGGAGGAACCAGGGCCCTCTGCAGCAGGAGGAACCAGGACCCTCTGCACCAGGAGGAACCAGGCCCTCTGCACCAGGAGGAACCAGGCCCTCTGCACCAGGAGGAACCCAGGACCCTCTGCACCAGGAGGAACCAGGACCCTCTGCACCAGGAGGAACCCAGGGCCCTCTGCACCAGGAGGAACCCAGGGCCCTCTGCACCAGGAGGAACCAGGACCCTCTGCACCAGGAGGAACCAGGGCCCTCTGCACCAGGAGGAACCCAGGACCCTCTGCACCAGGAGGAACCAGGACCCTCTGCACCAGGAGGAACCAGGGACCCTCTGCACCAGGAGGAACCAGGACCCTCTGCACCAGGAGGAACCAGGGCCCTCTGCACCAGGAGGAACCCAGGACCCTCTGCACCAGGAGGAACCAGGCCCTCTGCACCAGGAGGAACCCAGGACCCTCTGCACCAGGAGGAACCAGGGCCCTCTGCACCAGGAGGAACCCAGGACCCTCTGCACCAGGAGGAACCAGGACCCTCTGCACCAGGAGGAACCAGGACCCTCTGCACCAGGAGGAACCAGGACCCTCTGCACCAGGAGGAACCAGGACCCTCTGCACCAGGAGGAACCCAGGGCCCTCTGCACCAGGAGGAACCCAGGACCCTCTGCACCAGGAGGAACCCAGGACCTCTGCACCAGGAGGAACCCAGGGCCCTCTGCACCAGGAGGAACCCAGGACCCTCTGCACCAGGAGGAACCAGGACCCTCTGCACCAGGAGGAACCAGGGCCCTCTGCACCAGGAGGAACCCAGGACCCTCTGCACCAGGAGGAACCCAGGGCCCTCTGCACCAGGAGGAACCAGGGACCCTGCACCAGGAGGAACCAGGACCCTCTGCACCAGGAGGAACCCAGGGCCTCTGCACCAGGAGGAACCCAGGACCCTCTGCACCAGGAGGAACCAGGACCCTCTGCACCAGGAGGAACCAGGACCCTCTGCACCAGGAGGAACCAGGACCCTCTGCACCAGGAGGAACCCAGGGCCCTCTGCACCAGGAGGAACCCAGGACCCTCTGCACCAGGAGGAACCCAGGACCCTCTGCACCAGGAGGAACCAGGGCCCTCTGCACCAGGAGGAACCCAGGGCCCTCTGCACCAGGAGGAACCCAGGACCCTCTGCACCAGGAGGAACCCAGGGCCCAGGAGGAGCAGATAGTGGTCCTGCTGCTGGGTTGATGTCCAGCTCTCCTGGTGTAACGGCCGGTCTCCTGGTGTCTGGTATCAACCTGACTGGGCTGCAGGTACGACCTCATGCTCCCAGTAGTTCCAAGGACACTAGCAGAAGACCAAACTAGAGAAGAATCAGTGAGGAAGGATAAGGAGAGAACTGTCTGTGGACACCACATGTAAAACCATTTCCTGTTTGTCTCTTTGATTTGCAGCTGAAACTGATTCACAATCACTGGACTGATCTCCCTGAAGTTTAACTGACTTCCTGTTTGAAACATGTTGCATCAGCTGGTGACCATCCATAACAAATACTGACATCAATATTTATGATAAAAACATGAAATTATGATGAGCGTATTTTCCCAAATGAATAAGTAACATTACAAAGTACTTTGTGGCTGTTACTGTTGTGCTGCTGCTCTGCTCATATTAAACACATGAGACAGATCAGAGCAGAGAGAGCAGCACGACAGCGACCTGTCCCACTGATGTCACTAAATTTCTGTATAATCTCTGCTGTGCTGAAGGTTGTTTTACCATCAGCCTGTAATAAAGTGTGAATTTAATGTATAACGTTATGTATTATAATGTTACGACACAGATCACAGCTGGCAGCGACTCAGCTCGCTGACATTAGCTCGTGTTATTAGCCTCCTCTGTACAGTAACTGTGACCATCGGCTGCACACGACTTTTCCCGGTGCATGGTGAACTCACTGCAAAGTGGACTATAGAGAGTGGTGAGTGATTTCAGACACAGTCGGTGTGACAACCAACCCCATCACAGTGTTGGCCGTCACAGTAGTTATCAGAAAGGTTTCAGGGGAAAAAATGAAAAATGTTCTTTTTAGTTTTTTAAGATGAAAATCACCTCGAGAACAGGTCTCGTCTCCACCAAACCCTGTCAGCCCAGTAGCCGTAGCTGGCCCTTGGTACCCGTAATAAAATGGAGAGTCTCGTACTGGTGCTTAAATTTTTATTTCTCCTTATGCACTGTCAAAAATATAAATTGAAATACAAAAAAAAGGGTTTATTTACACACTCATGAATTACAAGGTAAATTTCCAAACACATTTCACACACAAAAAAAATACACTAAATGGTCACAGAATACACAAACAAGGGAAAAACTTCACCAAATACAATTTTAATCCAAATTCAAAATACAAAAAAAGCAAAAACTGATGTGCAATTTACTACAGTTTAACAGAAAAAATACATTTATAAACAAAGCTTATATTATGATTAAAAACACCGAATAAACACCCCCAAATCTGAACAAACACACCAAGCAAAAAGTACCTTGTTCCACTACCAAGGAGGCTAACTGTCCGAGGAACGCTGAGATATCATCTGTCGGGACCGTCTACTTAATACCATTAAACAAAACAACAGCAGTGATAGTTGCCATAATGGAAATAAAATTCAACACACGAGGTAAACTTACTTTATATAAACCAGGAAATCAGGAATCAGCAGCAGGGAACCGGAGCAGCACAGACGCCACGCCAAACCGAAGCAAACAAAGTGTGTGCAGTGCAGGCGGTGAGGAAGCAGCACACAGGTGGAAACTGTACAACTTGATTACTTCCTCACCTTCCTGCACTCGCAGTTTCTACCTGAACAATACAGGACTGCCACCTAGTGACCGGTCCAAATAATTCACTGTCATTCACAGCACCTGTGGAGCCAGCAGTGAGCCTTCAGACATGGTACCTAGACCCTTGGTGTGTTCAGACAGTCTCTTAGGTTGTTGTCACTCACTGCTCCGTCCAGCACTCGCTGTATTTCCTCATCAGCGGTGACACAGATGGAAGTCTGCACCTGGTTTATCGTCCACAGAACGAGGCTGCATGCCCACATTTTCAGAACAAAATAGAACAGGCTGCAGTGAGAGTCTCTCTCCATGGGATATTTAAAAATAGCAGCTTTGTGCATTTAGTCCTTCTCAGGCAAGCTCAGGGGTTTAGTGTTGCTGTAGCCCACAGGAAGTGAGGATTAGAATATATGACCTTCACATAATCCGCTCCAAATTCATCTATATTTTTAAAGTCATTACTAAAAGTGTGTGTCATATAAAAAAAGTGATGGTCAAAGTTGTCACAGTGAAATTTAAGGTGTGCTGATGGATTCACGTCATCAACTCATGCATTGAGTAACATTACAAGTTAACGTTCCACCTTAAAAGTTGCCGGCAGTCGGCCCAGTGAATGAAGTTATTTTGTTCTCTTTCATTTTATAGTTTTATAGTTGTAGTTACATGTCACGGAGGTTACATAAAACCAGAGTGACCGTCCTCTACTGACCAATCAGACTGCAGGGTTTCTAGCTCCACCTTTTAGTACCAGATCTGTGTGCTAGGTGCCCCAACAGAGGGGGGACCAAACATGGGGACGCTAAGGACGCTGCTGTTGGGACCATCCACAACTTTCACTGTGGAGACAGAAACTATGAGACTGAGCTGCCGTGTGGAGACGAGGCTTTGAGGGGGTTGGTTGTCCTGGTTGTTATCAATGAGGTTTCAGGGGAAAAAATGACGTGCGACGTTTTAGTTTTTTTTAAGATATAAACACCAAATAAGTTGTAAAGTGAAAACGTCCTCTGTAACAGCAGCCTGCTCATCAGCGCCCCCTGTGTTTAAACCATGACTTTGAACGAGGTGATTGTTTGAATCAACCTCTGTAATTAAAGTAAAATGAAGGAATTTACAGCTCTACAAAAAAAATCTAGTTTTTATTAAAGCTGTTGTTTCATAAGAATTTATTATGAATATAATATTAAATGAAACAGTGAGACAAGAACAGATTCATCTTCATCACACAGCCGAGGCTGAAGGTTGTAACTGTTTAGATATAACACTGTTTTCTAATGAGGAACTAAAGCAACATGGTGTGTGTGTGTGTGTGTGTGTGTGTGTGTGTGTGTGTGTGTAATCAGACACAGACTTTAACATCTGCCATGCTGACTGTCTTTGTCACACGTTCCCAGCTGACCTCCTTTCAAACATTTTAAGGCAGCTACCACATGGCGTTAGCCTACGAGCTAAATATTGACTCAAATCAATAGTGTCTCAGCCTGACTTGGAGAGACTTATCCATGCATTTGTCTCGAGTAGGTTAGACTACTGTAACGGCCTGCTCACTGGACTCTCCAAACGGGCCGTAAGACAGCTGCAGTACATCCAGAATGCTGCTGCTCGGGTCCTGACCAGAACCAGGAAGTACGAGCACATTAGTCCTGTGCTCAGGTCTCTACACTGGCTTGCTGTGGCTCAGAGAACAGACTTTAAAGCAGCTCTGCTTGTGTACAAGTCTCTCCACGGCCTAGCACCAAAGTACATCTCTGACATGTTAGTGCCATATGAACCGTCTCGGACTCTGAGGACCTCAGGGACCGGCCTCCTGCTGGTGCCCAGAGTCAGGACTAAACATGGGGAATCAGGGTTCCAGTTTTATGCAGCTAAAATCTGGAACAGTCTTTGTGAAGATGTGAGACGGGCCTCTACTCTGACAATGTTCAAATCTAGGCTCAAAACAGCTCTATGTCACTGTGCATATGACTGAAAGGATCTTATCTGCACTCTTCTCTTTTACACTTCATTTTATAATGATTATTTATGTTTTTATTTTGTATTGTGATTTTAATGCATTTTCTTCTTCTGTAAAGCACTTTGAATTACTTTGTGTACGAATTGTGCTCTACAAATAAACTTGCCTTGCCTATTGACTCAAATCAAAGCTGTTGCCTTTGAGTTTCTAATAAGTGTTTGATTTTTAAACGACCAACAAGCTTTTAATGCAAAAACAACACCAACATAAAAACATGAGTGTGACACATAAAAAAGAGAAAGTATCTCCTGTGTTCAAAATGAGCTCAGTTTGATATCGTCACAGCGCCTCTAGTGTGGCTTCATCAGCCGCCATGTTTTTGTGTCCGGCAGAGAAAAACAAAAAGTAGGTTTTTTATTTATTTTATTTTTCCTCACACTTACTGGACCCCAGATCAGTGACAGATATACAGGTATTTGTTTTTATCATATTATTATAAAATTCATTACTTATTAGTAGTAAAGCTATTATCAGTTATTATCAGTTATTTTTTCCGCCCCTCCTCCTGCCCGGGTTAGTACTGAACAGTCCCTGAGCACAAAGCAGCAGCAGCAGCAGCCGTTAATCTGAACGGAGCAGCGGCTCTCTGCGCTGAACCGGCCCGGGATGCTGTGATATGGCCGTGAATGAGTCCCGGGGGAAGCAGGCAGCGGACCGGCGGCTCCGCCACCGGTGACGGTGCCGCCGTTACCGGTACCGGGAAGCTGGGCGCGCTGTGGTCCGTGTCCTCCCCGCTGCTAGCCGCGCTGTCCCGGCTCCGGTCGCTCCTCTGCGGGCTGTGGAGACGCACCGTGGCCGCCGTCAGAGCCGCGGAGCAGCCCGGCGGCAGCGGGAGCCCGGAGCGAGGCCAGCGGGTCAGGAGCCACCACGGCCGGGCCTTCGAGTTCATCTCTGCGGCGCTGAGGATCGATGAGGACGCGCAAGGTACCGACGCTCAGTTCAAACACCGACCTCCGTTAGAAAATCAACCGTTTTAACCGTCGCTCCGCTGAATGGTGGAAATGTCTGAGGGCTTATCGAAGTCGCTAAATACTCGCTGCTGGATGTGTGTGATGCACCGAGTGCAAACACTCACCGTGAAGGTTGTGTGTCGGCACGTTCAGGGATCCAGTGGCGGCTGTGTGTGTGTGTGTGTGTGTGTGTGTGTGTGTGTGTGTGTGTGTGTGTGTGTGTGTGTGTGTGTGTGTTTGCTTTGAGTTTAACTAAACCAGATGATTTCTGTGTGGAGTCTGGTCTGACAGAGAGAAGCTTTGTAGCGCTGCAACAGCGGCTTTAAGATCAGGTGACTTGATTGGGACTGATCACAGTCAATCAGTCAATCAATCAATCAATCAGTCAATCAATCAGTCAATCAATCAGTCAGAGCCTTTATTGTCACTGCTGTGTCAGGGCTCTCTGGTGGTTCACACAGACACACACGTTACAGATTATAGACAAAAGTACAAACACAAGCGGGACATTAAAGCAGAAAACAAGAAATGATCAGGCAGTGAAGAAATATTGCGGACACACACACACACACACACACACACACACACACACACACACACACACAGTGTTATCACTGATTGATTTTTTTTTGGGCATTTTTAAGCCTTTAATTGATAGGACAGACAAGTGTGAAAGGGGCAGAGAGAGAGAGAGAGAGAGACATGCAGCAAAGGGCCACAGGCTGGATTCAAACGCGGGCCGCTGCAGCAACAGCCTTGTACACGGGGCGCCTGCTCTACCACTGAGCCACCGACACCCCATCACTGATTGATTATTCATGAGCTGAAGCCTGTCAGCAGAGAACAGCAGACAGCTATTAATGATCCTCATTATCACTATGAAGAACAAGTGTCCACAGTCCCAGAGTCTGAGGTGAGTCCAGACCTCAGGGCGCCACATTGTCGTACTGCACAACATGGAGCCACATTAGCTTCGCCATCAACAGTCCAAACATGTCAGGATTTTACCTGCATCATCCAGGTCAGGGGTCAGCTCTGACAGAACGTGATCATCTGGAAATGAGTATCTGTTGTGTTTTTGTTTTTTACATTTTTCATTTATTGTTGTACGCCTGAATCAGGGGGCGTTAACCTTTATTATCAAAAGAGCCAGATGGACTGTATGTGTCCGATGGACTGTATGTGTCAGATGGACTGTATGTGTCAGATGGACTGTATGTGTCCGATGGACTGTATGTGTCAGATGGACTGTATGTGTCTGATGGACTGTATGTGTCCGATGGACTGTATGTGTCAGATGGACTGTATGTGTCCGATGGACTGTATGTGTCAGATGGACTGTATGTGTCAGATGGACTGTATGTGTCCGATGGACTGTCTGTGTCCGATGGACTGTATGTGTCCGATGGACTGTCTGTGTCAGATGGACTGTCTGTGTCCGATGGACTGTATGTGTCAGATGGACTGTCTGTGTCAGATGGACTGTATGTGTCCGATGGACTGTATGTGTCCGATGGACTGTCTGTGTCAGATGGACTGTATGTGTCCGATGGACTGTATGTGTCAGATGGACTGTATGTGTCAGATGGACTGTCTGTGTCTGATGGACTGTATGTGTCAGATGGACTGTATGTGTCCGATGGACTGTATGTGTCCGATGGACTGTATGTGTCCGATGGACTGTCTGTGTCAGATGGACTGTATGTGTCCGATGGACTGTATGTGTCAGATGGACTGTATGTGTCAGATGGACTGTCTGTGTCTGATGGACTGTATGTGTCAGATGGACTGTATGTGTCCGATGGACTGTATGTGTCCGATGGACTGTATGTGTCCGATGGACTGTCTGTGTCCGATGGATTGTCTGTGTCAGATGGACTGTCTGTGTCCGATGGACTGTCTGTGTCCGATGGACTGTATGTGTCAGATGGACTGTCTGTGTCTGATGGACTGTATGTGTCAGATGGACTGTCTGTGTCAGATGGACTGTCTGTGTCCGATGGACTGAATGTGTCAGATGGACTGTCTGTGTCCGATGGACTGTATGTGTCCGATGGACTGTATGTGTCTGATGGACTGTCTGTGTCAGATGGACTGTATGTGTCCGATGGACTGTATGTGTCAGATGGACTGTCTGTGTCCGATGGATTGTCTGTGTCAGATGGACTGTCTGTGTCAGATGGACTGTCTGTGTCCGATGGACTGTATGTGTCAGATGGACTGTCTGTGTCTGATGGACTGTATGTGTCAGATGGACTGTCTGTGTCAGATGGACTGTATGTGTCAGATGGACTGTCTGTGTCCGATGGACTGAATGTGTCAGATGGACTGTCTGTGTCTGATGGACTGTATGTGTCCGATGGACTGTATGTGTCTGATGGACTGTCTGTGTCAGATGGACTGTATGTGTCAGATGGACTGTATGTGTCTGATGGACTGTATGTGTCAGATGGACTGTCTGTGTCAGATGGACTGTATGTGTCCGATGGACTGTATGTGTCCGATGGACTGTATGTGTCAGATGGACTGTATGTGTCCGATGGACTGTATGTGTCTGATGGACTGTCTGTGTCAGATGGACTGTATGTGTCCGATGGACTGTCTGTGTCAGATGGACTGTATGTGTCTGATGGACTGTATGTGTCAGATGGACTGTATGTGTCCGATGGACTGTCTGTGTCAGATGGACTGTATGTGTCCGATGGACTGTATGTGTCCGATGGACTGTATGTGTCTGATGGACTGTCTGTGTCCGATGGACTGTATGTGTCCGATGGACTGTATGTGTCCGATGGACTGTCTGTGTCAGATGGACTGTATGTGTCTGATGGACTGTATGTGTCAGATGGACTGTATGTGTCCGATGGACTGTCTGTGTCAGATGGACTGTATGTGTCCGATGGACTGTATGTGTCTGATGGACTGTATGTGTCAGATGGACTGTATGTGTCCGATGGACTGTCTGTGTCAGATGGACTGTCTGTGTCCGATGGACTGTATGTGTCAGATGGACTGTCTGTGTCCGATGGACTGTATGTGTCCGATGGACTGTATGTGTCAGATGGACTGTATGTGTCAGATGGACTGTATGTGTCCGATGGACTGTATGTGTCAGATGGACTGTATGTGTCCGATGGACTGTATGTGTCAGATGGACTGTCTGTGTCTGATGGACTGTATGTGTCCGATGGACTGTATGTGTCAGATGGACTGTCTGTGTCTGATGGACTGTATGTGTCCGATGGACTGTATGTGTCAGATGGACTGTATGTGTCCGATGGACTGTCTGTGTCAGATGGACTGTATGTGTCCGATGGACTGTCTGTGTCCGATGGACTGTATGTGTCCGATGGACTGTATGTGTCCGATGGACTGTCTGTGTCTGATGGACTGTCTGTGTCAGATGGACTGTATGTGTCAGATGGACTGTCTGTGTCAGATGGACTGTATGTGTCCGATGGACTGTATGTGTCAGATGGACTGTATGTGTCCGATGGACTGTCTGTGTCCGATGGACTGTATGTGTCAGATGGACTGTCTGTGTCAGATGGACTGTATGTGTCAGATGGACTGTATGTGTCCGATGGACTGTATGTGTCAGATGGACTGTCTGTGTCTGATGGACTGTCTGTGTCAGATGGACTGTCTGTGTCTGATGGACTGTCTGTGTCAGATGGACTGTATGTGTCCGATGGACTGTATGTGTCAGATGGACTGTATGTGTCCGATGGACTGTATGTGTCAGATGGACTGTCTGTGTCAGATGGACTGTCTGTGTCAGATGGACTGTATGTGTCAGATGGACTGTCTGTGTCTGATGGACTGTCTGTGTCAGATGGACTGTATGTGTCAGATGGACTGTCTGTGTCCGATGGACTGTATGTGTCCGATGGACTGTATGTGTCAGATGGACTGTCTGTGTCCGATGGACTGTCTGTGTCCGATGGACTGAATGTGTCCGATGGACTGTATGTGTCAGATGGACTGAATGTGTCAGATGGACTGTATGTGTCAGATGGACTGTATGTGTCAGATGGACTGTCTGTGTCTGATGGACTGTATGTGTCAGATGGACTGTCTGTGTCTGATGGACTGTATGTGTCTGATGGACTGTATGTAAACACGATTATTTAAATGGAGTCTGGTGGGTTTGGTGACAGTGATTTTGGGGCTGTTTCTGGTTAAACACAAAGCTCCTTTCATAATGCTGTCAGACACTCAGAATAATAATCTGAGCCTGTCAGAGACAGAAACAGTCAGTGGACGGACACTGACGGTATGGACAGAGTAGGTACATCACTTCCTGTTTCACTGCTGCAGACGCTCAGTCAGTACTGGACACTTTTCATTAACTGTTGACTCATCAGACATTTATTGAAAAACTGAGTTCTGGTTGAAGAATACCAAAGCCTCACATATTTCTCTTTGCTGCTCTGCTGTAGGAAACAGTTCAGTCTGTGCGCTGCTGCGTCACTGATCCTCGTACTTTAACTGTGAACTTTTACTTTAAGGCGTTGAACGAGAATCAAGCTGCTTCTCTGTGAGTGATGTCAGAGTGTGCGGCTCGTTGTCATTGGCTGATGTGTTGTCAGGTGACAAGCAGCAGGCCATGGGCTGGTACCAACGAGGGATCAGCGAGCTGGAGAAAGGCATCGCCATCCAGATCTCAGGAAGCGGTGAGTCCACAGTTCCCTCCGTGACCAGCAGGAGGGAGGACACGTCTACACTTTATAAAACTGTAAACAGCTGTAACTGGAGTCTCAGTTTGTTTCATCCTGATTTGTTTCATTTTGTTGCTGGTTTTCTTTGAGAAGTTGAATCTCAGCTGCTCTGAGTATCTACAAGTGTTTTTGTTTGTCTCTTTTCCAGGAGAGAAATATGAGCGAGACAGACGGCTGCAGAGCAAGATGACCACCAACCTGATCATGGCGAAAGACCGACTGCAGTCTTTAGGTAAGATTCACACTGATGGTCAAAGTCCACTGGGCTGCTTCAGGCTCAGTCACAGCTCTAGCCAGGTTTCAGTGTCGGACAGAGGTGTCTCAGAGACAGAGTCTGTTCTGTTTGTGTCTCTTTGTGGTGGTTTTGTGTCAGTTTGTTTTTGTTTTGTATCGCTTTGTAGTTGTTAGAGTTGCGCCGATCCAGCTTTTTCAGTTTTGATCCCAATGCTGTGGCTTTGAGTATCAGCCGATACCCGATACCGATCCGATACCATGGTTGACCTAAAAAGCTATAGACCTTTACATGTGGAACAGAAAAGACTAGAGGCATCAGGCACTGATGACAACACAGTTCTTTCCTAAGATAAAATTAAACAAGATGAAACAGATTAATTCAATGATGAACTATTTGAACAAAAATAAACAATTGTGCAGCAGCAGGTGAAATAGTGTGAAATACCTCCACACAGCAGAATCTCTCCTTCGCTCCGTGACGTGTGACGTAGCTTGCGTCACAGTAGATTTAAAGGGAAAGGATCGACTCAGGTATAGGTTGCATTTTCTGATACCCAATCCGTCTGTTTTGACAGTATCAGGGTTGATATTCGATCCAGATATCAGATCGGTGCATCCCTAGTAGATGTTTTGCATCTCTATGTGGTATATTTTCGACCTGCATCCTTTCTTTTCTTCTCTTCCTTTTTCACTCTGTGAACAGTTTTCCTTTGTTCCTGTTGTTGTAGCCACGGTGCTCTCCGGGTCCAGAGCTCAGACGGACATTAACGCTGACAGCACTAACCACGCCCACCTGCGCTCAGGTACATCCTGTCCAGCTTTAGAGGAGGCGACAACAAACCACACGTCCATAGTCACATGGAAACTTGTTAAAGATATTTTACATGTTGAACATGTACATGTTCATGTTCCTGAGGAGAAAAAAAGGTGCTTCACTAGGTCAGGTTGGTGAAAATGTCCACACTGCTCTGTGTCTGTGTGTGTGCGCCGCGCGCGCGCGTGCGTGTGTGTGTGTGTGTGTGTGTGTGTGTGTGTGTGTGTGTGTGTGTGGTCAGCAGGTGGCGCTGTCCCAAGGAAGAGAGACTCTATTAATCCAGCAGCATCCAGCCGACTAAAGACCTCCTCCTCCTCCTCCTCCTCCTCCTCCTCCTGCAGGCCTCCATCGCTCGTCAAACCCCAGCTCACAGCACCGCCCCGCTCACACTAACAGGAACAGTAAGGTGTGTTTACGTTGAAGGTGACCTCCAGGTCGCCCCTCCATCGCTGCAGGTCACGTGCACTGAGGGCTGTGGTGTCGCACGCTCATTAACACAAACACTTCCTGTGTTGGTCCTGCAGGGTAGAACCAGTCGCCGCACCCTTAAAGTCAGCTCCCCAACGTCGACGCTGCTGAAGAAGAAACACACAAAGAACCTGAAAAACGTAGACGAGAAACTCGCCAACCTCATCCTGAACGAGATCGTTGACAGGTAAGAGAACAAACTACACGGAGCTTTTTACTCACTATGAAACCGTCTGAAATGTTTGAGGAGCTCATCGAGGCCCAAGGACGGCGGTCTGATTGAAACCCGACTGATCTTCAGGTACAGGTGAGACATGAAACCTGACCCAGGAAGTCTAGTCAGACTAACAGATCTTTTGGTCAGACACCAGAACTCAGCACAGAGCTTCTTCTTGAACCCTGCTCTTAGTTCTAGGTCTACAGTTCTGGTGCTGAACACAGGGCGGAGCTTTAATACAGGAAGTGCTTACAGCTAAGCTCCAGGTGAAGAGTATCAGGTGTGTGGAACAGGAAGCAGTTTATGGCTGTGTGGGCGTGGCGTGCTCGAGTCTGATCTGCAGAATAGAAACATATTTGTGGCTGAATGTGGACAACGCTGCTTTGTACTGATGTGCTGGTCAACGTGTCTGTGGGAAAAAGGTTAAAAAACTTCGTCACAATTTCCGAGAGCCCAGAGAGAGAAGCGTCAGATCTTTGTGACTCTATTACCCGTCAATCTATTGGCAGTGTTTGGGATTATTCATCCCTTCATCCATTTTCATCCTCCTCTTATCCGGGGCTGGATCTCAGGAGCAGCAGGCTGAGCAAAGCACCCAGACGTCCCTCTGCTCAGCAACACTCTCCAGGACCCTGAGGTGTTCCCAGACCAGATGAGATCTATGATCCCTCCAGTGTGTTCTGGCTCTGCCCCGGGGCCTCCTACCAGCTGGACCAGGAGGATCCTGATCAGATGTTGAACCACCTCAACATGAAGGAGCAGCGGCTCTACTCCGAGCTCCCTCCAGATGTCTGACTCCTCCCTCTATCTCTAAGGCTGAGCCCAGACACCCTACAGAGGAAACTCATTTCAGACGCTTGTATCTGTGACCTCATTCTTTCTGACTTTGTGTTAGCGGCACTGACGTGATGCTGTCATTGGTTAACTGGTATTGACATGTATCTGTGTTGGTTTATTGGTTGTGTTGATGGTTTCTGTTTCAGCGATTCATCCGTCAGGTTTGAGGACGTTGCCGGTCAGGATTTGGCGAAGCAGGCGCTGCAGGAGATCGTCATCCTGCCGGCGCTGAGACCCGAGGTGAGTTCAAGTCAGTCAACAGCGAAATGAAGATTTACTGGCCTTTAAATTTTATTGATTTGATTTATTTTACGTCTGACCCCTTTTGCCTTTTTTTGTTTTATTGTTGTTGTTTTAACCAACTGTTTTCATTTTACTGAGTTTTTTTTAAATTTAAAGACTTTTTGATTTTGTTCCTTTTTTTTTTTTTTTTTTTTTTTTTTTTTTTACAATCTTCCAAATTGAAGGTTCAGTGTTTTAGAACGAAGAAACTGAACAGTCGGTTTACTGAAGTTTAGAACAAGTTTTCTGGCGTCTTCAGATGAAACAATGAAAAACATGCAGCAATAAAAAATCCAGATTTTAGATTTAAACGTCTGTCAGCAGTTTCTTCTTCTCTAGCTGTTTACAGGACTGCGGACTCCAGCCAGAGGTCTTCTTCTGTTCGGTCCACCCGGTAACGGCAAGACGATGCTGGTGAGTCTGAGAAACCAGAAGAAGCAGCAGAGGTCACTGATGACCTGGATTTGATTTCAGGGCTGTTTTTACTTCGTTTGTTCCAGTCGATGATAACGTAATAATTTAGTTTGATAAATTCTTACATATGACAAATAAAATCATTAAATCAATTACATTTTATCTACTAACATTTTCAACATTCAACTATTTTTTCTAAAAATCGTCTGACATGAATACGTAGCATCAAAACCAGCGTCAGGAAATAAACATCGCAACATTCACACATATTACGCCACACATTCAGGATTTTAATGTTTCCTGTATCTGTGCGATGCTTTTATCTCCTCCAGGCGAAAGCTGTGGCAATTGAATCCAACGCCACCTTCTTCAACATCAGCGCCGCCAGTTTAACCTCCAAATACGTAAGTAACTGTCAATCTGGAAACAGTTCACTTCGTACCGCCGCTCTGAGAAACGTGTTAACCAAACTTAAGATGACATCACTGAGCGCTGAGACGAAGGACGCGCTGCAGTGACAACTGTCTGTCTGTCTGCAGGTGGGTGAAGGCGAGAAGCTGGTTCGAGCTCTGTTCTCTGTGGCCAGAGAGCTGCAGCCCTCCATCATCTTCATTGGTAACTCCTCCTCTTCTCCATCAGTGGGTGGGCCACTCCATGGTGGCCTTACAGTCACTGCAGGGGGTCGCACATGAGTGTGTGTGTGTGTGGGGGGGTGAAGTTGATGGCAGCAGGTGTTACAGTATTCAGGTGAACACGATTTATTCAGATGATCAACTGAAGTAAAATATTTTTTTACGACGTGTCAAAATACCCACAAACCTCAGCGGCAGCAGGTGGATCTCACTGACGTCTCTGACTTCCATCCTGGTGATTAATGATGATGTATGACAGTTGTGATGTTTGTGTGTCCAGATGAAGTGGACAGTCTGCTGTGTGAACGCAGGGAGGGTGAGCACGACGCCAGCCGACGCCTCAAGACTGAATTCCTCATTGAGTTTGACGGGGTGACGTACACATAGAAATATATTGATATTTATTTGCCCAGCTAACGTTGCGCCTCTTCTTGGTGTGACACTAACAAACACTGATGTATGAACACTTGTTCAGGTCCAGTCAGGAGCTGATGACCGGGTTTTGGTGATGGGAGCCACCAACAGGCCTCAGGAGCTGGACGAGGCTGTTCTCAGGTCAGATTCAGTGTCACATGATCCTGATCAGCAAGTGTCCAGCTGTCATGGAGCTAAAGATGTTTCCACTTTTATTGAGCATTTTAAGGACTGTTCATGTGTGGAGGGACGCTGTTGTTGTTTTATGAGACTGAACCTCAGCATGTGGTCCAGAGAGATGAAGAGCAGCTGTTTGAAGCTCAGACTGATTAAAATATCTTCACCGTCACTGAATCTGAAGTTCGACTACATTTTGTACATCAGCAGCCAAACTCATTTTTTATTTTGTGTTTGCAGGCGTTTTGCTAAGCGCGTGTACGTCGCTCTGCCAGTTGAAGAGGTGAGTTGATCCCTTCAGGTAGAAATATGAAATCTGTGCAGGTTTGTCCGACTGACGTGACACTGCTGTCGTTGTCAGACTCGCTTCAAGCTGCTGAAGAACCTGTTGGAGAAACACAGCAACCCGCTGACACACAGAGAGCTGCGCCAGCTGAGCAGGTGCGCCCTCTACACCTCGTCATCAAACACGTCGTTACTTCACAGATGACGTTGATCTTCTGTAGATGTGTACTGTGCCTGTGCCATCACACAGGGATGCAGGCTGCAGAGGGTAGTGACACATTAAAAACCACCTGAACTTTATCTTTGTGTCTGTTTCTGATCGGTTCAGGATGACGGAGGGTTACTCCGGCAGTGACCTCACCTCACTGGCTAAAGACGCCTCCCTGGGACCAATCAGAGGTGAGATACAGTTTTTGAATCAGTGTTTGTGTAAAAATATCAGACCTGAAAAGGATTCAGGTGAGCAAGGTGAACGAAATGAGGCACTCAGTGGTCCTGATAGGTTATTACCCGTCAATCTATTGGCAGTGTTTGGGATTATTCATCCCTTCATCCATTTTCAAAATGGATGAAAAAATTTTTGCAAAATCCTGGAGGGAGAGTCCAGTCAGCGCTCATTGCAGTGGTCATATCTTTTGTTTCATATATTTGTAGCTTATTGACTGAAAATGCACCAAATATGTCAAAGAGACCTGAAAGGAAAGAGAGGCCGACATCAGGGTTACAAACATATAATGACACATCATCAGCGTACAGTGTCATCAGTCTCTACACGTTCCAGTCGTCTTAAAAAGGTTTTATAAAATATGAAACTTAACCCTTTCATACCTGCTGTTTTAAGAACTGAGAATGTTGCTGTTCTGATGTGTTTGCTTGTTCAAGATAAAATGTGTTTGTCTGTTTCTGCAGAGTTGTGTCCAGAACAAGTGAGGAACATGGACGCCAGCGAGGTGAGATGATGTAATTATGTGATGACCAATCACTGTTTAATTATTAATTGAACTGACTCCTCAAAGTCTCGGAGTCCTCTCAAGTTGTTTCGGTCTTCAACATCAAGATGTTGCCGTACAGATTTTAAATGTTTCAGTGCTGATGCTCTTATTTTGGTAACGGACTTCCTCAGTGCGAACACAAACATACGACACTAGAGTGGATATTTTCGTTAATTCTTCTGTTTTCTTAACAGATCCGAAACATTTGTTTCAGGGACTTTGTTGAATCTCTGAAGAAGATTAAGAAAAGTGTCGGTGCTCAGACTCTGGAGCTTTACGTCCGCTGGAACAGAGACTACGGAGACACTGCAGATGTTTGAACTCTACACAAACAGACTTCTAATGAACCTGGTTTTTAATCAACAGTGTACGATTTATGTAGTTTTGCACGAAAGTTTTTACAAAATAAAGAAACCTCCTCTTGTATATTTTGTTTCTTACCTGGATGTTGAAGAAATTCTTTTTTTAACTCAGTGAAATGTTTAAAGACGCAATGACGACGAAAACTGCCTGAAAGATTTCATCATATAAATTGTCTGTTTATTTTATTCTGTATGACCTGGGACGGACTGCAGCCGAGTGTGAAACGGTCAGTTTGAGAGTCAGCACCTCCAAATCTGAGGCCATGGTTCTCCAGAAAATGGTGGACCGCCTCAAACGAGGTAGTTTGAGTGTCTCGGGTCTTGTTCACAGTGAGATGGATCGGTGGTTTGATGCAATGTCTGCAGTGATGCGGCTGTGGCACTGAACCGTCGTGGTGAAGAGGGAGCTGAGCACTAAAATGTAGCGTATAATGACATGACAACACACAACAACCTTCGGGTGTTATTTTTTTCTGGTAACACAAAGTGGATCAGTTGGGGATGAAAAATGAAAACAATAAACTGTTTATTTCGAGTGGTAATGTTATTATTATTATTATTAATGTTATATGTTATGTGACACTGCAGATGTGATAATATTACACCCCTCCTGTTGGTAACGTATTAAATTACTTTGTAACCGTTTATCCAGGTCGAGTGCGATGGAGACGTCGGTAGGACACACTGAGGAGACAGTGTTGCATGTTTGTGGGGAATAGTTTAGGTAACTGCAATAAAGGACGTCAGAGAGGCAAAGAGTCATCGTGAATGTTTATTATTATGACAGGAAGCGGCAGCAGCACTGACATTTACTTGCCTCACGAGAAAGTGAAGGATGAGGTGGAAGACGCCGTCTCCCCTCCGACTGTGGAGACTTTAAACCACCGGCTGCTGGAAAGTGTGTCTGTAAGTATATGCTAATCTATGCTAATGAGCACCTCCTCTCCATCTCGCTGGCTTTGAAGTGAAGCGAAGGAACGTGGACTTCTTGCGTCAGGAGCAATTTGCTTGAGGCAGCTGTGAGCCTCTCGCCCTGAAGCCTCAGTGAGACACAGCTGCTGATCTGACCTGCTGTTAATAGCATGCTAATGTTTAATGTACCGCGCCGATCAGGGAGCAACACTTTGAGTTAATTACAGTTCCTTTTTTAGTGATTTTAAATGTGATGAAGACTCAGTTTTTTCTTCATTTGACTTATTCAGTGTCACAGTGTATATTTATCTGCTTTAATTATGTCTGTTGTTGTTTACTGCAACAAACCAGCTGTTAGAGTTCGAACACCTTAATGTGAAACCCAGGAGACACTCTATACGTCTGATCTGGTCACATGACAGGAAGCAGGCTCCAGGATACAGTTTAGTAGTTACACCCCGGCTCGAGGGAGCAACACAGAGGAGTCGACAAAGTTTGCTGAGTCAAATAAAGTTTACTGTCAAATGAATCTAACAAAAAAAAAAGAACGAAGAAGGCAAAATGGAGGTGACCACTGCACTGCCTGGTGGGGCATTTACCAGATGCTCAAGGTCACATGACCACGTGGAGGGAGGTTCTCAGGTAGACCTTCATCAGCTCCGCAGAGAAAAAGAATCAGGTCAGACATATGAATACGTGACATTAACATCTGGAGGAGCGTTCAGCTTTCGTCTGTTTGTTCGTGCAGTTTGTTGGGGCTGAAAGCTGTCAGTCCAACGCTGGTGCGGACCAATCAACCAAATTGAGACTACTCAAAAAGGTGGCTCTGGCTCCGCCTCCAAACCGACTGCTGCGGTTTGTTTGTGGTGTGAACGAATCAAACAAACACTTTTTTGGGGAATGCTCCTGCGGGTAGGCGGGTGTCAGGGCGGTTGCCATGTGGCAGTCTTACAGCACCTTAGCGTATATTCAAAGTATTAAAAAACCCCGGTGTGAATTAGCAAATGTTTCGGGGGCCACCCGGCACCCTGCAGCGGGCCAGACTTGGCCCACGGGCCGTAAGTTGAGTATCACTGATTTAACCATTACTGAGATGGACTGGTCCAACATTAAGCTGCTGCCGACAGGTTTTTCCCTCAAATTCTTATCCACATTTCTGGTGAAGGTCTGGTGGCTAAGAAAGTGCGTCAGCCCGTCTGGTTTTGCCAGCATTACCTGATGGCCCGTCGGAGCCTGAGTAAAACAATCTCACTCACTCACAGAGGCCAAACGAGCTGAATGAACCAGATTTACCTGAAATTCAGTGATGCTATTTCTGCTCCCAAGAGGACGAACCTTTATCTTAGTTTGCTTTAGTGCCATCATCAGGACCAGTGAAGCTCCAGGAATGATATTTAAAGATGCTTTTTTATGTCAAACACATACTGCAGAGCAGCGTGCCAAGACACCAGTTGGTTCAGCGCTGACCTGTTGAAGCACAAATCAGCTGCTCAGATCTGGATCCAGGTTTCCCCCCGCGTCACTGCTGGTCCTCCCCAGGCAGCGACAGACGCCAAGAGGGAAAGGAGAGCAGCGAAATCTCACAAAAGGCTTCGGCTTCAAAGAACATCTGATGTGTTCTTGAACGCAGCACTGAGGGGAGCCAGTGCTCCCAGTAATGGGGCTAATTTGATTCATCCTTATGTATTTCCAGAGCATCCTCTCATAACTTTTTAATGTGCTCTTCCCATAAAAAGCTTAGCCTAGATAAAAGTTGGGTCATTAAGATCAGCGCATGCACTTCCCTGCTGCGGCTCTGAAACAAGACTTCACGGTCTGTATTGATGAGTGATCGATCACCTGATCAGCTCAGACCGACGCAGCTCAAGCATCTGAGTCCAGACTGTTGACAGTTTCAGATCAATGTTCTGATGATTGAAAAATTGATTAATGGCTTTAAACTCTGTGTGGGCGTGAACCCTGACAGAGTCGTTAAAGTCACATGTGAGTCGTTAGGGTCAGGTGGGACCAGGTGTGAATGGGTGTGATGTCACTTGGGGAGGGACCTCAGGACTGCACTGTAGGTGGATGATAAGTGGTGTCGTAAGCCACCCCCTCTGGTTAACCATGGTCGTTCCAGCGTGACGTAGATGGCTTCTTTAACTCCTCTTTCAAACCATCTTTCCTCCCTGGCCAAGATGTGCACATTGCTGTCCTCAAAGGAGTGTCCCTTCTCCTGTAGATGTAAGTGGACAGCTGAGTGTTGACCTGCGAGCTGGCTCTCCTGTGCTGTGCCATGTGTTTGTGGAGCGGTTGTTTAGTTTCACCAGTGTATAAATCTGTGCTCTCCTGGCTGCACTGAGCTGCTCACACTACATTACTCTGCTCCTGTCTGGGTGTTTTGTCCTCGGGGTGGACAAGCTTCTGTCTCAGTGTGTTACTGGGTTTAAAGTGCACAGGGGTGTGGTGGTCTTTAGATACTCCTGCGACATAAGGAATGACCATGTTGTTTTATTGTTGTGTCTCTTCCTCTCCTCCCAGGCGACCTCACAGCAGGTGGTTGGATTTAGAGAAAAATGTCATGGTTTGACTCAACGTTTTTACGGGACACTAACAGCAGGCTCCCAAGTGAAAGTGGGAAGTTGTTGGACCTTGGGGGACCGAGCCTTCGCCACCGCTGCCCGAACCCTCTGGAACTCCCTCCCACTCAATATCAGAAATGCAGACTCCCTACAGACTTTCAAATCACTGTTAAAAACCCATCTGTTCAAACTGGCTTTTCCCTCGTTTCTACCAGTCATTTTTCACTTTTCACTTTTATTTTATTATCACTGACATTTTTCAGCACTGTAAAGCGTCTTTGAGTGTCCTGAAAAGCGCTATATAATTATTATTATTATTATTATCGTTCACCGCCCCTCCCTCCCACCTGCCTTACTCAAACTTTCGTTGTTGTCCCGTCACGTATGACACCGCCAGGCACCGTTAAACAATAACAGCGACCAGCTGTGTATCATGCTGATGCAAATGGACGGCTTTTTACTTTGATGTCAAACACAGGAAGTCACTGCATATTATCTGTTCTGTCTTCCTGATGTCATGTACATTTACCACAGTTACATAAACCCTCCATGTGCACGCTGAGGTGGAGACGGAGTTAAAAAGGGCTCTGATACGTCACGCTGGAGGAGAATCAGGAAATACTTATATACACTGGATCATTTCAACTGATGTGACGTCCTCTGAGTGTTCAGAGGGAGAGAGCTGAGAGCTTCAGTCAGACTGTAGTCAGACTGCCGACCGTAACACATGCAGCATCATAACGTTACGGCCGACCGTAACACACGCAGCATCATAATGTTACGGCCGACTTTAACACACGCAGCATCATAACGTTACTTCCGACCGTAACACACGCAGCATCATAACGTTACTTCCGACCGTAACACACGCAGCATTATAACGTTACTTCCGACCGTAACACACGCAGCATTATAACGTTACTTCCGACCTTAACACATGCAGCATCATAACGTTACAGCCGACCGTAACACACGCAGCATTATAACGTTACTTCCGACCGTAACACACGCAGCATCATAACGTTACGGCCGACCGTAACACACGCAGCATCATAACGTTACGGCCGACCGTAACACACGCAGCAATATAATGTTACTTCCGACCGTAACACACGCAGCATTATAACGTTACTTCCGACCGTAACACACGCAGCAATATAACGTTACTTCCGACCGTAACACACGCAGCATTATAACGTTACTTCCGACCGTAACACATGCAGCATCATAACGTTACGGCCGACCGTAACACACGCAGCATCATAACGTTACTTCCGACCATAACACACGCAGCATCATAACGTTACTTCCGACCGTAACACACGCAGCATCATAACGTTACTTCCGACAGTAACACACGCAGCATTATAACGTTACTTCTGACCGTAACACACGCAGCATTATAATGTTACTTCTGACCGTAACACACGCAGCATCATAACGTTACTTCCGACCGTAACACACGCAGCATTATAACGTTACTTCCGACCGTAACACACGCAGCATTATAACGTTACTTCCGACCTTAACACATGCAGCATCATAACGTTACAGCCGACCGTAACACACGCAGCATTATAACGTTACTTCCGACCGTAACACACGCAGCATCATAACGTTACGGCCGACCGTAACACACGCAGCATCATAACGTTACGGCCGACCGTAACACACGCAGCAATATAATGTTACTTCCGACCGTAACACACGCAGCATTATAACGTTACTTCCGACCGTAACACACGCAGCAATATAACGTTACTTCCGACCGTAACACACGCAGCATTATAACGTTACTTCCGACCGTAACACACGCAGCATCATAACGTTACGGCCGACCGTAACACACGCAGCATCATAACGTTACTTCCGACCGTAACACACGCAGCATCATAACGTTACTTCCGACCGTAACACACGCAGCATCATAACGTTACTTCCGACAGTAACACACGCAGCATTATAACGTTACTTCTGACCGTAACACACGCAGCATTATAATGTTACTTCTGACCGTAACACACACAGCATCATAACATTACAGCTGACTGTAACACATGCAGCATCATAATGTCATTTTATATCAACATCTGAAATTTTGTTGTGTTTTGACCCTCAGAGCCACCGTACCAATGAACTGACACTGTATAAAGCTCAGAGGAACATCCTCTCGTACAGTGAGGTTATTAAAATAAGCGTTAGAGCTGCTTTAAAGATTTGGTTCATGCTGTTGTAAATGATGTAACCGTTATGCCTGTGTGTGTGTGTGTGTGTGTGTGTGTGTGTGTGTGTGTGTGTGTGTGGATACAGAAATAAGGTCACACTGCTGAGGCTGAGAAAAAATACTGGAACTCTTGGATGAAAGGAGGAGAGTTGAGTTCTCTCTGTGAATACGAACCTCCAACACAGAGAGGAGGGGAGGAAGAGGAGGAGGAAGAGGAGGAGGAAGAGGAGGAGGAGGAAGAGGAGGAGGGGATGTGGTTCATGAAATCACAGTCTGCAGCTGTAAATGGAACGAAGAGGAAATGTTGAACCACATGTGGACTCACTTCTCAGCAGCAGAGTCGACGCTGAACTCACCGACTCTTCATCAGTTTCATTGTCTGGATTTTTGTTGATATCTGTGAAAGGAAGGAAGACGCTTTTTAAGAGACATATTCTGAGAAACTTTTGTCGCACACCAGCTCCAGGACGATCAGCACGTTTCCTCGTCTGGTTCAAGTCTCCTTGTGTTGGAGGTCACAGGAGATTCACAGGGTCGGTTTTTAAGACAAACACCAAACTGCGTCCTGACTGAGGCCACAGGGGGATCAGCTGGATCAGGATTTCCAGAGCTCGAAATGATGTGAAGATCTCTGAGGCTCTGATCTGCTGTGTTTGAATGGAGAGTGCGAAGATACTGCATGAAAATGTTTCGTTTCACCTGAGTTTGGACGGTTACTAACCTCAAGAGACAAGAACACTGAATCCAGGAGGAGGGGTTAATGATCACGTCCAAAACCAGTGATGCTGAGGATGTTTAAAGATCGTCCAGTGTGAAAAACAGATGCAGAGTCTGAAGTCTGACAGTCACAACAGGAGCTGTGAGGAGGAGCTAACACAGCTGAGGCTGCTGTCAATCAAACAAATTCACCTCATAATCTCTGAAACACTGATTCACACCAGGAGCACAAAGACAGACTGATGAAGGGACTCTTGACTCTTGAAAGAAGACGTATCAATTCAACGGAGCAATAATCAGCTCAAACCAGCGGTGACATTAAAGGTCCAGTGTGTCAGATTCATTGTCGTCTATCAGTGAGGATTACAGATTACAATCAGCTGGAACTTCTCCTGGTTAGAATTCCTCATTGTTCATTGTTCAGCAGGTCTCTTCCTCTCAGAGACAAACAGACGAGCTGATTTACACCAGGAAAAATAACGTTAAAAAAAAAAAGTTTTTCTGACGCCACTCGTCACTCAGGAGTTTTCTAACCACAGCAACAGACACAAAATGCAAATGTTACCACATAGAGTCAGTGTTTGGTTTGTCCGCTCTGGGCTACTGTAGAAACATGTTGGTGCAACATGCTGATCTCTGTAGACGAGGACCTGCTCCCTGTGGAGATATAAACAGCTCATTCTGAGGGAACGAAAACACAGCCATTTTGATTTTCAGCTGATTCCCAGGGAGCAACATTTGGTTCCCAAAAGCTTATAGAAACGTTTTTTTGGGGGCGGTCTGGGAACGTTTTTTCAATGTTCCTGCATAGACATTAAAATAGCAAACAGTTTCCTTATGTAAAACTAATGTTACTGTGATGTTCCCAGAACATCTGGAAAGGTTAGTCAAATGTTCCAGAAGGTTACTTGAACATTCCTGCATAATGTTCCCTAGATGACAGCAAACAGCAAGTTTTCCTGATGTGGAACTAACGTTATTTATTGTAGCCAGAACGTTGTGAGAGGGTTACCTAAAAGGCTCGCCAGCAGGAAGCTCAAGGGATCTTTACCTCACGTTGTTATTTGAATGTTTTGGGAATGTTATGACAACGTTCTGTGTTAGCCGGGTTTCACATGAATGAAAACATACTGGTTATATTCCATGTCTGACGCTATATCGCCCTGACTCACACACACACTGAACCTTAAACTCCTCTCAGAGTCTTCTCAGAGCAGCATCTCAGAGCAGCATCTAGTGGCCATTGGAGGAACTGCAGCTCTGAGGTGTTTATTCTCTCCCTGGTTACCTCACTTGGTTACAAACGGACCCACTATGGTTACCCCGCGACCTGCTGCTAACAGACCCCACGTTCTCCTGACGGTGGTCCTCATCATGACCAGCCTGGCGCTGATGGACGCTTACCTGGTGAAGCAGAACCCTGGGCCCAGGAGGATCGGCGTGTGCGTCACCGTGCTGGCCGGTGACGCGTGTTTCCTCATCGCGCTGCGATACGTCGCCGTCTGGGCCGGTTCGGAGGTGCACACGGCCAGGCGAGGCTACGCAATGATCCTCTGGTTCTTCTACATCTTCATCCTGGAGATCAAGGTCTACTTTGTGTATCAGAACTACAAGTCTCAGGATGTGAGCGTAGATGCTGAGGTGATGGAGGCAGGCGTGTCCAGGAGAGCGCTCACACTGCTGCTGTCTGTCTGCATGCCCATCGTGTTCGTAACCCTGGCGGCCATAGATCATCTGGAGTATTTACGGCCGTATAAGAAGAGAGAGGAGATACGCAGTCGTCTGTTCTGGGTGGTGGTGGACCTGCTGGACGTGGTGGACGTCCAGGCTAACCTGTGGGAGCTCCAGAGGGAGGGGCTCCCCCTGTGGGTGGAGGGACTGACATTCTTCTACTGCTACATCCTCCTGCTGGTGCTGCCCTGCGTCTCCCTGAGCGAGATCAGCTTGCAGGGCATCAACATCGTTCCACACAAGATGATGCTCTACCCCATCCTCAGTCTGGCCACCATCAACGTCATCACCCTCCTGATTCGCGGGGGAAACCTGCTGATCTACGGTGACACCCAAGTGTCGGCCATCATGATGGGGAAGAACGTGATCGCCATCGTTGTGAAGAGCTGCAGTCTGGTGCAGTACAGGAAACATCAGCCAGCTTCTCCCCCCGCAGATCGAGGAGCCGAGATGCACAAGAACTCTCTGGGAGATGCTGAGATATCCAACACTCAGCAGGTGGTGCTGCCCAGAGTCGTCATCGAGGACTTCACCACCATACCAGAGGAGGAGGAGGAGGAGGAGGAGGAGGTGACAGGAGGTGATAGGTGTCAGCAAACATGAGGACAAGATGAAGGCAGAAGAGAACCAGACAACCCTCCACAACAGACCTGTTTGACAGCAGACGTTTGGATGCACAGCTGCAATCCAGTCCGACCCCTGTAGACCAGTTCAGACCAACGATTCACGACAAGACGAAACCATCTTAGAACTTTGCAGAGAAAAGTGTCAGAGGTGTGAACTGGTCGGTCTGAGCTGGACTCAAGTTGGCTGATGGTGTCACCTGACACTCAGCTGGTCAAATGGCTGGCGGCTGGTTTTAAAGCACGTCACCTGTTTCAACAGCCAATCAGCTTGTAGTGAAGTCCGCTGGTCAAGTCAAAATGGCCACAGATGGCGTGTTGACTGCAGCAGGTGCTCCGTCCCCACAGAGCCTCTGTTTCTGTCCTCACAGTGTGCCGGTGTCACACGGTGGGTCACTGCTGCTGCTGCTGGCTCTATGTGCTTATGCCCCGCCCACACACACACTCTCACCGACTGACTGTGTGGAAGCACAGAGAGTTGTTGACTAGAGATGATACGCCGTCTCATAGTGGTCACTTCCTGTCAACGTTACAGATCAGTGTGCTGGTTCGCTAAAAGGCAGCAAGGTTCAGAGAGTGTTGAACAGAGGCGCTTGTCCCCGTGTCAGCATGGGTTTTCTCCGCGTGCTCTGACACGTTCTCTCCATGTTACAGAAAATGAATCAAAGTGTGAAAGAAGGTCTGAGGTTAACACGAGCTGCAGAGACTTTCACATTTTGTTCTCAAAAAACCCAATGTCAGTTTAGAAGCTTTTAAAAAGACAGTTGTTAGCAAGTATCTAAATGAGACTACAGAACGTCATCACGCCGAACACAGCATCACAGCAGGACTCTGTTGGTGTTCGACTCACGAGGAGGAGGGGAAGAAACGTTGACTTTTCAGGAAGTCTTAAAAACTCTTCAAACAGTTCATATTTGTTTGTGTGACTGTTCTCTGGCACACGGTGAAGACGTTCTGTTCTTTCAACATCAGTGTTGTTCATGTGCTAACTGGCTAACTAGCATCCAGCTGGTCTTCCTGTTTCCCCTTTTACGGTACCTCGTTTGGGACATGGTGTTGTGATGAAGACTGTTTCCCCTTCCTACATCTGAACCAAACCTAACAACAGAGAGGCGCTCTGTACATTTTAACAGGAGGGAAACACTTTTTGACGAGGGAACAGACTTTGACACAACACCTGCTGAAGACACTTCAGACAGCACAGCTACAGGTCCTGCTGTCCTCGCAGCAAACGTGTCATTTATAATAAGGAGAGCTGATTAACAGTGTGCGGATTATTTGACTCATGAAATATAATGTGTTTTTATCCTCGTTCTCATCACACAGGTGTCTCATGTTATCCTGAGCTGCAGTGATGAATCACAGTGTCAAATATCAACACTGTCACTGCCACTCAAATAAACTTTGCATCAGTTCAGATTCTGTTCACATCATGTGTTTAGTGTGTAAATCACCTGGACATAATGACATGATTCTGCTGACCTATAACAATATATAGACACTCTATGTTACCTGAGACTGCAGACTTTTGTCCTCAGTGATCTGATTGGTCAGAGGTCGGGGTGTCGACAGGCTGCGATCAGGTTATCTGCTCATCATCAGTTACCATGGTGATTTATCACAATGTAAAGAGAATCAGCTTCATAGGACTGAGACCCAGAGTTAACCCTGAAGTGACCTCGCTGACTCCAAATCCTGCTTCGTGGTCCAGACCTCTGTACTGGCCTCGCCGTCACTGGTTACCGGTCAGGTATCTCTCTGAGTTTAAGGTCCTACTAATTGTTTTTAAAGCCTCACATGATGCGGCACTCCTGTACATCTCTGAGCTCCTCAGACCAGCTGCTCCCGGCAGTCCTGCCATCCAGACTGAGGAGGAGCGATGGTGCGTTCAATGTCTTCGCCCCAAAGCTTTGGAACAGTCAACCCTGTTTAGTGAAGTGCTGTCCCTCTGCAGACATGTTTAAATCTGAGCTGCAGACCTACATGTTCTCTGAGACCTTTGACTGTCCTGAAGGTTTCTGTTTTATCTTTCAGATTTTGTCTTCAGATCTCACTATTCTGAGCCTCATTTTCCTTTTCACACGTTACTTTTTACGTGTTTTTGGGTTTGTCACGTTATTTCTGTCACGTTTTGATACCATGTTCTGTTCTGTTACTTATTTTATTTTACTGTTCAACACTTTGGTCACTCTTGGAGTTTTTAAACCTGCTTTATAAATAAGTTTGATTTGATTTGATATTTTTACGCAAATTGCTCAGCTGGGTCTGATAAAATGAGTCCAAACTTTTGTCACATCGACACTAGATTTAAAACCACACATGGAGTTGAAGTGTCCAGCCTGTCTCTGGAAATATCTGCCAATGAACAATCAGATTCAGATTTCTTTATTGTCATTGTACAATCATACAACAGTTCACAGTTCAGTTCGGAGTTCAGTTCACAGTTCAGTTCGGAGTTCAGTTCACAGCTCAGTTCACAGTTCAGTTCACAGTTCGGTTCACAATTCAGTTCGGAGTTCAGTTCACAGTTCAGTTCACAGTTCAGTGTGGTGATGGCTGTGGGGCAGAGACTGCTGATTAATCTTGTCTTCTGATGGACTTGCAGCGGTTTTTAAAAGGCAGCAGTTCACAAAGGTGACGAGCAGGATGGACTGAATCTTTTAGGATGCTCTGTGTTCTCTGTGTGTATGATGATCTGTGCAGGTCACAACACAAGAAAATAAAATCACAAGATTGATTTTATTACAGAAAGTGTGATTTGAATGTGTGTGAGGTGAACTTTGTACGAGCTTGTGAACGTGCACAGCGCTGCATGAAACGACTTCTGATCTGGCCGTGTGTCAATAACAGATATAACACGTGTAATTCTGTCTGTTATCGTCATGACGCCGTACATGTGTCTGTCATGGATCCTTTAACAAATGATCATTTCAAAGGTTTGTGGGCGGAGTCTGTGAGAGACTGACGTGTTCTGTAACAACATCACTGATGCTCATTGATCATGGATCAGCTGCTGAGTGAGAAGCTGTAGTTCAGGAGTTTGACCACAGGGTGGCAGCACATGTTGGACGTTTAAGTCGGTTTGAGCGCAAGTCAAATCATTTTTTCAAGCGCTGGCAGGGCCTCGTGTTTCTTATTATGGCTGAGGGTAAATTTAAATGGTTGTTTTTTTAGATTTATTTTTGCTGCCAATTCTTAGCAAAAGTCTTTTTTGGCAATTTTAGAATAAATTGTGCCTTTCAAACCTGAGGCGTGTTGAGACGCACGATTTATTCACAAATCACCAAACATTCTTCTATTTACCAGCGAGAAACTATAAAACCAGAAATTATTGTTGTTCTTTAAAATTTTTGGCGGTCACTATGTGCTGTGAACACGTCAGTCAGTCATAAAAAATAAATCTCTGCTTTAGATATTTAATTTAAATCACTTTATTCTTTCGTCTTCAACTTTTAATTTTCAAACATCAAAGTTAATAATCTAGTAACTGACTGATGACAGAGGGACGATCAGGGTAAAATCTTTGGAGCTTCACTCTCTGACAAGTACAGAACAGTCCCTCACAGAAAATGTTCCTTCTGGAAAATACTCCAGTAACTGTGAGTTACTGTGAGTAACTGTGAGTGTGCTTCAGTAGGACTACAATAAGAGAGTAGCTGTACTAGTTTCCCTTCGTGTTCTGATCCAGGATCAGCTCTCCAGAGCCTCCTCCTCCTCCTCCTCCTCTTCCTCTTCCTCCTCCTCCTCCTCCTCCTCCCTCCATCCCTTCGCCCCGCCCCGCTCCCTCCCAGCCGGACCGGAGCATCGGCAGCCGGCATCACATCGACCTGTCGCCGCGGAGAGGCGACGATGGCGACGGTTGTGGACAGAGCAGCAGTCCGGGGCAGCGCCCTCCCATCGGACCCGGACCTCATCGGCGGGTCCGGGGCTCCCGGAGAGCCCGACGGCCGCCTGCCGGTGCCGATGAACCTGTTCGCGACCTGGGAGATTGACCGGTCCTCCCCGAGCTGCGTCCCCAGGTAAGAGGATTAATGCTCGGCCGGAGAGGAGCGCGTGAGCACAGTGAGAGGAGGAAGGTGAGGTGCTCCATCACTCTGTGTGTGTGTGTGTGTGTGTGTGTGTGTGTGTGTGTGTGTGAGAGCAGTTTCTTTGTTAAATTCAACAGTTCTGTATCAATCAGAAATCACTATAAGTGATATCATCATCATCATCATCATCATCATCATCATCAGCCTGCTGTGTCTCGTGCTTGTTGCCAGCAGGTCAGTCACCAACACACCAGGTAACATCAGCAGGTTGAAGCTCATCAGCTGATCTCTGATCATTTCATCCATCATCACGTTTAAACTCTAAATATCAATAACAAACAAAAACAAATCTAAATGATTTATTATCAGATTATTAAACCACCAAATATCATCATCAGCAGCAGCAGCAGCAGCAGCAGCTGATATTAGAAACAAAGGTCATCAGTGGCTCCTGTAATGCAGGGCGCACCAGGGTCGGCTGTCTCATTCATTAGGTGTCGCTCTCAGAGGGGCTGTTAAACATGTTGGGGTCAGAGGTCACCGACAGGGTCGTCTCAGCAGTGAGTCGACTTGAAATGTTTCTGTTTCCTGTTTCTTCATATATTTTTCTGACAGTAGTTTTTCCATGAAGTGTGATCAGGTGAAGTGTGATCAGTTGAAGGGTGATCAGATGAAGTGTGATCAGTTGAAGGGTGATCAGTTGAAGGGTGGTCAGGCAAAATGTGGTCAGGTGAAGTGTCACACACTCACTGTGATCACATGACCATTGCAGTCTGCTGTGTGTGTGTGTGTGTGTGTGCGTGTGTGTGTGTGTGTGTGTGTGTGTGTGTGTGTGTGTGTGTGTGTGGAGGAAGTTTGAGGATCATCTTGTTTGCTCAGAGAGACGAGTCCTGTTGTCGACACTTCACTCTTCACACAAAGTTTGAGCTGTGCATGTCATTCTCAGCTGTGAACATGACGTGCACGGCTCTCGTGTTCTCATACAGTTGAAAACACATTGACGTATAACGACCAGCTGATTAGTTTTGTGCCGCCGATTCCTCCACCTGTCTGTTTCCAGGCAGATTAGCAGCAGTGTGACCATGCGGGGGTTAACGACCAATCAGAGATAATCCTCTTAAATGGTCGTGCTGCCTCAGGAAGCAGCGACCTGTTGGCGGTCACAGAGAAGATGACAGCAGAGGGAGAAATACAGGAGATATACGTTACTGATGTGGTTAAAATAAATAATGTCTGAAATTATTATTATTTTATTGTGTTTATTTTATTCTGTGTGAGACGCTCAGATTTCGGATGTTTGTGTTCGCTGAGTCTCGTGGTGTTCCGCATGGATCCATTCCAGGACCACTCCTCTTCTGTCTCTGGGCTGAATGAAGAAAACAGCAGCTCCTCCTCCTCCTCCTCCTCCTCCTCCGTCTCTCAGTCCTGTCTCCCTTCTTGTCCTGTAGGTTCATTTAAAAAAAGGGTTCGGTAATTTCCTCAAACAGCAGCCCTTATTAAAACGTTAGCTGACGAACAAAAGTAAATAATGAGAACATTTTGATCCAAGATCTGAGTGACGAGCTCAGACACTCATTTGGTTCTGGTCTTAATGTTGAGCCAAACCATGATGTTTTGTTTTTTTTTAACCCTAACCATGTGCTTTTGTTGCACAAGGAAATAAATATAAATTCAAGGTGTTTTACTGAAGCAAGTTTATTTTGAAAAAGACTGTCTGCATCTTATGAGCAGAGACTGGACATTTCCTGTGAAAATTATATTGTATTTTGAAAAGACATAATTTAGGTAACATGTAGGGATGCACGATAACATTGGTACGTCATCGATATCGCCAGATATCGGCTTTAAAATGAAAATGAATCAGCGAACATGCTTTTTCTTCTTCAGCACATTGAATTAATATTACAGGCACTGAACAGTGTTTCATGTCTCCGTCACCATAAATGTCTGTGTGAATAATATGATGTTAATTCATCTACAGCAGAGACCTGATGATCACTAAAATTAGGAGGGAAAAAGTGGATATATCGATATGAGTTGTTGTATGTTGGCATATCGGATATCAGCGAAAAATCTGAGGGTGTAACACGTGTAAATTGACATGCCGTCCTGAAACGTCACCAACAGACACAAGAGGATACCTAGTGTGTCGCATGTAGACGTGACAAAGTGGCGATATTTGATTGATACTTGTTGGATCATCAGTCGTGCAGAGAGCGACTGCAGGTGATGCACAGTTCATGGCGTTATCAGCTGCTGCGACTGATTCTTTGTAAATTCATCTTTTTTTGTAAAAGAAAAGAGAAGAATAATGATGTTAATGATCATTCAGTAAAGTCTGAGTCAGTTTAACAAGAAAAACTGAGCGTTTCTAAGATGAAGAAGAATTTCAGCCCCAGTGAAGACTGAAACTTTGAGTCGTCACCATCAGTGGACGCACAAACACGTCTCTGTCTCTGTCTGCGTGCTGCAGTCCAGGTGCAGGTGAGCAGGTATTAGCAGGTATTAGCTGCTCTTGGCTGGTGTTGACAGGAAGCTGTGGTGTGTGGGACGAGTCCCTGCATGATCCTGCAGTAATGAGCTCCCAGGAGGAGCAGGTCAGCGGCTCCTGCTGGATTCAGCCGTCCTCTCTGCATGATGTCACCCTGAAAATAAAGGAGACCATTGGACAGTGTTTTAGGAGAAAAAGGTTAAACCACCGTGACCAATCAGGGCTCTTTGAGACTGTGCTGTAATCATTTAATTCATTTCTTCAGATCTGATCGTGCACACGTCTGGCTGTAAAACATTTGGCTCTAGGAAAACTAATGTCAGTCAGTCCGCTTCAGTCCAGACTGTTGGATCAGGCTGGTTCTGTGGAGTTTGGTTCAGACATTCATCGTCTCCAGAAGATGAATCCTAATGAGTTTGTTGATTCTGGATTTTTTGGCAAACTTTTCACTTATCCAGTGAAACATCAGTTCGTACAAACACAATGAATCCAATGGAGCAATTACAGGCCTGCCAGGCCCTGAGCAGAGACATGAAAAAGACCCCACACCCCCGACACAGGGGCCAAACACAGACTGAAAGAGATGTAAAATCTCTTCATTGTTGTTTGTACATCTCTGTGTGGTTGTTGTGTGTCTCTTTGGGGACATTTTAGTGTGACAGGACACTGTTAAATGAGGTTGAGATGCAGCTTGTGTCTTAAAGCAGCTCTTCTGTTTGATGATGTTTCACTGACTGTGACTGTGTTTGACGGCTGAAACATCACTGTGAGGTCACGCCAGAGGTCTGAATGTATGTAATTGTAACAGGGAGCTTTGCTGTGCATCCTTTTGGTGTCTGCTGTCACATGTCCACCAGCTGTCTGTCCTGACTCTGTCCATCAGGTCTGGAGGAACCTCTCTGTTGTCTGAACACACTGATAAAAGGTGTGTAATGTGTCTCTGTGTCCTGTCTGATTGTCTCAGGTTGTGCAGTCTGACTCTGAAGAGGCTGATGGTTTTGAAGGAGCTGGACAGAGAACTCAGCTCCGTCGTCATCGCTGTGAAGATCCAGGTGAGGAAATGTTATCGGTTCTGTATCAGCGTCTGTCCTCCACAATCCTCCTGATTTTATGTTCTGCATGAGTCTGACCTGATTTATGTCTCTGCTGCTGCACAACGTTGAAGAGCTGAGTTCATTCAGTTATTTCTAAAGGGCCGTCCACACCAAGAACTATAACTATAAATATACAGTTTTAAAAATCGTTCTAAACTCAAGTGTTTGGCAGTGTCCACACTACAACTGTAACAACAACGATAGTGGTGGACGATATCGTTTGGATCACTTTCAGAGTGATTTGATGAACGATAGAAACACTGACAGCCAATCAAAATCCATCCGAAATGACAGGTCGAGACGTTCATCACATCACGTATACTCACTACAAAAGCTCCAGGATTTCCATACACCCACTTAAACATGTGCAAAGATCCGTAACAATATAGTTTAGTGACAGAATCTTAACTTCAGTGATTTTGTTTTGCAAATACCGGGTAAATAACTGCAATAAAATACATTTTGCAGGGGAATGCGTCTCCTCTTTTCCCCTCCATTCATAAAATTCAGGAGCCAGGATGAAGTTACTGAGGGGGGCAAATCTTTATTATGCAACATCGGTTCACACAGTGAGTTATAAAGAGCGCGCAGCCGTGCGTAATTGTCGTGCGTAATGACAGCTCGTCGCCGGTGAAACACAATAAACTGCACGTCTTCATTCATGTTTGTCTCATGACAGATGGAGCTGACAGACAGACAGACAGGTGGAGCAAGTGGCAAATTGGTTTTCTTTTTCTTTCTCGCAACATACAGCAATAACAGGTCATCAATATCCATTTCATCCATCACTCTGCTCCCCTGCCGACCGCACCGCGCAGTGTGTGTTTGGCGTAACCTAGCAACACGACGATATCGTTCATTGGTGTGGATGCTGCCTTAGACTTTCCAACATGTGACTGTTACTAGACATGTTTTCTGCTGAGTCGCCGCTGTGCAATTATAAAACGTCTCCTGTGATTCTGTCATCATCAGGTTGTTACCTCTGTATCGTACTGAAGTACAGCAGCTGAGTAACGTTACCCTTCACCACAGGTTCAGGTCTGAAGCTTCAGGTGTCTCTCCACTGTCACAGTCAGACACTTTGTTCATCGATTTGGTTTTTTTATTCATCTCAAGTGACACAACAGTTCATCTGGTGTCTTTAGGAGACAGTGTCTGCTGGTAGCTCATGGACAGAGTGACTGATGGTTGTCGCTGTTTTATTAGTGGATGCAAATAGAAAAGCTGTAGTAGTGTTTCATCTCACTTGACACAGACACCAACAGAAAAGCTGTGCATGGATTTATGTTGCCTCCTTGGATTCAATGCAAATTCAGCCAATCTCTGTGAATTCTGTGCCGCCTTGTAATTTAGTCCGATCACCACAACTTTATCACAAATGTGATGATTTAAATGGTGAAATCTCTTTTCATTGCAGAGCTGCATGCAGCGAATCCATTAACTCAGCCTCTGTTTATCATGAAGCTGCTGCTGCAGGACTGCAGCTCTGTGCCTGGGACAGGGCTAACTGTTAGCATCACACAGCTAATGTTACTCAGCGGTTATTAGTTCAGACCAAAGATTGGCGACAAGATAAGATTGGCGACAAGATGAAACCGTTTGAGAACGTTGCAGAGAGGTGTGAACTGGCTGGTTAGTTTGGTGACCTCAGAATTGTGTCTCTGCTCTTTGCAGATGATGTGGTTCTGTTGGCTTCATCACACCGTGACCTCCAGCATGACCTGGAGTGGTTTACAGCCGAGCGTGAAGTGGTTGAGTTGAGAGTCAGCACCTCCAAGTCTGAGGTTATGGTTCTCTGCCAGAAACTGGTGGATTGAGTTGGAAGTGAGTTACTGCCTCAAGCTAGGGAGTTCAAGTATCTCGGGGTGTTAATGAGATGGATTGGCGGTTTGGCGCGGCGTCTGCAGTGATGTGGGCGCTGTGTCTGATCGTCACAGCTCAGAGGGAGCTGAGCCGGAAGGTGAAGCTTTCCATTTCCTGGTCCATCTGCGTCCCAACCCTCACCTGTGGTCATGAGCTCTGGGTAGTGACTGAAAGAATGAGGTCACAGATACAAGCGTCTGAGATGAGTTTCCTCTGTAGGGTGTCTGGGCTCAGCCTTAGAGATAGAGGGAGGAGTCAGACATCTGGAGGGAGCTCGGAGTAGAGCCGCTGCTCCTTCATGTTGAAAGGGGTCAGTTGAAGTGTCTCTGTTTGATAGGGATCCTCCCAACCAGTCCTTTCAGAAAAATGCAGAGTTTTTTTGTGATTGTTGTGGGCAAAAATCTTTGATCATGCAGCACATTTTCTTAAAAAATGCGATGAAATTGCAAAAATTGCGGGAACTTGTAAAAATTGTGGTTTGATGAAAAAGAGAAAAAAACTTGATTCCCCCAACAGCCTGTTCTCACTCAGCTACTACCTTAATGTAAAGAGTCATTTCTAATTACTTCCTATGATAAGCAAGCTTACTACATCACAGAAAGTGCAGGGAATATTTAAGTTCTCATCTTGTTTTATTTCAGACCTTAATAAACACATGGCTCACACTTACAAAACATTGCTGAGTCAAACAAGTCCTGCAGCTTTACAAAAAGAATATGCTACAACTCCTGTAAAAATGAATAAATAAAAATTTATAAAATAAAATGTGTGCTTCCTGTTTTACAGAGGTAGCTATACAAAACAGACATCTTCTGTTAAAATAAGTGCTTCCAATGCACAAAGTGCAACCTCTTACTGTAATGTAAATTTACATACTACTGATATACTTACAACTGTAAGGTTTTTGGAACTAGTATGATTTAACCAGCTGGTAACTAAAAAGTGCATCTTACAACTGTAAAGTTGCATCAACTCCTGAATGAATCTATAACAGTCCATTGTGAAAATGAAAACTATAACTGCGTAGCCTCTAACACTGGCCAATCATTCGCCATCCTCATCCTCCATCCCCTCTCCCTCAACGTCCATCTCCTCCCAAATCACACACCCAAAACGCAGCTTTTCGATGACGTTCATGACGCGTAATTACGTCACTTCATAACGTTCCCAAGGCAAAAGGGGGAAAATGGCTGCTCTTGTGTGAAGTAAACGCAACATTTTTCAACTTTCTGCTAGGATATATGTGACTTTTTTGCAAAGAAAATGCAGGGATTATGAAATCATGCAAGCCCCGCATATTTCACGCATTTTGCGCGGAAATCTGCGATTTATGCAGCGAAATGTGGCCCCCGCATAAATATGCAGACTTTGGCTGATTATGCGTTGAATTATGCGTTCGCATAATCGTGTTTTTCTGGAGGGACTGGCTAACAGTAACACCATGTTGCATAACGTGAGCAAATCATCAACATTCAAAAATTTTTAAAAAGTTTATCGCCAACTGAACACTGAGGTTCGTCCGCCATGTTTTTGCATATATGACATCAAGTCGTGGACTTGTGGAAAATTTTTGCCAACGTTCTTACTTGCGGGAACGTTGACATGAATTTTCTGTCGGAAACTAATTTTTCTGATTAATCTAATGACACACGAATGCATGGATAGACCAGAAAAAAAAACCCAGAGTGTAACTCACAGATAACTGACTGAATCCATGGCAACATTATACTTCCCGTTTATATTCCCCAAAGCATTTTGGAAACTGTAGTTCCAAAGCACAGAGCATGATTATCTCTCAACGGGAGATAAAGAAGAAGAACATGAGTGACACGGTCCATTAAAAAGTGTTTCCTCTTGTAGCAGTCCCACGGTGTCCGTCTTTCCTTCGTCACATTAATAATCCTGTATCTGTCTTCGTGTCCGTCTCCCAGGGCTCTAAACGGACTTTGAGATCCAACGAATACCTTCTCCCTCCGGACGGCCTGATGGAGACAGACCTGGAGCTCACCTTCTCACTGCAGGTCACACATTTAATCATCCCTTCGACACACACTCATAATACTGTGACAGAAAATCTTCTGTTGGTGGATGGTCCTGCTCCCCAGAGGATGAATCCATGTCCCTCTGTTTCTCAGTATCCTCATTTCCTGAAGCGAGACGTGAATCGTCTGCATGTGATGCTGCAGAGGAGGAAGAGGTACAAGAACCGAACCATCCTGGGCTACAAAACGCTCGCAGTGGGAGTCATCAACATGGCGGAGGTACGACAGGGAGCAGTGTGTCGACACGGTGGTCCTGAAACTCAGGTCATCGTTCATGTTCCCCGCAGGATGAACCAAAGCAACTCTGATGGTCCTCTGACTTTGATCTGGCGCCATCATCAGGTCGAGGCTGAGGGGTCAGGAGCAAGGAGCTGAGAGAGGGAGGAAGGGAGGACGGGGGAGAGGAGGGAGGAGTATAAGGAGAGAGGAGAGATGTTAAAGAGTCAGGAGCAAGGAGCTGAATAAAGGAGGGGGGAGAAAGGGGAGGAGCTGAGGAGTCAGGAGCAGTTTCACCTCTTTTTCACTGAACACGTTAAAACACGTGAACACACCAGTTCAGGGAAACTCACCTTGTTTTGCTCGGGGGCCACTTCTGCAGAACAACAGGAGGTCAGGGGCCAATCAGGAGCCCTGTACATGTACGCAGGGCCGTATCCAGGATGTGAGGACACTTGGGGCTGAGCCTGGATGTCTGTCAGGGGCCGTACGATCATCCACTGGCTCTGATTTGATGTTTTTTTTATGCACTCTGCACAACTTTAACAGAGACACACTGTGATGATTTTAAACTTAAGGATGAATCAAACATGAAATGACTGATTTCTTTCTTCAGACAGTGACAGCATCGCCTCTCTGCTGGTGCGTGGGCTGATGTCTGTGTGTGTGTGTGTGTGTGTGTGTGTGTGTGTGTCTCGTCCCAGGTGATGCAGCATCCGACAGACGGAGCCCACATCCTCGGTCTCCATAGCAACCTGAAGGATGCTTCTGTGCGCGCGGCGGAGCTGAGCGTCCATTCTCTCACCAGCCAGCCAATCGAGCAGGAGGACACAAGCGGTCACCATGGCAACAAGACCAAGGCCTCGGGTGAGGAGAACAGTGGAGCTGACCTTCAGTCTGTCTGACAGCATCAGGTGCTCGTTAAAGACTGGTCCCTGATTGGTCGGGAGCAGAGTACATATGAGCTCCTCGACGTTTTTGAACAAACGGCCTCGCTGCGCCCCTCAAAGCAAATAATCATCATCATCATCATCATCATCACAGCTCAGTCAGAACAGGAGCTTCAGTCCTGATCAGAGTCTGTTCATAATGACCGTCTGTCCACCAGATCCAGTGTTAGTGTTTGTTGATTCAAGCTGAGGCTGCAGGAACATTTCTCACACGTGATAATCTAATGTGCAGAGGAGAGTCGGTGTGAACGCTCTTCTTCATCACCAGAGAGAAACTCACAGTGTTGGAAGAAGCATTCAGATCCTTCACTACAGTAAAAGTACTAATACCACGCTGTGACAGGACGGGGTGACGTGGGGGAGAAGGAGAAGTACTGAACTTGCACTGAAGGAATTTTATTTAACCTTTATTTAACCATGAAGTCTCACTGAGATTGAAAAGTAGAGATCCAGGCGAGGCAGCAGCCAATCAGAATATATTTAAAATGCAATAAATACAACATATAATACAAAACTCCACAATAAAACAACAACAGTTCAAACATAGTGGCCTCTAAAGAAAAACAAGCACATGTCTCTGTTCTTTATGATGCCCTTAAATTCATCAGTGGATTGAAGTGTTTCTGATTTTAGATCTTTTTGTAGATTGTTTCATGCCCACAGTGCAGAGCAGGAAAATACAATTTTCCCCACATCTAGTGAAACGCAGGGTACGAGTGTAGCAGGAAACTACCCGAGCTGACTCACAGCAGGGTTCAAAGGTCGGCTGGAAGTTTGACCAGTATTGCTTTATAGATAAAAATATACCAGTGCTGCTGTCTGTGAGTGGTCAGTGACGTCCAACACACCACATCATACAGAATGCAGTGATGACCGAGTCATTTTGCAGTTGTAATAAAACGTAGAGATGCATGTTGCACTGGATCAAGGCTACGTAAAATGGAGGAGGTTGCGTTCATGTACAATATGTCACAGTAATCAGTAACAGACAGAAAAGTTGCCTCCACACGTTTTTTCTCAGCACTGAAAGTAAAACGAGAATTATTTCTAAAATAAAAGCCAATCTTCACTTTAAGCATCGTGCCTACAGCAGCAGTATGTACATGAAATGAAAGCTTGTCATCTATCCGTATACTGTGATACTAAGATCATGCAGCAACTGAGTAAGCTTTTGAGAAGACCATAAAACTCTGAGCATTTAAAATGTTAAACTCAGCAGAGCAGTTTGTAATGACTGAAATACGGTCTGAAGCTCCTGCACACCTGCATCGTGGAGGGCGCATGCGTGTAAATGACAGTGTCATCCGCATATAAATGTATTTTACTATTTTTCTACTAATTTAATACTTGTGTGAACGTACTTAGCTCACCTCCCACCACTGGAGACTAAACACTGCAGTTTTTCATCCTCCAGTTAAAATAAACTTTGGATTACTTCAGTGAGAGTTGTTGTGTATCTACAGTTTGTGTGTTTGTGGGACAGATCGCTCTCCTGACATGGAAAACTACTGGGAGGACGATGACGACAGCTTCTCCTCTGAACAGGAAGGAAGTGATGACGCAGTTCCTCCTCAGGTGAGCCTACCTGTCAGCTGACACTGCACAGAAACGATGGCTGCGGTCCATTCTGTAAGCCAACAGGCACAATGGCAGGACCTGGAGCAAAGAATTGGAATGCAGCCATCAGTCTTTTTGCTACTGAAAACTTCTGTAGTAATAATGACAATAATATAATACATTTTATTTATAAAGTGTTTTTCATGGTGCTCACAGACACTTTACATTAGTTAAAAACAATCATAGAATAGAATACAGTAAAAACAGAAAAGTCTGTTAGCTTACTTTCAATATGTGGATTCATTAAAAACGGATCCTTTAAATCTGCTTAACTTGAGCTGAATGCTAACATTAGCATTCACCTGAAAGCTTGGCTCAGGTTTAATCACTCTCTGCACTCGGCTAATATATGTTAGCATACAAAGTGCCGCAGAAAACATTAGCATTGTAACATACAGGCTTATGTACAGTTAGTATGGTAATATGCTAATGTTTAGCATGTCACAAAACTGCAAAAAAAAGTGAAGAAATAGAAATATGACTCGAGTCATATTTCCATTTCTTCACTTTTTTGCTGTCAGCTGATCACTGCTAGACTTTGTGCTTTATGCTAATGATAACGTTATCATGTTAGCATACTAACATTAAAGTCCACAACATATCACGATGACATTATGAATGTTACAGTTGATATTTAAATGTTGATAAGTTATATACATGTTAGCATGCTATGCTAACATTTGGTGAGTAATGTTTAGATATGTAGCCTAATCTTTTAGCATGCAACAGTTAGCATTCAATAGCCAACGTGTATTATTACATTTGTTTATATGATAACATCGACGTACTAACAACAACATACAGCATTAGCATGCTACATTAGCATTCAGCTGAAACGATAACATAAAAGTGTTTCATTTGACCTGTTGGTGGCGCCGGATCAAAAGTCAAAGGATCATCAGTGCTGTGATTCATCCTCTGAGGATCATGAGTTCATGAACCAGAGAGAACGACAATATTTCATAGCAGTCATCAAGAAGTGACACTTTATCACCAGCTTGTGTTTCATATCAAACTGAACATCTTTAACGACGACGTGACGTTTCCTCTGTTTCTCAGGACATGTTTGACGATGATGATGATGTTCAGGGAAAGACGAAGAAGTCTCGCAGGAAAATGATCCGAACAGCCTCCCTGACTCAGGTGAGGACCAATCAGAGTCCGCCACAGAACATCACCTATATCTTATGGCACGTTTTGTAGTTGCAGCATTTAATGTAGCGTGTCAGTGGAATATTGTTAATTGTGTTATTAAATCTCTGTCTTCAGAATGTTTTTAATTATTGAGAATCGCTTTTAAAAAGATCATGGGAAGAGTTTCAGTACACACTGTTCACTTGTTGCAGACCTCGAATGTTCTCTGAAACTGCAGGTGCAGGTGAAATGTTCTCAACTCTCCTCTCAGTTAAAAAGATGAATATATGATAGGATGAGGCACTTTGATCAGATGAAGAAACTGTGTCTCACTTTCCTTCTTTTCTGTCGTTCAGCAGCCAAACTTTAAACAGAAGTTTGTGGCTCTGCTGAAAAGATTCAAAGTCTCTGATGAGGTTCGTACTCGACGCCGCGTCGTCGTCTTTGCTTTGTTCACGAGAAATCCATCTCATCACTCCACTGGTAGATTCATCTCTGTCACCCTGTGCAAACGCTGCAGGTTCTGGACTCAGATCCGGTGGGTCAGAGTCAGGAGGCCGAGGAGGACCTAGACCTGCTCTACGACAGCCTGGAGGTTTACAACCCGAGTGACAGTGGCCCGGAGCTGGACGACAACGACAGCATCATCAGCACGCCCAAACCCAAACTCAGGTCAGACTGTGGACACGTGCCTCAGCTGTCCTACGCATTTACATTTCATATAATAAACTAGTAACAGTCTGATTAGCTAATAAGAGCTAATAATCAATTTCAGTAAGTTAAAAAGATAGTCGCCCGCAGACGCCATAATGGTGGACGTGATCAACACACTGTCTTTGGTTTACCTGTACCCACTGTTTGATGATCCAGGTGCTTCGGTTGGTTTAAGAGTTGACTGATTTGCAGGATTTATGGAGAGTTATAGGATGACGCTATAAACGACTGTTGCATTAAAACGAAATCAAAAATACCCAAACAAACATTCCCCAAATCAACAGGCCTTCACACATATATATATAAATATATATATATATATATATAATATATATATATATATATATATATATATATATATATATTGACCTTGAGTTTGACAGCCCTGCTTTACACTGTTGCAGTTCTGCACACAGTCTGACCAATATTGGATGAAAGTAGCCTCAAAATGGAACAAACACATGAAGAAAAAAGATATCTGTTAGCTCCCGATTTGATCTGATGATTTAACATCCTGCAGTAATTGCTTCAGTCAGTGTTTGATTTGACTTTTCCCTAATCGTCCACTGGAGACATTTTTCAACCGAGATTAAACGTGTGACTTCCTCTGCTTTTCAAGTAAGAAAACAAGGTCGTAACAGTAGAAACAAAATACATGTGGAAGCATGATTCATTGGATTAAAAAAATGTTGTCCCCCTGCCTGTTTTCCCCGACGGCTGTCTTGCAGTTGATGCTTATCTGAACAGCTGATGTTGCATGTTCTCCCCGTGCAGACGGTTGTGTTTGTGGTATCTGACCAACAGGCCTTTCTTCGAGGGAATCTCTCAGTCCAGCTCTCAGACTGAGATCGGGAGTCTCAACAGTCAGAGGGGCCAACAGAAACAACAGACTGCAGCCGTGAGTCCAGCTGATACACAGTGTACTCCACTGAACACCAACACCATGGTGATATTTACACGACACATATTTATGATCATTAATGAGTTCACACAGCGAGCTTTCTTCTGTTGAAAAGACATTAAAAAAGCTAACGGACTACAGTCGCCGGTGAAAAGACGCTCAGAGAAGGTACAAAATTCAAAGTTTTTTTTTCACTGACTGCTTGAAGACATTGATTGAACGGCACAGCTACCAGGGTCTGCACTGGTGTTTAAGTGGGTGGAGTTATTTTGTGTTATTTTTCCATGAATGATGTCAAATGACTCTGAAACTGAAAATGTCCTGAAAGCTTCTTGTTGGCAGCACACAGACTATACAGATCCATATTTATGACATTTTATATTAAACATTATATACGTTTTAATTACAACTTCCTGCAGACGTCATTTCACCCAGCAGAGCATTATGAGTTTGGAGAAACACCTTCACACAAATTAGTGTCGTCTCTCTTTTAACCAACAACTAAACAATCAAAACAAGTAAACTGATTTGTAATTCTGCAGGCAGATGTTCGTTGTTATTTTTGTGTATTTTAGTGATGTGACCTGTTTGGAGGATGTGATGTAATAACTACCTTCAGTCCGTCTGTCTCATGCTGTAGATGAAGTGAGGTGTGTGGAGTCAGACAGCAGCTGTACTGTCCTCTGCTGCACCCTGCAGGTCACTCTGTGTCACTGCTCTCTGTTGTTATCAACAGGCTGCAGAGCGTCTGTCTCCAGAGTGTCCGCGATTCCCCGACGAGTCCCGAGGAGACGAGGCCGGCGCCGGGGTGAGTGTGGATCCCTGTACTCCTATTTTTGTAAGGACCCTCACCAACATCACGTGTTCCCCGGCTCCTTTCCTTAACCTGAACCCAAGTCCCCATGTCCCCACTTTACACAACTGTCCTCACTCTGTTTCGGTCCTCACTATGCAGCAACTACAAGTACACACATTCACACACTTCTTCATCTTCTCTCCACAGGAAGTTGAGGATGATGTTGTCATGGGAACAGATGCAGGCCCGGCTGCCAAACTCTGTAAAACTGAGTCCCAAACACAGGTGTCACCGAGGTACACGCACACACACACACGCACACACACACACACACACACACACGCACATACACACACGCACACGCACACACACACACACACACACACACACACACACACACACACACACACACACACACACAGAGACAAGCTTGCTACACATCTTTACGCTTCCTTTAGGTTTTTACACAGAAACAAACGACAGCGGCATCGTGTGGCTCCAGTGTGTGATGTCAGACAGCATGATGACATCACAGAGTCAAAAGAGGCGTGACATGTAACACAACAGCGTCAGCCTCTAGTGTGACATATAACACACGTGTCAGCAGCTCTTTATAAACAATAACAATGACATCACATAAATAAATAACAATCATTTAGCGTCCCTGTTATATGGCGGCTGATCTCGTCCTCTGCTCGGAGGGTAAGGAGCTCCTGTTAGCTGCTAACTGCTAACTGCTGCTGTTCCTCTTTAAGTTAGCTGCTATTTGCTACTTTTTAAATCTCCCGCTGCGGGTTGCACATATTACATGCAGCCACACCTCTGGCTTTCGGTCAGGGCCAATCAGCTCAAAGAACCAGAGAGTGGAAGAAGATGATTGTCAGGAGGAAGATCTGGTCAAACATTTATCTGTGTGCTCTCCCGGCAGTAAGACAGGAGGTCAGGTGTCTCGCCATCCTTGGAGCGCCTCCATGAAGGACAGACAGAACTCCAGAGGGACTGACAGAACCAGCAGCGTCGACAGTGAGACGTCGTCTGACTACAGGATACCTCCTCCACAGGTGAGACACACAGACAGACATCTGAGCCTCCTGTTTCTCTTTGTGATGTCTAATCACATGACGGCAGTAAATCTGCAGCAGTGTGTCAGATTTAGGAGGATTAGTGGCGCCTGGTGGTGAAGATTCCAGATTCCAGATTCCAACCATCTGAAACTTCTCCTGGTTTGAATTCCTTCAGTGTTCATTGTTCAGGGGCTGAATTATCCTCAGAGGTCTCTTCCTGTCTGTGTTTGAGTCATCTGGCAAAGTTGTGCTGACTCTCTGGTTTTTACTCGAAATGCAGGCTGCACACCCACATTTTCGTATTCCCCACCACCACGCCGCCAGAGTATAGAAGTGGATCAGGAGACCCGCCCCCGCTCTCTCAAACTCAGACCAAACTCCGATCACATGGTAAAACTAGGCAGCGCCGGTGGAATATAAACCAAGATCATGTGACTGCATTGCTGCCTACTTCTCTCCTAAAATGTCCTTAGACATTTATTTTCGTGTCCTGTTCAGCTGTAATAGCAAGAGTTTCTGAGCAGGAAGTGGGCGCCATACTGCTTCCTGCACAGTGAAAATGGTGGCTGAATAAACTGAGATCAAACTGAGCAGCGCTGATCAAACATGAAACCAAGATTGTGTTGCTGTGTTAACTATTTCCTCTCCTCAGAAACATGTTTCATCTGGTTAAATGTAAGAGATTGAGATTGTTTGTTACCTCGTCACCCACCCGTGGGAGCATTTATTGGTCCTGTTTGGTGCAATGCATTCTGGTAGTTGTAGGTTTTCTGCCTCTTGGTTAAAAGCAGATGTCACAGTACTCTGGTCATGTAGCACCAGTTTCCAAAGTATTTGTGTCTTTACAGCAGTGAAATACTTCTTTATATGATGTCAGAGTGCAGCTTCCTGTGACATCAGCATATCAGGACTGTCAACACGCCAAACGTGTTTCTGTTAGCAGTCATCACTTAAACTGTCTGCACCAGCGCCAGTGATACCACATGCGTCATCTAACATTGTTACTCGGCTGTTTTAGATTTTCTTTTGACTTGAACGTACGAGCACGAGCGAGAAAACAGATCTTGTTACAGTCTGTAAATCGCTTCCTTTCCTTTCCTCGCCCCACACTGATGCAAAAAGACATTTGTCAGTAATTATCTTAATTGCACATTACTGCAGTGATGAAATAAATCCATGTCATGATCATTTTAAGTTTAAAGACAAGTACTTAAGTCAAAATCCTGACTCACCAGTTGAGGGCAGTTCGTATACATTTTACAGCAATGTTTTAAAGTTGAGGTGCAGAACTTTCTGATCTGGTATCTGAAACATATGGAATATTATTATTATTAATATTATCATAAAGCAACAGTGATGTAGAAATTAGACTCATTTTAAAATTGTCATTGTTTTTAAGATGATTCGATAAAATATTTAAATATTTATGAGACAAGTTTTTGTTATTTATTTTTGGGTTATTTCAGTAAACATTTTTTAGATTAGCTGACTAACGGAAAAAATAATTGTTACATTAATCAATAAAAAATAATCCTTAGGTGCAGCCCTACTGACCTGTACTGACCTGTACTGACGTGTACTGACGTGCACTGACGTGTACTGACGTGTACTGACGTGTTCTGACGTGTACTGACCTGTACGGACGTGTTCTGACGTGTACTGACCTGTACTGACCTGTACTGACGTGTTCTGACGTGTACTGACCAGTACTGACCTGTACTGACCTGTACTGACGTGTACTGACCTGTACTGACGTGTACTGACCTGTACTGACCTGTACTGACATGTTCTGACGTGTACTGACCTGTACTGACTGTACTGACCTGTACTGACGTGTACTGACGTGTACTGACCTGTACTCACACTGAGGTTCTGATGTTTGTTTTCAGGTTGCCAGGAAGTCGGTCCTGGATCAGCTGAACCACATCCTGTTCTCTGATGATCAGATTCCTGATTCCATCATCCTGATCAACACCACAGACTGGCAGGGACAGGTCTGTCCATCTGTCTTAAAGAGACCGCAGTTTGTTTCTGCCCCTCTCTGCGATGTAAAATTTGCTGATTGACCAACCAGAGTTTGTTTATCACTTCTGCTCTCCTGGTTGGTCACCGGTTGCACCCACAGGGCTCCAATAAGTCTGACCTCAGAGTTACGCTGGTTGCACCATCTCGGCTTAAACCTTCTTCTCGCTCAGACCAGGTGTAAATCCTCCGCCTCGTCACTAGCAGGTGTGAAATCAGAATCTCACCTGTGTCTATAAATCAGCAGCCTGATACGCAAGAAACGCTGAACAGCACCCTGCGTTAGCTTCCCTACAGTCTCCTTTTTATCTCGCTAACATACAAACATAAACACGTCTTGTCTTCACCGCAGCTTGTTGAAGCAGTGTCCAAACAAACCGGTGAAAACTGCACCGCTAATGTCCGTTAAAGGGTCGGACAGTGAGCTATGGTCAGCTCGGTCAGCAGCAGCACATGAAGCAGCCAAATATAAACTTACTTCGTTCCGTTGAGACGCTGGTGTGGTGGCCACTCTTTAATACCACGAGTAACGACACGCTGGCGTGCCGGAAAAGGGCTGCAGGTTGGAATCGAACCCACACGCTGCAGCAAAGACAACACCTTTGTTTGTTATCTTAAAAATGCCTGAAAACTTTTTCTTCAGATTTGGCACAAATGTCCACTTGGACTCAACAATGACCTGATTGGATTTCACTGGTCAAAGGTCAAAGGTCACTGTGACCCTGTCTGTCTCATTCTGCTTAAAGTGGTATCTCAAGAAGGCCTTGAGGGCATTTACTCAAATTTGGCACAAACATCCACTTGGATTGAAGAATGAACTAATTAGAATTTTGTGGTCAAAGGTCACTGTGACCTCACAGACATGTTTCTGTCTATAACTGAAGAATTCATTCACTAATTCTGACCAAACTTGACACAAATATCTAACAGGATAAAATAATGAAGGTCAAAAGGTCAACACAATAACAATGCAACAGGAGAATTTAACAATGTATCCAAGCAACACATGACCTACTTGGCAACAACATTAGTTACTGGGCATTCACAGCAACACATATCGCTAAGACCGGGTGTAGTTAAGCGGGATTTATGTCACTCTGCAGTTACACCTCCAAACACTGGTTGATGGCTGCAGTTTCTGTGAAGTGCTGTAAAGTTCAGTTGATTCAAAACACACATTAGACACACAGTAAACACACATTAAACACACAGTAAACACACATTAAACATGGCTTAATAGAGACAGTGTCAAACACAAATCAGCTTCACTATAACTGGCAGCATTCACAGACAAACACTTGTCTTTATCTGGACACATTTTCCCCACAAATACAACATGCTAATGTTATTAGCACAAGCCTATGACATTTTACATTGTATAAATTAGCCTAGCAGCTAGCAGAGATTTGCTCTGCTCATATTTCAGCCAGGATAAATCACACACAGTGTGTGGAGGCTTTATTGTCTTCACTATTTATTGTTTCTTATCTGTGAAATTAAAGTAAATCAAAGCTTTGTTTCCACTGAGGGAAATGGTGTCAGCTCACAGAGACACACAGCAGGTCTGTGTCACTGTGACGTGTGGTCACATCTCTGGAGGAGCACGTCAGGCTGCGGCGTGGGGTACAGCGTCAAGTCAATGCAGAAGTATAAATTCCGCGTTAAGACTACGCTTAAGTTTAGTTGGTGCAACTGACGTCATGTTCGTTCTAAAGACCAGTCTCAACAAAGAGCGACTTAGCAGTTTGGACCAGGCTAAGTTCAGACCAGCTGGTGCAGCCGCCTCTTCGGTCCAGAAAAGACAAACAATAAGACAGAAGACAGGAAACAGTCGGTTCAGTCAGTATGTTAATATTATAACAATAAAACGTTGAGAACATACATGACGTATATTTCTCTCTCTTCCTCCTCAGTATCTGTCGGAGCTTCTCTTCGATCAGCCAATCGTCTGCACCGTCTCAGCAGCTGATGTTCAGGCCGCCTTCAACGCCATCATCAGCCGGATCCAGAGATTGTGAGACTCACCTGATCCATCACCTGATATAAGAAACACCTGCAGCCTGTTGCATCAGCAGAGTTTCACTGTCACAAACAGGTCGCACCAGTTAGTCACAGCGTAGAGTTCAAATGAACACCTCCGTCAAACAGGTGGAGCTTTTCCTCCTACTTCCTGTTCATACTGATAGCCACACTGAGCGCGCTCTGTTCCAGTTTACTGGATGAGAGATTATTAAAAAGACGTATGAGAAATAATTAGTACCGTCTGTCATTTTGAATATTCAGAACATTAATCTTCATGATGCATTCACTGGAAATAGGAATTTCCACTTTCAGTGATTGGTGCCTGTAACAGAGACGTCTACCTGTTCAGGTGTTGTTTTATCACCTCCAGATGGAGGGACACTGATGTAGTTATTAATGATGACTGTTCACCTTCGCACAAAACATGAAACACAACGAGCTGAACGAGAACGATGAACCCGTCCTGCAGGGTCGTCTCCCAACTGCGCTGATGAAACACCACGTTTGTTTTTTCAGTTATAATCGGTTGAACCGTAGAGACGATGCACCTGGTCAAACCTCTGATCAGCTGCTGCGACAGGCTGCTCTCATCACTTAATGTTGAATATCGCATCAGTCATTTATTGCTGTATGTTGTGTTTTCCAGCTGTAACTGTAACTCCCAGACGCCGCCCACCGTGAAGGTGGCGGTGGGCGGAGATCAGAGCTACCTGAGCACCGTCCTCTGCTGCTTCGTAGAGCAGCTGGCCAGCAAAACGCCTGATTGGCTGAGCTACGTCCGTTTCCTCATCCTCCCCGTTGGTACGCAGAAACTCCCGCACGTCATCTCGTGACATGTAAACCAGCTGGTCATGAACCTTCCCATGATGCTCTATGTGTTTACTGTCACCCCACCAGGAGCCCACCCACTGGCCAAGTACCTGGCCACCCTGGACTGTAAATTCAACAGCCTGTTCATGGACGCCGGCTGGAGGGAGCTGTTTGGCCGTGTGGAGTCTCCTTCTCTTGGTATGACTGACCTCTGACCTCGGATGAGATCATCACATTAACCTGAATGTGCTCGTACGAGTTCTGAGTGACGCACCAACACGTGCCGCAGTATATCTGCTCTCTGAGTCCCATCACGTCTCCTGTGGTTCTCGTGGGCTCCAGACATGGTTTCCTCAGGGTGGGAATCTCTGGCAGCTTCACAGTTTGAGTCCAAATTGATTTTTGTTTTTATGCCTCTACACCTGCAGCACTCGTGGCTGCAGACCAGAATCCTGTACAGGTCCATCTGGGATAAGCTGCCCCGCCCATATCCAGCGAGCTCAGTAACACAGTAGTGTTTGGAGTCAGCGAGGTCACTTCAGGGTTAACTCTGGGTCTCAGTCCTATGAAGCTGGTTCTCTTTTCATTGTGGTAAATCACCATGGTAACTGATGCTGAACAGATAACCTGATCGCAGCCTGTCGGCACCCCGACCTCTGACCAATCAGATCACTGAAGACAAAAGTCTGCAGTCTCAGGTAAAATCACTGCAGCTCAGGATAACATGAGACACCTGTGTGATGAGAACGAGGATAAAAACACATCACATTTCATGAGTCAAATAATCCGCACACTGTTAATCAGCTCTGCTTATTATAAGTGACACTGTGGCTCAGACACACGACGTCAGTCATCAACTGCTCTTCCAGCCTTTACTTGAGAAACAGTCTGGTGTTACTTTAAAGTGTTTTATGTGACATATTCAGAGGAGTTTCATCATCATCATCATCATCATCATCACGCTAAATAAATAAAATACTCACATGCAGCTCAGTGATAGCTGCACGTCATTCAAGTCTCGGCTGAAGGTGAATTTTCCGTTAGAAGATCACAGAGTATCGTTTACATCCCACTGACATTTTACTGTCTCACAGTCGCAGACACTTTCTGCACCGTTTCATCTCATATCATATGAAGCACTTCATGCATGGTTCTGATGATGTCACTCATCATTACCAGCCCCGCCTCTTTCACATGAACGTGCTCGTGGCTGATAGGAAACCCAGAGTTGACTGAACTAGTTGATAAGCAGCTTTGTAGCAGCAGTTATCCAGACGGTGGATGTGACGGGTGAGTCAGAGCAGAGGAGGAGGAGATATCCTGGCTAACATGAACTGCTGTCACAGCACTGAGGCCTCTGGTCTCTAGTCTCTGGTCTCTAGTCTCTGGTCTCTAGTCTCTGGTCACCCTCCCTCAGGTGCAGATGCTGACTGTGTTTGACAGGTAACACTCGCTGGTAAACTCTCTCTCAGGTGACGATGTGCTCTCTGTTCCACAGATCCTGTGGGTGTAGCAGGTCGAGTGTCTCAGTATCTGAGCGGAGCTGCTGTTTCTCACCTGTGTCCGATCTCAGAGGCCATGCTGACCTGCAAACACAAGAGGTACAATTCTTACCTGTCAGGATCAGACCTCAGACCTTGAGTGTGTCTCAAACCACGTACGTCTGTTTGTACACTTCAGTGTAATACACTACGCACTTCCTGTGCGGTGCACTTATTTCATCAGGGTGGTGGTGTCTCAAATCTCACACTGTTGTTTTGCTCTTACCGGAATCGCTCCTTCTTCTTCCTCTTTGTCTTCTTTTTAAACTGTGAAATGCAAACAGGTGGTGGAGCATTATCACTGACATTTGACCGCTGTCTCCGCCCACACATAAAACAAACTTATGCCACAACATCACAGCTGTAGTCGTGTGGCTACACTCGCTTTGTTCCCCGAATCCCCTCCTTTCCTGTTCGGTCTCTGTTCAGTCCTGACATTGAGACGTACTGTCCTCCATTTCTGAACGTCATGAGAAGACGCTCTGTGACCTGCTGAGAGCTGAACTTTGCAAAAATTGTATTTACTTGGTGTTTGTGAGGAAGTTTTCCCCTTCACCTCAACACAGAGTTTACCGCAGCAGCAGCATCTAGTGGACATGAGAGGAATCACAGTGTGACACAGAAAATCTTTGACGCCACATTTGGCTTATTCAGTTTTGTCGTTTTGTTTTTAACTGTTTGAATCTGTTCTTCTTCTGCAGCCCCGACGACGACTCCTGTCAGAAGTTTGTCCCTTTCATCGGGGTGAGAAACTCTGTGTCAAGTGCTCCTAATACTACAAGTACTGCAGAGTGTTATGTCATGGACTTGATGCTTCGCTGCTGCAGTGTTGGATCTACTGTGTCAAAGTTATTAACACATTATCTTACAGATGAATATGCCCCACAACAGAGGCATGACCTGTAGATTTGTTTTAGTCGGTCAGCAGGAAGTAGTCTGGTCTCACACGTCAGACTCAGAAAAGGATTTACTACCAAGTGCGTTTTCACTTAAAAGGAATTTGCTTTGGATGTTTGGTGCATACATTTAACATACAATAAACATAATAAGAGGGATGAAAATAATGCAAAACACTGCAACACTCAAAATATGACAAAGATGATTTTAGAAGTACTTTAACATGATAAATATGTAGAACAGAGCTGTGGCAGAATATAGAAACCTCACCTGGTTTGTGCAGGAAGTGCAAAGATAAGAGTGTATGATAAGAATGTAACGAATATAGACGTGAGAGGAGACCTCGCTGACGAGTCCAGCTGCAGTCGGGAGGAAACTGTTTTTGTGGCCTAAGTTTATTCTAACAGGAAGTGGTGTTGGTTAAAGGCGACTGAACGCAGAAGAAGAAGAGAGACACTGATGGTTTGACATATTGGTGCTGTTAGAAATGTCTGATGATGTTTTCTTGAACCTGAAAGATCTGCTTTCATGAGACGTGCATCTTGTTGCCATGGTGATGTCACAGGGTTACTGTGTTGAGATGAAGTCACATGATCTGTGTCTGTCCTCAGCTGGTGAAGGTCGGCCTCGTGGAGCAGAACTTCAGGTCCACCTCAGGTAGACGCGCCTCACCTGTCACCTCCCCTCACAGCCCCTCCCCTCATCATGCCCCTCCCCTCATCATGCCCCTCCCCCCTTCGTCTCATCTTTATCGTCATTAAACTTTATCTTATGATCTTCTTCACTTTATCTTTGGAAACACAAACTTCACATCTGCTCCTCTCCCCGCAGTTGACTCGGATGACATCATACTGGGATCTCCTCCCTCCCAATCAGGAGCTCCGATCAGCATCACCTCCACACCTCCTCCCTCCCCCTCCATCAGGTACTTCCTGTTTGTTTTTTCTTTCAAAATAAAGGCGGTTACTCTCTAATAAGAGCCATAATCTGTGTCTCCTCCTCTCTGTCCAGCTGTCCGGGGGAGGTGATGGGTCTGCAGGTGGACTACTGGAGCAGTCAGGCAGGAGGAGGAGGAGGAGGAGGAGAGCGGAGGAGGGAGGTGGGGATGAAGAACACTCTGAAGAGTAACTTCCGCTGTCTGCAGGTGTCGAGGCTCAGCGGAGGAGAGCTGATGAGCATGACGGTGGTGACCAAAGAGAAGAACAAGAAAGGTGAGGAAGAGGAGAGGAGATGAAGATGGTGATGAAGATGGTGTTGAAGATGATGATGATGACAATGAAGGTGTGTGTCTGTCAGTCATGTTCCTCAGTAAGAAGACAAAGGAGAAGGAGGCGGAGTCGAGGAGTCAGCAGATCGAAGGAATCAGCAGGCTGATCTGTACCTCCAAACACCAACACACACTGAGAGGTAGAGCCACACACACACACACACACACACACACACACACACACACACACACAGGTGTGAGCAGGTGTTTGAGTGACATCATGGCGTCCTGTGTCTCCCTTAGTCTCTATAGATGGAGTCGAGTGGAACGATGTCAAGTTCTTCCAGCTCGCTGCTCAGTGGCCGACACACGTCAAACACTTTCCTGTGGGGATCTTTGGATACAACAAACCCTGAACCTCCTCCTGCTTCTCCTCCACTGTATCACATGACCTCCCAGTGGGCGTGTCCTTGTGAACCCCACATGGTCATCTCCTCCTCCTCCCACTTTAACTCCTCCCAGCTTCAGCAAACCTTTAGCGGTGTCTCTCCGCGTCCTCGTCACGACCCGCGGTCTCTTTTACAAACACTGCAGACGCACAAAACGAGGCCTGTAGGGAACAAACATTTTGGCGCTGTAGATGGTGAGCTGGTGAATTGGCGCCGGGTTGTAGAAACTAAATGTCCAAAACGAGTTTAAATTTCGCCACATGACACGTTACATGAAGATCCGTTTATTGAAGAGATTCCATCTAGTCGTTTCGTTTGTGCTCCTGAGCCAGAACTTTTCCATAAACACCTTTAGGCTGTAAAAATGATCGGCCGACTCAAACCTCACGTGGCGCTGTCTCACCATCACAGAGGGCCGGACTGCACGCTGCTGACACTCGCGGTCATCTGTGGAGCGCCGCAGCCGCTGAAATACACACATCAATAAAACGGCATGAAATAACTGTGAAACAGAGCGTCAGCAGTTATTATGAATCTGCTGTAACACAGTGCAGACATCACTAAGCTTGATTTGGGTTTCAGTCTTGTGTGTAAAATCACTGCAGTGAACACGACCGTGATGTCACTGGAGACATGGCGGTGCCACCCGCACACATGGATTTATAACAGGAAATGGTGGACCAGCAGGTGTATGCACGGTTTTATAAATCAGAATATTCTCTGGCACTTGCCATCGTTGGCTTTAATCCACACGTACTCTTTTCATATGGATCCTATGCCGTGCGGGGGCGGGCGATACCACAGAAGAAGAGACGTGTCATCCATGTTTATACAGTCCATGTGCCCCTCCCCCCTTGATTTTGTACCAGCAGACGAGGTGACGCCTCGTCTTCCTTTTTCTCTCTCGTCATGTTGGAATAGAGATATTTGTACCATGAAAGTTACTTTTTAATGATTTGTATGAATTCTGCTGTTGATATTTAATAATCACTGTAAATACTGTGCACAGCCTCAACTGTCTCTGTAACACTTGTAATAATGATAATGATAATGCAGTTTATATGTGGATTAATGGATTAGTTTCATTTGATACCAGTCTGGATTTTTTATGTTCTGTTACATGGAGGTGTTGTCACAGCAGACAGACCGAATCACCGTGACGCGGCACAAACAGCAGCAGTCAGTGTGTGGAGATCTGTGAAGTCACTGAACTTGTTGATTTCTGTTCATTAATCAGAAATTCAGTGGAACAATCTCATTGGCTGTTTGACGAGGGAACCAGGGTGACGCTAACTTCACACAAACGTCATCTGTACAGTGTGGCACTAAACACTACAGTGCCCATGATCCTTAGCTGCAGAGCTGATCTAAGATTTAAATTTCTGAACTGATCCATCAAACCAAGTTGAGCCTTCAGAGTCGGATCAGTTTGTGTTTGTGTTGATTAACCCTTTGCACTGCGGAGCTCCAGCCCTTTAAAGAGGCAGTTAGCAGTTTTGTAAATATGTGAAACACTTGTCGGATGTCTGAAACAATAAACTAGAAACTGTCACATCTCTGTTGTCATTTCTCATTTAGACTAACTGGACATTGACTGGACATATGTTGATTTGCTCTAATGACAAATTGATCCTCTTGTTTTGTGGGCACTTGAATCCTGTTGTGAGTCCTGTCCGTCACCCTGCACACTTGTGGGAAGCCAGTAGCATTTAAGACGTGCGCCGCTACCTCCTCCTGTTTGGATGGGAACTTCACCCCGGTGTTCAGCAGACGGGTGAGGAAACCCAGCGAATGACGCTTGTGCACATGAAATAACTCGCCAGGAACTGAGAGGAAAGATCCTGTTGCATAAAGCTGCAGAGTGATCACTTATTGTAATGGGACTGGATGAGTGCAGCTTTGGAGAGTTGAGTGATCCAAATTCAGACGTTGAGATGAATTATAAACAAAATCAGTTGCTCATCATTAATGCTGTCCATCAGGTTTTCCCACTCGCAGAGCAGTCTCCTCAGGACGCCTTCATTTCCCCCGTTTGTCACCATAAGCTCAGACGTGTTGTTGTTAAGATGCAGTCAGAGGTTTTTTCCTGACTTCGGTTGCTGAGGTCCTCCATGTAACACTTTAATGAACTTCAAGAGATGAGCAAAGACTTAAGAATGTTTAGTGCATCCAGTTTCATTTAAAGGAACCTCAACTTGGATTTAAAGGAGAATCTTTGTGCAACTGGCCTCAGTCTCTGGATTCTACCTGTCATGTTACAGGAAACACTTTAACTGCTGCAGATGGAAACAGACACAAGTTGCTCTGTTAGCTGTGGAAACTTTTTACTCTGACTTCAGTGTTGTGATGTTTTTTTATTCATCTTTTAAAACGGAGCGTCTCTAACGTTTGACGACTGGGTGCCAGTTTAGGGAACTAACACTGGGGGCTGGCGTCGACGACAGAACGTAACTCCAGTGTCACTCTCACGGTGTCAGTAGCCTGCAGTTTTCACACGCTGTCATCCCTCACCTGACAGACGCTTGTTTGGGAGAGGGTACGAGCACAGAGGAATCTCATTTGAAACACATCATTGGTCAAATATTTCTGTGGACCAATCAGAGAGGAGAAAGATTCATAAACACTGAAGAGGAAAAACACTCACTGCACTTTAATATTTGAAGGGAAGACATCCTGCCGTCAGATCATACCCAACAACTCTGTGTTTACATTGTCCAATCATATCACAGAACATCACGACAGACGTCTCTTCTTCCCAGTGTTCTTTGAGGTTACGTATACACTCACACACACTCACACAAACATACACAGGTAAATGTTCTCAAACATTTTGGATCTGCAGCAGCTCAGGTTCAGCTCGACTGAGCGCAGAGTCTCAAAGAGTTCAAAGATCAACACCAAACTCTGGATCCGTTTTCAAACTCAACTATGTTTCAAACTCAGTGCAGATATTCATTGAGGTGCCACACTACTGCTCCAGTCGCCTTTAACATCTAACGTCCTGCAGGTTTTTAGAAGTCTTCAGCCTGAACTGCCTCCGTCACCGCTACTGTGGTTGTGATTCAAAGTCCTCGCACGACAAAATTAAAATGTTATTTTTTGTTAAACATTGCAGAGGTACAGACGAAGGATTGATGGAACATGTTGATGTCTGTAATGTTGGGGATGTACATGAGGATGAAGAAAGTCCAGTCTCTGAGGCCACTCAGCAGCCAGAGAGCAGTGACGCAGACACCAGAGTAACTCAAAAAGAAGGATTTCACAAAAACATCCACAAATTCACCAGGACAGTGAAGAACAGGTAGAATCTGTCAGGAACCACATCAAAGATGTTTTGAGCCTGTTGGAGCTGTAAAGAACCTAAAAGACCTGAACAGATTGATTGATTGATTGATTGATTGATTGATTGATTGATTGATTGATTGATTGAACAGTTAGTGTGTCAGATACATCGAAATGTAATAAAACCTGTCACATCATCAAAACAAATATGAGGAGTTCATACAGGACAAGTTCAGAAACCTGCCAGAATACTGACAGAACTGTTAGGTGTCCATCAGATCCCTCACAAATTAATCCACTGACAGGAACCGGATACAACCTTTAGAGATCTATCAAACCTTTTGACAGTTAACACAAGATAAAACAGCTGGAAGTGGTGATTTCAAGCTCAGAAGTTCAAAGCTTTTGATCTGGACCCGATCCGATGTGGTCTACATGTGAAAAAAAAAGAAAGCAGTGAGTTTTCCCTGCCTTTCTTTTGCGTATATAGAATAAAGGTTTTGAGTTCAATAAGAAAAATGCTACAGTAGAAATGGATAAAGTCAGGATTATGATCCCTGTCATATCGGAGGATGGGTTTCTTGCCCCTTTAAATACTGACTGAAAATCAGTTCGCCATGGCCGAATATGTGCCAGGCCCATGAACATGTTTGGAACTGGTGGCGCCACCTAGGCATCAATGTTAAAATACTTTTACACACATGGTTCAACATTGTTATAAAACATATCCTGCAAGTTTTGTCATGATGACAATTTCTGATTTATCTGATTTATCTGTCTAATTTGTGTTGTGCCACAGCCCTTTTTTTGCATTATTAGTACCCTCTAGTGGTCTATTTGAGTGAAACTTTCAAGTTATGTTCCAGGTACTTATGTGGACACATCCTGCAAGTTTTATGATGATTTGCCCAACGATTGTGGAGTTATATCTATGTATGTGCTGAGCCACACCCCCTCTAAAGTTCAATGGTCAGTATCTACAAAATGCAACAAAATATCAATAAGGTTTTGATATGTTTTGTTAAGGTTGGTCCAACAATGATCCACAGAAAATTTGGTGCACAATGGACCAATGGTTTAGAAGGAGACGTCACAAATGTGTTTGTCAGAAAATTCAAAATCACAAAAAATCTCGTCAGATGAATCTTTATGGTTCTTGAGGCAAATTGATAGAGTGAGTATAATACTTGCAGTATTGAAGCTATGATTTTCAAAGTGGGCCTGTAGTTATAGCGCCCCCATCAGGATGGTTGGCCTCATTGTTATTGGGCAGCATTAGCACACAACTTCCAATCATTGGAGAAATTTTCATGTCTACAATAAACCATCTCACACGAGTCTGTAAGAAAAATAATAATACATCTGCGCAAAAACAACAACAATATGGTTTCAGCCCTTCAAGCTAGAGCCTCTAATTATAGGAACATTTAGGAACCTTTATCTAGACCCTTAGAAAATTTACAGAGCCCGTCACATTATGATATAACATGTTTTGAAAGCTAAAGAACCTAAAAGACCAACCTTCAGACAAATAAGAGACATGTAACAATATTCTGGAACCTCTGATGTTGCAAAACAACTTGAAGTTCATCTGAAATTTTAGAAAAATTCTAAGAACCTTGCACATTATTCAGGAACTTATGGGAACCTTTAGAACTCCATCAACTGTCAGAACCTGTTACAACCTTCAGATGTTTATCTAAACCTTTAGACGTACAACAAAAATCCTAAGAACCTGTCAGAACCCAGCAGAACCCTTACAAGTTTATCCAAACCCTTGGAACAATGACAGTAACCCACTGGAAACTTTAGGAAACCACCAGAACTGGCAAGAAGCTGTGGAATCCTCCAGGAACCTTTGGGATCCATTAAAGTTGTTAGATCTTTAAAGAACATGAAAGAACTACACAGGGTCCTGCAGAACATTTATTAATCTGCATTTATAATCCTGTCAGATCATCAAAAACACCTTTTAGAACTAGGAGTTCAACCTAATCTCAGAAGCCTCTCAGCACTGGTACATGTCCTTTAGAACTTTAAGGAATGCATCAACTGTTAGGAACCTGTTAGAACCTTTAGACATCTACTGAACCTCAGAAGTGATAGGAACCTGTTAGCATATGCAGGAACCTATTGGTACCTTTAAAAATCCATCAGAACCGTCCGTAAAGTAACTGTCAGAACCTTTAGACATCTACCAAACCTTCAGACAAATAACAGAAATGACAGGAACACGTCAGATTATGCAGGAACCTATTGGTGCCTGTAGAAACCCATCAGAACTGTTAGAACCTTTCAGAAGCAGAACTTTTAGAAGCCCTTTATGTGGCAGTAGGCCTCCAGTGAGGAGAAGATAATGTACATTAACCATAGGCTGAAGAACAGGCAGGTTGTGAGGATCTTGGGGATTCTGGGTCCGCCGAGCTCCCCGCCGATCTCGGGCCGGCGGCGGTACACGAGGACGCCGATGCAGATGAAGGCAAAGATGGTGAAGAGTGTGACAGAGAAGGCCAGCGTGCCCGGGTCGACCTTGAACACCTGGCCCTTGGAGTAGTGGTAAATGGCAGCAATGGACCAGGCAACGCCAATACCAAGAAAGACGTTGACAGCGTTACTTCCTGTCACGTTGCCGATGGAGGCGTCGGCGTATTGGTCCTGGATGGCTGCCACTTTACTGGCAAAGGTGTCTGAGGAGAGAGAAAGTGAAGGAGATGATTGATCAAGCTGCTGTTTATCTGCTGTGTTGGTAAGTTCAAGAAGAAGTTTCTATGAAACTGGAGGAGATAATAACCCTGATGATGTCATAGTGATGTCATCAGGCTCATGTCAGCTATAGGTTAGGTTGGTCTTGTTAATTTGAAACATCTTGTTATAAAGTGAATATACCTTGTAAAAAAACATGAATAACATCTTTTTATAGCAAGACACTTTTCATGTTATCACCTGCTACTGATTTATTTTCTGTATTCTATATATTCTATATTCAGCTCTGTATTAAATATATTTGACTTCATCTACTAAATAAAAGAAATTACAAGGATTCCTCTGCGTGCAGGTACCATAGTTTGGGAACCAGTGATGTAGCAGGTACATATAAACTCAATGTGGTTAACGTGTGGTTATGTTTAGGCACAAAAACCACTTAGTTATGGTTCAGAAAAGATCATGTTTTGGAATAAAAGACCCATTTTTGACGCACAGCCTCCGCTGTTCTGACTGAAAAAAAGACAAACTGTTGTCGTTAGTTGGTGTCGAACAGTGGTCGAAGGTTCACAGGCATCTCTCCAAGGTGTCACACTATCCCTCATCCCCTCCACCTCCTGATGACAAAGTCAGCTCATAAACTACATCAGTTTAAAAACTTTAATATGGTATATTATATTAAATGTGAAAATGCAACTGTTTTTTGCAGAAACGTATAAAGCCGGCATTTTCCTCTGGTGACTGAGCTCCGAAACAACAACTACACCCAAATTAATAATCATGCCTTCGCTGCCATCTGGTGGTTGCTGCATGCAGTGTCCAATATCACTGATTCACATTGAGTCAGAGAGCCACAGCTTTAGACATACGCATGTGCGAGCTGGATGGGGTGGGATATCTGTCAATAATTTTTTGATTAGGCCAATCAGAGGCTCACAATCCTCTGTCAGTCAAAAACGTATCCGTTTTTAATTCAGCCAATCATTTCACAGAGTTGGGAGTAGTCAACATTTAAACTAGCAGGCTATGCTAGCACTAGCTAGCATCTGCGTATCTATTCCCTGATCATAACCAAATATAGTAAACTTGAACCACTGCTCATTTTGGAAGGGCCACCGCAAGAAAGCGTGCTCATTGTTTCAATATCAAAACATACAATGGATTATAGTACAATGGATTTATATATATATGTAAAGTTTGTCTATTTCCATTTCAAATGTTGACCAAAACGTTGCCATCCGCTGATACTATGTCAAGGGTTAATGTTAGAGTGGATGGTCTGTAGGGACAAGTCCACCTGTCAGGAGGGTAGGGGCACAAAACCCCCGGGAAAAGCATGAGAAAGTCCTCGTCCCCACATCCAGGGGTGTGTGGATGCTGAAGGGAGAGCTGAAGGACCCCACTGAGGTCCCACCCTCCATCTGGTTGTCCTAGTGGAGGAGCAGATCACAGCCAGACCGTGTCGGGGCTCAGAGCCAGGATGTCGCCATAATTTTCCCCTGGGATTGCGTGTCCGTGTCCTCCAGACGGGTGGACTTGTCCCTCTGGATCCTCCATTTTAGCACCAATTCAAGTCAAAGTATCAACAGACTGCAACATTTTTGATCAACATTTTTAAAGTGGAAACAGAAAACTTTTCAGCAATATCTATGATCCATGGTACGTTTAATAAGCTAAACAGAGAACATGTTTCTTTGTGGTGGTCCTCCTAAAATGAACCGTGGTGAAAGTTCCTATATGCTGTAATGATCCATGATCGAGAAGTTGAGTTAAGCAGATAGTGTTAGCTAGCAAGCTTCACTTGCTTTGTAGGTAGCGAGCTTGTGTGCCAGCTGGTGGAAAAGTTTTCTAATTCCTCTTTAAACAAGCAATTCCAAATGCAAGAACAACGCTATTTTTACAATAGCAATCTTAAAATCTATTTAGCAATCTCTGTCCATACAAACATAAAACTTGAGCATGTGCTTTGTGCTCTATGATTCAATTGTTTGAGTCATATTTCTTAGAGGGAGAATTTTCTGTTCCTGTTCAGCTGCACTGATGTGTGGGGTGCCACAGGGATCTACTCTTGGTCCTATTTTGTTTTCACTTTATATGCTTCCATTAGGACGCATTATCAGTTATTTAAAAGGGGTATCCTCCCACTGTTACACTGATGACACCCATATCTACTTGTCCTTTAAGCTAGAAAATGTTAGCTGTCAAGCGCTTTAACAGAATGCTCTACTGCTGTTAAAAACCAATATAAAATCTTCAGCGAGAACTCGAGGCATCTCATAGCTCGTATTTTAACTGGGACAAATCATAGGTCACACATCACCCCAATTCTCGCCTCCCTCCACTGGTCACCAGTTAACTTCAGAACTGATCTTCAGATTTTATTAATACATTTTAAAGCTCAGCATGGTTTAGCTCCCACTTATATAACTGAGCTTCTGACTACCTGTGCTCCAAGTCGTGACCTGAGATCCCATAACCTACCCTCACTAGTCCCTCAGTCAAGGCTGGTAAGTAAAGGTGACCTGGCTTTTGCCACCAAGACCCGGAGGCTCTGGAGTTCTCTGCCTGAGGAGATGAGGTGTGCCAGCACATTACCCGTTTTTAAATCATTGCTTAAAACATATTTTGATAGGAGAGTTTCCCCTTTAATGCATTTCGCTTTTGATATTTTGGTGTAGAGATATTTTTTTCTTAGAAGCTTTTATCTCGACAGCACCTGTGGACTGAATGTACTGCACTGTAAGTCAAAGTGAGGACAGTGGAACAGGTGTGTATCAGACCTGGTACAGATGTGCCCAAAGCTACAAACACCACAGCAGTGACAGAGTCTTTGAGACCGACGGTGCAGCCAAAATGTGATGCCAGGTCGCCGATGACGGCCGTCAGTATGCCGATGACGGAGATGGAGACGCAGAAGCAGGCCCAACCGTTCCAGTAGTCGGTTGGAGGAACGAAGGCAAACAGAAGCTTCCAGAAGACGGTGAGGAAGTGCATGACATAGTCAAAACAGGAGGGCAGCTTCTCCTCGCCACATTCATCGTCATCATCATCACCTGGGCAGGAGAGGGAGGCAGAGCCAGGAGTCAACACCAAGTCACACGTAAGGCCAGGTCGGATTAATCTTTATTTCTATGCATGTTAAACATGGAACCTGTTTTCTTTGCTTCACTCTCAGCTGGCCTCATTTGTACAACTCGTGGAACTACAAGCTGCAACACGAAACCACAACTTCAAACTGGAGCCTGAGATCGTCTCGGGTCAGGTTCTTACCAGAGCTGACTGTGATGGCCTCCACAAACTGCTCCCTCCAGCTGTTTGTCCCGATCACCAGGGCCAGGTTGGTCTTCTTCAGGAGTTTGTCCACAGTGCTCTGAGAGACAACAGGTCACAGGTCACCACACAGTCAGTCAGGAAGGCTGAACATTGAATGTTCCTGCTGATCTTTTCACAAATCATCAGTTTGGTTGCACATCTGATGATCAATCTGAAAACTGATGTCACGCTTTACATTTGACTATGTGTTCATTTTAATCTTTCAATTATGACATCACTGGAACAGAAACTGATCCCACCTTGAACTCGTACGACTCCTCAATGATGACCTCCAGTTTGATGTGCTCACCCAGCGTCGGTCTGCCCATCTCCGCGATCCGCCTCTCCTCCTCCTCCTTCTTGGTCAAAACCTCCTCGGCCCCCTCCTCTGAGACAGAGGGAGAGTTTGATGGTGAGACTTTCATCACTGACACTTCACAGTCAACAAAGATAAGAACAACACAACAGGAGTGAGGTGGATGGATGATGGCTTCACAGACAGGTGGAGAAGGTTGTGGTTGAACCTCATGTGACCCTGCGTCCTCATATTTCACATTTTGGGTTTACTGCACCTTAAACTTAATTCTCAGACCAGACACCTTTGGGGACACTTTTTTTGTGTGGTAGCAGAGGCACGACACACTTGAATGTAAAAACAAGATGACAGTCATCTCTGCAAATTCAGTCTGCTGCCGATCCCGACGCAAAAGTGAACAAGGTCCAAAACCTGATCAGACTTTATAGTTAAAACTTGTTTGTTTATGATTAATAACGTTTAGTTTGATATGAAAACAAATCTGACCAATTAAAGCAAGATAAGAAACTGTTAATAAAGAAGTACTCGTTTGAGGACACTGGGACAGATGGTTGAATGACAGATGGACAAACTGATGGATGGATGAAGATGGACAGGTGGTGGACGTACAGACAGATGGATGTACCTGTGATGTTGATGACGGTGGACGGGGCGGGATGGTCTCGTCCCTGGACCTTCCTGTAGATGTCTTTGCCTGAACAGGTGGACAGAAACTGATTCTACTGAAAGCAGAAACCTCACAATCCTGCTGTCAACAACAACAACAACAACAACAACAACAACAACAACAGTAACAACAACTTTAAAAAATGACCACTTAAAGGAAAAGCTGTGTATAACCCAGGTGTTGTTTTTGTGACTGTGGCGTGTAACAGAGATGTTTATTCATGAAAGGACACTGACACTCTGCGCTCTGATGTCAGGAGTGATGTAATACTTCTATAAAGGGGAGGGGTTATGTCGAGGACGACTCCAGTGTGTCATTAAACTAGAATTTCAGGCCCAACCAAAAAATCCTGGACACAGAAATAATGAAAACAGTTGTGTTCACACTAAATGTTTCTCGCACAAGTTTGAAGGCCAGAACATTTTGTGTTGATTCTCTTCGTACGCACGTGAAATCGCTGAATCGATGAATGAACTTCCACCAGTATGTCCTCTGCTGTATACATCCCTGGAAAATCTCAATGCTGATTTGCTATCACGGTGCCAACTGGTCGCTGAAGTTCAGGTCTCATGAATAAATGTATGACGTAAAATCAGACTGCTCGCTTCATTAGCGCCGCTTAATTTGTGTATTTCACGTCACTCCCGCTGCGTCCATTGTGCTGCCTGGTGGGAATTCGCATCTAATCGCATCTTTACATGGACTGCACGTGTAATTTAATCGCCGGAATTGTTTTATTTGCGCCTGGTGTGAACACAACATGACTCCTGTTGTGCATCACAGAAGGTTGTGGGGAAATACTCCCGGTGAAAAACGACAGAGAGAAAAGCTTCTTACGAACTCAGCGTCCGGCTTTAATGTGAACAGGCAGGTTAAACACGTCTGAGCACGATCAGCTCCATTATAACACTGGCTCTTGCAAAGAGACTTCTCGCCACCTAGAGGCCAATAACAGATACAACATGTGTCCCAGAACAGCATATACGCATAACAGTATTTTCTTCTTATGTTAAGCCTTACTAGCTCACTTTTTCTTTTAAACGCCACAACTCCAGCGTTCATACGTTCTCATCTTTCATTTACTATCATGTAAAATGTGAGACTTTAACGAGCTTGTTTCAGACTGACTACAATACTAAAGTCCAGATTATGTTTGCTTTTATACAATTAAAGTTTTAAAATCAAGGAAATTTCACCACAGTGCTACATTATTATTTCATACAGAGCTGTTTTTGTTTTATATGCTGCTGAGGAGACACTCGGGTACGGCTCCATCAGTGTTCACAGTCAAACAGGATCAGACTTTATAATGTTAGATAAAAAATATTAAAATAACATAAAAGTATTATTTTAATTATTATAAACTCCTTTCTTGCTGGTTCAAAAAAAGGCACCGTACACTGAATTTTGTGAAGCATTACATCCTGACGGGATATATTTCCTTCATATCTCTGCTGCAGTTTGTTGCAGACGAGTCACGAGTGGATTTTTAAGACTTGTATTATCTGAATGTTTTGTGTGTATTTATGTTTCTGCCCTTACACCTCAGTTTGAGGATGAAGTGGTGAGCAGCGCCATGTGTCATCCACCTCAGAGCATCACTGTGGACTCTTTGTATCTCTACAGTCGGCTGTTTAGGCTCCACTGAACTGAACGACAGGATTTTATCGAAACAAAAACAAATGGCGCACCCGCCCCCTGATTCAGATCAGCTCCAAACTTAATGAGCTCTTTCTCCGCCCTCTCATTATGTTTCATTAAAAATCAGGCTGCTCATTTCTCTTATATCCTGCCGACAAACAAACGGAGCCATAAACACGTCCGCGATGGCAAAGGCAATAATAACATGTAATCTGAGATGATGAGGTCAGAGGTCAAGTAGGAGCATCATCACACCACAGGCTCTGTGGGGTCAGCAGGGGGTGACGTGCAGTGTTAATGCCTTCAGAGGAAACCTGGAGCCAATGACAACCAGCCAATCACAGCTCAGCAGGGCAGGACCAGGCAGAACATGCTTGGAAATAAAGCGTAGCATTAGCCTGGTGAGCTCGCAGTCAGAGAAGGAGGAAAAACGCTCATAGGGGAGCTTCTTTAAAACTGCAGATGATTGGATAGAAGGCCACAGAGTGGAGATATTCTGACTTTGAGACCTGGATACAAACACTGTAGAAGTTATAATCATCAACTCATCTCTGCAGAGACACACTGAGCGGGGGTGTAGTAGCTGGAGGTGGGCGAAGGTGCAGGTGAGCAGCTCTGCAGGACGACTGAGACGCACTGGTTTGTTGGATCTTTTTTTACTGCAGTGTGTTTAACAGTCAAGCTAATGTTGGTTTGCCTCCTCAGTGCGGTTCGTTTGGGCGGGCGTGACCACAGCAGTCGCACTCAGGTGCACACCTGAACAGACCTTCTTGAAGAGGTGGTCTCGGTCCGGTTACAAATGAACTCTGGTGTGGTTTGTTTGTGGTGAGGACGCCCCCAGCCCTACCAACCTACTTCCTGTGCACAGGAGTCCATACAGCGCTGTTGAAAACCAAGGCTTTTCTTACACGCTAAAAAACACATGAACCCAGGTATGTGACTCCGCCCCCTCACAGCCGTACCCAAGCTCTACAGAGAAGTGAAGCACAAAGCTGAGGAACCTTTGAGTGCAGCAGGAAGGGCGGAGTTAACCTGTGACACATGGACTTCAAGCTCAGAGGATTCATATGTGACTATAACAAGACATTATCTGACAGACAGGAGACACTGTCTCACGTTGCCCTGTAGGCCTGTTAAGTGATCCATCTATGTGTACAATGCCAACATTTTCTTCTGGCTACTGGGCTGGACATGGATGAGTTCCAGAACGACTCTGCTCTTTAGTTAAAAACATAAAACACCCAAAAAGAATATTTTCACTTTGACTTCACAGAGTTATTCTGGCTTCAGTCTGGAGCTCTGACAGGAGAGAGTAAATATCTACATGCTGACTGCAGACAAGAGAGCACAGTTTACAGAGGAGGCTCCCATATGGAAGCAAATAACAGCCTGAATGATTTCAATCTTTTATCAACCACTGAAACATTACTGTGAAATTCAATTGTAACTGAATTCTCAATGTTGACATTTACATCATGTGTTGCACTGAAATTTTTCACGAAACAGCTTTTTAAAGTCCAGTTCAGACCAAAGATTCACGACGACATGAATCTGTTTTAGATTGTCACAGAGAAAAGTGTCAGAGGTGTGAACTGGTCAGTCTGAGCTCAACTCAAGCCGGCTGATGATGTCACCTGACACTCAGCTGGTCAAATGGCCAGCGGCTGGTGTTTTGGTGGTGCAGTGGTTAGTACTGTTGCCTCATAGCAAGAGGGTTCCTGGATTGAACTCTGAGGTGGGAGAGCCTTTCTGTGTGTTCTCCCTGTGTCAGCGTGGGTTTCCTCCAGATGCACTGACATGTTCTCCCCGTGTCAGCGTGGGTTTCCTCCAGGTGCTCCCACATGTTCTCCCTGTGTCAGCGTGGGTTTCCTCCAGATGCACTGACATGTTCTCCCTGTGTCAGCGTGGGTTTCCTCCAGGTGCTCCGACATGTTCTCCCTGTGTCAGCGTGGGTTTCCTCCAGGTGCTCCCACATGTTCTCCCCGTGTCAGCGTGGGTTTCCTCCAGATGCACTGACATGTTCTCCCTGTGTCAGCGTGGGTTTCCTCCAGGTGCTCCGACATGTTCTCCCCGTGTCAGCGTGGGTTTCCTCCAGGTGCTCTGACATGTTCTCCCTGTGTCAGCGTGGGTTTCCTCCAGGTGCTCCCACATGTTCTCCCTGTGTCAGCGTGGGTTTCCTCCAGGTGCTCCGACATGTTCTCCCTGTGAGCGTGGGTTTCCTCCAGGTGCTCTGACATGTTCTCCCTGTGTCAGCGTGGGTTTCCTCCAGATGCACTGACATGTTCTCCCCGTGTCAGCGTGGGTTTCCTCCAGATGCTGACATGTTCTCCCTGTGTCAGCGTGGGTTTCCTCCAGGTGCTCCCACATGTTCTCCCTGTGTCAGCGTGGGTTTCCTCCAGGTGCACTGACATGTTCTCCCTGTGTCAGCGTGGGTTTCCTCCAGGTGCTCCGACATGTTCTCCCTGTGTCAGCGTGGGTTTCCTCCAGGTGCCCACATGTTCTCCCCGTGTCAGCGTGGGTTTCCTCCAGGTGCTCCCACATGTTCTCCCTGTGTCAGCGTGGGTTTCCTCCAGGTGCACTGACATGTTCTCCCTGTGTCAGCGTGGGTTTCCTCCAGGTGCTCCGACATGTTCTCCCTGTGTCAGCGTGGGTTTCCTCCAGGTGCTCCCACATGTTCTCCCTGTGTCAGCGTGGGTTTCCTCCAGGTGCTCTGACATGTTCTCCCTGTGTCAGCGTGGGTTTCCTCCAGGTGCTCCGACATGTTCTCCCCGTGTCAGCGTGGGTTTCCTCCAGGTGCTCTGACATGTTCTCCCTGTGTCAGCGTGGGTTTCCTCCAGGTGCTCTGACATGTTCTCCCGTGTCAGCGTGGGTTTCCTCCAGGTGCTCTGACATGTTCTCCCCGTGTCAGCGTGGGTTTCCTCCAGATGCACTGACATGTTCTCCCTGTGTCAGCGTGGGTTTCCTCCAGGTGCTCCGACATGTTCTCCCCGTGTCAGCGTGGGTTTCCTCCAGGTGCTCCGACATGTTCTCCCTGTGTCAGCGTGGGTTTCCTCCAGGTGCTCTGACATGTTCTCCCTGTGTCAGCGTGGGTTTCCTCCAGATGCACTGACATGTTCTCCCTGTGTCAGCGTGGGTTTCCTCCAGGTGCACTGACATGTTCTCCCCGTGTCAGCGTGGGTTTCCTCCAGGTGCTCCCACATGTTTTCCCTGTGTCAGCGTGGGTTTCCTCCAGGTGCTCCCACATGTTCTCCCTGTGTCAGCGTGGGTTTCCTCCAGGTGCACTGACATGTTCTCCCCGTGTCAGCGTGGGTTTCCTCCAGGTGCTCCCACATGTTCTCCTGTCAGCGTGGGTTTCCTCCAGGTGCTCTGACATGTTCTCCCTGTGTCAGCGTGGGTTTCCTCCAGGTGCACTGACATGTTCTCCCTGTGTCAGCGTGGGTTTCCTCCAGGTGCTCCCACATGTTCTCCCTGTGTCAGCGTGGGTTTCCTCCAGGTGCACTGACATGTTCTCCCCGTGTCAGCGTGGGTTTCCTCCAGGTGCTCTGACATGTTCTCCCTGTGTCAGTGGGTTTCCTCCAGGTGCTCTGACATGTCCCCTGTGTCAGCGTGGGTTTCCTCCAGGTGCACTGACATGTTCTCCCTGTGTCAGTGGGTTTCCTCCAGGTGCTCCGACATGTTCTCCCTGTGTCAGCGTGGGTTTCCTCCAGGTGCTCCCACATGTTCTCCCTGTGTCAGCGTGGGTTTCCTCCAGATGCTGACATGTTCTCCCTGTGTCAGCGTGGGTTTCCTCCAGGTGCTCCGACATGTTCTCCCGTGTCAGCGTGGGTTTCCTCCAGGTGCTCGACATGTTCCCCTGTGTCAGCGTGGGTTTCCTCCAGGTGCTCCGACATGTTCTCCCCGTGTCAGCGTGGGTTTCCTCCAGATGCACTGACATGTTCTCCTGTGTCAGCGTGGTTTCCTCCAGGTGCTCTGACATGTTCTCCCTGTGTCAGCGTGGGTTTCCTCCAGGTGCACTGACATGTTCTCCCTGTGTCAGCGTGGGTTTCCTCCAGGTGCTCCCACATGTTCTCCCCGTGTCAGCGTGGGTTTCCTCCAGGTGCTCCCACATGTTTTCCCTGTGTCAGCGTGGGTTTCCTCCAGGTGCTCCCACATGTTCTCCCCGTGTCAGCGTGGGTTTCCTCCAGGTGCTCCCACATGTTCTCCCTGTGTCAGCGTGGGTTTCCTCCAGGTGCTCCCACATGTTTCCCTGTGTCAGCGTGGTTTCCTCCAGGTGCACTGACATGTTCTCCTGTGTCAGCGTGGGTTTCCTCCAGGTGCTCCGACATGTTCTCCCCGTGTCAGCGTGGGTTTCCTCCAGGTGCTCTGACATGTTCTCCCTGTGTCAGCGTGGGTTTCCTCCAGGTGCTCTGACATGTTCTCCCTGTGTCAGTGTGGGTTTCCTCCAGGTGCTCTGACATGTCCTCCCTGTGTCAGTGTGGGTTTCCTCCAGGTGCTCTGACATGTTCTCCCTGTGTCAGTGTGGGTTTCCTCCAGGTGCTCTGACATGTTCTCCCTGTGTCAGCTTGGGTTTCCTCCAGGTGCTCTGACATGTTCTCCCTGTGTCAGCGTGGGTTTCCTCCAGGTGCTCCCACATGTTCTCCCTGTGTCAGCGTGGGTTTCCTCCAGGTGCTCCGACATGTTCTCCCTGTGTCAGCGTGGGTTTCCTCCAGGTGCTCCGACATGTTCTCCCTGTGTCAGCGTGGGTTTCCTCCAGGTGCTCCGACATGTTCTCCCTGTGTCAGTGACTGCTGGCTACATGTGCTTATACCCCACCCACACACACACACTCATTGACTGACTGTGCAGAAGTACAGAGAGTTGTTGACTAGAGATGATACACCGTCTCATTGTGGTCACTCCCTGTGAATTGGTAGCTTTTAACAATGTTACAGAACGGAGCGTTGACAGTAGGTGTTTGTTTCAACTCGTCTGGTCGTGAATCTTTGGTCAGAACTGGACTTTCAGGTTTCAGTGAAAGTTGTGAAGAGAAATCAAACTCAATGTCAGAGACAAATGTTTCATCATCTACAAATAAAATCAAGATTTACAGATGTGTACAACATGTATTCACAAACACCATAAACAACCCAAATCACCGTACACATTCTTGTACTTATTTTTTTAAATTTATGTTTGTGAAGCTCACATTTGTCGCCAATAATGAGACTGATTTGTGTCCATACATGAGACGCCTGCTCTCAGCTCTGATCCTGCAGGGCTCTGTGTGGGCCATGTTAATGTGATCTGCCTCCACAGAGTGAGAGATGAGAGGTTTCAGTGTCACATTAAAGTGCTGCATCTCTGGTTTTGTCTGTGTTGTTGCTCAAAGTGTCGAAACACTTTAAAGCAAACGTTCACACCACTGAGAGGCGTCTTACCATACAGCTGTTTCTCTGGTGAGAGGCCAAAAAGGATAAATGAACTCAGATTAACAGGAAACGTTCCCACATTATGTCGTTACAAAGGAGTCAATGTAAAGACAGAGTTCACCTACCTGTTCTCACGAATCCACCTGAAAGGTTAGAAAAAGGAAACAAGGAGTCAAAGTTTGTTCAGATTTTTCTCTCATTCTTTGCTTAATGAAGCTCCAGTGTGTCAGATTCAGGATGATTTAGTGACGTCTAGACCGCAGATTGTGACCAGCTGAAACTTCTCCTGGTTAGAATTCCTTCAGTGTTCATTGTTCAGGAGCTGAATTATCCTCAGAGGTCTCAGACCAGCTGATTTACACCAGGATAAACTCTGAATAAAGACGTTTCACGTTACAACAATCTGTATTTTTACGACGCTCTTGTTGAGGAGGGGCGGCTAACTATGGCGGCCGACACAAAAATGTGAATGTGTCCATCTAAAGCTGGTGTTTGCTTTGTCTGTTCTGGGCTACCGTAGAAACTAACACGGTCTCATCCCAACTCTTCAAATACTGTCGCTCTGTCAGTGGACCTACACATCTAAATATGCTGTCTCAATATCCCGCTGCGTCAGTTTTGGACACTCGGGGACAGCGTGTCAATTACAACATGTCCTCACTGTGACCTTGTCACATGTCCACATTTGGTCATTGACACCGTGTCAACTTGAGCCTGTTACACGCTCTGTGTCTTTGCAAAATAAACGTCTGTTCTCACAGGAAATGTTCAGTTTCTGCTCGTTGCAGACAACCTGTGCTCCAAAATAAATTTACAACAGCAGTAAAACACTTTGTTTATTTCCTTCGGTTTAGGCAACAAAATCATGTGGCTAGGTTTAGAAAAAAACGTCATGATTTGGCTTAAAACTCACACGGGAAACAAACAGCAGGCTCCTGGGTGGAAGTCTGGAGTTTGTTTGACCCGCACACCTCCCCTCCCGTACAGCCTTTGTTGCTTTGCATGTTACTTACTGGTGGAGTTACAAAGTGGTGCATGTCACACCTCTGTGAAAGGTGCCTCTGTGTGTTGCGTCTGACAGCGACGGTGTTTGACAGATTGGGATGAAAACGAGCTGGCAGCAATGTGCAACATGACGATCTCCATAGACGAGGACCTGCTTCCTACGTAGGTATAAACATCTGATTTTAAAGTAAAGGAAACAGGACTCTTATTTTCAGGTGATTTCACACTGAAGAAAACGCACTGATTAGATCATATTCACTTTTAATCCAACACACTGGAGCTGTAGCAGAGACATCCAGAGAAAACATTTCAGTCACACAACATGATGAAGTCAGACAGAATGACGGACAGACAGCAGGACAGAAGAGGGAAACATGAGAGCAGCTTACCGACTTCCTGAAGCAACACAGCTGAAGAGAAGAAACAGAGGAAAGAAACATTAAGCAGAGAAACAAGAGAAGCGACGCTGAGGTCTCCTGATGAAGCCCACTTCACTTTGTTCTCATTTAAAATCATCTTTTATCGTCTCTCTCACAAAGTCCTTTGTAGCTGAACATGACTGAACTATGGATCCAGAATAAACCTGTCTGTTATCAGTGTGAAACAAAAGAGACGGATACATGTCAAATCATCTCCGTCTGAACTTCAACACGTGTGACTGTAAGAAAACACGTCACTGTTAAACACTGTTAACATGCTGATGTCACAGGACCATGTTCAGTGTTAATCTGGTGACGAACATCCAAACCCAAACTCTGTGAGATGAATACAGACACGGCTAGGGACAAGACGACAGCAGGGACACCTGTCCTCACCTGTCCTCACCTGGTCTCACCCGTCCTCACCTGTCCTCACCTGTGCTCACCTGGTCTCACCTGTCCTCACCTGTGCTCACCTGGTCTCACCTGTCCTCACCTGTGCTCACCTGGTCTCACCCGTCCTCACCTGTCCTCACCTGTGCTCACCTGGTCTCACCTGTCCTCACCTGTGCTCACCTGGTCTCACCTGTCCTCACCTGTGCTCACCTGGTCTCACCCGTCCTCACCTGTGCTCACCTGGTCTCACCCGTCCTCACTTGGTCTCACCTGTCCTCTCATATTAAACTTATTTCCACCCATCCTAAGATGTCAGACCTGTCCTAAACTGTCCCGCCATGGTCCAAGCAGTGAAAGCATCCAATCACAGGCTCAGGTTTGGTCTGAACCAATCAGGACTCATCATGAAAACCTTCCATCAACAGCTCTGACCAATCAGAGGCCAGCTGAGTGAAGGAGGAGCAGAGCGACAGCTGCAGGAGCAAACCGAACAAAAAGCAGGATAAAGAGCGCCTGAAGGCAGATGAAGGAAAGGTCAAAGGTCATCAGAGTGGTCAAGGTGCGTCTCCACACCTGTCCATCTCCTCTTGTTCCAATATGGCTGCTGCAGCTCTATGTAGAAGCTGGCCTGCTTATCGTACTCGTCGTGGTCAATTATTCTAACGGCTATGGTCTTCCTGCGGACGAAAGACAACAGCGGGAGGGAGGGTCAGAGGTCACGGCTCATGCAACACACATTCAGACACACTCATAGAGGCTGAGAGATGCAGTGTGACAGGATTCCATCGTCTGAGTCACCGTGGCAACGCCGTGGCAACAGGGATGGGGAGGAGATGACCTCACCTCATCGGGCCTGCAGGGAGGAGGGATCAGACTCTGAGGTTAAAGTCACAATGAAAGACATAACACGGTCTCACCTCAGCAGCCTTCGCATCATCATCATAATCATCATCATCTTCATCATCACCACCTCACCCAAACCACCGAAATGAAAGCGTTTTCCCCATGAGAGCTGCCAGAGGAGGAGGAGGAGGTATGTTTGGAAGTAAAAGTTTGAGCTCTGAGTCTTGACGGGACATGAACCTGTCCAACCTTAGAAGGACATATCTACCTTAGAAACGTTCTGGTTCTTTGATATAAAAAGCTGCGAAGGATCATCACGGTAACATTCAAACCTCCAAATTCCAATTAAACATTTATTTTCTGCTTGTTTTATCTTTTTTTATTTACAGGCAGAGTCACTGCATGTCAGTCATGACACATGTTGTTAGTTTCAGAATAACCCAGCTGCCAGTGAACATCAGTATGATGTCAGACAGACGCTGCTCTCCTACATCAGACGCTACATTTTGGGTGGTTTGAAAATCCAACCTGGTCTCCCTCTGACATAAACAGTGTCTGGTCAGTGACATCTAGTGTCAAACACTAACAAACAACAACAGCACCCGGCGGTGTTCTTTTTTCCTAAACTCAACCACGTGTGTGTGTGTGTTGGCTAAACGTGATCACGTGTGTGTGTGTTGGCTAAACGTAACCATATGTGTGTGTTGGCTAAACGTAACCACGTGTGTGTGTGTTGGCTAAACGTAACCACGTGTGTGTGTGTTGGCTAAACATAACCACGTGTGTGTGTTGGCTAAACGTGACCACGTGTGTGTTAGCTAAACCCAACCACGTGTGTGTGTGTTGGCTAAACGTGACCACGTGTGTGTGTGTTGGCTAAACGTGACCACGTGTGTGTGTTAGCTAAACCCAACCACGTGTGTGTGTGTCGGCTAAACATAACCACGTGTGTGTGTGTTGGCTAAACGTAACCACGTGTGTGTGTGTTGGCTAAACGTGACCACATGTGTGTGTGTTGGCTAAACGTAACCACGTGTGTGTGTGTTGGCTAAACGTGACCACGTGTGTGTGTTAGCTAAACCCAACCACGTGTGTGTGTGTTGGCTAAACATAACCACGTGTGTGTGTTGGCTAAACGTGACCACATGTGTGTGTGTTGGCTAAACGTAACCACATGAGTGTGCTGGCTAAATGTAACCACGTGTGTGTGTTGGCTAAACATGACCACATGTGTGTGTGTTGGCTAAACGTAACCATGTGAGTGTGTTGGCTAAACGTAACCACGTGTGTGTGTTGGCTAAACGTAACCATGTGTGTGTGTTGGCTAAATGTAACCACGTGTGTGTGTTGGCTAAACGTGACCACATGTGTGTGTGTTGGCTAAACGTAACCACGTGTGTGTGTTGGCTAAACGTAACCACGTGTGTGTGTGTGTTGGCTAAACATAACCACGTGTGTGTGTTGGCTAAACGTAACCACGTGTGTGTGTTGGCTAAATGTAACCACGTGTGTGTTGGCTAAACGTAACCACGTGTGTGTGTGTGTTGGCTAAACGTAACCACGTGTGTGTGTTGGCTAAACGTAACCACGTGTGTGTGTTGGCTAAACGTAACCACGTGTGTGTGTGTTAGCTATCACAGGCTGAAGTTGACACGGCGTCCCAGAACGTCAACAACAAAGACAACCAGGGTACCTCGGACGTCATATGTGGATGTGGAAAGTCAATGATGGCGTTGGCATGAGACGTTTGGAAGAAGTTGCATTTCGGTTACTGAACAACACAACTTTAAACCAACAAAATATGAGCGTCATCTGTCGTCAGTTCTCTACATCAGACTGATGTCAGCGTTAGACGTGATCCTGATGTTGAATTTGATGTTTTGACCTAAACTCAACCAAATATTCATGCTGAACGATGTTGGTGGCAGCTGGGACGTTGCAATCAATTTGCTTTGTTGTACTGAAAATGTTTTAAGACACTTTAATTTCTAAAAAAAGTTTCATTCCAATTAAAATCGTTTTTGAACTTTGTCAGCGTCCCGCTCAAACATCTGGCTCAGAGGCAGAGCAGGTCGTCCAACAATCAGAAGATCAGTTTGAACATTGAATATCTTTACGTTGGACTGTGTTCAACTGTATTTACAAGTCACTGCGTTCTGTTTCTGTTCACGTTTTACACAGCCTCCCAACTTCTTCAGAATCATGGTTGTAAACAGGAAGCATAATGCTGCCAGTGTTTTATCTCACATTAGTTTCCATATAGTCGAACTGATTACTGTCAAAGTTTGCTAAATCATCTGTTGTTTGTTTGCGGGACTTGATGGATGTACAGACAGTCATCACTGTGACACTGAGGAAAACTTAGAAACATGAAGATTCTCAGGGAGGTTCTGCAGACTGTTTCTTTGTGAGTTCCAAGTGGATTTCTGGATGTTTATTCTGGATAGACATCAGATATACTGACAGTCACTCAGGAAGTGACAGTCACACTGAATCTCACAATAAATGTTCCATGTCTGTGTGTTTGCTATTCACTCAGTTACGACTCCTAGAGGAAGTATACAGAGTGTGCTGTGAGTTTTGTTGTTTTGTTTCTCTTCTCTGATTTTCATTGTGACTTTAACTCAAAGTCTGAATATCTACAACAGACTGTTTGTTAGTCATCTTCCCTGTGAGGTCTGGAGGTGAGTTTGAATTAACAGAGGTTAAAGGTCATTAGAAAGGTGGGCGGGGTTACAGGACAGGAAGGCGACACCCCCACCTTTCCTCTCACTCATCTCCAGCAGCCGAGGCTCCCCGAGCTCAAGGAAGAAGTTCTTGTTTTTCTCATATTCCTCATCATCAATTATATTGATCTGAACAGTTTTGCTGAAACAGAAGAAAAACAGACAGAAAGGTTGCAGAGGGAGAAGTGTGCAGATGCCGATAAAGAAAACAAGCTGAAATATCGCCGTGCTGATGACGGTCCAGGCAGATTTTAGAGGATGCTTGTTTCTTATTTAACTGACAGAAAGCAAGAATGAAGAATGAGAACAGAAACAAGAGAGCTGCAGCAGCGAGCGTCGCCGATACAAAGGTGGATGATGTCAGAGAGGTGGAGGTGGAGAGTGCAGGGCAACAACCACAACAGTTACAGAAACATTTCCTGAAAAAAAAAAAAGGTTATAAGCGTTAATGATGATCCGTACGTTCCTCTGTCAAAGCCATTGCTCCTGAAGAACAGACTTTAATCTGGAACACATATCGATCAGTTATAGGAAGAAGCCAAGATGGCGCCCAGTGATTTCAGGACAAGTTGTTCACTCGGAACATGTCAGAGATCTTTACGTCTCCAAAACCCTGCAGAAAACATCACAAACCTGATGTGGAAGAGCCAATCACAGACTCTGATGATGAGTTTCCAGTTCAGACCAGTTTGATTTGAGGTCAGTGATGACACAGTTACAAGTTTGATTGTTCTGCCTTTGAGTATTGGAGGCTTCACTGAGCTGCAGGCTACAGCAGCCCTCATTGGACACATCCACCATGTGTGTGTGTGTGTGTGTGTGTGTGTGTGTGTGTGTGTGTGTGTGTGTGCGCCGGCAGCGTGGAAACAGAAAATTGCCTCCATGTTTATTTGATGTCAGCAGATTGATGGTTTGGAGGGTTTGACTCTGTGATTCCAGGACGCGCCTTCGTGTCACAGTTTTAGGAAACTTGAAGCTTCATGTTCAGGACGACTTCAGTGAAACTGCTGAGAGAAATACTTCACCTTCAGAATGACTGTGTATTGATGAGGACGTTTACATCACAAAATATCCTGGTTTTTGTCCTTAATCTGAAAAAGACAGTGTTCCAACTGAGCTGTTTATGTGACTCTGTGTGCATGAGAGTAATCATCTCCACGCCTCACAGCGTCACTATCCTTGTTCACTCTTTAGTGACATCCCATAGTGATTATTGCAGCTCTGTCCTCTTCCTCACAAGTGTCTTAATAAACTCCAGTTGAGTGGTTCACCATTCACCATGAGACGGTGTATCATCTCTAGTCAACAACTCTCTGCACAGTCAGTCAGTGAGAGTGTGTGTGTGGGCGGGGCATAAGCACATACAGCCAGCAGCAGCAGCAGTGACCCACCGTGTGACACCGGCACACCGTGAGGACAGAAACAGAGGCTCTGTGGGGACGGAGCACCTGCTGCAGCCAACACGCCGTCTGTGGCCATTTTGACTTGACCAGCGGACTTCACTACAAGCTGATTGGCTGTTGAAACAGGTGACGGCCATTTGACCAGCTGAGTGTCAGGTGACACCATCAGCCGTCTTGAGTCCAGCTCAGACCGGCCAGTTCACACCTCTGACACTTTTCTCTGTGACGTTCTAAAACAGTTGAATCTCAGATCGTCCTCTGCACATCACCACCCGCCTGTCTGAGAGAACGTCTCTCAACAAACAGCTGGAGGGAGTTTGGTGATTTCACATCTACAGCCCATAATAACATCAAAACATTCAGAGAAGATAATCTCTGCATGAAAAGGACGAGACTGAAAACCAACACTGAATGTCTGTGACCTTTGACCCGTCAGACTGCACTGCATTACAAACAAACACGACTGTATAGAGAATATCACTACGTGGGCTCAGGAGCACTTTGGAAAACCATTGTCAGTAAACACATCGCTGCAGCCACCAATGACAGTTCAGACTCTACCAGGCTCCGCCCACTTCTCTGAGCGGCTAACACAAAGCAGCGTCATCGCCCTGCAGAGCCTCTGCTGGAGACTGTGCGTGCGTGAGCTGGAGAGGGTGCGGTATGTGTCAATCATTTTGTAATGTGGCCAGTCGGAGGTTCACAATCCCGTCAGTCAAAAACTTAACAGTTTTAATTCAGCCAATCATTTCACAGTAGTCAACATTTCAGTTAGCTAGTTATGCTTGCGCTAGCTAGCGTCTGTGCACTAACTCCCTGATCATGATGGAATATACTAACATCAAGCGCTGCTCATGTCAGAAGGACCACTGCGAGAAAATGTGCTCTTTGTTTCAATTATAGCACAATTAACCAACAATCAATCATAGTTTGTTTCTGGCTGCCAGCGTTAGCTAGCACAGTTAGCACAGCGAGCACGCTAGCTAAGTTAGCGGAAAAGTTTCGACTACAAAATGATAATTTAAACAAAGAACACGTTTCCTTGGAGTGATCCTCCCAAAATTAACTGTGGTGAAAGTTGCTATTTTCTTTATTGATCCATGATTAAGGAGCTGATAAGGACACAGCGTTAGCTAAAAGGCTAGTGCGCTAGGTCGTACAAAAGTTTCTATTTCTTCTTTATGCAAGTGTTTGTGAACACAAGGCTAACGTTATTTTTACAACAATCTAAAGTATGTATTTAGTGATCTGCGTCTGTTCAACATACAACTGAGAGTCTGGTGTGCGTGTGCCGAACACCAGACTCTCAGTTGTATGTTGTATGAGGACGTACTGTCCTCCAGGACCATACAGGTCGTTACCGGCTCAAAGTTCAACGCCAGCATCTGTGATGGGTGGAGGTGCATCATGGGTAACTTCCTGTCTGTGATGGATGGAGGTGCATCATGGGTAACTTCCTGTCTGTGATGGATGGAGGTGCATCATGGGTAACTTCCTGTCTGTGATGGATGGAAGTGCATCATGGGTAACTTCCTGTCTGTGATGGATGGAGGTGCATCATGGGTAACTTCCTGTCTGTGATGGATGGAGGTGCATCATGGGTAACTTCCTGTCTGTGATGGATGGAGGTGCATCATGGGTAACTTCCTGTCTGTGATGGGTGGAGGTGCATCATGGGTAACTTCCTGTCTGTGATGGATGGAGGTGCATCATGGGTAACTTCCCTGTCTGTGATGGATGGAGGTGCATCATGGGTAACTTCCTGTCTGTGATGGATGGAGGTGCATCATGGGTAACTTCCTGTCTGTGATGGATGGAGGTGCATCATGGGTAACTTCCTGTCTGTGATGATGGAGGTGCATCATGGGTAACTTCCTGTGTGTGATGGATGGTGCATCATGGTAACTTCCTGTCTGTGATGGATGGAGGTGCATCATGGGTAACTTCCTGTCTGTGATGGATGGAAGTGCATCATGGGTAACTTCCTGTCTGTGATGGATGGAAGTGCATCATGGGTAACTTCCTGTCTGTGAAGGCTCCATAAATGCTGAAAGGTCCATCCAGGTCTTGGATCAACATATGCTGCCATCCAGACGCCGTCTCTTTCAGGGACGTCCCGTCTTCCTCCAGCGAGACAATGAGACACGGTGTGACGTGTTCCAACAGCGTGTCTCCGTAGTGACAGAGTGCAGGTACCAGACTGACCTGCCTGCAGTTCACACTTTACCAGACAAGTCCATCCATAAACTGCAACTGGTTCAAAACTCTGCCGCCAGAATTATTTCCAGAAGTCTTCTGGTCATATTACACTTGTCCACCGCATCTCTTATAAAATCCTTCTTCTCACCTTCACGGCCATCAACAACCTGCCCCTCAGTATCCTGCTGAGCTCCTTCACATTAACATACCGAGGCTCCCGCTCGTTCATCCACCACGCGGTCGAGAGCCTTCAGCCGCTCGCCCCCCACACGCCTCTGGAACTCTGTACCGCAGCACATAAAACACTCGGACTCTGTCACCTCCTTCAAATCCCGCCTCAAAACTCACCTGTTCACCTGACTTCACTGTTGCACTACTGCTGTTTTATGTTTTGCGTTTTTTGACTGTCATGTTTTATTTTTATTTTTTTTATTTTTAGTTTGATTTTATTTTATTTATCATGTTTTATTATTGTCTTTTGTACGGTGACCTTGAGTGTCCTGAAAGGCGCCTATAAATAAAATGTATTATTATTATTATTATTATTATGTGTGGGACATGATGAAGCGTCGACCCTGGAGAGGTGCATCATGGGACTGTTGACACACTGAAGTCAGACACTTCAACAGTGAAGGTGTTTGCACATGACTGTTGATTTGACCCAACGCTGATCTCTCTGATATCTCGCCTGCGTTCTTCTGTAAAATCATTGGCTCTGCACGGAAAGGTCAGCGTGAACGCCAGCTTCCACAGGAAACAACGGCTCCGCAGGCATCAAGAGGGTTTTAACGCTGGTCGTGAGGTGATGATGTCACACAGTGACAGGAAACAGGCTCCTGTCACAGCTTTATTACAACCTGCTGCAGATTTACAGAGAACAATAAAGTTTATCAGTCTAAAAGATTTTAAAATCATTGCATTCTGTTTTTTTTACACAGCATCCCAACTTTTTTGGAACTACGGTTGTACTTAACATAAATCTCTCAGCTCGTGTGTTTTCTGTAGCATCAGCAGCAGAATCAGGAAGTGACCCTGCAGATCATCAGAGTGTTTCAATCAAGTGAATAAAGAAAACAGTCAGAGGAAATGTTCCCAAGACCAGCTAAAACAGGCTGAACGTCTCCACAGAGCCAGTGACACATGAACGTGACTGAGCTGTATGAAGCGTGTGAACTGCAGTCAGTCAGTCAGTCAGTCAGTCTGTCTGTCTGTCTGTCTGTCTGTCTGTCTGTCTGTCTGTCTGTCTGTCAGTCAGTCAGTCAGTCAGTCTGTCTATCTGCTTCGTATCTGCAGGGTTACATCGTTCTGTGGAGGGAAACAGAAGCTGCAGTAAAACCTCAGCTCAGATCAGAGACGTGGCCGTCGGCCAGTGACGACCTGCCCTGAGCTCGTCTCTGAGACGAACCGGCTGCAGGCGTCTCTCTGCTTTATGGGCCGAGCTGCAGACGATGAGCAGGTCCTGCTGCTGCTCAGCACACGCTGCCCAAATAAGGAAGAGAGTCGCATAGTGTTTATCTGCACCAACAGCACCACAGCTGAGACACTGAGGACACACTGTGGACACACTGTGGACACACTGTGGACACACAGAGGACACACTGAGGACACACTGTGGACACACTGTGGACACACAGAGGACACACTGTGGACACACAGAGGACACACAGAGGACACACTGAGGACACACTGTGGACACACAGAGGACACACAGAGGACACACTGAGGACACACTGTGGACACACTGTGGACACACTGTGGACACACAGAGGACACACAGAGGACACACTGAGGACACACTGTGGACACACAGAGGACACACAGAGGACACACTGAGGACACACTGTGGACACACTGTGGACACACTGAGGACACACAGAGGACACACAGAGGACACACTGAGGACACACTGTGGACACACAGAGGACACACAGAGGACACACTGAGGACACACTGTGGACACACAGAGGACACACAGAGGACACACTGAGGACACACTGTGGACACACTGTGGACACACTGTGGACACACAGAGGACACACAGAGGACACACTGAGGACACACTGTGGACACACAGAGGACACACAGAGGACACACTGAGGACACACTGTGGACACACTGTGGACACACTGAGGACACACAGAGGACACACAGAGGACACACTGAGGACACACTGTGGACACACTGTGGACACACAGAGGACACACAGAGGACACACTGAGGACACACTGTGGACACACTGTGGACACACAGAGGACACACTGAGGACACACAGAGGACACACAGGGGACACACAGAGGACACACTGAGGACACACAGAGGACACACTGTGGACACACTGAGGACACACAGAGGACACACTGAGGACACACTGTGGACACACTGAGGACACACAGAGGACACACTGAGGACACACTGTGGACACACTGAGGACACACTGTGGACACACTGAGGACACACAGAGGACACACTGTGGACACACAGAGGACACACTGAGGACACACTGAGGACACACAGAGGACACACTGTGGACACACTGTGGACACACTGAGGACACACTGTGGACACACTGAGGACACACAGAGGACACACTGAGGACACACAGAGGACACACTGTGGACACACTGAGGACACACAGAGGACACACTGAGGACACACTGTGGACACACAGAGGACACACAGAGGACACACAGAGGACACACAGGGGACACACAGAGGACACACTGAGGACACACAGAGGACACACTGTGGACACACTGAGGACACACAGAGGACACACTGAGGACACACTGTGGACACACAGAGGACACACTGTGGACACACTGAGGACACACGGTGGACACACAAGGGACACACGGTGGACACACAAGGGACACACAGAGGACACACAAGGGACACACAGAGGACACACAAGGGACACACTGAGGACACACTGAGGACACACAGGGGACACACTGAGGACACACAGGGGACACACTGAGGACACACAGGGGACACACAGGGGACACACAGGGGACACACTGAGGACACACAGGGGACACACAGAGGACACAGTCCAGGGAGACAGACAGGACATATGCAGCTGAGCAACACACATCCAACAAACATCCAAATATCATCAAACAATCATCCAACAAACATCCAACAAACATCCAACAATCATCCAACAATCATCCAACAAACATCCAACATCATCCAAAAAACATCCACAATCATCCAACAAACATCCAACAATCATCCAACTATCATCCAACAATCATCCAACAAACATCCATCAATCATCCAACAATCATCCAACAAACATCCAACAAACATCCAACAATCATCCAAAAAACATCCAACTATCATCCAACAAACATCCAACAATCATCCAACAAACATCCATCAATCATCCAACAAACATCCAACAATCATCCAACTATCATCCAACAATCATCCAACAAACATCCATCAATCATCCAACAAACATCCAACAATCATCCAACTATCATCCAACAAACATCCAACAAACATCCAACAAACATCCAACTATCATCCAACAAACATACAACAATCATCCAACAAACATCCAACAATCATCCAACAATCATCCAACAAACATCCAACAATCATCCAATAATATCCAACTATAATCCAACAATCATCCAACAAACATCCAACAATCATCCAACAATCATCCAACAAACATCCAACAATCATCCAACAAACATCCAACAATCATCCAATAATATCCAACTATAATCCAACAATCATCCAACAAACATCCAACAATCATCCAACAAACATCCAACAATCATCCAATAATATCCAACTATAATCCAACAATCATCCAACAAACATCCAACAATCATCCAACAATCATCCAACAAACATCCAACAATCATCCAACAAACATCCAACAATCATCCAATAATATCCAACTATAATCCAACAATCATCCAACAAACATCCAACAATCATCCAACAATCATCCAACAATCATCCAACAAACATCCAACAATCATCCAATAATCACCCAACTATAATCCAACAATCATCCAACAATCATCCAACAAACATCCAACAATCATCCAATAATATCCAACTATAATCCAACAATCATCCAACAAACATCCAACATCATCCAACAATCATCCAACAAACATCCAACAATCATCCAACAAACATCCACAATCATCCAATAATCACCCAACTATAATCCAACAATCATCCAACAAACATCCAACAATCATCCAACAAACATCCAACAATCATCCATAATATCCAACTATAATCCAACAATCATCCAACAAACATCCAACAAACATCCAACAATCATCCAACAAACATCCAACAAACATCCAACAAACATCCAACTATCATCCAACAAACATCCAACAATCATCCAACAAACATCCAACAATCATCCAATAATATCCAACTATAATCCAACAATCATCCAACAAACATCCAATGATCATCCAACAAACATCCAACAAACATCCATCAATCATCCAACAATCATCCAACAATCATCCAACTATCATCCAACAAACATCCAACAATCATCCAACAAACATCCAACAATCATCCAATAATATCCAACTATAATCCAACAATCATCCAACAAACATCCAACAATCATCCAACAATCATCCAACAAGCATCCAACAATCATCCAACAATCATCCAACAAACATCCAACAAGCATCCAACAATCATCCAACAAACATCCAACAATCATCCAACAAACATCCAACAACCAGAAGTCTTGGACAAAGAATGAAAGATTGAGACTAAGACTAAATTAAAGGCGTACTTTGCTCTTTCAGTCCGACACTGATGTGAGGTCAGAATCTAACAAGAGCACAGTTAACAACACAGAGTGTGTCTGACGTTTGTCACTCATCCGTCTCATGAAACAGATTCACCTCCATTCAATTAAATGTATCGGTCCAGAAGTCCTGAGGTTTTTTAATAGTCTGTCTACGTCAGGTTAGGTGAAGTGTAATTTGCACAGAAGGCTGTTTAAAACACACATATTTCCTGTTGCTTGTCTTTTGAACAAATTGATTTGCCGTCACTCTACGGCTGGCAGGGAAATAAAATAAAATCAATGATCAGTACATGAAGACACTGCTGGTTTTGTCCCATGAAGCCGACATGAAGACTGTTTTAGTTTAGTAAATGTCTGCTGTCAGTCAGCCTGGTGACGGCAGGTTAGGGACTGACCAGTTAATTTCCTTCTAATTTGAGATTCAGGTGGACAAAGTGTGACTTTGAGACAGTAACAGAAAAGTGACATAAAATACTCCCTCAGATAATAGTTTGTTTCTGCCTTGTTTATTCTTTTACTTCCTTTCAGCACTTGATTTTGTCATAAAATATAATTCACAAAAGGACGTGAAGTAAAGTATTTCTAACTGTTTTTGTTTTTTTAATCCTCTGGCTGTCCGTGAAAACCAAGCTGATAATGAAGCTCCATTAACTCTGGTCCTGCAGCTGAGAGCTCTGTGGTAACCTGATCAGGAAAGTCAAATGCAGGAAGTCGATCTCTGCTCATGAACTGTGGTCAAACTGTCACACAAGGCACTGCTGCCCAAATATGAATCAAGGTTCTGTCACTGTGTTTCCTGTTTCTTAGTGACTGTTTAACTGTAACATGAGAAAGTTTGTGACCCGGCCGCCATGTTCATCATCATCATCCTCACTGTGACCTCGTCACGTGTCCACGTTTGGTCATGGACTTTCCACGTCCACATATGGCGTCCAAGGTACCCTGGGTGTGTTGGTTGTTGATGCTCTGTGGACGCCGTGTCAACTTCAGCCTGTTACATGCATTGTCTGTTTTCAAAATACACTTCTGTTTTCACAGGAAATGTACAGTTTGATACAGTCTCTTTCAAAATAAAAGCACTGCGTCAGTACAACACCACCAACTGACGTTTTTTCCTTCTACAACACACACGTGGTTACGTTTAGGAAAACAGAACAAGGTTTGCTTTCAATCTTACAGGAAGTGAACACCGGCCTCCTGTAAGATTGTAAAGCCAAACCTTGTTCTGTTTTCAGAAGCTTAACACAGTAAAATAAAAATAAAAAAAGAGAAATGAAAGTTTCCATGTAACACAGGCTGCTCTCACCACAGGACTGATGGGACATGGAGACACTAATATCGATATCAATAAGACTGGCTCATCAGACTGGACTCTGTCGTATCCGGCTGATAACTTGTCCGCTCTATATAAGGCTCTCCCAGCAGAGTAAATGTAGGGCAGCGTCCTCATTAATAAACTGAAACAAAGAATGAGCGTGCCACCTTTTCCATTTCAACACGCCGTCCGCTTCCTTCGCAGCCAGTGGCCGTGTTTATGCTCTGGAAATAAATGTGTTGTCATTACATTCCCGCAGACATGGAAAGAGTCTGCCTGCAGCCGCTATGTGAGGCATGTGAACCTAAAGTCACAGTCACATGAACGTGTGGAGGCGGAGCTACCGCAGGACCAGTAATTAATGAATGTCTGTTCAGTACTATCATCCAGCCTGCTGCTGATTTACTCCAGAATGACTCCAAACACGACTGCTGGGTGCTGATCCTCCGTACGTCTACCGTGCTGGTGTCAGACTGTGTTTAATTCAAGCACAGTTGTTGTTTGGCAGCTTGTGTTCAGACAACATGAGTGAGTGATGACGGAGTTTGTTCAAGAATAAAGAGTTTTGTTTGTCTGTTTTTATCCAAAATTGTCAAATCCTGCCGCTTAGTCAGTGATATCTGCCGCCCAGCTGACACATCGTCTTGGAACATCAACAACAAACGCTGTAGGATACCTAGTGCGTCATGGTAAATGGTTTATGGACCTGCACTTGTATTCCAGTCATCCGACCGCTTTTTACACAACGAGTCACACACACACACACACACACACACACACACTGGTGGTCAAGGTTACCATACAAGGTGCCACCTGTGACGCAGTTTTTAACACATTTGCACAGCGATGGAAGCATCATCGGGAGCAATTTGGTTCAGTATCTTGCTCGAGGGCACTTCGACACGCAGACTGGAGGAGCTGGGGATTGAACTGCTGATCTTCCGATTGGTGGACAAATCGCTCTCCCTCTGAGCCACAACGGCCCCATATGTAGATGTGAACAGCACTGACCAAGTGGTGTTACCACAATGAGTTACAGGAACAGGTTGGAAAAAAAACTTTGCCAACTAGGTGTCACCCCAAATTTGTTAAAAACCGGCACTTGATCAGTGACTTCCGGTGTAGTGCTTTTATTTTGAAAGAGACTGTATCAAACTGTACATTTCCTGTGAAAACAGAAGTGTATTTTGAAAACAGACAATGCATGTAACAGGCTGAAGTTGACACGGCGTCCCAGAACGTCAACAACCAACACACCCAGGGTACCTTGGACGCCATATGTGGACGTGGAGAGTCTATGACCAAACGTGGACATGTGACGAGGTCACAGTGAGGATGATGATGATGATGATGAGGGTGGTATTAGCTCCAAAAAAGGCGCCATATTGGTGGTGATATAAAAACATTGACTTACACTATAAATTTGCACCATGTTCTCATCCTGTTGGTAAAACACTTTGATTTAAGGTGGACTTCTTTGGGGTCAGGCAACACGACTCTGAGATCAGGTTCAGAAAAAAACATCATGGTTCTGCATAAAGGAAACGAACAGCCTAAACTGAAGGAAACCTCAAAACAAAGTGTTCACTCACATCATGAATTTAATTTGAAACAGTCTGAGCATGTGACGAGCAGAAACTCAACATTTCCTGTGAAAATGTGTTTTTAAAAATCCATAAGCTATGTCTCAGGTGTAAACTGACACGCCGTCCCTCAACGTCCAAAACTGACGCAGGAGGGAAGCCAGAGTGTTCTGACGTGCAGGCAGTGTTGGGCTCCTTACTTTAAACTGTAGTATATTACTCATTACTCTTTAACAGCATTACTTTACTTATTCCTCCCTGCCAACAGTAATTCATTACTCCACTCCCCAGAGTCCAGGTGTGTCTCCATGTGAATGTCAGGGTGATCACCAGTAAGTGTAGCTGAGCTTAAGTAGGTTCTATTTACCTGGAGGTTGTCAGTTACCTGTGAGCAGTGTTTTCCCAAAGATCTGTCTGACAGAATTTTAATCTAATCTTTCATCTGAATTTTAAATCTGAGCTGACGCCATATGTCGCTGCGTCGGGCTGTAACCAGGCTGATATCATATAGTCTGAACCCTGCGTAACAAAAAACACTGAATCTTTCAATAAAGAATAATAATTAGTTTGTATGATGGTTTTAATCAAATACATAATAAAGAGTTCTTTCAAACTATTATGAAAACCTGTTTCTGATACTTTCAGGACATAATCGACTCAAAACTCATTCAAATTGCTCATTTCACACAAACGTCCTGCAGTTATTGCGTTTGTCTTTATTTGGTGTGATGAGTCACTTTATCAGTTGCTCTGTACTGTTGTTATACTGAATATGATACAAAATATCTATAGAATATGTCAGTGTTTGTGATGGTGAGGAACCACTGCAGGTGATGCATTAGTACTTCAGATCATATTTCATGGTTTTGTATATTGAAAAAACAAAATTGCATGTCATAAAGACTATTTTCAGTGCTAACATGTTGATATGTAGCAGGAATAATGTTTATCATGAGTCCACTGACACGAAACAGTCACAGATATTTGTGCTGATGATGGCGCTGCATGAAGAATCATTTCAGTTGGTAGGATTCATTCTCTCTGTTCAACTGCTGAGATATTTCAGTTTAGACGCTGCAGCTGCAGCTGCAGCTAAAAACCTTTTAATCCACATCCACCTGCAGCTTATATCAGACTGACGGGCCACATCTGGCCCAAGAATTTAATAATCCAGGCATTACCTGAAAACAACCTCATCTAAATATGACTGTATGATGTTCATGCAATTTTTATGTTTCTCAAATTTAAAACTTACGTCTCCTCATGTTGGACAAACAGTGTGTGGACCATGAAACAAAGATGTTTTCTCTTGGTCGGGCTGCTGTCAACACCTCCTAAAATGTTACCTTCAGAAAACATTAGTGAAACCCAATACTCAACATGTACCAACAAAATAAGGACAAATCACTGATTAGAACAACAATAAGAGAAAATTTGTTCATATATCGCAGGACGCTCAGTGTTTGGTAGACTCTGGCAAAATAACTGACATTTTGACTTCCAGGTTTTGCAGCCCAGCTTCCAGAGAAAATGTTGGCATTGTATTGCTGCGTTCCAGGCAAGTTTCTGAGCCTGTAAGTCACCTCTTCAAGTCACGACTCACGACTTCATAGTGTTCCAGGCAAGTCACGCCAAACTCTCAAAGCAACATGGCGGACCGTGCGGGGTTTATGTTTGTTTATGATCACTTCTGTCCTTGCTCATTTGAGAGAAACGGAGGAGACACTGCGCATAAGGTCACAGATGCTACTTTACTTTTTATTTCACATTATCTGTGTGTTTGGAAACGTATTTTGTATTGATTTATTCTTGCACTGGAAACCAGCTGTTAGAGCGGCTGCCAATAATGTAAGTTACGGGTTTGACTGCCGTTCCAGTGCACTTTCACGGGTAGAAGGTTGTAAAAACACGAGTTACAGGTTGCCTGGAACGCAGCATTAGTTCCTGCAAACTGTGAGTACGTTACATTTGTATGTTATTTTGTAACTGATAAACTTGAAACTTTACGATTCAACAACCTTGTGGTTACGTTTAGGTGCAAAAAAAGATGTTTGGCCTAAAAAAAAAAGGTTTAGGGGGCCATAATTCAGAGAAGACATTCAGCAATGTCTCGGTAAAAATCACTTTTTGAAGCACTGTCTCGCCTGGAAGATTAGCAACAGGTAGCTGAAAACATGAAAGAAAAACCGTCTGTGTAGTTTGTTGGTGTTGAACAGCAGTCTGCATCTCAGCAAATGTACAATGCTAATGTTTTCCTCTGGTGACTGGGCTGGGTTTTGACCTCACTCTAATACCCAGAATGCCTTGCAGAGAAACCAGTGAACTGTGCACTGCTCCCATGACTCTTCATCATCACTCAGCACTGGAGGTTTATACTTACAAGATCTCATCGTTCTCAAACTCCAGGACTCCGTATGTGTCCTCAAAGTCCTCGCCGCCTCCTTTAGCCGTCCCCTCCATGGTTTTGTACGGCACCACCACGACACCGCGAGCCCCCGAGGTCCGGATCACCTTCACCTCCATCACCCCGACACTCTCGCTCACCGTCACCACCGGCTCCTCGAACGTAAAGATCCCGGCGTGGTCATCATCAAAGATTGTGACGGTAGCCGTGCACGGCAGACCCAAACTTGCGAGGGAGTCTACGTGGTTTGCCTCATGCTCGTCTAAGCCGGCGCCCTCAGATGTGACCCTCACATTGCTGAGGTGAACCAGGAAATGCTCGTCTTCCTCAAAGATGTCATCATCAATTATGTCAATGCGGATTTCCTTTTCAGTCTCGCCTGGTTTGAACACAATAGTTCCTTGGGTGAATTGGTAATCAGAGCCGGCGTTTGCAGTCCCGTCTTCAGTCCGATAATCCACTGAGACTGCGCTCGTCAGGTCTCCCCCACGCCGCACCACGTTGAGTGCTACGCTGCCGCAGTTCTCCAGACACTGGTAGGTACCGGGGTCGAAGAACAGCTTGGAGGAGAAGTCGTTGAGCGAAACCTCGGAGCAGATATCATGCTGGTTGGCTCTCTTGGCTTGGTCAGCGGCGTGCTTCTTCAGGATGTTGCCTGCTCCTGTCATGATCCTGGTCGCCTGACAGCGGTAGAAAGCCCGGCTCTTCTGCTGCTGGGTTAAAACTTGATAATTGGCGAGCTCCATCAACTGCTCCATCTCCTTCTCAGGATGTTTCTGTTTCAGCTCCTTCAGGATCCTGGCCACCTCCCTGCGGGCCTCCTCCTCGTCCAGCTCATTCAAATCAAACTCCTCTCCGTGGGAGTTGAGCATTTTCCCGTCCATTTCGATGTCGACCTTCGAGGGGAGCTCCGGTTCGCCCTCCGTTTCAATGATCATTCCTTTCTGCTTCCCCGCTCTGTAGCGCTTGTACATGTACTTGTAGAAAAGAAGTCTGCGGTCGGCCACATAAGCGAGTCCAACACAAAGGGGGAAGAAGAAGAGCGTGAGCAGCCCCTCCCATATCTGAACTACACCTGGAGAAATGACGGCCAGGATCAGGTAGAGCCAGGTGTACGCAAAGACGCTCCAGGTGGCGGTGACGAAGAACACCCTGAGGTGCTTCACCTTCCTGGTCTCTCCGTCAGGAATGACAGACACACACAGGCCAATGATGACAAACATGTTGAAGGCAGCACTTCCTACAATGGTGTTGGGACCCAGCTCGCCGGCGTCAAAGTTGTGACCGCAAACCTCCACGACCGACAGGAGGATTTCTGGGGCGGAGGAACCCAGCGCCATCAGGGTCAGGTTGGACACCGTCTCGTTCCAGATGCGCACTGTCGTGGTGATCTTCTCACCGTTCGGTTTCTTGATAGTGATCTGTCTCTCCTGGGAGGTGATGACCTCGATGGACGCCATGAAGCGATCAGCGATGATTGACACGCCCAAGAACATGTACGCCAACCCTACAAAGTAAATAGTGGCTCTGGCGAGGCGGTCGGTGAAGGCTGGGTTTTCTGGCTTCCATATCGGCAGGATGACACCTTCGATGCATTTGGTACCTCCTCCACATTTTGTGTGGTTGCTGAGCGTGTTGTTGGACGTGAGGGTCGAGCTTCCTGCAGCACAGAACGGGACTTCAATTGAGATGATGGTCGTCAAGAAAAGCAGCTGATAGGTGGAGAGCAGCGACGAGGTCCCGGCTCGGCTCATAGTGACGCTCGAGCTCCTGTAAACCTGAAAGACACAGAGAGAAACTTTGAATTTCTGTCCTATCAAGTTTGTAGCTCGGCTCAAATGGAGGAAATAAGGTGGGTGCTGACGGTGCCGCAGGACCATTTATATTTATATATTTGACTCCATACACACATGAAAATACATGAGCCACTTAAATAACATTCTTTTTAATGTTCCATGGAAGTTTCTTTTTTTTTTTAAACTTAATTATGTGTAATCCACAGAAGAGGATCTACAGACGTGTACCGTGATCCACAAACACGTCTTTTTACATGTGTGTTGTGTAAAGTCATATCCACATAACTTCCTCTGTAAACACAAACTTCACATAAAATTGTTTGAGGTTTTACAAATGTAAACACTTTCACGACAGCAGACACACATGAAGTATATTTACGTATTTGTGGATCCATGTTTACACAAGAAACTAGTGTTGTGCATTTGTGGACTGCTTCCTGTGAGTTTGCAGGTCATGTGACATTTTTAACTTCCCTCCTGTGTATTTGCATAATTTAGTCTGCAACAGATTTGTGACAAAAAAAATATCAGTGTGAGGTGAAGTTACTCGCCACATCAGCAGGTGGCGACATTCTCTCACATGAGATAACTGGACCAAGTAGGATAAAACAAAGAGCCTGTCGCGCATCACATCCTGAACAACACCTGGACGTGAGGACAGACGTGAGGACAGACGTGAGGACAGACGTCGGACGCTGCTAGTAGAAAATGGGGAATTTATGCCTCTAAGTATGAGCACTTATTTATTTTTTTGTCAAGGATGATAAATAAATATGGATCATTTGTAAGGATAATATTATCAAGATCGCAATGCTAACTTTAATGGAAATTCCCATTATGTGTTAGCATCGACGGGGTTGCAGTGGTGGAGAAAGAACTCAGACCTTTTACTCAGGTGAAAGTACAACAGAAACAAAAAGTAAAAGCAGAACAGTCCACTTCACATCAAATCAAACTACTGATGCATTCATGTGTTCATCACTTTAACGCTGAGGCTGATAAATGTGGGGCTTTTTTTGCAGGCAGCCAAACAAAAAAAATTATACGTGGGTCATGTGACAAATGTCACAAATGTGCAAAGCCAGCTTCATGTTTAAAAATGGATCCACAGGTGTATAAACATGACGTCATGTGTATCTGCTGTGGTCAAATTGTTTCCATTTGTAAAACCTATAACGCTGTTATGTGAAATTTATTTATTATTCGTTTATTTGTATAGGGACAAGTATGTAGCTCACATAAATGCACACACCACAGCATTTATAGCCTGAGCTAATTTGCAATGCCTGCACCTTGCTGGGCCTTAAGATCCAAAAGACTCAACAACAAGAACACACGTGACAGTGTGAAGAACAAACAGTAAAAATACAAGACATAAACTGCAAAACATAATATGAGTTTAAAGTCGGGATCCAGTTTGAGTTCTGTGGGTAAAGACAGAAAAAGCTGTTTGTCCAAATGATAAATGTAAAGTTTGTGTTTACAGAGGAAGTTTGACGCATGTGTAATTCAGGTGGACATGACTTAACACGACACACATGTAAAAAGACGTGTTTGTGGATCACAGCTGTAGATCCTCTTCTGTGGGTTACACATAATTAACTCTGTGTACAAATGTATTGGAGCCAAAGCAACGAGCAAACGGCACAAAACTAACAGCTGATTTCTGCAGATCTTCCTCACAGATCACATCATCATCATCATCATCACACAAGCCGTGTACATCAGCAGGAAACATGACATCCAGCCTCAGTGTGTCAGTTAGTCTCAATGTGCACATATCGTCTCATCACAGAGACTCAACATCATCGCTGCATCTGTGTGTGACAAACACAACCAAAGGAAACAAGAAGTCATTCAGTTCATTTAATCCTTTTATAGTTTGTGTAGAATAAGCTTTTAATTTTCTTCCAGACGCTTCTGACCATTAAAAAAACATATGATACAGAAGTTTTCCTGTTTTCACGGGCAGATACAGCAAATGGCACCTTTTTAAATTTAACGAGAGTTCTTCTTTGAACACAGAAGCATTTCTAAGGCAGCAGTCGCTCGTAGGGGCCCATTCTCCCCAACACACTGTGGCCCCCCCACCTCACAGGCCCCAGTGCAACCACACCGTCTATATTTACGCCCCTGGCCGCCTGTGACAACACCAAACCAACAAAGTGTCATATCGGCCTAATCAATGGACAGAATGACATCAGTATTTACGCACAGCCGACGTTATTAGATATTAAAAAACTTATCTTTTGGTGTTGGAGAGTTTCAGGTTCAAAGTTGAAACCCTGGAGTTGATTTTTTTTTTTCACACCTGCAGATATTTTTTATTTTTATTTTATTTTATTTTACAGGATCTGTTTTATTTTTGTTGAAGATTTTAAATGAGCTCAAACAAAGTGACTCTGATGAAATGTCACTGTTTTTAAGCTTTGGTTATGTTTCCTGATGGAAACGCTCCGACACATACAGACGCCCTCCTGATCACTGATGGGGTGACGCAATGTGACGACTTGAGAACCAGCTGTCAAAGTTTCTGCATGTCTGCACATTAAAAAACAAACAAAATGTGTGAACTGTAACACATTGAGGAGATGGAGCTGCCCCTCAGTGATGGTGAACATGAAGCATGTGTAACATTTTAAAGACGGTATTACAGCTCACACACGTGTGTGTATTTTCTATAACTGATGCCTAAATACTTTCCTTTATTCAACATCCTGTATCTGCTGCTGCTCTCCAGTGAGATCTGTAGAGTCATTCAGATTTAAGGGTTTCATAAACAGAGGAGCTAAATCTTGTTGGATGTGTCACATAAGATCGTACGAGGAAGCATTTGGAGCGTTTTGGTTTTATTGTCTTATTTGTAGAAAGCAGAAAAGATTTGACTGCTATAAAGAATATTTAAACCTTCATAGTTTGAGTTGTCCTTTTTATAAACAACGATCATTAACCTGAATTTACTTTAAACTGTTAAAATATATGATCATGACATGATATTCTTCATTTAAGCAACAGTTTTGAATAACTTAAACTCATACAGCTTTAAGGAGACATTAAAGACACATTAAATACACGGGCTGCTGTATCACTGCACAGCGTGTCCAACCTGCTCTGATGCAGCGGGACACCTCACAGTCACACACACTGGATCTAAAGAGATTATCCTGCAGCACATCACCACACTGTTCTGTGAAGAGAATCAGAAACCTACCGTCACTCCAACACTTTCAGTATCTGACAGAAGAAAAAAGAAAAGCAGGACGTTTGTCTCAAAATGTCCACAAAACCCTGAGGACCGTTTTCATGGTGGAGACAGAGACAGAGTGAATAAAGCGTCCACTGCGTCCTCCTGCTGTGAAACAATAAAAGCCTGTCAGATGATGTGGAGACGAGAAGCAGGAACACAGTCGGATCATAACACTGTCACCATGAAACCACCACACTGCTGCCTGCCATGATCCTCCTCCTCCTCCTCCTCCTCCTCCTCCTCCTCCTCCTCCTCTCTGTATCTCTCTCTCTGTCAACACTTTCAAACCACCATCTGAATCCTCTTTGGAGTTAATTTTATCTTTCACTCTAAGCTACGTAGTAACTCTACATGTAGAGCTCAGCTCTTTGGCCTCACAGTTCAACTCTCTGAGTAAAGACAATCGGAGCCGATACTGTAAAGGACAGATTGTCTCAGACACGGAGAGACTTTAACTGATAGCCTAAAGCGCCAATCCAAGGCATAGCCACAGTAAACTTGTTCCATTTTTAGCACATGTACATGCATGGTCTCATGTGGGAGGAAATGTGGGAGAATCACTGAGAGCGCTTCTGTCACTGACTTTAAACACACTGAAATTAAATATCTCCTTTAAAAAGATGCTGCAGACGAGCAGGTCATTCATGTCAAGCCCAAAACATTTAGTTTAGTCCAACACAGTGAGAGAAAAGTTTTGAGCTCATCAGACACTAAATAAATGTGTCACATGTCTGACAGGAACTTTGTGTCAGGTGAAACAAACGTCCTGCTTTTCTTTTTTCTTCTGTCAGATACTGAAAGTGTTGGAGTGACGGTAGGTTTCTGATTCTCTTCACAGAACAGTGTGGTGATGTGCTGCAGGATAACTGCTGTGCTGTTGGAGTGTTTCATTCTGTGTCATATGAACATAAAAACAACAAGCACATCAGTTTCTTTAAATGTCATTGAACTATAGAAATATAAAGTGTTGAGCTGAGGTTCAACAGCTGCAGCGCTTCTCCAGCCGTGTGCTGTGTGTGTGTGTGTGTGTGTGTGATAACCACACATTATTATTGCAACCACGCCCACATACAGTTATGAATTACTACAGTGTTATTACATCACTACACTGTTACTACATCACTACAGTGTTACTACATCACTACACTGTTACTACATCACTACAGTGTTACTACATCACTACACTGTTACTACATCACTACAGTGTTACTACATCACTACACTGTTACTACATCACTACACTGTTACTACATCACTACAGTGTTACTACATCACTACACTGTTACTACATCACTACAGTGTTACTACATCACTACACTGTTACTACATCACTACAGTGTTACTACATCACTACACTGTTACTACATCACTACAGTGTTACTACATCACTACACTGTTACTACATCACTACAGTGTTACTACATCACTACACTGTTACTACATCACTACAGTGTTACTACATCACTACACTGTTACTACATCACTACAGTGTTACTACATCACTACACTTTTACTACATCACTACAGTGTTACTACATCACTACACTGTTACTACATCACTACACTGTTACTACATCACTACACTGTTATTACATCACTACAGTGTTACTACATCACTACACTGTTACTACATCACTAGTGTTATTACATCACTACAGTGTTACTACATCACTACACTGTTACTACATCACTACACTGTTATTACATCATTACAGTGTTACTACATCACTACAGTGTTACTACATCACTACAGTGTTATTACATCACTACAGTGTTACATCACTAAACTGTTACTACATCACTACACTGTTACTTCATCACTACAGTGTTACATCACTAAACTGTTATTACATCACTACACTGTTACTACATCACTACAGTGTTACATTACTAAACTGTTATTACATCACTACACTGTTACTACATCACTACAGTGTTACTACATCACTACAGTGTTATTACATCCCCACCACATCAGAGCATCCCCACAGAAGCACAGCATCATCCTCTCCTCCACAGCTGGATGGAAATCTGCTCCTGATGAACAAACTCAGCAGATTTTGCTCCTTTTTGTCCCTCCTGTGAGCCGGTACTCACCTCTGGTCCTGACGCAGCAGCAGCAGCAGGAGAAGAGAGTGTGTTCAGGAGGGAGAGCTGCATCCGATAACTGCTCTAAATTTAACAGAAACAGACATTGTTCTAAACATGGCTGCATAGCTGCCTGTGAGCTGCTTATCGTCCCTCTCCCAGCGGGCCATGGCCATACAAGGCTCTGCGGGGCCCGGGGCCATCCAGCAGCTCCTCGTCCCCGCCGACACGTGGGGGAGATAACGGCTAACAGCTAACGGCAGCCTGGTGACACCGATGGGCCACAACAGGCAGGAATGTTGGGATAAGTGCCCCCCCCCCCCCCCCCTCCTCCTCCCACATGACAACCTTCACAGCAGTGATTTTCCACCCAGAGAAGGTGACACATTCAGAGAGCTGCAGACATCACAGGGTCCTGAGGAGGAACAACAGGAAGTCTGTAACACACCGAAATATCAACTCCTACCAGCTGGCCATCAGCGTTCAGATGTACAAACACCTGCACACAGCTCTCACACCTCATGACCACAGAGCGGCGTGCACACAGTTTACTACAGACGTCTGCAGGTGACTCAGTGAGGAGGTTAAAGCTGAGATATGTTCCTGTAAACTAACACAGTGTTTGTAGGTTGTTCTATTATCATCACACAGCTGTACAACTGAACTCAGTGTCTCCAGTGGTTCAAACTGAAGTATAAAAACTACAAGTATGAAGATGTGGATAAGTGCGATCAGTTATTGCACACACTCAGGATATTCTACTTCCATGTTATTGAACAGATATCATCATGTGGTTATTCACAGTTTAAGTCTTTATCACCGTGTCCTAACTGGACATGATGCGAGTGAGCGTCAGTGACTGAGTCAGTTTGTCGAGGCAGCTGTATTTCTATGGCTCACTGGATACATCAGGGTAATTCACAGTGTTGTACAGAGCATTTGTTCTGATCGCTTTATTGGTAGTTTAATGATGTTTTTGTTTTTTAAAAAAAAAAACTATTTCCCCTCTACAGGTAATTAAACGTGGAGTTTTTCTGCAACGCTATGTCGAGCAGGGATCAGCACGCCAGGAGCCCCGCCCCCGTCTGCCACCCGGCACACAAAAACCTGACCCTGATTTCTGTCCCTGCGGGTGGTGGGCCCACAGGAGGGGGCCCCAGTGTGCCCATGCTGGGTGAGGTGCTGACATCCCGAAAAGTCTGATTCATCAAGGTCTCTGAATCGCTCTTAGTCTACTTTGCCTTGGGAGACCCCACCAGCGGCTATTAGCCCTGGACAACACAGCTTCCAGGTTCACAGGGATACCCAAACCCCTCCACCACGTTAAGGTGGTGATTCTTGTAGGAGGTCCGTTGTGGTGAAGAGGGAGCTGAGCCAGAGGTGTGGCATAAAGTTATTCAAAAAATGAATTAATCTTGTATTTGTCTGAGACACGTTGTTGTTCAGTTTAAGACTGGACACTGACTCCACTGGTCCAGAGCTCGGTTGGCTAAGATTAGTAGTGATACTGATCCTACGTGTGGCAGGTGTAAACAGTCTTTAGCCACGTCATGTCACATGATCTGGTCGTGTCCAAAACTACCATTTTTAACTTTTGTGGCAAATATGGAGGCTGAAAATTTGTAATGTTTGTCCTTTATTTTTGGTTCTTGTCTGCTGGACTTCCTTTGGCTGGTCTGTCTTTCTCTGTTTGTTCTTGCTGGTTCTGTTTGTTTGTTGTGCATCGTTATTGAATTATCAATAAAAATACCTTGTTGAAAAAAACCCGCTCACTCTGATTGGTTACTGGTGTTGAGCAGCTGGAGGCGCCTCAGTTTGTCCTCTGTTTTTGCCTTTTACTTTTTGAGACTGTGATTCAAACACAGCCAGGTTTAACATAAAACTGAAGCCACTGTGCGGACAGTTTTTATTTTTAATTATATCACCTGTTCATACATCAGTAAACTACAACTATAAAATGAAAGAGAAAAAAATAACTTCATTCACTGGGCCGACTGCCGGCAACTTTTAAGGTGGAACGTTAACTTGTAATGTTACTCAATGCATGAGTTGATGACGTGAATCCATCAGCACACCTTAAATGTTAATATGACAACTCTGAGCACAACATACACTTCAGTGATGACTAGATCTTTAAATGTTTTTAAAATGCACCTACATCACCGTCTGGTCCAGAGTTCTAGTAATTCATGACGGACAGAAAACATGATGATGTCACGGTGAAGTTGACCTTCGAACTTTTGGATATAAAATGTCGCTTTTAGATATTAGTGTGAAATTTTGTCACATGAATTCTTGAGTTGTGGCCAAAAATATTTTGTGAGTGACCTTTGATGTCTGACTACAAGTGGACGTTTGTGCCAAATTTGAGGAAATTCCCTCAAGGCCTTCTTGAGATTCTGCCTTCACAAGAATGAGACGAACGCAAGGTCACAATGACCTTGGCCTTTGACCACTAATTTTTCATCAGTTCATGCTTTAGTCCAAGTGGACGTTTGTGCCAAATTTGGGGAGCGGTGTCCTTGTGATACTGCCTTCCCAAGGACAAGACAACAACCTGAAAACATAATGCCTACAGCCTTAGCTGTCGCTGGCACAGAAGCATAAAAATATAGTGTTCTCATGGCTGTATGCAAACATGAACAGCTTTATTTTTGCTATACAACAGAAGCATTAAAAAAACAAAACAAAAAAACAAACATTTATGTATAAGTATGTATTCTGTGCGCATGATTATTTCCTGTCTCTGTCCCAGAAGACGGATCCCTCCTCTGTTACACAGGAGGAGACTCCACCTCCTACAGTGAACAAAAACACACCAAGGGATCGTACCAGTCGACTCCAAACCCACAGCCGGGATACAGAGGCTCAGTGAAGGTGGTGTTGAAGGTGTGGAGGTGGATCAATGTGCCAGAAGAGACTTTGAAGAAGGACAGAGTGCCAGCAGGACAGTCCACATACACTGCTACCCTACCAGAGAGGCAGGGGGAGGGGGGCGGGTGTGGAGAAGGAAGGTCTGTTCTGTTGCTATTGTGAGTGACAGCGAAATCACCAAACAGAGAGCACCTCAAACTCCAGGAGTGATCGTTCCCTCCGAACCAGCAGTCTGAATTTAACCCTTTCTTCCGGATTCTTCTGTAACTCACTGATACGTACGCAACTCCTCTCCACTCCACCTCCCAGTAACAGCGACCAGTCAGAACAGTTCTGCACAGCAGCTGAGCCCAGTGCTCGAATCTCTCTGGATGATCAGGATAAGGCTGCTTCTCCGTCACCAGCGTCACCGTCCTGTTGTTGTCGGACAGTTTGAGGTGTGTGTGTACTGTGTTCATGTCCACAGTGAGTTCACAGGCATCTGATGTAGAGACAAGACACAAAGCAGCAGCAGTTCATCATCTCACACACGTGACGGGTTCATTTGTTGCTTTATTAGCAATTTATTCACAGTGACTCATCTTATTGGATCTTTCAAGCTGAGAAACTGAATGCAGACACACAAGCTGCTGGTTCAAACTGCAATGAACAAAGATTTGAATGTAAAATAGGGCCGGACGATGTGACGACGATATACCGATATATTTTCAAGCAAGATATAAACTTATAAACTGTTTATATCAATATAGGGTCAAGTTGTGTTACATGACGCATACCAGCATGCATCTCTCCGCACAGCTCCGCCCACTCACTCACTCACAAGTTCTTCCTCAACACTTTTTAGAGCCGCAGCCTGACGTGCACCTCTTCAGAAATAAAGCCTCCACACACTGTGTGATTTATCTGAATCTCTGCTAGCTGCATAGTGCTAATAACATTAGCATGTTGTATTTTTGGGGAAAAAGTATCCAGATAAAGTGTGTGTTTAGTGTGTGTTTACTGTGTGTTTAGTGTGTGTTTTGAATCAACCAAACTTTACAGCACTTCACAGAACACAGACTAGTGTTGTGGAGGTGTAACTGTCGTGCAGCTGTATATTTTCAAACAGTCTTTGATGGTAGGTGTTTCTGTGGTGATCTGGAGAATTCAAGGATGAGGCCGATCACGGAGTTCTTTCTTAATGCTCGTTCATTACGAGCTCGGATCAACATGGCTACATGCAGAAGCTTATGTGATGAAGTGAACACAGAGACACAGTATATAGGACGGTAGCACGTGTGCTGTTACCTAAATGGCTCCTTGCAAAATTTAACTTGGCCTTGGGCCAATTACATGAGTCTAACTTGTCCCTCTAGCACTTCTGACGCCATGACAGCTGTCATGTATGTATCCACTGGTCAGTGAAGATGTAAGAATACATACTAACAGTCTTTGTATTTTATTTTGATCACAGTCTATTTTATAAAACTGCTTGTGACATTTAAAATGTGGCTTTGACTTACAACTTGAGATCGTGTATCGCCAGTTAACCTGTAAATACCGAGGTATGAATTTTTGTCCCATCACCCAGCACTAATGTAATGTGCTTTTGATTTTGCTCCCATTTTTCACAGGTTTAAGATTTCAGACTTTTTAATGCACTAAAAAGATTTATTTTACTCGACGTTCTGTCACAAACTTGTTCATTTCTGTGTCCGTGAGCACTTCTCCTTTACCAAGATAACCCATGCACCTGACAGGTGTGGCTGACTGAGCAGCATCAGGACCACACAGGTGTGTGTTGGGATGGTCACAATAAAAGGACACTGTGAAATGTGACATTTGATGACATCACAGTGACACAGACGGAGTGTGTTGCTGACTGCAGGAATGTCCAGCAGAACTGTTTCCTGTGATCTGAATGTGCATTTTACTTCCATAAGACGTCTCCAATGTTGTTTCTGTGAATTTGGCAGTACATCCAACCGACCTCACAACCGCAGACCACATGTAACCACACCTGCTCAGGACCTCCGGCGTCTCCACCTGCAAGATCGTCTGAGAGCAGCCAACCAAACAGGTGATGCCAGAATCGGTTTGCACAACTGAAATAATTATGTACAAATGGTCACAAACCATTTAAGGGAAGAACATCTGCACCCTCCTCATCCTCACCAGGGTCCTGACCTGACAGCAGTTCATCATAGTACCTGACTGTAGTGGGCAGGTCCTCACCTTTGATGGCGCCTGGCACTCTAGAGTGTGCATGGTGTGCAGGTGAGCAGGGATATGATACGGTCTGACGTAAACTACATTCAACAAACTTTGCTACGTTTTACTGATGGCAGTTTGAATGCAAAGAGAGGCCGTGACAAGATCCTGAGAGCCATCATCATCATCATGCCATCTATCTGCCACCATGACCTCATGTTGCAGCATGATGATGATGATGCACGGCCCCGTGTTGCAGGAAGGTGAAAACACCTCGTTGTTGACTCACCAGACGTCACCCACTGAGCTTGTTTGGGATGCTCTGGATCAGCATGGATGACAGCGTGTTCCCCTTCCTGCTGATATCCAGCAGCTTCATGCAGCCGCTGTAGAGGAGCGAGCCAACAATCAACATCCTGATCAGCTCTATGTGAAGGAGACGTGTCGCTCTGCAGGAGGCAAATAGTGTCACACCAGATCAAACTGATTCAAAGAATTCATTTCTGTGACGCTCGTCATGTGAAATCCTAGTAAATGTCTTTTTAAAGATCATACATTGCACGACAGTGTCCTTTAATAGTGACCATCACAACACACACCTGTGTAGTACTGATGCTGCTCAATCAACCACACCTGTCAGGTGCATGGATTACCTTAAAAAAGGAGAATTGCTCACGTTAACAGATTTGTGACCAAAGTTCGAGAGGAAAATATCCATGAGTGCACAAAACAGTCTTTTACTTCAGCCTGTTACAAAATGGGAGCAAAAACAAAAGTGTTGCGTTTAAATTTTTGTTTAGTGAACGTGAAGATGTGCTGCCGTGCTTCATGAATCAAAGTGAACACACACTTACACTTCTTCAGACCAGGTTTCAGCCACTGCTCCCCACAATGTTCCAACCTGGAGGAGTCAGAATGAACTTCAGAGGCTTCTTCATATCGATCATGATGAGTTACTAAAGCCAAAGACATACTTAAACCTCAACATAAAAGAGACGGCCTCAAAGTATTTAGCTCTGGTTGTCTGCTCGTACCTGAGAGTCTCCAGCCTCCAGTGTGGATCCTTCAGTCCATCCATCAGCAGCTTCACTCCTGAGTCTCCTGGATGGTTGTAGCTCAGGTCCAGCTCTCTCAGATGGGAGGGGTTGGATCTCAGAGCTGAGGCCAGAGAGGTACAGCCTTCATCTGTGATCAGACAGCCTGACAAACTGGAGACACACACACACACACACACACACACACACACACACACACACACTGTAATGTCATTTATTTTAATCTATAATCATTAATAATAATAATAATAATAATAATAGTAATAATGATTTAAATATATATTTATACAGCACCTTTTATACATGAAATGCAGCACAAAGTGTTTTACAGTACAGACAGTATAAGCACTGAGTGCTGCACATGAAAATAGACATAATAAACAGAAAACCGAAAAACAATACAATATGAAAGGACATTTAAAACTGTTTAAAACATGGATTAATTCACACAGAGTTGTAAAACTATAAATCATAATACCAAATAAGGTTTAAAAAAAAAGAGCAGCAGTCTGAAGCATAAACAAAAAGTAAAAATGTAAAAAGAAAGAGTCTTAGAGGAGAGTTAAACGCTAAAGTAAACAGATAAACATATTCAGCGGGGAGCTTCTCTGATGTCTACAGGGAGTGTGTTCCACAGCTTTGGGGCGTCGCTGACAAACGCTGCATCCATGATCTTCTTCCAATAAACCAGCAGCAGGTCATCGCAGTGTTCTTGGAGGCAAACAGTTAACAAGGGAGTTAGTGATGCAGCTCGGTCCCAGCCCATGTAGGGCTTTGTATACAAGGAGGAGGAGCTTAAGATCCACTGTTAATGTAACAGGAAGTCAGAGCAGCTCAGACTGACTGAAACTAGCAAGACAAAAGCCTCAAATGTTGTGGCCTAAATTCTGCCAGAACAAAGAAAGACCCTCAAAATAGACCAAAGTCTTCTTGAAGGACAGAAGGAATGTTTAGATAGAAAACTGGAGCAGATGGGGAACACCACATACAGCTGTAGGTGGGTAGATTTGGGATGTTGGCCAAACAGAAGGAACCATCAGTTCAGTCCAGGTCCAGGAGGCAACAGGAAATCCAAAGACTTGTTAAGAAAGAGGACAGCTGAGAAAACAGCGAAGGAGGGAGCAGAATGTCTGACAAAGCTACATAAGAAGAAAGAGCAGGTGAGGACAGGCTTTTACAGAGACCCTGACAAGTTCATCAAATGTCTCTTCATCAAGACGACTCTTAGATTAAAGCCTTGTTGAGGGGCGTCGGTAGCGTAGTGGATAGTGCCGGCGCCCCATGTGCAGAGGTGATGCCTCGATGCAGCGGTCACAGTACAACTCCGGCTTGCAACCCTCTGCTGCATGTCAACCCCCACTCTCTCTCTCTCTCTCACCCCACTTCACTCTGTCCTGTTCATTAAAGGCAAAAAGCCCAAAAAACAATATTTAAAAAAAATAAAATAAAGCCTTGTTGAGTCCGGTTCAGTTTGTTACACATTAGAAACAGGAACCAGCCTGTCGCCAGTGTGCAGTCCAGGCAACCCCTCATGCACATCTTGGTCAGCTGTAGGACATGCCTGACACAAGGCCGATAAACCTGGCGACACGGCCAAGTGCTGACGTGTTTGGCAGCTGAACATGAGTGCAAGAGAGTAACCATGAGCACCGTGCCTCTGAATGCCCTGACCAGGTTCCCGTAAAGAAGAGAAATGGCTACCTCTTTGCCTCCTGACTCAAGCCCACCTGGCCCTCTGGTCCAACTCCTGTCTGCATGTCTTCACAACTGAGCTGAAGGTATCCTAACAGGATGCCGTGGATGAGGCATACCAACAAAAAGGGCTGCAGTACTCCCAACCTTGCAGCTGAAGAAGAGGAGCAAGACTGGAATGTAACAGTGTGTCTAGTTGAGGTAGGTTGCGGGGGCTCTCTGGTCAGTTCCACCTGAGGTTCCTGAAGGAAGTACGAGTCAGAGGGCAGGCCCATAGGAAGGCAATCAAAGCACTCGCCAATGCTGCGGAAAGGAGTAGTTACTGGCTGTGGCTGGAAAAAGGGATACTGTCTGAACTGCCGAGTCCACACACCCAGGCCAAAGAAATAATGATCCCCCCCCCCCCTTCACCTCAGCACCTCATCATCATTGACAATCAGTGGACAGTTTTAAATACCTGGACGTAACTCTGGACAATAAACTCAATTTTGATCGGAACACCAGAGACATACAAAAAAGGAGCCAACAAAGACAGTCAGCTATCTGAAAAGGCCCGAATTTCCCATTTCTCACAACTCATCACCAACCATAAAAACAACCCCCGGTTCCTCTTCTCCACTTTTAATATTTTAACAGGCACTGATTTTAATAAAGTTCTTAAGACACCAACAGATGATCTTTGTGAAGACTTTGCAGACCACTTCAGAACTAAAATCAAGGACATCAGATCCAGTCTGTTATCCAAGAAAGTTCTGTCTGTTTACAAACCTGGACTGTTGTCCTTGCCTGAGGAAACACTGGAGAGTTTTGCCCTGGTTGATGCAAGGACACTTGGTCGAGTTTTCTCCCAAGTAAACCCAACAACCTGCCTTTTAGATCCAATTCCCACATCACTTTTAAAGACGTTTATGGTTTCTTTGAGGAGCAGTTATTAAACATCATGAATTGCTCTCTTCAGACGGGTGTCTTCCCCACCGCCTTTAAAACAGCGGTGGTGAAGCCCCTTCTGAAGAAGAGCAACTTAGACCCCAACATTCTTAATAATTACCGACCTGTATCCAACTTACCGTTTTTAAGTAAAATTTTAGAAAAACTGGTTTTTAACCAAGTTAATGACTTTTTAAACAGAAATACCATTTTAGAGAGGCATCAGTCTGGTTTTAGGAGGAACCACAGTACCGAGACAGCCCTTCTAAAGATTTTAAACGACATCAGGTGGAATTTAGATAACAAAATGCTCACAGTGTTGGTTCTACTGGATCTAAGCGCCGCTTTTGATACGGTAGACCATCACATTTTATTAAAAAGACTCAGACACCTGGTTGGCCTCTCTGGTACTGTCCTTAACTGGTTTTGTTCTTATCTCACAGACCGATGCTTTTATGTAAGTATGGATACATGTTCCTCAGGAACTCATGAAATTGGATGTGGGGTTCCCCAAGGCTCAATTTTAGGTCCACTTCTCTTTAATCTTTACATGCTTCCCCTTGGGGACGTCATCAGGAGACACGGCATCAGCTTCCATAGTTATGCCGATGATACACAGCTATACATCGCCGTGTCTCCTGATGACACAGGGCCAATTGATGCCCTTTTTAACTGCATTGTAGACATCAAGTCATGGATGGCAGAGAATTTCCTACAGCTCAACCAGGACAAAACTGAGGTTTTAGTTAGGTCCTGAAGGCCAGAGAGAGAAACTTTTACCAAAACTACAGGATCTTAAACCAACCCAATCAGTAAAAAATTTGGGCGTGACTTTTGACTCTGAGCTGAATTTTATCCCACATATCAAAAATATAACGAAAATAGGTTTTATCACCTTAAGAACATAGCCAGAGTCCGCCCGTTTCTCTCTCAGGCCAGTACGGAGGTGCTAATGCCTGCTTTTATCTCCTGTCGCTTAGATTACTGTAATGCCCTGCTCTCTGGTCTTCCCAAAAAGAGTATTTTAAATCTCCAATTATTACAAAACTCAGCCGCACGTGTGCTGACGAGGACCAGAGGGCGGGAGCACATTACACCGGTTTTAGAGTCGCTGCATTGGCTCCCCGTCCGCTTCAGGATCGATTTTAAGATTCTCTTACTGGTTTTTAAATGTCTTAACGGCCTTGCGCCCTCTTATTTATCTGATCTGCTTTACCATATCAACCCTCGCGGACCCTGAGGTCCTCCGGCACTGGCCTTTTAACCATACCAAAACCCAGAACAAAAACACATGGTGAGGCAGCATTTAGCCACTATGGCCCCCACCTGTGGAACAGCCTGCCGGAGAGCCTCAGGACTGCAGAGACTGTTGATATTTTTAAAAGAAGTTTAAAGACACACCTTTTTAATCAGGCTTTTAACTAAAATTTTAAACTCTTCCTATGTTCTTATCTGGTTCTGTTGTATTTTATTTCGCTGCTTTTATCTTGCTTTTTAAGACGATATTAATCTTAATAATTTTCTGTTTTTATTTATCACTGGTACTTTATTTATTCTATTTTATTTATAATTTTACGTATTTTATTTTTGGTACTGTATTTATTTTATTCTGTTTATTCTTTTAGTCCTATTTTATGCTTTTAGTCTTTAGCTTTTAACTCCAGTGTTTCCTCAGGGGGTCCTCCACACTGGGAGCTGTGTCGGGTCTGCTAGTGGGGGTGCTGTCCTTGGGTCCCTTCGGCCCGGCCGGCTGGTGGTTCCTCCCTTCGATGTGGGGGTCCACCTGTCTGTCGGAGTCGGGGGGCCTGGGTGCTGGTCTCCCCGATGGCACGGCCTGCTGCTCCTCCCAGTGTGGACGACCCCAAAGGTGGCGTTTCCTTGATCCTCAGTGCCATGCCATGTCTCCCTATTGTGTGTGTGTGTGTGTGTGTGTGTGTGTGTGTGTCTAGTATGGAGGGTGGGAGGGAGGGGCTTTCTTTGTAACTGTTTTTCTTTCTTGTTTTAATTGTTTTTAATTCTGCAAAGCACTTTGTGTTGCATGTCCATGCAGGAAAAGCGCTCTACAAATAAAGTTGATTGATTGATTGATTGATTGAAAACTCAAAGGACTCTATGTTGCCCTCCATCTACTGCTGCTTCTGTACCAAAGCATCATTCAACCAATCTGTCTGTACTGTTCCATGTTTCTACACCACGCTTTCTGTCACCATTCGGGTCAAACTGACACGCATCACAAACACCACTTCTAAAATCACTGATCTTCCCACACCCAAGCTCACAGAGTTAAATAACAGGTCCATGACACACTTTGCAAAATCAACAGAACGGGACACCACACACCCACTGAACCAACACCTCATCCCATTACCCTCAGGGCGCAGGTACCGAACTTTCAAATTCAGGAAAGCTCGACTCCAGAAGAGCCAGATCCCAGCAGCATTTATTTTACTGATGGCCAGTACATCTGGATCTAGTATGGACAGAGACCTGAGGTCTGGATGCTGATGGATGATGTGTTTTCTTTGGTGAAGTCACAGATCAGTCACATAGGGGGGTCCCTGGCAGCTACATAGGTGGGCCTGGAGAAAAAACATCACCCAGAGTGAGGGAATGTATAATGGTTCCAGATGTGGGTTTTGACCATCTATATAAGTATCTGTAAGCATGTGTTAGATAAGAAGAGAGCTTGTACCTTCTTCCAGGGCTGTTATTAAACCGTCAATTTAAGATCAACTTGTTGTCTATTGTGCATCTTTTATGAATTTGTCTTGGACCAGAAGTTCTTTCCTATCAAGTGTCAACCCCTGTAAATGACCATGTAATGTTTCTGTGAGGTTTTGTGATAACCGTGATCAATCGCTGTAAATGTACAGTTGGTGGAAATGAATTTCCCTCTGGAATGAATAAGGTAAATCTAGTCTAAGTCTAGTCTAGTCTAGTCTAGGTCTGATCAGCCCGCGGTCGACCCGCCTTCTGTCTTGGAAGAAGATGCCGAAACACCCAGAGATGCTGAGAAACACAGCTGAAGATGTGTCTCATGTAGCAACATCATCTCGTGGTCACTCAAGTCAGTCGACAGGAAGTGTAACATCAAGTCAAACAAATCAAAAAGACTCAATCAAAAAGTAAAGTTGTGGGTTATAAAAACAAAATGAGCCATGATTCAAGGTCATGTGATATTTCTTTGTTGGTTGGTCAGTTTGAGCAACACCTTCCTTATTACACACGGCCATTTTATCCACGTTCAAGTATTGATAGAGCAGCTTTAGTGATTGCTGACTGTATCCTTTGCTGCAAAATTATAACAAATTATGAAATTACTTCTCAAACAGTCAGTCCCAGAAAGTATCTCTGCAAAATTGGAACGAGAGTGTTTTTGAGTATAATCTTACATCCTACAGTTAAATACATTACATACACATCAACCCGACGAACGTCAACTCAAACATCACGTAACATTTAAATAGTTTAAGAGGATGAATCTTTACCTGAGAGTTTCCAGTTGACAGTGAGGACTTTTCAGTCCAGCTGAGAGCAGCTTCGCTCCTGAACCCTGCAGGTTGTTGTTACTCAGGTCCAGCTCTCTGAGACGAGAGGACGGGGAGCTGAGGACTGAGGACAGAGCTTCACAGCTTCTCTGGGACAGGTTACAGCCATTCAGCCTGAAGGAGAGAAAGACAAACACTATTTCTGATTCTGTCATCGACGATGGAAAACACATCACATTTTCATGATAACATTTATTGAGTCGATGAATCAAACATTAAAGAATAAGGGTCTCAGGAGACCAGACGACTGTTGGAATGTTTGTCGTCTCTTCTTGTGTATATTACTGGGATATAACCGTCACATTTCAGATTCAAATAACTTCATAACTTGATCTGTTTTATTTCATAGCTGCACTATTTTGCAAAGGTACAATGGACCTGATTAGACATTTTAAAGATTTTTCAATTAATAATCTGATCAATTTGTTGACCAAATCCTGTGGCTATGAGTTGACTACCACGTTTACAGCTGGGAACAGCCCTACATATGATATACAGTTGGTATCTGCAGTTATCTGAGTACTTACAGAGCTTTGTTGGAGGCTTTGACCACTGGCAGCAGCCCTAGAAGAGCCTCCTCTGAAGCAGAGTATTTCTTCAGGTCAAACACGTCCAGATCTTTTTCTGATGACAATAAGACGAAGCACAGAGCTTTGCACTGAACAGGAGACAGTTCAGCTGTGGAGTGACATCCCATTGACATGTGGTGATAGATCTCTGACACAAGAGAATAATCATTCAGTTCATTCAGACAGTGGAACAGACAGATGCTTTTCTCTGTAGACAGATCCTCACTGATCTTCTTCTTGATGTACTTGATTGTTTTCTGATTGGTTCGTGAGCTTCTTTTCTTTTTCCAAAGGGTTTGTAGGAGGGTCTGACTGGTCTCCAGTGACAGACCCAGGAGGAAGCGGAGGAACAGGTCCAAGTGTCCATTTGGACTCTGTAAGGCCTTGTCCACAGCACTCTGGTAGAAACGTGTTGATTTTCCTCCAAACACTTCAGACCACCAGGATACTGGTTTTTCTTCCGCCATCAGATTGACTCCAGAGTTGATGAAGGTCAGATGGACATGAAGAGCAGCCAGAAACTCCTGAACACTCAGATGGACGAAGCAGAACACCTTGTCCTGGTACAGTCCTCTCTCCTCTTTAAAGATCTGTGTGAACACTCCTGAGTACACTGAGGCTGCTCTGATATCGATGCCACACTCTGTCAGGTCTGATTCATAGAAGATCAGGTTGCCTTTCTGCAGCTGATCAAAAGCCAGTTTTCCCAGAGACTCAATCATCTTCCTGCTCTCTGGACTCCAGTGATGATCTGTCTCAGCTCCTCCATCATACTTGACATTCTTCAGTTTGGTCTGAACCACCAGGAAGTGGATGTACATGTCAGTCAGGGTCTTGGGCAGCTCTCCTTCCTCTCTGCTCTTCATCACATCCTCCAGAACTGTAGCAGTGATCCAGCAGAAGACTGGGATGTGGCACATGATGTGGAGGCTTCGTGATGTCTTGATGTGGGAGATGATTCTGCTGGCCTGCTCCTCATCTCTGAATCTCTTCCTGAAGTACTCCTCCTTCTGTGGGTCAGTGAACCCTCTGACCTCTGTCACCATGTCAACACAGTCAGGAGGGATCTGATTGGCTGCTGCAGGTCGTGTGGTTATCCAGAGGCGAGCAGAGGGAAGCAGTTTCCCCCTGATGAGGTTTGTCAGCAGCACATCCACTGAGGTGGACTCTGTAACATCAGTCAGGATCTCATTGTTGTGGAAGTCCAGAGGAAGTCGACACTCATCCAGACCGTCAAAGATGAACACAACCTGGAACTCTTCAAACCTGCAGATTCCTGCTTCTTTGGTTTCAGTAAAGAAGTGATGAACAAGTTCCACCAAGCTGTACTTTTTCTCTTTCAGCACATTCAGCTCTCTGAAAGTGAATGGAAATGTGAACAGTATGTCCTGGTTGGCTTTGTCTTCAGCCCAGTCCAGAGTGAACTTCTGTGTTAAGACTGTTTTCCCAATGCCAGCCACTCCCTTTGTCATCACTGTTCTGATTGGTTCATCTCTTCCAGGTGAGGCTTTAAAGACGTCTTCTTGTCTGATGGTTGTTTCTGGTCTGTGTGGTTTCCTGGATGCTGTTTCAATCTGTCTGACGTCATGTTCATCATTGACCTCTGCAGTCCCTCCCTCTGTGATGTAGAGCTCTGTGTAGATCTGACTGGTTGGGTTTCCTGCTTTAGCGATCCCCTCAAACACACACTGGAACTTCTTCTGCAGGTTTGACTTGAGCTGACGCTGACAAACTGCAGCAGGAGTTCCTGAAGGAAACACAACAACTCAGTGAGAGTCTCCATTCACACAAATAATAATAATAACATTTAAATATAAGTTGAGTGGAGCCACAGTGGGCGCCATATAAAAAAAGCCAAAAATGTTGGCATGCTGTGTAAAACATAAATAAAAACAGAATCCAATGATGTGCAAATTCTTTTTGACCATTAGTCAACTGAACCCACTCCAAAGATATTTAATGTTCAAACTGATGAACTTTATTGTTCTTGTAAATTGACACTCATTCTGAATTTGATGCTGCAGCAGGTTCTAGTAAAGTCTGAACAGGAACAAGTTGTTAAATGCTCAAAACAGCTGTTTGGAACATTCGGCAGGTAGACAGGTGAACTGTTAACAGATTAAAGTATCATGACTGGGTACATCATCAAAAGGCCCAGTCGTTCACAAGCAAGGACGCTCACTTTGTGAAAAAAAATGTGTAGGCAAACAGTCCAACAGTTTAAGAACATTTCTCAACTCACAGCTACAAAGAATTTGTGGATTTCACATCTACGATCCATAATATCATCAAAAGATTCAGAGAAAAGAAATCTTTGCACAAAAAGGACAAGGCTGAAAACCAACACTGAATGTCCGTGACCTTTGACCCCTCACACTGCTCTGCATTACAAACCGACATGATGGGCTCAGAAACACTTTAGAAAACCACTGTCAGTGAACACATCGCTGTATCAACCAATGACAGCTCAGACTCTACCAGGCTCCGCCCACTTCTCTGAGCCCGAGCTCATCTGAAATGGACTCTGACCAGTCAATCAGTGACCTCCATCCAGATTGTTACTAGCGTCTGTGATGGATGGAGGTGCATCATGGGTAACTTCCTGTCTGTGAAGGCTCCATGAATGCTGGAAGGTCCATCCAGGTCTTGGATCAACATATGCTGCCATCCAGATGCCGTCTCTTTCAGGGACGTCCCGTCTTCTTCCAACGAGACAATGAGACACGGTGTGACGTGTTACAACAGCGTGTCTCCGTAGTGACAGAGTGCAGGTACCAGACTGACCTGCCTGCAGTCCACACCTGTCTCCCACTGAACATGTGTGGGACATGATGAAGTGTCGAACTCGGAGAGGTGCATCATGGGACTGTTCAGTCAGATAAACTTCAACAGTTAGTGTCCTTAGTTCTCAAACACTGAGGTGATGATGTCACACAGTGACAGGAAACAGTCACAGCTTTATAACAACCTGCTGCAGATTTACAGAGAACGATAAAGTTTATCAGTTTGAACATTAAATATCTGATTTTTTAACTGTATTTACTTGAAAATAGGTCAAACATGTTTTTATTGATATTTTACTCAGCGTCCAAACTTTTTGGGACCTGGGGTCGTATGTGAGAAATCCTCTTACTGCTCTGCAGACGGTCAGCCAGCTCCTCCTGCTTCATTCTCCTCAGGAAGTTCAGTGTGATCTTCAGAAATGCCTCTCTGCTGCTCCTCATCTGCTCTTCCTCTTCATCATCCACCGCCTCCTCATCCTCCTTCTGTCTCCCTGAAAACTCAAAATAATCTGGACTCAGAACCTTCTGGAACTTCTTCAGCTCGTTCTCCACTAGGGTGTCGATGTTTTCCCTGAGATGCTGTAAAAAGGAAGAAAACAACATTTTAAACTTCTTCTGATTTCGTGTGGAGCTGAAGTTAAAGTCGCTGCTGGGCGTTTACACACCTTAAATATGGAGCTCATGTCTGTCTGCTGGACAGACTGACCGCCGCCATCGGGAACCTCTGAGCTTTGCTGCTGATCTCTGTGGATAACAACAGAGGGTGTGACATGACAAAATATTAATGGACACACACGAAAACATGATTTTGGTGACATTTTAAGGTTGACGGTTGATTTTAACAGTTGCCACTGAGAGCCAATTTGAAAAACTGGCGACTTATTCTTGGCCTTTGATTTCTACAAGTGGCGGCAGGAGCTGGCACGCCCACTGACGGGCTGATGAACGCCGCCATTCACAAGATTAACGCCGCTGACTGGGATATCCTTCTAAAACTTTTCAACCAGCTCCAGCTGTTCCACTTTTCATATTTTGACACGACAAACGAGACGTTTATCAGTTTGCACAGCTGCTTTCTGTTGTTGACTTACTGAGTCTCTGAAGGAAGTTGTCCTTTAAACCGTGAAGGTGGATCCATGGACACACAGCTGGGCTCAGGTCCACGAGAGTCTGGTCTCTGCCGCTGATCTGGGCTTCAACACACACACACACACACACACACACACACACACACACACAACATGCTGTCACAGCTCACGTTCATCTTCACACCTGACATTTGCCGCCAGTTTCAGACACAGTCTCGTCCGCTTCCTCTCTTTCCTGACACTTTTTTGCTTTGTCGCTGTCGCTGCATTCCTGAGCTGAACGCCGCCTGAAGTCCAGTTCAGACCAGCGATCGGCGAGGAGATGAAACCGTTTTAGAACATTACAGAACAAAGTGTCAGCGGTGTGAACTGGCCGGTCTGAGTGTTGGTTGCAGCATCTGAGAACATAAACAACAGATGCAGGATGATACCTCGCGTGTGATACGTAGACGTGACAGTGCACTGACAAAGCAGCGATATGTGACGACCTGGGACGAGAAGGTGTTGTTTGGACAGTATGATCCTCGTGTCCATCAACATTTTGTTGAGATTATTTTGTTCAAAATGAAGGAATACTTCACGCACATCTGTACTCAAACAGGTGCGCAGGAGAAGGATGAGAAGAATAAAACCAGTAGAAAAGACTCCAGCACTCCGTCTAACTTGCAAAAATAACGATTTTTTAAGCTGCTGCAACGTTTCAGTGACCAGACCAAGGTGGGTGGTGAGCGCCATCTAGTGAACTGACAGCAGAACTACATCAGCTGATCTGCAGCCTCAACATGGGGTATCATGCGGCCGCGTCACGCTAGGCCTGACGAAGGTCTAATCACCAAAATGCTGCAGAAGATCATTATTTTTGGAGGTCAGACAGTGTGCAGGAGACGTTTCTACTAGATTATGTTGTTGTCATTTTGCAGGTTGTTTATTTGCATTTGTTTATTGTTTACTGTCTGGTTCACTCTGCTTTGCCATTTGATGTTTATATGATGTTTATTAATGTGTTTGCGTTCAAATGTAAAATAAAATACTTTTTTTAAAAAGCCATGTTTTTTGACCTGGTAAAAAAAACCCAACTAAAATATGTCTGAAGTTATTTGTTTTGATCTGAATGTGGATCAGAGTGTTTCTGTCTGTTGTAAAGGAGTGAAGCGTGTCGACACACCAAACCGACATCAAAGAACTAGCGGCGACAAAAGCCAACTGTTGCGTCGCCTCACGTCGCCTCACGTCGCCCTGTGTCAGTTGCATTTGAACACACTACACGGACTCCATCCGACGGCCAAGTAGCACGTACATTCTGCGCCTGCGTGAGAGAGAGCGGAGTGAAAATCAGAGTGATCTCTCTCACCGACAAGCTTTGCTGCCGATTCAACATGCTTAATCGGCCGAAAAGCCGCCGATGCTGAAGTACCGATGGTGCGGGACACACCGCAAAAACTAGGGCAACAGACGCTCACCGACGGCCCGACTTTGGTCTACAGCCGACTGTCGGCTTGGTGTGTCAGGACCTTTACAGTGAAGACACCAAAACAAGAACCAGAATCTTTTGGCTGGACCTTCAAAACTAAACTCGAACTGAACTACGATGCTCAAAGAACGTTTTCCATGAGAAACCTGTTGGTCACAGTGACTCAGAGCTGACTGACATGTTGGAGCTGCAGATCAGCTGATGTAGTTCTGCTGTCAGTCCACTAGATGAGCTCATTACTCACAGAGCTGAGGAGCAGGTCACAGCAGCAGCACACTAAACTGTGCTGCTCCTCTATTCTCATCTTTATGGTAACCAACGCCCTTGTTGCCATGACTATCTCAAAAACAAACAAACAAACAGCTGTTACAATAAACAAGCTTTCACACTGACTGTTAGCATCGTATCAAAACATTTTTGTATGACAGTGTCGTATCATTACACAGTGTTTCTTTACTACATATATTATAAATATATAAAAAATATTAATAAATCTTATTGTAAAATAATAAGTTCAATCGTAATAAGACGAACAGATTGAAAACTTTCCCTGATTAGATCAAACAGACGATGACAGTTTCGTGTGGGGACAGTTAGTAAAGGTGACAAATCTCTTTATATTTGATCACAATACTCAGCAACGTGTTTAAAATCTAAATAATATTGTGTCGAGTTTTGTTTATGGGGCGAAACATTATTTTTTACAGATTTATTTATATGAAATAAATCTGATTTATAAAATATTTTGATCTGCTTCCTCTTTTTTTAACCTCTAAACTTGTCCTGTGTCAGAAACAGCCTCAACTCACAACTTCCAACTGTTAAAAAATGTGTCGCTCAGGGGCCGGAGCCTCGAGCAGGTGGGGGTTCAGTGTCCTGCTCAGGGGCCCCTCGGCAGCGACCGGTCCCGCTCCATACTTGGTCCAGACAGGGACTTGAACCGACGACCCTCCAAGCCCGCGTGGACTGAACTACCGCTGAGAACTGAATCAGGTGTAAGAGGAGTGAGCTACGTCACAGACTCACTTCCTGGTTTGCAAAAAGGTGCGAATGCTGCTCAGGTGCTGGTCACGTTTATATTTGATGAACCGCTGATAGTATTTCTATCAGCAGCGTCTCAACCACAACAGGTCGACTCTAGCTGCGACACCAACCCAACAAAGACTTGGTTTACAGATTGTTAGCACGAAGAGAATCTGAGCCAAACTGTCACATCGACACGCGCCCAGAGACTCTGCAGCCAGAGCAGCTGCGCCTCCACTCTCGTCTTTACGGTAACCAGCTGCTCACTTAACCATTAACTTAAATTAACTGGTTAAATTATTCCCAGTTCTCCTGGTTGTTCTTACAAATCTGTGACTCTGAGTTTCAGTGTAACTCCAGAGTAATCGATTACTTAGTAATCGAACACTTCCGGTTCGCTGACATGGAATAAAAGTGAAGTGACGACGCTTCCAGGTCAATGAACCAATGAGAGCAGACAGTTGCCTCCTCACCTGGAGCTCACCTGACTCGTCACCACGTCCACACACTTGTTACTCCGCGTCACACACCGCGAGCTCTAACGGTGCCGCCGTGTGTCCGTTAACTTCCGGTTACCACCGAGACAGACCGGGCTCCTTTCAAAATAAAACACTACAGTTCAGACGAGAAATACCAGAATAAAAGCCGCTGATGAAGCCGCACTGGAGCCTAAACTTGACACTCATTGGTCAGTGAACAAACCGTGACAATGATGATGTCACACACGTTTACCAATCTGTTTTATTGTATGTTGAAAGACTTATATCTACATTCAGATATTACACAGGAAGACTTTTACATTCATGTCCATGTTTCTGGTGGATCAGATCACAATTATAAAGCAGGTTTAAAAACTCCCAGAGTGACCACAGCGCTGTACAGTGAAATAAAATAAGTAAAAACACAGAACATAGTAACAAAATGTGACAGAGATATTGTGACAAACCCAAAAACAAGTACAAATTAGTGAGTGAAAAAGAAGTGAGAAAATAAAGTTTCTGTTTGTGCATGAATGTGTAATTCAGGCCTGGTTGTGTGTATATGACAACAGAGTAAGAAAGTTGAATTTTCCCTTGAGGGGATCATCTTCTTCTTCAAGCTTTGGGGCGACAACTGTGAAGAGGAATTTATACTTCTGCGTTGACTTGACGCCGCAGCCTGACGTGCTCCTCCAGAGATTTGACCACACGTCACAGCGACACAGACCTGCTGTCTGTCTCTGTGAGCTGAAACCATTTCCCTCAGTGGAAACAAAGCTTTGATTTACTTTAATTTCACAGATAAGAAACAATAAATTGTGAAGACAGTAAAGCCTCCACACACTGTGATTCATCACTGCAGCTCAGGATAACATGAGACACCTGTGTGATGAGAACGAGGATAAAAACACATCACATTTCATGAGTCAAATAATCCGCACACTGTTAATCAGCTCTCCTTATTATAAGTGACACTGTGGCTCAGACACACGACGTCAGTCATCAACTGCTCTTCCAGCCTTTACTTGAGAAACAGTCTGGTGTTACTTTAAAGTGTTTTATGTGACATATTCAGAGGAGTTTCATCATCATCATCATCATCACCATCACGCTAAATAAATAAAATACTCACATGCAGCTCAGTGATAGCTGCACGTCAATCAAGTCTCGGCTGAAGGTGAATTTTTCATTAGAAGATCACAGAGTATGGTTTACATCCCACTGACATTTTACTGTCTCACAGTCGCAGACACTTTCTGCACCGTTTCATCTCATATCATATGAAGCACTTCATGCATGGTTCTGATGATGTCACTCATCATTACCAGCCCCGCCTCTTTCACATGAACGTGCTCGTGGCTGATAGGAAACCCAGAGTTGACTGAACTAGTTGATAAGCAGCTTTGTAGCAGCAGTTATCCAGACGGTGGATGTGACGGGTGAGTCAGAGCAGAGGAGGAGGAGATATCCTGGCTAACATGAACTGCTGTCACAGCACTGAGGCCTCTGGTCTCTAGTCTCTGGTCTCTAGTCTCTGGTCTCTGGCCTCTGGTCTCTAGTCTCTGGTCTCTGGCCTCTGGTCTCTGGTGTGATGTGGTCTGTGGACCAGTTAGAAGTGTAGCAGCAGCGTTCTGTACCAGCGAGATAAGGGTGACTGGCTTATTCCCACTTACAGAGCATGACAGTGATCCAAACCAGAGGAGATCAGGGCATTCATGATGATCTCCAGGGCCCAGTTTTTCAAAAGTAATCCGCTCTGATTTTGGATAATGGATTGGATCAAATCTTGAAAATGGGTTTTTCAAAAGAAAAAACGGATTACGTAATCGGATTAGATCACGTAATCCAATCTTGGTTCTGATCCGGATCAAACCTTTAGTTTGGGTTTTTCAGAACTTTTTAGTAGGATTGGGATCACTTAAAATAGATGAGGGGTAAAAATACAAGTGGGATGATCATGGTAGTCAGCCTATATCCAAAGACCTCAAATCCACATTCTGTAATCCTGATCTTGTGGTATCTGGATCAGAATGATCCTATCTGAAAATTCTTTGAAAAACCAGGACCAAATCTACAAGATCAATTTGATCTGGGATAGCAAAAAGGAGGACTACAAAATCCGGATCATTCTGATCCAGATTAAAAGTTTTGAAATACTGGACCCTGTATTTCAAAGTGATCTGGATTGGATTAAATCCTGATCTGATCTGAAAACTGGGTATTTCAACCGATTTCAACACAGATCCTGAGGATCAGGATTCAGATCTGGCAATCCAATCCTCCCTTTAATCCAGATAAAGGCTGCATTTGGGTATTTCAAAAGTTAAAGGGAAATTTCGGTTTGTTTCAACGTGTCTCCTATCGTCCTAAATTTGTTTCAAGTCACTAGTGACAGAAATAATAGTTAGCATGTTAGCCTTTAGCCTAGATACAGCCGTAGCGTCAGACCTGTTAAAACGTAAGTGAACGGACATACTTCAAGTGCAAAGTTAGTCCACTAAACAAGTTTTTTTTCCACAAAGACCGCCTCATATCGTTAGGATAAATGTCAGAGAACATAGAAAACCACATGTAAACGTGTTGCCTTACCTTACCAGTGTACTTACTAGTACTGTGTATTTTTCCTATACTGCAGCAGTCTGCTCTGCACACATAAAACAAACAAAAAAAAAAAAACAGTCCGCTGTGTTGCCAATAACATAACGTTAAACTCTGAACAGGTTGGTGTTTAAAGAGTTCATGTATAACGTACTTCAGATTTATTCCCTTTTAAATTAAGCCATAGACCACAAAATACACCAACAAAGCCAGCTACCTCGCTAGCCTGCTAGCTACTTAACATACAAGTCAATGGAGCCTCATTAGCTACCGTTGGCACGACCTCGGCTCAATTAGAGATCGGTACGTCCACGTTTTAAGTAGGTGACAGTTCAAATAGCTGGCTCACATGAGATGGAGGGTGGCCTTTGTATGGTCTTAAAAACGCAACACATTAGATAATGGCACACTTCCATTTTGATGTGACAGCTGTGCTATCAACTGCTTCGTGAAAGCACACATCCACGTCTGTGTTGATTTGTTCAAAGATGAAATCAAGATTTCTGGCCTGGGCATAAAGGTTAGGCAGTGAACACAGAGACACTGAGGAATCAGACCGTAACCCAAAGCCAGGGTAGAGAGGCTCAGTGAAGGTGGTGCTGAAGGTGTGGAGGTGGATCAGTGAGTCAGAGGAGACTCTGTAGAAGGACAGAGTGCCAGCAGGACAGTCCACATACACTGCTACTCTGTTAGAGACAGAGGAGGAGGAGGAGGAGGAGGAGGAGGAGGAAGGAGGGTTTGTCTTCTCTTATTGCTACAGACAAAATAACCTTCATCCTTACAGCACCACAGACTCCAGGACTGATCATGCCCTACAAACCAGCAGTCGTAACTGTCTCCTTTCCTCCTGATGCTTCTGTAACTCACTGACATATAAACCTCTCCTCTCCACTCCACCTCCCAGTAACAGCGACCAGTCAGACCATCTGTGCACAGCAGCTGATGCCACCAGTCAAATCTGTCCGGATGATCAGGATATGACTGCCTCTCACTCACTGCTGTCACCGTCCTGTTGTTGTCGGACAGTTTGAGGTGACGGTGTACTGTGTTTGTGTCCACAGTGAGTTCACAGGCATCTGATGAGAGAACAAGACACAAAGCAGCAGCAGTTCATCATCTCACACACGTGACGGGTTCATTTGTTCCTTCAGTAACAAACTGACTGTTAATTAGATCAAAACTCCACGTAGCAGATTAACATGTGCTCTTATTTTTATCAATCATTCTGTGTCTGGACTTAAACATGAGCTGCCATGTTTCATCAAAGTGAACCACACTTACACTTCCTCAGACCTGGTTTCAGCCTCTGCTCTCCACCATGTTCCAACCTGGATGAAGACACAAAGTCAGAATGAACCTTCAGAAGCTTCCTCTTCAGTCATCTCTTGAAACCTTCACTCAGATGGACCATCGAGACAAAACAGCTGCATTTATAAAACTGGAATTACAGCCTCAAGGTTGTATTTGTCCACGAACCAGTCAAGGTGCAGCTACAGTTTATATCTAGGCGATGCTTCAAATATGGATGTTGATGCAAAAAGGCTTTTTTTTACTAAAAATGTATATGTCTATATAATGCACAATGTCTCTGTCTGTCTGTGTGTCATTCAGTCGCATATCTCTTAAACCGTCCGGCGGACTGACCTAATATTTGGTACATACCTTCCTCAGGGCACGTGGGTGTGCCGTTTCTGACTTTGAAGTTGTTTGAACGAGAAATGTGAAACACACAAATTAAAGAAGCAAAAAATGCAAGTCATTGGACAATGCCTGCGGTGGCCACGCCCCCCTGACAGCTGACAGGTCTTCGGGTGTTGGGATTTCAAAGTAGGTTAAACTCCGCTGAATTAGTGGGCCTGGCTCATTGTGAACATTGCAACAAATAAGCCGAATGACTGCGACAGTGTAAAATAGATATGTGACACATATGTGGGACATACAGTGGAAGAGCACTGGTCACACAACACGGTGTGGAAGTTCATAGAAGTAATGACCATCCGATGTGGTAGGGACAGACAAGCTTTTCTCCTACACATCTTCATGCACAAAATATATAGTTATGACGGGCACTGCACCAGTACTTAAAAATTAACTTGAACCTCAACATAAAAGAGACGGAATCAAAGCATTTAGCTCTGGTTGTCTGCTCGTACCTGAGAGTGTCCAGCCTCCAGTGTGGATCCTTCAGTCCATCCATCAGCAGCTTCACCCCTGAGTCTCCTGGATGGTTGTAGCTCAGGTCCAACTCTCTCAGATGGGAGGGGTTGGAGCTCAGAGCTGAGGCCAGAGAGGTACAGCCTTCCTCTGTGATCTGACAGCCTGACAGCCTGGACACACACACACACACACACACACACACACACACACAGACAGTCATTTTATTTTGTTTGTTTGTTTGTTTATTTCAGTCAGTCATATATACACTTCAAAGCAGCACAAGAAAAGAAAAAGAAAAAAAACCCAAAAACAATACACAATTCTGACTGAAAAAGGCTCATTTTATTTATGTTCATCTATTCCCAGTAACATTTTTCAGATCCTCCTCCCAGGGGGATCCCAAATGTTTCCAAGCCAGATGACATATAAAAATCCTTCCAGTGTGTTTCTGGTCCCACCAGGGGCCTTCTGCCAGTTGGACGTGCTTTAAAAACCTATTACAGGAGGCATCAAGAAAGCATCCTGATCAGATGTTGAAACACTTCAACTGGCCACTTCCAACGCAAAGGAGCAGCAGTTCTAATCCAGACTTCCTCTGGATGTCTAAGCTCCTTATCCCATCTCTAAGGCTGAGCCCAGCCAAATGAGGAAATTCATTTCAACTGCTTGTATCCATGATCTGTTGTGTTTGGTCCCTACTCAAAGCTTATGAGTACTGGTGAAGGTCAGAGCGTAGCTGGCCTGATAAATTACTACAATGTACCAGCACGAGGCCAACATCACTGCTGAGGCTGCACCAAACTGCCTGTAGCGGCTATCCTGGCAACCAATTAGCCACTCGGCTGGGTGCGGGATGGGACTAGTTTTTTAACGCGCTTAACTGAATGACTGAATGAATGAATGGAGGAATGAATGAATGTCCACAGCGACGTCCACGGTCGGGTGAGGTTCCCATTTATTACCGTCACGTTCAGAGCAGGTTTACATCACGGCAAAAGCTTTTATGGAGTGATTTGATTAATTGTGATGGTTCTGGCTGGTACCAAGTGGCGTCTCATGGAGCGGTAAAAACCGTGTAGTCTCCCCGTCACCCATGCATCCCCAGGCCGCCCAGCACACCTGAGCCTATATACTAATTACACCCATGATGACGTGGACCCAAACCACCTAATCTGCACTGCCACCCAGTGACAACATGGAAATAAACAAACAGACAGACTGAAAATAAACAGACAAATAATGGCTCCTACAATATACATTAGCAAAAGTAAAAGTATTATTGCAGAATGGCCAGTATCAGAATCATGTTTTATGTATTACATAACTGGTTTATAGTGATACATATACTGTGTTAATCTTTTAATGCTACAGCTGGTGAAGTCATCATCATGTTTTATTCGTAGGATTTGTGTTAATGTACTTAGTACCTTTGCCAGGGTGACGAGTTCCGCGTTAAGATTGGTTACCTGGAAAAAGCGCCAGTGACAAACACCAGCGCCTCTCTAAAAAGTTTAGAAATTTTCAACTCAAAACGCTTGGAGTCCTACACAAAAAAGGAGGAGAGGCCGGAAAAAAGACGCTGGGTGCAGCACCTTTTCCCTAGGCGGCCGCAGACGCTCCCTCCTCATTGGGAACAATTGAAAAAAAGACGCTGGGTCTCTTCTGGCACTCAGGAAAAGCCGCTATGTGGACAGAGGGCCTAAAGCCGACATGAACATTCCCCTCATTCCTCTTGGCAGAGAATCCACTGACTGTTGTGGACAAGGTGACACATCTTGGTCACATCATCAGGGATGATCTATGTGATGATGATGATATACAGCGACAGTACTGTAAGTTGTGCACGAGCAAATATGTTGGCACATAAATTTTATATGTGTTCGGATAATGTTAAAATTGCTTTGTTTAAAGCCTATTGTACTTCACTATATACTGCCCACTTGTGGTGCAGTTACAGTAAGGCTAAATTTAACAAACTTCGGGTGGCATATAATGATGCACTGCGAATCCTGTTGAAGCTCCCTAGATGGACGAGTGCCAGTCAGTTGCTTGTACACAGCAATGTTCCTACCTTGGATGCTCTTCTTAGGAATTTTATGTTTACTTTTATGGCACGGCTGAAGCACTCTACAAATGAATTGTTATGGCTCTAGTCATGCCTAAAAAGAGCAGCACCTGTTATTACTCTAGTTTTTGGAGGCACTGGAGAGAGTGTTTGTATGTCTTTTAGATATGGTTCTAATGTTTGTTTGTTTGTTTGTTTTTTGTGTTTGTGTGTGTGTTTTTATCCTGGTGTCTGAATGTTGCTACTGTTTCTTGTAGTTGTGTGTTTTTTATGGACCGAACTGAGTCTGAAATAAAGATTGATTGATTGATTGTTGAAGCCTCTTTCTCAGCACCCTGGAATACATTTTCCCGAGGAGGCTGAGCAGGGTGATTCCCCCGTTAATTGAAGCACATTTTCTGGCCCCCTTTTTTTGAAAAAAAAAAAAAAAAAAATGGGAACCACCACCCTAGTCTGCCACTCTACAGGTACTGTCCAGGACCCCCACACCACACTGAGGAAGCGTGTCAACCAAGATCGGCAAACAATGTCCAGAACCTTCAGCATCTCAGGACAGATCTCATCCACACCTGCCATCTTGCTGGTGAGGAGCTTTTGGACCACCTCAGAGATATGGCATATGGATGAGGCCCCACCCAAGGCTTCAAGATCTGCCTCCTCCACAGAGGACTTGCTGTTTGGGCTCAGGAGTTTCTCAAAGTGCTCTTACCACTGCTCAACAGTATCCCCTGTCCAGGTCAGCAGTTCTCCTCCCGTACTGAACACAGCCTGAGACAAGCCCTGCTTTCCCCTACTGAGTCGTCTAATGGTTTTCCAGAACTTTCTTAAGGCCAACTGAAAGTCCTTTTCCTTGGCCTCCCAAACACCTGGGTAATTGCTTTGGCGACCGCCGATGCTGCAGCCCTTTTTGCTGCCCAGTACTCGTCTGCTGCTTTAGGAGACCCCTGGGCCAGCCAAGCCCAAAAGCCATCCTTCTTCAGCTTGATTGCCTCCTTCCCTGCTGATGTCCACCTGCAGTTTCTTAGGTTGCTGTGACAACAACGTATCAACCACAACTTCTCACAGCTGGCTCTGAACATGGCCCACTTGGATTTCATGTCCCCAAACTCCCCAAGGATACATAAGAAACTCTTCTGGAGGTGGGAGTTGAAGACCTAGTGGACAGATGCCTCAGCCAGATGTTCCCATTTCACCGTCTCTACACATCTGGGTTTACCAGCTCTGCTTGGCAACCTCCGCCGCCATCTGATCCAACTCACCACCAGGTGGTGATCAGCTGATAACTCTGTTTCTCTCTTCACCCGAGTGTCAGAGACATACAGTCCCAGGTCTGATGATAGGACCACAATGTGGATCATCGACCTAGAGTGTTCTGGTACCAAGTACACTTACGAACCACCCTGTGCTCAAACATGGTGACTATAATGGCCAATCGATGACTAGCATAAAAGTCTGATAAAGCATCGCTCAGTTTCAGATCAAGCAGGCTGTTCCTCCCAATTCCTTTGCCAATGTGAGCGCTAAAATCCCCCAGTAGAACTACAGGGTAATCTACACTGTTAAATCCCCCAGATGTCTGCCGTGTTTGAGTATAGACAATTACTTCACGTCAAGCAACTTTTAAAAGATTATGTGTTAAACAGAAGCTGAATTCTGACCTGAGAGTCTCCAGTGTACAGTGTGGACTCTCCAGACCAGTACAGAGCATCATCACTCCTGAATCCTGCAGGTTGTTGTCACTCAGGTCCAGCTCTTTGTGAATACAGGTCTGGAAGGTGAGAACTGATGAGAACTCCTGACAGCATTTTTCTGTAAGCCTCGTCTGACTCAACCTAAAATATACGTAAGGAGGAAATATTTTTCTTTAGTGTATTAAGTACATTTGTTGAATATTTGTAATGATTCAAAGGGCGAACACATAGTCTGAATATGGCCAAGAGCACACGGTTAAAAACACAGTAATAGTTATGTATAATATTCAAGGTTCTGTTTCAGCAATAGGCATGCAATACAAAACTAGATCACAAGATATGTAATGTTTGAGGTGCAGTACAGTGCACACAAAAGCATCAGAGTGAGTTCTGACCTGAGAGTCTCCAGTGTACAGTGTGGACTCTTTAGTCCAGCTGAGAGCAGCTTCACTCCTGAATCCTGCAGGTTGTTGTTACTCAGGTCCAGCACTGTCAGAGTAGGGGACCGACATCTGAGAACTGAGGACAAGACTTCACAGCTTCTCTCTGACAGATTACAGCCACTCAGCCTGGAGGAGAGACAGCCATTACGACAAACAAGATGACTCATATTTCCAAAAAATGTAGAAAATATCATTTGTGAAGTTACCCTCTCTAATTTAATGAATCTGATCTGATTTGTGGTGTTCATGATTCAAACTTATTTCTAAGATAAAACTATTAAAGCAGGTGTCTGAGGTGGCCTTTCCAAACTCAGGCTCTTTCCACCAATTACGACTTGCTAAACCTTTATTTAATTTCACTTCCTGCTGCTGCTTGCCGCAGTGCACTGGTTTAGATGCCATGTTACTCTGTGCGCATTCAGACCACAGCTGAAATGGTCAAGGGTTTAACCACTGGTTTTACACTAAACAATATTATACCAAGCTACAGAGAAGGTTTGGCACAGGCAGAGCTGGCCATCAGAGGAGAGACTCTGCTCTCAGTGTAACAGTTACCAGGTAGAGCTACATTTCCGCACCTTATGCCCCAAATACAAAGCTCTGAGTAATTATCATTTTAGAATAGAACAGAACAGATAGCCTTTATTCATTTTGCACCTTATTGTTAGCTATTTTTTGTTTCGTTTTGCACCTTATTGTTGGCTAGTTTTTGTTTCATTTTGCACCTTACTGCTGTCTGTTTTTTTGTTTTATTTTGCACCTTATTGTTAGCTAGTTTTTGTTTCATTTTGCACCTTACTGTTGTCTATTTTTTTGTTTTATTTTGCACCTTATTGTTGGCTAGTTTTTGTTTCATTTTGCACTTTACTGTTGTCTAGTTTTTTGTTTTATTTTGCACCTTACTGTTAGCTAGTTTTTGTTTCATTTTGCACCTTACTGTTGGCTAGTTTTTGTTTCATTTTGCATCTTACTGTTGGCTAGTTTTTGTTTTATTTTGCACCTTACTGTTAGCTAGTTTTTATTTCATTTTGCACCTTACTGTTGGCTAGTTTTTTTGTTTTATTTTGCACCTTACTGTTGGCTAGTTTTTTGTTTAATTTTGCACTTTACTGTTGGCTAGTTTTTTGTTTCATTTTGCACCTTACTGTTGGCTAGTTTTTTTTGTTTTATTTTGCACCTTATTGTTGTCTAGTTTTTGTTTCATTTTGCACCTTACTGTTGTCTAGTTTTTTGTTTTATTTTGCACCTTATTGTTAGCTAGTTTTTGTTTCATTTTGCACCTTACTGTTGTCTATTTTTTTGTTTTATTTTGCACCTTATTGTTAGCTAGTTTTTGTTTCATTTTGCACTTTACTGTTGGCTAGTTTTTTTGTTTCATTTTGCACCTTACTGTTGTCTAGTTTTTGTTTCATTTTGCACCTTACTGTTGTCTAGTTTTTGTTTCATTTTGCACCTTACTGTTGGCTAGTTTTTGTTTCATTTTGCACCTTACTGTTGGCTAGTTTTTTGTTTCATTTTGCACCTTACTGTTGGCTAGTTTTTGTTTCATTTTGCACCTTACTGTTGGCTAGTTTTTGTTTTATTTTGCACCTTACTGTTGGCTAGTTTTTGTTTCATTTTGCACCTTACTGTTGGCTAGTTTTTGTTTCATTTTGCACCTTACTGTTGGCTAGTTTTTGTTTTATTTTGCACCTTACTGTTGGCTAGTTTTTTTGTTTTATTTTGCACTTTACTGTTGTCTAGTTTTTTTGTTTTGTTTTGCACCTTATTGTTGTCTAGTTTTTTTGTTTTGTTTTGCACCTTATTGTTGGCTAGTTTTTTGTTTTATTTTGCACCTACCTGTTGGCTAGTTTTTGTTTCATTTTGCACCTACCTGTTGGCTAGTTTTTGTTTCATTTTGCAACTACCTGTTGGCTAGTTTTTGTTTTTCATTTTGCACCTTACTGTTGGCTAGTTTTTTTGTTTCGTTTTGCACCTTATTGTTAGCTAGTTTTTTGTTTTATTTTGCACATTAGTGTTGGCTAGTTTTTGTTTCATTTTGCACCTTACTGTTGTCTAGTTTTTGTTTTATTTTGCACCTTATTGTTAGCTAGTTTTTGTTTCATTTTGCACCTTACTGTTGGCTAGTTTTTTGTTTCATTTTGCACCTTATTGTTAGCTAGTTTTTTGTTTTATTTTGCACCTTACTGTTGGCTGGTTTTTTGTTTTATTTTGCACCTTATTATTAGGTAGTTTTTGTTTCATTTTGCACCTTACTGTTGGCTAGTTTTTTTGTTTCATTTTGCACCTTACTGTTATCTAGTTTTTTGTTTTATTTTGCACATTAGTGTTGGCTAGTTTTTGTTTAATTTTACACCTTACTGTTGGCTAGTTTTTTGTTTCATTTTGCACTTTACTGTTGGCTAGTTTTTTTGTCTTATTTTGCACCTTACTGTTGTCTAGTTTTTTGTTTTATTTTGCACCTTATTGTTGGCTAGTTTTTGTTTCATTTTGCACCTTACTGTTGGCTAGTTTTTTTGTTTCATTTTGCACCTTACTGTTGTCTAGTTTTTTGTTTTATTTTGCACCTTAGTGTTGGCTAGTTTTTTGTTTTATTTTGCACCTAACTGTTGGCTAGTTTTTGTTTTTTATTTTGCACCTTACTGTTGGCTAGTTTTTTGTTTCGTTTTGCACCTTATTGTTGGCTAGTTTTTGTTTCATTTTGCACCTTACCGTTGGCTGGTTTATTTTTGTTTTATTTTGCACCTTAGTGTCGGCTAGTTATTGTTATACATTGCACCTTGGGCTTTGGTCACTGTTAGCTATTTCATTTGTTGTACAATCTCAAAGACTTTTGAGTATCCACACTGACATATATGTGTATGTAAAGCAACAAGTAAATGGTCTTTCCAACGAAAAGCTGAATCTGACCTGAGAGTCTTCAGTGTACAGTGTGAACTCTTAAGTCCATCAGAGAGCAGCTTCACCCCTGAATCCTGCAGGTTGTTGTAACTCAGGTCCAGCACTTTCACACTGGAAAACGAGAGAACTGAGGACAGAGCCAAACAACTCCACTTTGAGAGGTTACAGCAACTCAGCCTGAAAAACGAGGAGGAATAAAGACAAATGTTGACACTGTTCCTTCACATTTCAAATCAAAAGGTATCACATTTGTAGAACTGCCGTCTCTTGCTTGATGAGTTGACTACTCTGGTTTTAGGGTCTTGTTTTAATCAAATGTTCAGTCAATATATTTTGATTTCAGTGAACACTAACAGTAAATCGTAATTTCTTTAAAAGTAAAGATAGCTGTGGTGTAGTAATCATACTCAACTATGCTTTGGTCATCTGTAAGGAATACTCAACAGCATTATGATCTGCATTTGGAGCAATAACACTGATAATACTATGAAAAGAAGTGATGGATTTTTCAGACAAATCATCGACAATTCTATTAGTAATTCCATACCCTACAGAAATCAGTCAACTAGGAACGTGTTTGATTGAGGACATCTGCTGATGTTTAACAGTTTGTACAGATTCGGATATCGGACACAGCACTTATTGGCACCAAGCAAAATGTGACGAATGCATCAAACCAAATTTACAAAACTACCAAAATACCAAAGTCAGATACTGTTTGCTCAGTAATGTTACTCTGATCAAATACTTTACCTTATTTGATACTAAGCTAAGATTTAGTCATTTTATGTCGAGAATATTCTCGTCTGCCTGCTTGTGTTACAACAACATTAAACAGTGAAGACTGTGTTAAGTTTGGCATCTTTACTCAAATAAATAATAAAAAGGGTTCTTTAACAATATTTAAACAGTGTAAAATCTTTTCCAACATTACCCAGCCTGAGGTATCTGCAGTTATTTGTGCACTTACACAGCTTTGTTGGAGGCTCTGACCACTGGCAGCAGCCTCAGAAGAGCCTCCTCTGAAGCAGAGTATTTCTTTAGGTCAAACACGTCCAGGTCGTTTTCTGATGACAGTAAGATGAAGACCAGAGCTGACCACTGAGCGCGGGACAGTTTATCTGTGGAGAGACGTCCTGAACTCAGGGACTGTTGGATCTCCTCCACTAGAGAACGATCATTCAGTTCATTCAGACAGTGGAACAGATTGATGCTTTGCTCTGGATACAGATTCTCACTGATCTTCCTCTTGATGTACTCGGTTGTTTCCTTAATGCTCTGTGAGCTACTTCCCGTCTGTGTCAGCAGACCTCGTAGGGCCCTCTGATTGGTCTCAAGTGACAGACCAAGGAGGAAGCGGAGGAACAAATCCAGGTGTCCATTTGGATTCTTTAAGGCCTTGTCCACAGCACTCTGGTAGAGATGTGTTAGTTCAGGCTTTTTTCTGAATAGAAGCCCCCACCACAAAGTTGTTTGTTCTTCTGACATCAGATTGAGACCAGAGTTGATGAAGGTCAGGTGGACATGAAGAGCAGCCAGAAACTCCTGAACGCTCAGATGGACGAAGCTGAACATCTTGTCTTCATCTTCCTTCCTCCCACGTTCCTCTTTGAAGATCTCTGTGAACACTCCTGAGCACACCGAGGCTCCACTCACATCAATGCCACTCTCTCTGAGATCATTCTCGTAGAAGATCAGGTTGCCCTTTTCCAGTTGCTGGAAAGCCAGATTTGCTAATGATTTAATGTAGTGAAGGCACTGTTTTTGGTCATACTTCTTTTTGGTCTGATGAATCTGAAACTTCACGAACTCTGCGTACATCTCAGTCAGGGTCTTGGGCAGCTCTCCTCCCTCTCTGGTCTTCATCACATCCTCCAGAACTGTAGCAGTGATCCAGCAGAAGACTGGGATGTGGCACATGATGTGGAGGCTTCGTGATTTCTTGATGTGGGAGACGATTCTGCTGGCCTGCTCCTCATCTCTGTATCTCTTCCTGAAGTACTCCTCCTTCTGTGGGTCCCTGAACCCTCTGATCCCTGTCATGATGTCCACAAAGTCAGAATGGATCTGATTGGCTGCTGCAGGTCGTGTGGTTATCCAGAGGCGAGCAGAGGGAAGCAGATTCTTCTTGATGAGGTTTGTTAGCAGCACGTCCACCGGGATCGACTCTGTCACATCAAAGTCCGCCTCCTGGTTTTCATTATTAGAACAGTCCAGTTGAAGGCGGCTCTCATCCAGTCCATCCAACACAAAGAGAAGTTTGAACCTGCTCTTGTCAAAGTTGGTGTTTCCTGATGACTGCAGAGTTGTAAAGATGTAATTAAGAGCTTCTCTCGTGATGTCTTTGGTCTCCCTGATACATTCGTGAATGAGCTTTGCCAAACATAATTTTTTCTCCTTCAATAAATTCAGCTGGCGGAAGCTGAAGGGGAAAACAAGATGCACATCTTGATTGGTTCTTCCTTCAGCCCAGTCCGACACAAACTTGCGCACGAGAAATGTTTTTCCAATTCCTGCGATTCCATTGGTCAGCACTGTTCTTGTAGGCCTGTATCTTCCAGAGGGGGGTTTGAACATGTCACAGGGTTTAACTGTTTTCTCTGTACCTGCTGGCTTCCTCTTCGCCTCAATCTGTGTGACCTCATGCTGTGTGTTGATGTGTACGTCACCTCCAGCTGTGATGTACAGCTCTGTGTAGATATCATCCAGACGCTGCTCATCCTTCTTTTCCATCAACCCTTCTTGTGCACACATGAACTTATCCTGGAGGTGTGACTGAAGCAGTTCTTGATAGAATGAGATGTGTCGGTTCATGGGCACTGGAACAATCAGGTCTGCGTTGAACACAAAGAGAAAACAGTGTTAGTCTGTTTGTCCACAGTAGTAGTTGATCACAACATGTGGCCTGCTCAAAGACACAGTGTAAGGACAAAAGGACCAACAACAAGGACCAACAACCTGCCTTTTAGATCCTCTTCTTCAGAAGGGGCTTCACCACTGCCGTTTTGAAGGCAGTGGGGAAGACACCCGTCTGAAGAGAGCAATTTACTATATTTAAAATCTGTTCCTCAAAGAACCCATAAAATGTTTTTAAAAGTGATGTGGGAATAGTAATTTAGATCCCAACATTTTTAATAATTACCGACCTGTATCCAACTTACCGTTTTTAAGTAAGATTTTAGAAAAACTGGTTTTTCACCATGTAAAATATTTTTTAAAAGGAAACAATATTTTAGAGAAATATCAATCTGGTTTTAGGATGAACCACAGCACGGAGACAGCCCTTTTAAAGATTTTAAATGATATCAGGTTTAATGCGGATTCACAAAAGCTCACAGTCTTGGTACTACTGGATCTAAGTGCTGCCTTTGATACAGTAGATCACCACATTTTATTGAACAGACTCAGAAACCTGGTGGGCCTCTCTGGTACTGTTCTTAACTGGTTCAGCTCTTATCTCACAGATCGTTGTTTCTTTGTAAGTATGGATACATGTTCCTCCAGAACACTTGAAATCAGGTGTGGGGTGCCACAAGGGTCAATTTTAGGTCCACTTCTTTTTAATCTATATATGCTTCCCCTTGGGGGACGTCATCAGGAGACACGGCATCAACTTCCACAGCTACGCAGATGACACACAACTGTACATCGCCGTGTCTCCTGATGACTCAGGGCCAATTGATGCCCTTCTTAACTGTATTTTAGATATCAAATCATGGATGGCAGTGAATTTCCTACAGCTCAACCAGGACAAAACTGAGGTTTTAGTTATAGGTCCTGAAGGCAAGAGAGAGAAACTTTTAACAAAACTACAATATTTTAAACCTTCACAATGTGTGAAGAACCTGGGCGTCATCTTTGACTCTGAGCTTAGTTTTATTCCATACATCAAAAATGTAACAAAGATAGGTTTTTATCATCTTAAGAATATAGCCAGAGTCCGCCCGTTTCTCTCTCAGGCTAACACGGAGGTGCTAATGCATGCTTTTATCTCTTGTCGTTTAGATTACTGTAATGCCCTGCTCTCTGGTCTTCCCAAAAAGACCATCTCTAACCTGCAGTTACTTCAAAACTCAGCCGCACGTGTGCTGACGAGGACCAGAGGGCGGGAGCACATTACACCAGTTTTAGAATCGCTGCATTGGCTCCCCGTGTGTTTCAGGATCGATTTCAAGGTTCTTTTATTAGTTTTTAAATGTCTTAACGGTCTGGGTCCATCTTATTTATCTGACCTGCTTTTATCATATCAACCCTCGCGGATCCTGAGGTCCTCCGGCACCGGCCTTTTAATTGTTCCAAAAGTGAGAACGAAAACCCACGGGGAGGCTGCATTCAGCCATTATGGCCCTCACTTATGGAACAGCCTGCCGGAGAGCATCAGGGCTGCAGAGACTGTTGATGTTTTTAAAAGGAGGCTCAAGACTCACCTTTTTAATTTAGCTTTTAACTGATTTCTTTAACTCTTTTACTTGTTATATCATATGTTATCCTTATTTCTAATGATTTTAAATTATTTATTTTTATTCCTTATGCATTTCATCATTATTAAGTTTCTAAATCTTTCTTTCTTTCTTTCTTTCTTTCTTTCTTTATTTATTTATTTATTATCATTTTATCTCATACTTGTTTTATTCTATCATATTGCCTTTTAGTCTTTTAGTTTTTAGCTCCAGTGTTTCCTCATGGGGGGCCTCCACACTGGGAGGTGTGTCTAGTCTGCCCACATGAGCGTCGTCTTGGGGAATCCCTCGGGTCCGGAGGACTGGGAGGCTCTGCACCATGTGTGGAGTCCACCCTAGTCTGTCTGGGTCGGGGTGGTCTCTGTGGCGGCGCTCCCTGTGGCCGTAGGCTGTGACACCTCTCAGTGTGGATGAGCTCCCCATGGGTGGTTCTTTCCTCACCTGGTTCCTCAGTGCCCAGCCATGTTACTATATTGACTCTGTGTGTGCGTGTTGGGGGGGGGGGGTGTTTTTATTCTGTGAAGCACTTTGTGCTGCATTTTTAATGTATGAAAAGTGCTATATAAATAAAGTTTGATTTGATTTAAAGTTTGAAAAGAGCAACCAGTTCTTACATGCAACATCTGATCGTAGCGCAGCAAAGACTGCACACAAATCACCACTTATCAACACACTTACCCAAAATAAACAAGTCCAGCGTCAGCAGCTACAACATAAAGCTTGCCACATTACTTTTCAAGCAAAGGACCAACAAAGCCAAGTTAGCCCCAAACTGCTAACTCTGCAAAGACAAGAGCGACCAGTTTCCACTGACATGCAAAATTGGAACGTAGCAAAGACTGCGCCGAACCTTCACAATGGAAGAATTGTCGGCTGACAAAGCAGCATGCCACGAAATCTTCCTCTCTCCCTTCATGGGCTGACTGATATGATGGATGTGACTGGACCTAGCTAATATTAGCACAATAACAGTACAGGCTTAGTGACTCATTGAGTTTATTGTTGTGATCACCTGGTAGTTAGGCTGCTGGGTTAGTATGCCTCACACAGACTGCCTGCATGCAAACTAACGAGCCTTTTACTAACCTGGCACCTTTATGTGATATACTCAAAGTTCAAGATTCATGCATTTCTACTGTTCTGACTGACCACATGGGCTCATGGTGTACAAAGATCTCTCTCAGTCACCATCTTTGTAGTTTTTCTTTGTCAGCCATTTGGTATTGTAGGCTGTGCAGCCGAGGTCACAAGCAAGTCAACAACGACAATTTTCGTATTGACCAAACAGTGGTAATGCAATTTCCTGTCACATGATGCCATCAGGCCCAAAAACACCTTTTCCCATAAACTTACTATAAATCAGCTGATACATTTTTTTGGACGTTTAACGTACTTAATTATTTTTTATGTTTATATAATTTTTCATTATTTATGATTAACCTGAGTTTCTAACAATATTCATACAGGTGTACAGTGCTGCCTCTATAACCTGATACGTCTCACTGGTACTTTACTAAAACCATCAAACCAATTTCACTGACATTTTATCATCAAAACTTTTCAACAGTTTCGTCACAAAGAATCAAAACTTGACCCAAACAAACTGGGCTGGTAAACATCAGTAGGCAGTGTGGATAATGAATTGGCAGTGATACTTAAATATATATTTTACCTTTGTGTGTGTGATGCATCAGCCAGTCTCAGTACTGTATTCATACTCTGTCAGAGTTCAACACAAACAAACTCTCCATTCTGTGACTTGTTGGGTTAAACTCAAGGAAGCTGTTAAGCTCATCTCTGTCCAACATACAGTTTATGTCAGTGCCCTGTGTGTGTGTGTGTGTGTGTGTGTGTGTGTGTGTGTGTGTGTGTGTGTGTGTGTGTGTGTTGCACCCAATTTTACTTGCATCTTGAAAATGCTTTGCACAGCACATCCCGTGTGCAGTGGCTTCAGAAAATATTCCAATATTTTAATATGTAAAACGGATTAACTTTTATGCCAGTGACCTTACACACACACACACACACACACACACACACACACACACACTATATAATCTATCATAAATGTACCTTCAGACTGAGAAGAGGACGCTGAAGTTTCTCCAACATCACTGACGTCCACTGAAACACAGAAATAATTTGTTATGTTTTCCATTTATTACTGGTTTTATCTAATTGATACAGTTTGCATTGAAACACACACGCCTTCCTCTCAGACTCACAACTGTCAAATCTAAATTCTGTGCACAAATTTGTTAAAATCTGTGTTAGTGATCTCTTCTCGTTTTTCCACGCTCATCCATCAGACTGACAGGTGTGGCTGATTAAACAGTATCTTGACTCGCAGGAGTGCCTTGGCATTAGGGCTGCACGATACTGGAAAAAACTGACATTGTGATTTTTATTTTTTTGCAATATTTATATTGCGATATCTGCAGAGGCTCCCAGCTTCATGTGAAACAAACTACATTATAGACGGTCCGTTTTTTATTAATCCCTCTGTGTCTTTATATTTTTACTTTTTATCCACTCTGTTGTCTTTGTAAAGTTAATGCATGGCGCCATCATTTTAAACTCAACACTTCTTGAATTTGTTTCAAAACAAAAGCCCCTTATAACCTCGGCTGAGAGAATCCCTCCATTTTATAAATAGGCTTTTATTGTGAAACATTTGCAGGAAGTTGTGGAGGACTGTGCTGACACTTTTTAAGTGACTACAAGAACATGTCAGCTGGCACATGAACAGACACAGTGACTCAAATAATAGTAAAGTAATAAAAATAGGACAAGAATAACCTGATGACATCACACACACCGTGAAAGACGACCGGGGATAATTGGTGAGTACCAGCGTGTAGCGTGTCTGTTGGTCAAGTCACGGCACGATTTTATGACTCCACAATCGTGTAATGTGACAGTGACTTTCAGAACAGGCAGAAAAGTCGTGTAGTGTGAATCAGGCATAAATCCTCCTTTACCATTTCTCCCTCTTGCATGTCGCTCATTTTCAGTGTGTGACTGCACCGTGTGCATGAGAGGGGGAGGGGCTGCTGTTGTCAGAGAGGGAGAGACAGAGAGAGAGGGGCGAGCGGAGCAACGAGTGGAGCAACGAATGGAGCAATGAGCTGCTTTTCTGAAGCAAAACAAAAGTTTATATGTTCTAAAAAAAGAGAAAACATTGCATGTCCTGCGATGTGACTATTGCACATCGTGATGGCGATGTTCAAACGATATATCGTGCAGCCCTACTTGGCATGGTCACAAGGACACTTTTTTAAATGCCAGTGTGTCCCTTTCTATCATTCTGTGTCCCCTCTCTAAATTCAGATGTTTTTGCAGGTCCGTGAACACAACACAGGCCGACTTATCCCCAAGTTCTGATGTTCTGCTGCTCCATCTGTGCAAAGACTACGCTCTGTGCTACGACAGCATGGTGCTATAAATCACCGCACGGTACATATACATTTCAAGAGCGCTCCTAATGAGGGGTCCAGCTCCAAAGATGGAAAATCTATCTGTGGCAGCAGATGTTTTGATCATCACATGTCTTTAAGTAAGACGTTTAATAGGCACTTTAATTGGTGAAGAGAACACTTAAAGTGCCAGACGCCATCAACAGCAAACAGTTGCCAACTCAAGCTGGTTACGACGATGTCAGGTCAAGACCCTGGTGAGGATGATGAGTGTGCAGATGAGCTTCTCGGCTGGTGTCCTGTGGCTTGTGTTTTCATGGTCGTCTTCTGTGAAGCACTGAATTTTGTTCATGTAAAAGTTGCTATACCAAATAAAATTTGTTCTTCTTCTAGAGTGTCCTGTTACTGTGACCACATCCAATAATAATGCTGTTTAAAATCAGCCACACCCGTCAGGTGGAGTTTGGCTAATGTGTGACCAAAATTTGAGAGAAATATTTCTTCTGAGTGCATAAAAAAGGCTTGGTTCTTTTATTGTAACTGGTTTTTGTCTGTTAAAACACACACACACACACACACACACACACACAGGAGGCTGAGCTGAAACATAGAAATCTCTTAAGAAATGCTAAATAAATACACGAGGCATTTGGTGGATTAAATCTAAAACATTTACATAATTAAACATTAATGGCATTTATTTGGTTTATGAATTGAGGGGAGACATTTACCAGGCGTGTTGGTGACAGTGAAATTGATCTGGTTTGCATGAACATTGCTCAGCTGAGGCATGTAGACGACACTTCCATACTGGGCGGTGAGGCTCCTGCTTCCCACTTCAATCTGAGTTTGAGCTGATTGAGAACAGACAAAATAATCAGGACCAGGCAACATGCATTCCTCTGCATTATCTGAATACATTTGAAGTGTAGATTACTCCATTAATAACTCTCCACATGTTCATCTGAGAGTAACCGATGAGTTAGAGCTCAGATGAGACAATCTTCTCCTGTAACGAAAAGTTTAGAGTGTTTCCTTTGGATCAGGATGCTGTTGGTGTAACTCACACTGATATGGTTCAAAGATCACAAACTGCCTCATGTTGGTATTTTTTAAGGTTTATCTTTATTATTTATAAATTCAATTTGATAAGCAGTTGTGTTGTTGCTGTATATAATTATTTGTGTTCATCTGTTTGGATGTGAACGACTCTACTCTGCGCAGTTACCTGCTCTTTCCACAAGGTGGCAGACACTTGTAGTGTTGGTTGATTGCATGTGCAGAGACGACACGTAAGCCCTGTTTAATAAGTCACTCCCCCACTTACAATATTTTGGCTGGATCCAAATGTACCGACGTCACCGCACTTGCAGACTCGCAGACTTTGCAGGCACATTCCCGAGAAGTCTGGGAGTGCTGACGGCTCCAAATCCACAATTCAACCAATCCACAGGGGCCTCAGGCAGGCTTTCTGCAGACTCCCAGAAAGTCAGCTTAGGGTGCAGACTTCACTGATTTAATAACCCACAATTCATTGCAATACGGACGTGAATTTTCTGGTATTTTTAATAGCCCAAAAAACCCAGCGTATGAATGTGTAAGATAGTTGTTGATAGTTAGGCTGATTAAAATGCAACTTGAATTGTGGGGCCCGAAATAACTTTCAACCACATCATGATACAGATATGTATAAGTACAGGCTGTAGAGGGACTGACAATACATTTATTACTGCAGCCAATCAGGCTGCACTGTGTAATGGGTAAAAAAAAAAAAAAAAAACTGGCTGAAAACAGCTAAAGAACATTTCTAATGTCAGAAATACAAAGTTTACTGAGCTATCGCTTACAAACATTTCTGTTTTTGACCACGTGCAGCCTGTACGTTCTATAGAGATGTATGAAAACATATTTGTTCAGTCACAAAAAAGGCTATACATGTCTCTCTATGTCTCTCTCTCTCTCTCTCTCTCATTGTGTCATACAGGTTACTGTTAATTTATTATGCTGATCTGTTCTGTACGACATCTATTGCACGTCTGTCCGTCCTGGAAGAGGGATCCCTCCTCAGTTGCTCTTCCTGAGCTTTCTACCATTTTTTTTTTTCCCCGTTAAAGGGTTTTTTTGGGGAGTTTTTCCTGATCAGCTGTGAGGGTCTAAAGGACAGAGGGATGTCGTATGCTGTAAAGCCCTGTGAGGCAAATTGTATTTGTGATATTGGGCTTTATAAATAAAATTGATTGATTGATGAGGTTTATATCTTGCAGGAACACATGAGTAGGCACTATTCATCAACTACTGTAAAATTTATATTAAATGCTCCATCCCTCTTGCCAGCCCGGTGTGGCTAAAAGCCTGCCTCACTTGAGCCCCGTTTCCACTGTGCAGTTTAGTTCATTGTTTCTGTCTCCACAGTGAAAGTTGTGGATGGTCCCAACAGCAGCGTCCTCAGCGTCCCCATGTTTGGTCCCCCCTCTGTTGGGGCACCTAGCACACAGATCTGCTACTAAAAGGTGGAGCTAGAAACCCTGCAGTCTGATTGGTCAGTAGAGGACGGTCACTCTGGTTTTATGTAACCTCTGTTCATACATCAGTAAACTACAACTATAAAATGAAAGAGAAAAAATAACTTCATTCACTGGGCCGACTGCCGGCAACTTTTAAGGTGGAACGTTAACTTGTAATGTTACTCAATGCATGAGTTGATGACGTGAATCCATCAGCACACCTTAAATTTCACTGTGACAACTTTGAGCATCACTTTAGTTTTTATATGACACACACTTTTAGTAGTGACTTTAAAAATATAGATGAATTTGGAGCAGATTATGTGAAGGTCATATATTCTAATCCTCACTTCCTGTGGGCTACAGCAACACTAAACCCCTGAGCTTGCCTGAGAAGGACTAAATGCACAAAGCTGCTATTTTTAAATATCCCATGGAGAGAGACTCTCACTGCAGCCTGTTCTATTTTGTTCTGAAAATGTGGGCGTGCAGCCTCGTTCTGTGGACGATAAACCAGGTGCAGACTTCCATCTGTGTCACCGCTGATGAGGAAATACAGCGAGTGCTGGACGGAGCAGTGAGTGACAACAACCCCGCCCACATTTAAGAGACTGTCTGAACACACCGAGGGTCTAGGTACCATGTCTGAAGGCTCACTGCTGGTTCCAAAGGTGCTAGACTGAAAGGGTTTGGTGGAGACGAGGCTTTAGAGGCTGGTCTGGTTGCCAAGCAGTTCATTTTTTAATAGAAGTTCTTCAGATGTATAAAAGCGTGTTATTGGCGATCTCAAATTATGTGTCTCCTCCTGGATTACCCGTAACTTTTTATATTCCTTTGGTCTACAAGGGTCCTCAGACTAAAAGAATCAAAAGTCTGTCTGACTGCTCTCTCAGCAGCTGCAGCTCAGATTTTTTGAGAGTAGAGCTTTTTCTGCCAAATCTAACTTTACGACCGTTTGCAAATGTCTGACTAAAATGTTTTTCTCTTCCTGTCACTGACCTGTCGTTGGTGTGTTTGCATTCTCCAGCTGGTTCTTTGGGATGATTGATAAATCTTTAAGGCTCCACTTGAAGCGCTTCAAGTCGTCATCCCCAGGCTCGTCCAGAGCATCTGAGAGGACCCGGTTTGCCATTGACAGGACTCACTTTGTCATTGTTGGCTTCCTGTTAAAATCAGACGATACTGTGAACCTTAAGGACAGTTGTGTGTAACATACACATCAACATTAAAAACACAATACACAACAGTATTGATAAACTAACCGTTACCCACGAATCCTCGTGCGATCACATGAGCTAGCTTATGTGTAATCACTGCTGCATCGCTCCATAATGGTGAGGCAAACGAGGTCGCTAACAGTTACGATCTATTGAAACATACTGGTCAATAAGCTGTATTAATATTCCAAAATGATTAAATAATAATAATTATTATTACTATTTAGGCAATTAATATTCGTATTATGACTGACTGGTCATCAATTATCTGGAGGTGTCAATCAGCTGACAGGCTGTCACATGTTCATGTTTGTAGCTTAGTTGATGAGACGTACTTTCTGCTGTGCAGAGGATTGTGGGCATGCTGGCTACCATACTGCCAAACTGGACTGGATGTAGTGGAACATCCCAGTATTTTTGTCCTACTGCATCTGACACACTGTGTGTTGGGACTAGGGTTGCAGCAGTACACCAGTTTAAAGGTCTACTGTGATATTAAAATTAACAGTTTTCATATTGTATGCATTTGCTTATCTACAACATTACAATGAAAGATGAAACTGGACAGAAAACTTTATTTTCAGTTCTTTCCAAAAGAGAAACTTTTTACACAAACGTCCTTCAACAAAATGGTTTCAAGGTTCAAGGTTTGAATATGAACCATCAGGATTCTTATTAAACACAATGACTGAATGTTACAGACACTGAACAGTGTTTCATGTCTCCATCTGCTGCTGGATCGTCACCATAACAGTCAATATGATGTTAATTCACTACAGACGAGACTTAATGATGATCATTTAAGGTAACTAGGCGGGAAAAAAGTGGATATAATGATGTCAAATATCTACAAAAAAATCCATTTTCATGCATCCCTAAGAAAACGTTAAAGCAAAAATAACTGTTTAGGTTTAATTCCGCCCTTCTTACAGATAATAATAATAATAATAATAATAATAATAATAATAATATTTCTGTAATACCGTGTGGAAATGCGATATTCTCTGAGACAGTTACTGTGACGTTTAGGGACGTTCGGTGTGTTAACTTCTTTTAAAGTAGTAAACGTGGATCTGTCTCTCTCACACACACTCACTCTCACACACACACACACACACACACACACACACACACACACACACACACACACACACACACAGAGCTGTGAATCAGCTCGCGTGCCGTTAACTCCAGAGTACCGGTTTATTTACTTTCCTGCCAACACTTCCGGTTCGCTTACATGGAATAAAGCAAAGCTCAGTAGCAACAGACTCGCCCGTGGGTTCCCTCCCGCCGCCATTTTGGACTGTCAGCAGACCCGCTTACATACAAAACACACAGACAAACTGAAGTATATCGCTATTAATTATGCTGACAGCGCTACTCACCTCGTGACAGCTTGGTCACAGCTGCTTTTTCACGTTTTTGTCAAGCAAAATATAGACTTTAAAAAAAACAAAACGAGGAAAAACGGCCGAGATGGCATCTCTGTCTGTATATACATATATACAAATATCTTCCCACGAAAACTGGCGTATTAAATTGATATTAAAACACTTTAAACCATTAACCTCTGTCGGGATCCTTCGGTGAAGGTGGAAGTCCAGGTGCGGGCTGTTCCCCTGGTAGTTGCTGCAGTTACTTGCACGACACTGTTTCCTTCTACTTGTTTCCTCTTCTCTCCTTCACATCTGGCAAGTTGTCTGGGCGCAACAGTCCAAGCTCAACAGTCCAAAATGGCGGCAGCGCCCCTGGTGGCTGTTGGCAAAAACTCAACGGAGCTTCGCCTCTTGGTGTCCATGCTCTTTGATAAAGGTGAAGTGACGACGCTTCCAAATTAAAGAACCAATGAGAGCAGAGAGTCACCTCCTCACCTGGCGCTCACCTGACTCTTCACCACGTCCACACACTTGTTACTCCGTGTCACTCGACATCAAGTTACAGTCGCAGCTCCTGATTCAGGGGAAGTGTGTGAAAGAGAAACCAAACCATGGGACGCCCTGCCTCTCTACCGGAAGCAGGAAGCAGATGTAACCATGGATACAGACAGACGCTTTGTGGAAGCAAAATAGAGCAACAGGCTATAAAAAAACATTTAAACATTAATTAAAATGAGTTATTATAAAAATAAACTTGAATGAGTCAGATAAGAGATACAGTGCAGTGTTATCAAAGTAATTCACTTATTCATATTTTCTACATACAGTTTACGCATTTACAGCTTCATTCATCTGGACAGTCTCACCTCCTTCCCTGTTCTGCAGCGTTAGTGAAGAGACTCTCACTTTTAATACATAGATCGATTAACTGCTTTGTTTCTTCTTCTGTCCCTGTGAACACAGAGTTAGAGATTTTTTTCAAAATCATGAGAATGGGATGAGGATTTTTTTTAGACAGTTTTAAATAGTTTATTTAAGCATATGGACTTGTAGGTTTTCATCTTTTGATACCAAACATTCTGTGAGTTTGTTTGAGACTGTAAAGTCAGTGTGAGGAAAACAAATGTGTGTTTGATCTAAAATATTTTACAAAGTAAAAGCTGTAAATCTTTCATATGATTTGACAGGTATCAGTAATTTACCATCATCTTTACTTTAAACACAGTTTAAACACAAATCATGAACTTCAACAATATGATGCATGGACTCAAACCTGCCTTGCACTTCGGCCACGCCTGTTAAAAAGGGGGCGTGGCTCTACTGCAGTCCACTTTAGATGATGCGAAGCTCTGTGATTGGTTCTTACTCTGCATTCCCACCAAAAGCTTCATGGTGTCCGTCCCAAGTCTCTTAAATTACTGCTAGTTATCTTACCTAGCCGACTTTGCTCGCTGTTTAGCCCCTCCCACCTAGGAAAAAATGCGAGGAGCTAGCTCTCGGAGCGATGAGCGAGCATTGTCAGTTTAAGAGACATGAGACGGCCTTACTCTGAAGCGTCACGTGTAGCGACGTCCATTCCTGATGACGGCGGCACCGCTGGATCTGCTGCATAACGGAGCCAGCGTTTGGCGCACACCCAGTCACATTATATTCGCTGATCAAAGCCATAAGGACCCTCACAGCTGATCAGGAACAAACCTTTAAAAAAAAAAAAAAAACTTTAACAGGGAAAAAACGGTAGAAAGCTCAGGAAGAGCAACTGAGGAGGGATCCCTCTTCCAGGACGGACAGACGTGCAATAGATGTCGGCAGTAGCTCAGTCCACAGGGACTTGGGTTGGGAACCGGAGGGTCGCCTGTTCGCCTGTCTGGACCAAAATATGGAGCGTGGACTGGTGGCTGGAGAGGTGCCAGTTCACCTCCTGGGCACTGCCGAGGTGCCCCTGAGCAAGGCACCGAACGCCCCCAACTGCTCGGGGCGCCTCACCAAGGGCAGCCCCCCCCCACTCTGACATCTCTCTACTTTGTACATGTGTGTGTCTTTCGGACCTGACTGAAAACACTGAATTTCTCCTCAAGGGGATTAATAAAGTTAAACTTAAACTGTCTGCCTGGAAGTTTTTGTAAATGTGTGTCAGGCTGTGGCAGAAGTAATGGGACATTCTTACTGATGATTCTTTCCATTCACAAGGTCCCCATTTGATTTGATTTCCGATTCAATATCGATTTGATTGGGAATATAGAATAGAATAGAATAGAATAGAATAGAATAGAATAGACTTTATTGTCCCCTAGGGGAAATTTGTCGTGTACTCGAGTGCATACACCAGCTGCCTTGCAGACAAACATACACAAAACAGCAAAGACACAGGAAATGGCAAACATACACACTCATAAGACACAAACCAACAGGGAAAAAAAGAATAAAAATAAAGATCAGAGACCCAGCTAGACAAAATGTGAAAAACAGACAGAACACCAGGTTATTGCACAGTCCAGTATTTCCCAGCCTTTAAGAGCTATTTAACAGTTTGATGGAATTAGGAATGAATGAGTGAAACAGTTCAGTTTGCATTTGGGAAGTCTGAACCTTCTGCCAGAAGGCAAGAGCTCATACTGAGGATGAAGGGTGTGAGACGGGTCCACCAACACCCTCCGTGCCTGCCTGAGTACAGACTGCTCATAGATGGACTGAGAGAGTTTTTCAGTCCTCCCCGTCACCGTCATAGCAGCCTGCACCAGGCGCTGCGGCTTGGATTGGAGCCACGCCGTCATCCCGAACCTGACAACACTCTCCATCACTGCCTGATAGAATAAAAACATGATGTTGTAACTGACACCAAACAACCTCAGCCTGTGCAGGAAATACAGCCTTTGCTGTAAACGAGAACATACATGATCCACGTGGTCATTCCAGGTGAAAAGGTTATCCAGGTGGATGCCCACATAACTACATGATGTGACCTGTCTGATCTCCTCTGAGTGTAATTCCCCCATTGACCAAGGGTCCAGCACCATCTCCTTCATTTTTTTAATGTTAAAATATATTAGTTATATTTCAGATAAAAAACAAATTTTTGCTAGAAAAGATTCTCAGAGAACTAATACTGCACATTTTATAAGGAATTATTTTTGAAAGAGAATAAAATCAGAACAGGATTAAATCTGAATATTCCATAACTAAATGTTTCTAGAGCAGCAACAGTCAGAGATGGACAAAAACACATCAAAATACCCCTCAAATAAATGTATCAAAATAAAATACTTGTATTTTGTACTTTCAAATACAGAAAATACTTTCTCTCTCTTTTTAGCAGCGACCCGCAGCTCTATAGGTCACTGACGGTTGGTCGGTCCGCAAAGCTTTTCGTGAATAATTCAAAAAGTCCTTGACCAAAAATGTTTAAAATTTGCACACTGCAGCTAGAGACCACGAGAAACTATACCAGAAAGAACAACCATGATTCATCCGTAATAGTAGCAAATTTGGTCGCAGCTATTGCAAACGTGCGCTTCTTTTCTCACAGTATTCAGGTTTGGGCTGTGGGATAAACACAAAGCTCTGGTGAAGCCCACAAAAAGGCAGAACAGTCACAGAACTAACTAAGTGTAACTAAGCCTTAACAGCCCATAAACTTTTTTGTATCAACAAATAAAATATTCACAGACATTATGATAATAACATATGAATTAATTTCAACTTTTTTCAAATGAAAAAGAGAAAACAAAGCTGGGGACATGTAGGCTAGCCTAAAATATTATTCAGTGATTCAGATTCAGACTTTATTGATCCCATGTGAGGCAATTCATTTGCAGCATACTAAGCATCAACCACAACAACATACAGTTTCCTGTGTGATGCACAGTCCAGCAGAACAGACCACGAGGTCACTGAATGACCCAAGATTATAAAAACATATAAATATATATATATATAAAAAAAAATAAGTAAAAAATATTGTTGTGTAGACTATTATTTTTGTTTTTTGATCCATGGAGAAAGTATTGAGTATTTCAAATACAAAATTACTCCACTCAATAGTATTTTTTTTACAAATTACATTTGCTTTTTATCGGCCTTATCAAATACTAATTACAAAATACTCAAATGTAATTGAAATACATATTTTAAATACAAGTAACAGAAATATTGCCCATCCCTGGCACAAGTAAGATTAAAACATAATATAAACTCAATGTCTGATTGGAAACAAATGTCAATAAAATAAATCATACCACAGGTGTTAAGATACAAGACAAACTGAGCTGAACCGTCAGACATCAACAGCTGTTGTTCTTTCAGCTTGTTAGTAACAGTTAGCTGTAAAGCCTCTGTGCTTGTTCATAACATGATGTCAGCGGCGGTGGATGACAGACTGTGGACAGACAGACTGAAATATTCTCTACATGTTTATCAATACAGCTGATCAGCAACATGTAAAGTATTGACTTTTTCCTCGAGGAAACTGCGCTCACAGTAACAAGCGTAGCTGTCAGCTCGAGTTATCTTCACTTCCTGTCTGCACTACAGCATCTCTACTACGTGTGTGTGTGTCTATGTAAAGGTGGCGCAGCAGCCCGGTGCACAGACGGCAGGAGGAGCAGCTGCTGCAGCACACTGATAACTCACACCAAAGCATAAAAACAGTGAGCTAACAGTTACAGGTAAAGAGCCGGTAACGTCAGAGCTTCTCAAGACTAATTATTCATATCTTAGTGCCGCGGCTCGTTTACTACCGGCGAGATTAACAGGGTTAAAGCTTCACACATTCGTGAGAAAAAGCGGATATTAAAAGATCGATCTCAGATTTTACAAATCAATTTCAGGTCATTCAAATTTAGATTGATTTGAATTGGATGAATTCATTATTTTAGCTCAGTCTTATTTGTAACTTCAGAATTTGAACATTGTGATGGGGCTGGTCTGGACATGACTTCGCGCCCTGAAAACGTCTTGCATACACTCGACAGCAGACGGAGCAAGTTATGGTGTAAATGACACGAAATAATCTTAAAACCAACTCCCTTTGAGAGTCATGTAAGGCAGATAAGTTCTACGGGACTTCGGTAGATGTTAGCGTCTCCCCTCCCCCGCCCCGTTAGGACTACCCCAGTGGAAAGATTTCAGTCCCCGCTGGTCAATATCGAATGTCGCTGGTTTATTTTCTAATAACATCTCATCTTTCATAAACCAGTGGAACTAAATTCTGAGGATTATTTAGTTGAATAAATTCAATTTTTTTTTTTTTTTTGATTCCAGAATATCTACGACTCAGTGACTTGTCTGTTTGGACAAAAGGAGCAGAGGGCAGGTTTTCAGTCTCATCTTTTATTAGACGACAGTTTGACTTGTTGGTCTGATGACAGAAGAAAAGGAATAACAAAGAACATTCATCTAGACATCATATAGTTCTTCATTTCAACAATGAATTATCCAACAAAGGTGATTTACCTCCACCGCTTTGACTACAACACAGTGACAGTGTGATCCGCCGCATGAAGGAAAAGTTTCCACTGATTTAATAAACCACATTCATCAAAAACAACCACAGCTGCTGTAAATGCATTGAAACAACAGGAAACGTGCATTTCATATACACAGCTCAAACTGTTGGAGGGATGAGGCATCCACACAGGTGACACAGGTGCGCTGCCTCAGAGGCTCCGCCCATCCAGGGGGCAGAGAGCCAGGTAGAGGAGGGTTCGAGGTGGAGGGGATTTTCCACAGTCAAATGTTTGATTGTCTATATGTGTATGTGGGCGGCATGGTGGCACAGTGGTTAGGAACAGCCTGAACAGGCTAGGCGGGAATGAATGAATGAATGAATGAATGAATGAAATCATTAATTCACAGAGTTATCAACATGAAAGTAAACAGCTTCCCCCAGCGGTCTCCCTGCTCGCTCTCCTTACACGAGCACGGGCCGGCTGTTTACGTCCTGTCAGGTTTTCTTCACCACTGCTCCTCGCACTACACTGACCTCTGGTGGAGCGTGGTGTGTACTACATGCAAAATGCTGCTGTATTTTTGACAGTTTTGAAAATCATCATCTGGATTTCTAAATACCCTGGTATCATACCCTAGTATACCGTGATACCGCCTGAGCCGGAGTGTTAGCACAGGCGAAGCCCTCGACCTGACTCTACAGGTAATACTCCATACGCCCTCCAATCACAAGGGCGCACTCACCCACTGAAATCTGCATAAACGTAGTCAGCCAATCAGGATGCACTGACCTGAATTAGTGCGGAGCAGACAGTACATATAGGAGCTGTATGATGGCATCTGCTATCCTGCACCCTCCACACGTGTCCTTCCAGCAAGTACAGACCCTGAAAAGGAGTCTATTATGTCCAAGAGATAGACCACGTGCACGAGCAGGGCGTAGACCACAACGCTGCTGTACACACGTCCTCGACACTCACCCTGCTGAGCAGGCCCGCCAACACTGCCACACCTCATGTGGAGTGTGCGTCGTCCACAGTGGGAGGCTCCCTGCCTGCCTGCAGGCTGTGGAGATGCACTCACTCTCAGGTGTTTCATGGACGAGGCCTTACCGGACACACCGTCACCAAAACTCACAAACAGCTGTTCAGTGCGTCAGATGGGAGCCGTATATTCAACATGTCAACCCATGAACTGGGCACAGCAGATGCAATTTTGCCTCCCTGTTCCCCTCGTGGGGCAGAGGACAAAGAGCATCTCACTGTAACTCTGGACCTGAGAGAGCTCCTGAAGGTCTTGGGAACAGAGGAGGGATGTGGGCTGAGAGAGGCTCCACTGCAGCCGCCATGAAGCAGCCGGGGTGCACCGACAGGATGGTTAGTTCACACACTCTCGTATCTGAGGTCAACGTGAGCAGCAAAGCGGTCTTACATGACAACACCTCCAGAGAGGAGCGCTCCAGAAGCTCAGAGGGATCCTTCACCAAGGCCTCGAGCACCAATGACAGGTCCCATCAGGAGGAGGAGGGACGCATCAGTGGGTGTTGTCTCCTGACCTCCTGCAAGAACCGCTTCACAAGACGGTGGGCACAAACCGGTCAGTGGGCAAACGCCATCACTGAAGATAGCAGATGCTGTCATACGGCTCCTGTATACACTGTCAGCGCTGCACGTATTCAGGTCGGCACGTCCTGATTGTCTAGCTATGTTTATGCAAATTTCAGTAGGCAAATATGTGCCTGTGACTGGAGGAGAGTATTATCCGCAGACTCCAGTAGAGGGCGGAGCCTGTGTCGGACAGAGGTCAGACTAGACAGATCTCAACATGACAAACATTAACCACAAATCAACATCTAGATTCCCCCTCTGGGTCATTTCATTTCTGTGTGTGGAGGCTGATCTTACTGAGTACATGTGGAGAAAACTGATGTGACCACAGAGTCGTTTGTCAGCAATGTGGAGGAGACTCTCCGTCCTACAGTGAACACAGAGAAACTGAGGAGCTGTATGATAACAAGCCAAAGCCAGGGTAGAGAGGCTCAGTGAAGGTGGTGCTGAAGGTGTGGAGGTGGATCAGTGAGGCAGAGGAGACTGCGAAGAAGGACAGAGTGCCAGCAGCACAGTCCACATACACTGCTACTCTGTTAGAGACAGAGGAGGAGGAGGAGGAGGAGGAGGAGGAGGACGAGGAGGAGGACGAGGAGGACGAGGAGAGGTGTATCTTCCTATCATTGTGACATAAAGAGTATCCATGAACAACAGAGCAGCTCAGACTCCAGGATCGATCATTCGTTCCAAACCCGCAGGAATAACTGTCTTCTCTCCTCCCGATTCCTCTGTAACTCACTGATACATCAACACTTTCTCTCCACTCCACCTCCCAGTAACAGCGACCAGTCAGACCATCTGTGCACAGCAGCTGAGCCCAGCACGCAAATCTCTCTGGATGTTTAGGATATGGCAGCTCCTCTCTCACTGCTGTCACCGTCCTGTTGTTGTTGGACAGTTTGAGGTGTCTGTTTACTGTGTTTGTGTCCACAGTGAGTTCACAGGCATCTGATGAGAGAACAAGACACAAAGCAGCAGCAGTTCATCATCTCACACACGTGACGGGTTCATTTGTTGCTTGATTATCAGACTGACTTTAAATTCGATCCAAACTTCACAATGACTCATCTTATGGATCTTCTTTCAAACTGAAACTGAGTGCAGACACAAGCCATTGGTTCAAACTACTTTCAAGTCCGAATGAAGCAAAATCAGTGATTTCTTTCTGAACATATTACACATCACAAATCACGTGAAAATACTTTGAACTGTGGAGTTTGACTGTTTATCATTTCTGTGTGTCATGGCTCGACGAAGAGCTGGAGTCATCCTCAACATAACCCCTCCCCAAAAAACCATGAATAAACACCTCTGTAGAGAAACAGCCTTTCTGGACGTCATGTGAACCAGTATTATCAATGAACAAGACCCACGAGACCACCGGGGTCAGATGTTTAGGACTCAACCCCTGTATTACCCCCGACTGGACAAACACTTCTTTCCATCCTTAGGCCAAAAGGAAGTATAAAGTCACTTGGGACAGACATTTCATTTAATTTTACATTTCATTTTCATTTAACATTATAAATGTGCATGATCCTTGTTTGTATATTATATTGAATAATGTTTTCATTTTCGTAAGGCAAAAATTAAGGGAATTATGAATTAAAGATTTTAATCCCTCATTTAACATGGAGCCATACTGCCATCTTGTGACGGCAGTTAAAGTGGGTTCCCATAAGGGCCCATATTATATTTGGAGTTAAAATATAGTTGGGTTTATTTATCAACTTGTTTTCATGAATATGTGCGTCCTCATTTTGTTTTTCATTATATGTTACAACTACAGGTTCGTCTAGAGTGTGTGTCTTTGAAGCTGTTTAGGCTATACATGTACTTTGCTGATACACACGGTATAATAACTGTATTAATTTTAATTAGATGTTAAGAACTGATTTTGACCATAATGGGAACACTGCTCATTTTTTCATGTTTTTGAAATCTAATATTAAATACATAGCATTTTTTTCAATCATTCAAATATGGCTGTGTGGTTAAGAACAAATGTTTCTGTGGTGTGATAGGCTCATTACACACGTTTATTTTTACTGTCTGGACTTAAACATGATGAGCTGCCATGTTTCATCAAAGTGAACCACACTTACACTTCCTCAGACCTGGTTTCAGCCTCTGCCTTCCACCATGTTCCAACCTGAGAGAGAAAAAGTCAGAATGAACCTTCAGAAGCTTCCTCATCAGTCATCTTCATATCCATCATGATGAGTTTTCAAAGTGTCTCAGTGGGGACAGGGACATCAACGGTCCTCAACTTGTCAGTGAGACAGAGAAACAGTCAGTACGTTTACATGCAGCTTGAGAAAATCGAATTATTGGCGTAGTCCGACTAAAACCTGACTTAAATGCATGTAAACAGCTTTGTCCGACTGAAATTGGTCTATCATAGCTCAACTAACACACCCAGATAATTTGATTGAAATTGAATTAAATTGATCAAAAATCGAATTACTGCTGCATGTATCCAGTTAGTCCAACTGGAGTCAGACTCTGCATTCTGCACATGCACCACTTGTCTTTTGCAGGCTTTCATCCAGAAGAAGAAGGAGAGGACGTAGCAGCAGTGCAGTAACTCCTGGAAAAACAAAAACACACACCATGGCGACCGAGAGGCAGAAGACACACTTCTGGACAGATGAGGAAACTACATTCACACTCCGTCATCTCTATTCGTTGTTAGGTTCCTCTTCGGGTCAACCGGAACTAGTTCAATACGCTCAGCTACTGCATGCAGGTAAACATACTGACTGTGTGAGCTCTGGTTGTCTGCTCGTACCTGAGAGTGTCCAGCCTCCAGTGTGGGTCCTTCAGTCCATCCCTCAGCAGCTTCACTCCTGAGTCTCCTGGATGGTTGTAGCTCAGGTCCAACTCTCTCAGATGGGAGGGGTTGGAGCTCAGAGCTGAGGCCAGAGAAGCACAGCCTTCATCTGTGATCAGACAGCCTGACAAACTGGACACACACACACACACACACACACACACACACACAGAATGATATTTATTTTCATCTTTTCCTTTCTTATCATTATGAACTCACTGATTATAATACACAGACAGAAAACACATCACTGACATTCTGACACCTGATGAAGGTCAAATAGTGTTAGCAGTCGGTTCTTCTGCAGCAACGTGCCAAAACTCGCACAACAGAGAACAAGAGCAGAGTGAAGCTGCAGAGTGTCTGGAAATACTGAATTTAAAAGTTAGCGTTGCCCCAAAACTTTATTTGTCATTGCTGTTAGCCAGCAGACATGTCTGAAATCACAAAAAAAACACTTCTGAAGATGCAACCAGCAGCATTGGGAACACACTGGGACCATATCAGAGAGACCTGACAAAAGCGGGGCAGGTGTTCACCAACAGAACAATGTCTTGTCATGATTCTTCACCTGCTCCTATCTAAGTGTGTCTGTCTGCTGTCTGTTGCTGGTCATAGCGCATGGCGGGTTTATCATATCAGAGCTTGTTGATGAAAACAGCTGCCTGCTGCTGATGAGAGCAGTTAAACTGAATCAGAACAGTTTGGGGTCGTACAAACAAAACACTGAGCTGGAAGATGCCGAGTGTCTTTGTATATCTGGCAAATGTTAATTAGTTATCTGTTCAACAGAATATTAAACCTGACCTGAGAGTCTCCAGTTCACAGTTTGAACTCTTCAGTCCAGCAGAGAGCAGCTTGACTCCTGAATCCCGCAGGTCATTGTTGTTCAGGTCCAGGTGTCTCAGACTGGAGGACTGGGAGCTGAGGACTGAGGACAGAGCTCCACAGCTTCTCTCTGAGAGGTTACAGTGACTCAGCCTGAAATATATACAGCACACGTGAGAAATTCCAACAACATCTTGTGACAGTTCTGAGTCACCCTTTGCAGGTTTATCATTCCTAACCTGAGAGTCTTCAGTTTACAGTTTGGACTCTTCAGTTTAGGAGAGAGCAGCTTCACTCCTGAATCCTGCAGGTCATTGTTGTTCAGGTCCAGGTGTCTCAGACTGGAGGACTGGCAGCTGAGGACTGAGGACAGAGCTCCACAGCTTCTCTCTGACAGATTACAGTCACTTAGCCTAAAAAAATGTACAGCACACATGACAGCGTTTGTATTTGATATGACTCACACATGTATGTAGGTAGACACTATTTTTATTTCAAAAGTGTTGAACTGATGGGAGAAAAAAAATCCAACAACATCCTGTGACAGTTCCGGTTCATCCTTTGCAGGTTTATCATTCCTAACCTGAGAGTGTCCAGTTTACAGAGTGGACTCTCCAGTCCAGCAGAAAGCAGCTTCACTCCTGAATCCCGCAGGTCATTGTTACTCAGGTCCAGGTGTCCCAGACTGGAGGACCGGGAGCTGAGAACTGACGACAGAGCTCTATAGCTTCTCTCTGACAGATTACAGCTGCTCAGCCTGAAGGAGAGTTAGTGAAAAAGACAAACACTGGTACTGTTTCTGTCATCGACGATATGAACACATCACATTTCTATGGTTGCTCTTACTGAGTTGATGAGTTGAACAATTGAGCATTAGGGTCGAGGGTGATGGAATATTTGTCTTGTATTGTTTATATATCTGAGATCTAACAGCAAATAATGGAATTACAGATACATGTCACATCTGTTGGATCTGTTGGATCTGGGCGGCAGTAGCTCAGTCCATAGAGACTTGGGTTGGGAACCGGAGGGTCGCCTGTTCGCCTGTCCGGACCAAAATATGGAGCATGGACTGATGGCTGGAGAGGTGCCAGTTCACCTCCTGGGCACTGCCGAGGGGTTCAGCAGTGCCCAGGCACCGAACCCCTTGAGCAAGGCACCGAACCCCCCAACCGCTCAGGGCACCTGACCAAGGGCAGCCCCCTCACTGTGACATCTCTCCACTTTGTGCATGTACAGGTCCTGTTTGTGCGTGTGTGTGTCTTTCAGACTTGTGTGTAATTGACCAGCAAGAGTGAAAACATTGAATTTCCCCTGAGGGGGATTAATAAAAGTTAAACTTAAACTTCTAGTCATTTACACAGTTTAATTTAGTCATAACCGTACAATGTGCATTTCGTTATAATTACCATATGAATTCTCAGTAATAGCTAAAACATTTTTGTGCGGTCACAGTGACCTTTGACCACCAAAGTCTAGTCATTTCATTCTTGAGTCCAAGTGCACGTTTGTGTCAAATTTGAGAAAATGCTTTGAGAAATTGCGTTCGAGATTAAGATGGCTGCAAGGTCAGTGACCTTGACCTTTGACCACCAAAATTTAATCAGTCTGGCCATGTTGTGTCAAATTTGAAGAAATTCTCCTCACAATGTTCTTGAGATATAATACTCACAAGAATGAGATGGGCGCAAGGTCACAGTGACCTTAACCTTTGACCACCAGATCTAATCAGTTCATCATTTAGTCCAGGTGAACATTTGGGACAAATTTTAAGATATTCCCTTTTGGTGTTCTTGAGATATTGTGTTCATGAGAATGGGATGGACGGACAGAAGACCACAGCTATCTCCTGCACAGGGGCGTTAAAATAAAAAACATGAGGAGAATGTGAAGAAGTAACAGTGATGAGGTCAAATCAAAGGCATCTTTGTATGTAGGATTTCAGGACATTTGGGGCTTTGCTCAGACATCTTACAGGGAATCCTCCTCTGGCACTTGTTTTGATAAACAAGCTCTATTTTAATGTTTTTTAATGTAGTCTGCACCTGAAGCTGTTTCACAGCGCTGTGCGGTACTTTGCTGTCTCCAGTCATTTCAATGAGGGGAGGGGTTCTAACATGGCGGTAGGGGTATAAAGTAGTTGTCGCCCACGTGAATGTGCACAGATTTTGCTATGCTGCACAGAATTTGCAATGTTGAAGTTCTGGCAGTAGACACCTAACTTTGCCTGATGGGAGCCGCATCATGGAGGCAGAAAGACACCGAGATGGAGGAACTGATAATGTTGGTTTCTGAACACCCAAAGTTGTACTACACAGGGCTAGCAACTTGTAAGGACAACCGGAAGAAAAACAGGGCCTGAAATGACATTTCCAAACTTGAGTTGACTGGTAAATTGTCCAAATATCTAGAATTTTTTGGTAATTTTATTTATTTCCGTTGTCTTGCTGCAGTATGCTGTTATGTACATGGCGCCAAGCTAGATCGCACTCAGTCAGTGACGTTCATCATAGAACCTGCCCGTCATCACAGCACTGGACCGTAGTGGCAGCAGCTGCTTTTAAGAACACTTTGCTTTTTTGGTGAACACTCTTGCAGGTAGGCAGTTGTCAACGCGGTTGCCACGTGGCAGTGTTAAGGCAGCTTAGTGTGTATTTAAAGTACAAAATAAAATCTCAGTGTGAATCAATTTATTTTCCCTGTGAACTAGAAAATGTTTTGAGGGGGGGGGGCACTTGGGACCTTGTTGGGGGCCAGACTTGGCCCGCAGGCCAGAAGTTGATCATCACTGTTCTACAGAGTCCAGTATATCAGATTTCTCTCCTCAGTCTCGTTTAACACTCGGTGGTGAGACAGATTCACTCGTGCAGCTCAGCTGGAAAATCTCTGCTTCAGTCATACAGTACGTTATTTAAATTCAGATGAAATTAGAGTTTCAACAGTTTTGACAAATTGTGTATTCTTGGCCTGCTGTGGTTAGTAGTTCACTTTTTATATAACTAATGACTGTAAATGTAGATTGTATGGACCCAGCTGCAGTTATTCAAGTACTTACAGAGCTTTGTTGGAGGCTTTGACCACTGGCAGCAGCCTCAGAAGAGCCTCCTCTGAAGCAGAGTATTTCTTCAGGTCAAACACATCTAGATCTTTTTCTGATGACAGTAAGATGAAGACGAGAGCTGACCACTGAGCAGGAGACAGTTTATCTGTGGAGAGACGTCCTGAACTCAGGGACTGTTGGATCTCCTCCACTAGAGAACGATCCTTCAGTTCATTCAGACAGTGGAACAGATTGATGCTTCTCTCTGCAGACAGATCCTGGTTGATCTTCTCCTTGATGAACTCAGCTGCTTCTTTAATGCCCCTTGAGCTACTTTCAGTTTGTGTCCCCAGACATCGTAGGACCCTCTGATTGGTCTCAAGTGAAAGACCAAGGAGGAAGCGGAGGAACAAATCCAGGTGTCCATTTGGACTCTGTAAGGCCTTGTCCACAGCACTCTGGTAGAGATGTGTTAGTTCAGGCTTCATTCTAAATAAATAAATCTGCATCCAGGAAACTGTTTGTTCCTTAGACAGCAGATTGAGACCAGAGTTGATGAAGGTCAGGTGGACATGAAGAGCAGCCAGAAACTCCTGAACACTCAGATGGACGAAGCTGAACATCTTGTCTTCATCTTCCTTCCTCCCACGTTCCTCTTTGAAGATCTCTGTGAACACTCCTGAGCACACCGAGGCTCCACTCACATCAATGCCACTCTCTCTGAGATCATTCTCGTAGAAGATCAGGTTGCCCTTTTCCAGTTGCTGGAAAGCCAGATTTGCTAATGATTTAATGTAGTGAAGGCACTGTTTTTGGTCGTACTTCTTTTTGGTCTGATGAATCTGAAACTTCACGAACTCTGCGTACATCTCAGTCAGGGTCTTGGGCAGCTCTCCTCCCTCTCTGGTCTTCATCACATCCTCCAGAACTGTAGCAGTGATCCAGCAGAAGACTGGGATGTGGCACATGATGTGGAGGCTTCGTGATGTCTTGATGTGGGAGATGATTCTGCTGGCCTGCTCCTCATCTCTGTATCTCTTCCTGAAGTACTCTTCCTTCTGTGGGTCCCTGAACCCTCTGATCTCTGTCATGATGTCCACAAAGTCAGAATGGATCTGATTGGCTGCTGCAGGTCGTGTGGTTATCCAGAGGCGAGCAGAGGGAAGCAGATTCTTCTTGATGAGGTTTGTTAGCAGCACGTCCACTGACGATGACGCTGTCACATCAAAGTCCGCCTCCTGGTTTTCATTATTAGAACAGTCCAGTTGAAGGCGGCTCTCATCTAGTCCATCCAACACAAAGAGAAGTTTGAATGTGCTCTTGTCAAAGTTGGTGTTTCCTGATGACTGCAGAGTTGTAAAGATGTAATTAAGAGCTTCTCTCTTGATGTCTCTGGTCTCCCTGATACATTCATGAATGAGCTCTGCCAAACACAACTTTTTTCCCTTCAAAAAATTTAGCTGCCGGAAGCTGAAGTGGAAAACAAGATGCACATCTTGATTGGTTCTTCCTTCAGCCCAGTCCAACACAAACTTGTGCACAAGAAATGTTTTTCCAATTCCTGCGACTCCATTGGTCAGCACTGTTCTTGTAGGCCTGTATCTTCCAGAGGGGGGTTTGAACATGTCACAGGGTTTAATTGGGTCCTCTGTATCTGCTGGCTTCCACTTCACCTCAATCTGCGTGACCTCATGCTGTGTGTTGATGTGTACGTCACCTCCAGCTGTGATGTACAGCTCTGTGTAGATATCATCCAGACGCTGCTCATCCTTCTTCTGTGCCCACCCCTCCTGTGCACACATGAACTTGTCCTTTAAGTGTAATTGAAGCACGCATTGGTAAAATAAGATGGGTTGTGGTTCTGGTACTGGAACAATCACATCTGTGTGACAAAGAGAAAACAACATGTGTACAGATGCATCTTGTCTCAGGAGCGTCAATAAATGCATGTTTTTTTGTTAAAGTTTGTTTTTTCCGAAGAGAGACAAAGATGCAGTCAAAGAGAATTTTGAAGTTACTGATGGAACATATTGTCTGTGGACAGTATTCTAATATTTAGAGATTTGTAATTGTGTAAGCTATCTTAAAGTTTATGTTCGAACGCCCGTCCGTCCGTCTAATCCATGACATTATGTTAAAGTGTAAGTATCATTAAAACCACCTCAATCCCAGATGGAAACATCAGTTGACCAAAGTCAGACATTGGTTAGGTTTCCATGCAAACGTAGTGCAACTCTTTCAGAAAATTAAAATTGTTCAATGTTTCTATTGTCACTACACAGGTATTACTGGTGAAATAACTTGTTCTAGGTCCAGGGTACTTAATTACCACTGAGCCTCAAGGTGTTTTCACATATAGTCCCTTTTTAAATGAACCAAACTCAGTCCTTTGAAAGTGCACCAAAAAGTGGACCGACAAAAAAGGGACTCAGTTCTTTTTGCATGCACATTGTCAGTTCATTTGAAAGAGGACTCAGTTCTCTCTCTGTTTTTTAAGAACATAAAAACCTGGATGACCTGCAATGTCCTGATGCTAAACTCAGACAGAACTGAAGTTGTTGTACTTGGCCCCAAACACCTCAGAAACTCATAATCTAAAGATACCATTTTTCTCGATGGCATTGCCCTGGCCTCCAGCAACACTCTTAAGAAATCTCGGAGTGATATTTGATCAAGACATGTCCTTTAACTCCCATATAAAACAAACTTCAAGGACTGCCTACATTCACCTGCGTAACACTGCAAAATAATTTATATCCTGTCCAAAACAAAGAGGCAGAAATACTGGTCAATACATTTGTTAGCTCTGGGCTCGCTTACTGGAATTCCTTATTAGTTAGGGCTGGCTCTCACAGTTAGGGCTGGCTCTTATAGTTAGGGCTGGTTCTTGTGATTAGGGTTAGGGCTGGCTCTTGTAAGAAAACATGTTTCATGTTTTAAAGTGAGGAGGATCACAGTCTCCTTACTACTCAACTGCTCACTGAAGTTTAGGTCACATGCCAAATGTATGTCATCACTTATTCACCAAGTGTCTTTCCGTTACAGACTGTTACATATATTCTGTTTCCTGTTTCTGAATTTCCAGCATTTCTACTGTCAGGGAGGGTTGACAGACACACGATTTTTTCTAACCATGACAGATCTGATGTCAGCTTATATGCTCACCCTGTGTGTGTGTGTGTGTGTGTGTGTGTGTGTGTGTGTGTGTGTGTGTGTGTGTGTGTGTGTGTGTATATATTCATTATTTTAGATGTAAAGAACTACAAATGTTTCAGTAGCAACTATGTGCTGTTAAAGTGGATACCTTATTAAATCTGGTTGGTTTCTGAGGGAACTGAATGGAATGCTTTTACAGTTAGACCTTCAGATACTGATGCTGCATCGACTAAATGTCAGTGAGTTCTCCCGTCTTTGCTTTTACTCAACTTATAATGGAGTCATGATGTCTCACACTGGAATTAAAATGTACAATTTATTTTTTTGATCTTTAAAACTATACTTTGTCCCTCAGGGTCTCCGTGCATAGCAGAGAAAACATCAACTTTACCTTCGCTCTGCAAGGAGGAAGTTCTTCTGTTCTCCGAAGTCTCTCCAACATCACCGACACCCCATAACACTGTGAGACAGGTTATGTTATTTTTTTTTCAATTTTACGTATTACTCATGATTCGTCATTAGTTTATTCAGTGTATGTACTGAAGGTTATAATTTCATCTTGGACAGATGATCAGTTGGGTGCAATCGCTGTCGGTCATTGATGATCAACAGAGCTGCAACTCAACCAATCAGTCTTTATTTCCAAGTACAATCATTATGTCACCATGACATTTAATTGATGTTTAACTAAACACATAAAATTCCACTCATATTACTCGTACTAATATCTCAGTGTCTCAAACCAAGGAGGAAATAAAATAAATCACGGAGCATCATTGTGCCTCTGATGATTGACTTTCTCTCATAATTACGAGATCAGGCATCCAGTTGTTTTTGGTTGGTGAATACAGTGAGCTTCTGCACAGAGATTCTGTTACTTTACAAGTGTGGCGTCGCTCATGTCATCTCACTTTCTTTACATGAAAATACAAATTAAAGTGTGACTGACCTGGTGATGCTGAGCTGGTGTCTGACAGACTCTGCACCAGATCATTCCTGCCCATCTTCTCTAAGACCTTCTTGGTCACCTTCAGAGCTCCATGAAGTTTATAGGTGTTCACCATCACATTCACTGTGTCCCATCTTTTTGCTCTCTCCAGCTTGTACACTTTGATGGCTTGGTAGCCTTCCAGGATGTCAGGCTGCTGCAGGTACCATTTGAAGTTCCTAAATTCATTGTCCCATAAATCCTCCAGAGTGTTCAAAATGTCCTCTGATGTCATTGTGGCTTCCTGCTGAAATCAGGCAGTTTTGTCAACTGAAGTAAAAAAACAAACACGTTAACCCCAATTCCAAAAAGTTAGGTCGCTGTGTAAAATGTAAATAAAAACAATGCAATGATTTGGAAATCTGTTTTTAACCTATATTCAGTTGAATGCACAGATATTTAATGTTCAAACTGATAAACTTTATTGTTCTCTGTAAATCTGCAGCAGGTTGTAATAAAGCTGTGACAGGTTGTTGTTGAGTTAAATGGAGTTCAACTGTTAACTATACATGGTGGAAAACCATTGAGAACTGCAATTCCCAGAATGCCCCAGCAAAATGGCCGCCGATTGATGATTGAAGGCACCTGGAAGGTAAGGGAGCTGCTCACTCACATTCATTCACAAGCTGCAAGGAAGAACAGCAAGAACAGCAAGCAACCGCAAGCTCTACTCAACAAGTTTCTCCAGACACACCAATGGTCGGTGAATATGCTTGTTCATTTGATACTTGTCGAAATGCTTAGCTTGAAATGCTAAATTTGTACCTGAAATGTTTCTTAATTTGCTCACATAACTATCTTAATTTGTTTGTTTAACTTTAAATTCATTATTGAGCACTGAATGCATACTGTGCACGTAGTACACGTAAAACTTTAAAGCTTAAGTTAAAATGTTAATGACAAATGGTTTAAAGTTAAGAGGTTTAAAGTTAAAGTTAAAGGTACACAAGTCCAATACAAAGTTAAAGGGTAAATTTATGTTTGTTAAACTTTTGCTAAAAGTTAAGCTTGAATTTAAAATGTTAAGTTTAAAAGACTTAGAGAGAGAGCCGATCTACAAGCTCATGTTTGTTTAAATTATTTAAAAGTTTAAAAACTTGGGGTTTAAAAGTTTACAGATTTAAGTGTAAAAACAATTCTTTAAAACCTGTTTGAGTTTAAATGTTTAGAAACATTAAGTTTAAACAACTAATTGAAAGTCTAAAAATGTTATTCAGACGTTTAAAAGCATTTGTTATACATTGTTTGAAAACCTGTTTCACATTGTTGATTATATCTTTGTTTCTGTGTCTTTGGAGGTTTACAACCTGATGATTATCTGAAGATCAACTGAAATGAAACCAACAAAGCTGAGTTGGAAAATAAAAAGTTGATCAATTGGAAATCAGGAGTTGTCCGTGTGTCCTTTGGAGTGTAACAGAGTGGAACTTAACAGTTGTAAACCATCGGAGCAGCCCTGGAACTGAAGATTAAGGGCTTCAAAACCCAGAAAGCTGTGGACGCCGGAAGGAAATAAAGATGGCAGAAGAAGTGTTGGGGAAGTCGGTCAAGCTATTGAAGCAGGAGAGGACCGCTTCAAAGAGCAGCTTCACAAAACAAGCCAACTTTATCTCAAGAGGAGCAGACAGCATGCTGCAATCTGAATTGAAGGAGGAATTCACAAAATTTGCCGACCGTTTCAGGTCAGTGCTGGATGCAAATGAGGACTACAGGATTGGCCTGGAGGCTGACCTCAGGAAGGACGATCCAGAAGCAGAGCTCGATAAGCACCAAGAGTACGAAATCCAAACGACTATAAAAGAAGCTGAAGTTAAGATGGAGGAGATCAAGGACATTGTTCAAACCAGCCTGTGGGGAAGATACGGGAAAAATGAGCTGAAAGCTGCAATTGCTGAGGCAGAGGACGCCATTCAAAAGGCTGACAATGTTCCAGTTGAAAGCAACAACATGGAAGGCTATGACGTTCACCTCACCTTATTAAACGAGACGATAAGTGCGACCATCCATGCCATGTCTGTTTGGGAGAAATGGATCCCTCTGCTGTCCAAAGACGAAATGGATGACAGACTTAAAGAACTGAGAGCAGCACACCACAAGCTCAAGTTAAGAAAGGCTGAATTCGCCACATCCAGAAGGCTGGCTGATCAAGGTGCAAGTGGCAAACCTGTCCAACCAACACCACCCATTGTGAGAATAAGACCTACTTCCCTACCCATCTTCCATGGAAGTAAAAGAGACTATCACAGGTGGAGGAAGGATTGGGAGAGCCTGCAGAAGCAAGGGGAGCCCACTGGATCACCAGAAGTCCAGAAAATCCAGCTGTTGGAGAGCGTGACTGAATCTATTGCTAAAGAGCTAAGACTGTCCACCTACACAACAGCAACAGATATCTTCAGAGTCTTGGAAAACAGATACAGGAACAAATCAACAATCACAGTCGAAATCCTGGAAGAGCTGGACAAGATGCCTCAAGTCAAGGGGAACCAGCCAAGGAAGGTCATCGACCTACTACAGTCCGTGGAGAAGGCCCTGGCTGACCTGACGGAGTTAGGAAACTCGGGAGCCATAAGAAATCCCCTGGTCATCAAGTCCATAGAAAGTAAGCTACCAGATTTCATTAAGAGAGACTGGCTGATGTTTATGGTTGAGCCCACCAACAACGTAACCCCGGACAATCATTTTGACATGCTCCTGAGGTTCCTAAAGAATCAAGAGGAAATTCTGGAAAGACTTGAACAACTGAAGATTGTGGACAAAGCAGACAGGAAGGAAGAAAGAAAGGTTGCATCTACCAGAGCCACAAGGAAAGATGTTGACGGAGTCTGTGGTATCTGTGGTGATGGTGGACACGCCAACAAGATATTCTTCTGCAAGAAGTTTAAAAGCTTGAAGCTACCAGAAAAGAAAACAGCCTTGAAGAAGCTGGGAGCATGCAAGAAATGTTTGGGACATCATGACACAGATGGCTACTGCAGGGACAATTTCCTATGCAGAAACGCAGAATGCAAAAGGGCAGGCAGTGCACCTGACCACCACTACTTCCTGTGCCCGAAAGCAGAGGTCAGAAGAGGAGAAGAGGGGAAAGGAGGGAGAGATGGAAAAGGAAAAGGAAAGTTCACAGAGGAACAGGAGGCGTTCTTGTCACAACTTTCCCCAGAACTGGCAGAGCAGTGCAGAAAGGCATTCACAAACAGAGCCTCAGTGACACTCGAATCAGCAGGCCAGTCTCAACTGCTGGAGGAGAATGGGCTGACTGAATTGCCTGTGATCATGATGCTGATGTTGGTCACGGCAAATGCAGGTCAGAAGATTGGCACACTAATAGACCTAGCATCAGACACAAACTATATAACCCACAAAGCTGCCGATAGACTGGGCCTGAGAAGTGAAGAGATAACGCTGGTTGTACATGGAGTTGGGGGAATGACCATGAAAGTCAACACAAAAAGGTACCTCCTAAAAGTAAGAGTGAAGACTCTCAAAGGAACTGAACGAGCACATCAACTGGTCTGCTATGGCCTGGAGCAAATTGCAAAGGTCCATCAAGCAATTCAACCTGAAAAGTTAAAAAGCTTCTTCCCAGATGTCCCGCTTGAAGATTTAGAAAGACCAGAAGAAGTCGAACTTCTCATAAGCCATCGCGAGGGACGACTCGCACCCCAAAGACTAAGAGTCATCGGTGACCTTGTTTTGTGGGAAAGCCCACTAGGAAAGACAGTTGGTGGAGCACACCCTGACTTGCTCGAAGAAGTGGAGGTTGCAGCATATGAGTCAAGAACCCACTTCGCTCGCTCCATGAGAACCGCTGCTGTCCAATATCAAGAAATCACAGTTCGAGCAACTGAGCCAGCCTGGCTACAGCAAGAGGATGTGGCCCACAAATATACATCTGCCAGTAACCGTGAGTTCCTTGAGTGGTGGCACTGGGACAGCATCGGAGCTGCATGTGAGCCAAGATGTGGAGGATGTCGGTGTGGAAACTGTCCTCCAGGAGGAAAGGACATGACCCTGGCAGAGGTGAGGGAGTTTGAGATCATTAAAGGAGGCCTCACCTACAAGGAAGAGGATGCTCACACACCAACGCCACACTGGGATGCCAAGTATCCTTGGACTGAAGATCCAGCCTCTCTCCCCAACAACAAAAGAGCAGTCCAAGTTTGCTTCTTGAGGATGAAAAGCACTGAGCAATAGAGCCAGACTGGAAAGTCGCATATGCAACCCAGATTCACGAAATGGTCGAGAGAGGCGCAGCCATGAAGCTCACCAGTGAAGTCATGGAGAAGTGGAAAGGACCAGTTTGGTATGTCAGTCACTTGGTGGCGCCAAACCCTCATTCAGTGACTACACCAGTTCGTATTGTCTGGAATAGCAGCCAGAAATACAAAGGCGTGAGCATGAATGATCTTCTCCTCAAGGGACAGATGTTCTCAACCCCATTAGAGTCTTGTCTCAGATTCAGAGAGAGTGTGCATGCAGCTCTGGGAGACGTAAAAAAGACGTACAACTCTGTCTGGCTGGAAGAGAGAGAGATGCATCTGCACAGATTTCTGTGGAGAGATAGCCCAGAAGAGGAACTCAGCGAATATGCAATCACCAGAGTCAACATGGGCGACAAACCTGCTGGCTGCATTGCTCAGTTGGCCATAAGGGAAACGGCAAGCCTGCCCAACTTTGCTCACCTGCAGGATGAACGCAGGGTCATTGAAGAGGACAGTTATGTGGATGACTTCTTGACCTCCCATAATGACCTGAACAGACTTGACCAAATAACAGCAGGAATTGAAGAGATCTTGAGAGCTGGAGGTTTCTTCCTCAAACCATGGGTTCGGTCAGGGCAAAGTGGGAGGAAAGGAACTGAAGCAGATGTCCTACAACCTGAACAAGAGAGAACCTTAATTCTCCCAAATCAAAAGAGGGAAGGAGACAACAAAGCCCTGGGCATCGGCTACCAAGTGGATGAAGACAAGCTGTACATGCTGACCGCAGTGAACTTTTCTAAAAGAAAGAAGAAGATGCGAGTCGGCAAAGATCTTCTTGAAGAGGAGGTGAGAACCGAAACACCCAACCCACTGACGAGAAGGGCTCTCTTAAGCCAAGTTGCTGCTCTGTACGACCCAATTGGCCTAGTTGCACCGGTCAAGCAGAAGGGAGCAATTCTTGTCCGCAAAGCATTCCAAGAAGGAGGGGGTGGCAAGTTGACCCAAGAAACCTGGGACCATCCTCTCTCAGAAAGCCTCAGAGAAGAAGCCATACAGCTTTTTGAAGGATATGCCCAGCTTGGACAAGTGAAATTCCACAGAAGCCTCACACCACCTGACTGGAAAGGAAAACCCTACGGCATCACATTTTCTGATGGAAGTGACAAAACCTATGGAGCTGTGATGTACCTAAGATGGGAGACGAGTCAAGGCATTGAAGTTCGATTTGTGGAAGCAAAAGCCAAGCTGACGCCCCTGGATCAAAAGGGAGATGCTGTAAAAGCAGAAATCTGTGGCGCAGTCTTTGCAGCCAGGATCAGGAAGTATGTGGAGAAACATGCTCGCATGAAGATTGAAAGATGGTTCCATCTCCTAGACAGTCAAACAGTCCTCGGTGCCATCCCAACGAGAGAATTATGGATACCAAACCTTCTTCGCCAACAGAGTGGGTGAAATCCAGAAGGCCGGACCAGTGCAAGATTGGTGGTGGATCCGTGGAGATCTGAACATAGCTGACATCATAACAAGAGGAGGCACTCCTGAAGATTTAAAGGAAAATTCCACGTGGCAAAATGGACCAGAGTTCCTGAAGTGGCCAGTGGAGGAGTGGCCCATTCAATCAGCTGGAGATGTCGCAGCCCAGGCCAGGGAGAATGTAAACAAGCTCCAAAGGAAGGCATTCTCAGCTGCGTTGACCAGAGCTCAAGCTAAAATGAGTCAGCAGAAAGAAGACCCACTGGCCGCTCAGGAAAAGGAAAGTCCTTGTCAGGAGGCAAACCCACTCTGCCAAGAAGAAAGCTCACTGGCTGGGTTAAACATCTTGTGGATGTAAAAAGGTTCAGTAGCCTGACTAAACTAGTCAGAGTCATTGCCTGGACACGTCGAGCTGCCGAGCAGTGGCTGAAGAGGAAGTCAAACCCTGAACAGTCAAAGTGGGAGGCAAGAACACCCAAGCAGGCTGGGTTGACTGGCACAGAACTTGAAGGTGCACGTGAAGACCTCTTCCTCGCAGCTCAAGATGATGTAACCTTTCCAGTCACAACTCTGAGCAGACTGGCAGTATACAAAGATGTGAACTCTGGACTAGTTTGTGGAGGCAGAATCCAAATGTTCAATGAAGATGAGACTGCCGTGCCAGTTTTACCATTTGAGGCATGGGTGTCCACATTGCTGGCACAGGAATCCCATGAAGCTAACCATGAGGGGGTAGCAGGAACCCTTCTCCGGATGAGGAAGACAGCTTGGGTGATAAAAGGCCGAAGAATTGCCAAGAAGATAGTTGACAGCTGCATAGCTTGCAGGAAAAACAGGGCAAAGCAGTGTCAACAAATCATGGCAGACTTACCTCCAGAGCGAACAGACCCAGCTGCACCTTTCGAATTCACCACTATGGACCTATTCGGCCCTTATGAAGTGAAAGATGAAGTCAAGAAAAGAACCAGACTAAAAGTGTGGGGAATCGTCTTCTGTTGCATGGCCTCCCGTGCCATACACACTGACCTGGTGAGTGACCAGTCATCTGAAGGCTTCCTGCTGGCCTATCAAAGGTTCACTTCACTCAGAGGACATCCCAGGAAGCTGTGGTCAGATCCTGGCACTAATTTTGTGGGAGCCAAACCTGCTCTGGAAAAGCTGTACAAATTCCTTGACCGGCTGGACAAGTCTGAAGTTGAAGACACAGCTGCCAAGCATGGAACAGAATGGTCTTGGAAGATCCACCCCGCAGACTCTCCCCACAGAAATGGTGCAGCAGAGGCGGCTGTCAGAGTGGTCAAGCGGGCCTTGAGCAATGTTGGCGGAGGCGGCGTCTTCACCTGGGGTGAATTCCAAACTTTCCTCTTCATGGCAGCCAACCTTGCTAATGAGAGACCCATTGATGCAAGAACTCAAAGCAGGGAAGACTGTGTGGAGTACATCACCCCGAATTTCCTGCCTAGGGCGTGCCAACCCTAAGGGAGACCCTGGAAATTTCCAGTTTGATGGTTATCCATACAGAAGACTGCAAAGCATTCAAGCTGAGGTCAGCAAATTCTGGAAGAAATGGAGCCAATTGGCTGGACCTAATCTATTTATAAGGAACAAATGGCACACCAAAGAGCGAAATGTTGCTGTCGGAGATGTGGTCTGGTTGGCTGACCAAAATGCCCTGAGAGGACAGTACAAGCTCGCCAGAGTAATCGGCACCAACACTGACAGCAAAGGCATCGTAAGAGATGTACTTGTGAGGACCTTTCCCAGCTATTCTGTCCCCATCAGGAAGGCAAATGAGAAACCGGCCACAAGAACCAAGGGGCTTAAACACAAAATCCCAGCCACAATCCTTCATAGAGATGTCAGACGCCTTGTCATTCTAATTCCCACTGAAGAACAACGGAGTGAAGGTATTGTGTGACCTCACTGGGTTTAAAAATCCATGAGCTCAAGTGGGAGGTGTTGAGTTAAATGGAGTTCAACTGTTAACTATACATGGTGGAAAACCATTGAGAACTGCAATTCCCAGAATGCCCCAGCAAAATGGCCGCCGATTGATGATTGAAGGCACCTGGAAGGTAAGGGAGCTGCTCACTCACATTCATTCACAAGCTGCAAGGAAGAACAGCAAGAACAGCAAGCAACCGCAAGCTCTACTCAACAAGTTTCTCCAGACACACCAATGGTCGGTGAATATGCTTGTTCATTTGATACTTGTCGAAATGCTTAGCTTGAAATGCTAAATTTGTACCTGAAATGTTTCTTAATTTGCTCACATAACTATCTTAATTTGTTTGTTTAACTTTAAATTCATTATTGAGCACTGAATGCATACTGTGCACGTAGTACACGTAAAACTTTAAAGCTTAAGTTAAAATGTTAATGACAAATGGTTTAAAGTTAAGAGGTTTAAAGTTAAAGTTAAAGGTACACAAGTCCAATACAAAGTTAAAGGGTAAATTTATGTTGTTAAACTTTTGCTAAAAGTTAAGCTTGAATTTAAAATGTTAAGTTTAAAAGACTTAGAGAGAGAGCCGATCTACAAGCTCATGTTTGTTTAAATTATTTAAAAGTTTAAAAAACTTGGGGTTTAAAAGTTTACAGATTTAAGTGTAAAAACAATTCTTTAAAACCTGTTTGAGTTTAAATGTTTAGAAACATTAAGTTTAAACAACTAATTGAAAGTCTAAAAATGTTATTCAGACGTTTAAAAGCATTTGTTATACATTGTTTGAAAACCTGTTTCACGTTGTTGATTATATCTTTGTTTCTGTGTCTTTGGAGGTTTACAACCTGATGATTATCTGAAGATCAACTGAAATGAAACCAACAAAGCTGAGTTGGAAAATAAAAAGTTGATCAATTGGAAATCAGGAATTGTCCGTGTGTCCTTTGGAGTGTAACAGAGTGGAACTTAACAAGCCTGTTTCTTGTCACTGTGTGACATCATCACCTCAGTCAGTGTTTGGGAACTGAGGACACAAACTGTTGAAGTTTATCTGACAACAGTCCCATGATGCACCTCTCCGGGGTCGACGCTTCATCATGTCCCACACATCAGTTCAGTGGGAGACTTATTCATGTTTTTACCCAGTGTTCCAACTTTTGAAATGTGGGATGTATTTTAATTGAATACAGTTCGAGAGTGTTTTTCAGATTTACATTAGTGTTCTCCATAACAAATCCTAGAAAAGGAGTTATAAGTAACCAACTACACTTACAGACTGAAACAGAATGAAATCAAACCTCATCCTCACTGTGACCTCGTCACATGTCCACGTTTGGTCATGGACTTTCCACGTCCACATATGGCGTCCAAGGTACCCTGGGTGTGTTGGTTGGTGACGTTCTGGGACGCCGTGTCAACTTCAGCCTGTTACATGCATTGTCTGTTTTCAAAATATCCTATCACACCCCAGCTCCACCCAGGCCACGCCCTCTCTGCCTGTATTAGAATGTCCTGTCTCCAGTACCTGACAGAGACAAACTGCAGGTTTCACAGTGTCCCTTCAGAAACCTCTGGATGTGTCTATAGTTCAGGATTAAAAAGGGACATCAGCTGGTGTTAAGGACAGATTCACACTTTTGATGGAATGAAGTTTGAGACAAACACCTGCCAATACAAAAAAACTTCCTGTCCTCTCTCCAACTTGACAAATCAAAACCCAGGTAAACAACATAAGCCCCGCCTCCTAAAGCGTCAGTCAACGCTTCTGCCTCCAGGTAAAGACAACAAACAGCTGGTGTTCACTGTTGTGTGTGTGTGTGGTTTTGTACAGTCAGAGAACAAAGAGTCTTCAGGCTGTCAGACCAGTTCTGACGCTCCCTCGTGTCTCAGCACTGACGTCAGTGGAAACTAAAATCCAAGTTGTTTCCAGGTGCTGAATAAATCCAACTAAACTGAGCGTGAAAAGACTCAGTTTGGACAAAGAGTCGCAAATCACAGAGTAAATAGAGCATTCATTCAGACCTACAACAGTAAAGGCCTAACACTGTTGGAAGGGTTAATCACTGCTCTCATCAACTAGTAGATCATGTGGCCTGCAAATATAAGATATGAAAGCAGAGCTCCGTCATTAAAGGTGTGTAGTGTTACCTGTTGGGCTGCTCACCTGTTAGAGTCACATCCAGATGAGGTCAAAGAGATTTCCCACCATCGCCTGCAGACACTGACAGAGACTGCCGGTGTCTGTGTTCACCGGACCAACAACAGTCACTTCCTCACACCTTCAAATCCTGACGCATCAGTGTGACGTAAGAGCAGGACCTCAGTGTGAGCTGTAGTGCTGCCAGCCAGCAGCAGGAGGCAGCGTTACAAAAGGTCCGTCAGTCACAATGGATGATGGGAGAGTTGAGCTCTCACAGCAGCTTGAGACACTGTCACAGGTTCATTACTGACCACGAGGAAGAACCGTCTGTAAAGTCATGACATCATGTGACAAAGTGTTTCAACAGACAGGTCGACTCAAACTCACCATGTGACACACAATTACAATAAAACTGTAAAATATTTGCTCTTTTAATTCAGTTACACCAACAATGTTTGGAGGCTGAATTTAAAGACTCTTAATATCTTAATAAAGAACTCACATGTTGTACGTGCGTTCACAGACTTGTTGGCAGCTGGAAATGTTCCCGGCGTCCATAATGACTGAAATGATCCAAGACCACTCTAAGAAAGAGAAATAAACCCTCCATCCTCGTTCTGTGTAAAAATGAGTCTCACAGTTCAGTTGATGATAACAGAGGCTTCAACGGGCTGAGTGTCACAAACCAAGTGTACATCAACAGAGCTAGTTTTATTTAAACTAAATTCTCTCTGTGTTTCTATTCCTGAAATAAATCTGCTTTGATGTCTCCAACTCAAAATAAATGTTGGCAAGTTATATTACTTGGAAGTAATAAGTTACATTTTTACTGTCTGTGTGGAATAATGTGTTACAGATTACACTACTTTTGTGTTACTTTCACCAAATAACTGCAGAAGTTTGACCACGCATTGTAAATCTCAGTATCAGCAACCTGGCAGAGAAGCAGCAAAGAAAATACTGTATGAGCAGCAGGGATGAAAGTAATGAATTACATTTACTCACATTACTGTCAGTCATTTCTTCTACACTTACTCTTTGAGTATTTATAAAAATCAGTAATATTAATTTTAATTAAGTACTTTTTAATTGGTGCAGAAATAAAACAGTGTTAAACAGTGGTGTATTTACAGGAACAACATTAATAGCAATGGGACAAAATATCCAAAGGACAGACAACAACAAGTTACAGATATTTAACAATAAAGAACTTAAAGAACAAGAAAACAAAAAACAAATTAAAAAAAAGGATGAAATAATACTCCAAATAATTCTGATAATATCTTACAAAAGTTAAATTTGGGAAAGTCGTGAGTGTTTGTGCGTGAGAAGCAAAAACAAAATAAAATACTAAAAAACAATGATGATTATGTTAATACCAGTAACACAATGACAGTAACATATAATTTTGAAAAATGAAATATAAACAGCAGGATGTCAACAGTAAAGAAAAAAAAGATAAATGAGTAGTTTGATATTTAGATGTGTCAGCTCTTACTCAAAATACTGTATGAGAAGAAGGCTTAAAGTAATAAATTACATTTACTCCTGTCAGTGTAACAAAGTCCACTTTTGTGTACTTGTATTATTATTATTTTTTTTTTAGTTTATTTTATTTATTTATCTGTAGTAATATTTTTTATTAAATACTTTAACATAAGTACAGTAATTCACTAAATTTCAAGTTGCATCCTTTACTGGATAAAAACACAAATCACATAAATCAGTCGTGATAAACTGAGCATGGAACAAAGAGAGAGGAGAGCAGCAGAGTAGAGTCTGCGGCTGCGGCTGCAGGAAGGCAGAAAGGTGACTGTCTGGAAGAGATACACGTTGTAAAGGTTAACTTTTACTGGCTAAGTGTCAGCGAGCAGGAAGGACGTGGAATGATGGCCACACCTGGGCAGTGGCTACCAGTCCTTATGGTTAGCATTATTTTACACCCTTTAACTGTCAGTAAACAGTGTGACGTTTGTTGGTGGGCGGGGCTTAGCTGGAGGCCAAACAGTTCTCCACAGACATTAGCTAACAAGTTGTGTTGTCTTGTTTAGACGATGGAGGAAGGTGATGTGAGTGGTGCGTTCAGAAACACTCATTGTGAGTGTGGGAGCGACTCTGACACAAACTGGAGCGTTGATAAATGTGGAGCGCTGTGTGAATGTAGCGTTGGGTTATCCAGAGCAGCGCACTCTCAGAGTGGCAGAGCGCACTCTGGACACTCTGTCTGTGGAGACGCAGCAGCAGAGTGAATGTGTGATTAACTTAACCGTTGGTTCATTCATGTAGAAATATAAGGCTGCGTTTCTTCCACCAACAGGGCTCTCATTTTAGTGTAGAGCGTCAGACTGAATAACTGAAGTACTTTCACTTTAACCGGAACAAAACATCTGTAAAGTAATAGTACTTTTACTTGAGTACAATATTTTATTACTCTTTCCAGCTCAGATGAGGAGTCACCAGACCATAACAATATCAGCTTGATTCACAGCCTGGAAATGTCGATCAATCTCAAGGACAATATTCTTGCTGGGACAGCAGATTCCACTGTTGCAAAGCCATTACTGACAGAAGTCTACGAGTACATCCAGGACCTTCTGGCGAAGGGGTGGAAAGTGAAATCCAAGTGTCCTTAGATCCTTTATTAGCAGCAGGAAGGGAGGTAGAGGCCATTGAGTATGGATCAAGAACTTTGACTCCCGCCAAGAGAAACTACAATCTACACACTTGTAAACTGGAGTTTTTCAGTTTGAGATTAGCAGTGCGTGAGACGGTCAGGAATTACCAGCACAATGCCCCACACTTCAGATCTACATAGACAACAGCTGCCTTACCTACATCATGAGCACAGCATAGCTAAATGTTGTTGGACATAGTTGGGAGGGGAAACCCTCCAATTTCAATTTGATGTTAAACACTGACCTGGAAAGATAAAGGCAGATGCTGATAAATTGTCCTGCAGTCTGTTGGGTTTGGACAGATACATGACAGACTGCACTGAGGAGCAATCCCAAGAGGTTGCATGCAGGACTGAGGGGGCAACAAAGCAGATAAAAGATGCGACCTGGACTGCAGCCCTAGACATGTCCTGTCCTCTCAATACAAGAGACCAGCGACTTACCCACAAGGAAGTTTTTTTTCGTGAGTGCAGCAAACCAGACGAGGAAAAGGGCTCCTGTATAGGCAGACCAATGAGAGCCATCAGCTGGTCCCACCTGTGAAATACAAACCTATGGCACTGAAATACCTTTACAGCGAGATGGAGCATGTTGGCACTGAGAGGGTGCTCCACCTGGCTCGAGAATGATTTTACTGGCCCTTCATGACGAGACAGATAGTGGACTATGTTACCACAAACTGTATGTATGTATAAAGCAACACCTGTCACCCACATGTGATGACTTGCATCTGAAGTAGAGGGAGCTACCAGTACATCTCAATTTTCCCAATCCCATGTACATACTCTGTCTGTAGATAAGTTGAAACAAGAACTCTCCATTGTAACCTTTTGTTACCTCTGAGCAACCTACCTGTTGAAGCTACTCTTGGTCAAAGCAAGTCAGCACCCATGAAAAAGGCATTTAAAAGGTCATTGACTTGGAGGAACAGATGAGTGACAGCTCCTCAGTCCAGAGAGAACCAGCCCAAGAATCTGTGGGGGAGGAAAGACAGGGCAAGAATGAACCCTTACCTGAGAGAGTCCGGAAACCAGTAAGGGAGTAAAGACAGCTCTTCATGAGCTGCTGCAAGTGAAACCTGAAATGTCAGGGACTCAAACACACAGAGGGAAATCCAAGAGAACCCGACTGTCTCCCTGTGGGACGGTCAAAAGATCACCAAGAGACGCTCGAGCAATTTGTGGCCATGATTCAGTCAGAGTACCTGAAAGGAAAGAACAAACCGATGACCACGCCTGCAGCAAACGGATGTTTTGTGATCTGCTAGGGAAAGAAAGCCAAGGTGCATGTGGACATGTGACACACTCGTTTAGCTGTCATTATGACCTAGAGTCAACACAGTTTGGGCACACAGTGCACCTTACTGACCATAAACGGGTTGATCACAAAGGGAGGTTCTGATGTTGAGTTATTATAAGCACTTTGAGAATGTGAGTTTGGAGATATTTGAAATTTGCCGATGTCAGGAGCCACTAATGTTGTCAGGGTGTTTGTAATAGTGCTGCACGATTTGATAAATTTGCAATTTGAGTGGACAATATCGCGATTACAGTAATACATAAATGGTATCATGAGTCTTCTTGCTTGATTCAGTGTTTCACACATTATATCAGGACTGACCTGACAGAGTTACTGTTATGGACAGTGTGTAAATGACCATCAAACACGCTGCTCACACAGCAGCTTCTCTCTGTGTTGTCTCAAGTGCTGATATAGATTGGTCGTGTTGCCGTGGCGACTTTAACTTTTAAACTTTCACACAGCACGTCTTTCTGTTCAACATACATACCTGAATCCAAAGTATCGCCATGTAATAGATGTTGTGTGTTTTCGTCACCAACTCAGCCTGTTCATGGTCGTGCTCATGCTCTTCTTCAGCGTCTGTGTTGGTCACCTGACCGTAAGCGCTGCACACACCAGGATAGCCACACACAGGAGTGGCAGTCACGTTCACATGCACACACGTTTACATTTATTTACATTAAATCGCAAATCGCAGCCTTTTATGCGGTTATGTAATCGCACAGCCTGACATCACGATCATGATTGCGATTACATTAATCGTGCAGCACTAGTTTGTAACGCACCAAAGTCTGGTGCAAATAATTACATGCAAGAAAAATGGCCTGACAATATGTTTCTACAACCACTAGGAGGCAGTGTACAACTGTTTCGCTCTTTGAAGATGTGCACAACCTCCTGGTTATAGCTAAGGAAAATATAAGACACGGAAAGGTCATGACGTCAGTGACAGCGTTTGAGGAGCCTGACTTTGCATCAGTTCTATTGGAGTCTGAACACTAAAACCCATCATATCGTTGTTGTTTCAGCTTTGACTGAGAAATCCTTCCACCAGATGAAAAGCGCACATTATGTGACTTTGATGTTTTTTTTAATCCAAGCAGGCCGCAGATACACCTCATTCCACTACATCAAGCCAGACAACGTCAAAGTGTTCATGTTGAGCAATGGGCCCTTTGTTTAGAGTGAATGACAGCAGCTTCTAACACACACATCTATAATGTATAACTACAATATTTCTGTATCAAATGTACATTGTCTTTTAAAGGAAATAAAACTAACTCAAAAGGAAAGACTTGAAGAAAGGAAAAAAGAAAATACGCTGATATTTTTACACTGAAAACGAAACAAATATTTCAATATAATTTAATTATTATGTATGTTTGTATTTCCATCTGCTGATCATCAGTGTTTATACTCAGTGTTACTAACTGCACACTGTTAATACTTTGTAAACCTGCTCAGTGGATTCAAAATCACAACTGTTTTGTGATCATTTGTCGATGGTTTCCCGAGCGTTTTCTTCTCTTCAACCTCAAAAGTCTACATTGTCGTGTTTCTCCACACCGTGCCAGTGGGTCTTCCACTAATTGGAAGGTCAGCAGTTCGATCCCCAGCTCCTTCAGTCTGCATGTGGAAGTATCCTTAGGCAAGATGCTGAACCCCCACATTGGCTCTCCCATCACTGTGTGAATGTGTGAATGAGTAGCACCGTGCATGTCAGCCTCAGCCACCAGTGTGTGAACGTGACCTGTAGTAGGAAAGTGCTTTGAGTTGTTGGAAGACCAGAAAAGTGCAGCTCCATTAACCATTGACTGAGAGTATCACATGCGATGTGTCTCATGCAGGAACATCTTTGTCATTTTATCTGAACCTCACTTTTTTGTGAGGTGCAAAACAAATTGGTGAATGCCACAAATCCTCTTTGAATCACTTGTACGTGCCACCTCAGAACAAGTCTGTTTGCCTGAGTGGTTCTTGCATGAGGCACAGTGTCATTCATCGTTCCAACTCCTCACTGAAGCGCTATGACGAGTACACCAAGTGAAAGACTCAGTCCCAGGACTACATCTTTATCAGACTTGTTATTTATCCTTTCATCAAATGTGATATTTTGACACATTTCACATCATTCAGTCTGAAAGTCTCTGGAAAGTTTGGGATCTCCACTATTATTCAAAAATGAGGTTGTTTAGGACTAAACAATGTTTGTCTGAGCAAAGATGGAGGTGAAGATGGAGGAATCAGAAGGTTTAGCAGAGTTGAGTGTTACCTGGACACGGCGTTGGCGGCAGCCCCCGTTCATTCCTGTCAAAGGTGCTCACTGGTGCATGAAGTGAAAAAACGCTTCACGGTATGAAATTACCCGGATTATTAGCACTGATTCTGCATTATGCAGCCAATGAGCAGGTGCACTACAGACTTATGGCCACAAAAAAGACAGAGCGCAGCGGCTGACTTCCAGTATATCGCTCCACTAACTTGAGTGGCGATAAAATTATTTAATCTTGCGGTTTCCAAATGTCATCCAACAGAATGGGCTAAATCTTGATAGTGGAATGAATCATGTTGTGGGGGATTGTCAACTTTTTTGCAGTGTGGGACAGGTCGAGGACAACATGACTCAAAACACAAAAACATACAGTTGTGTTGGATGTACATTCTCAGAGGAACACTGAATTTTACGTCAACACACATTCACAGCCTGAATGTTCTTATTTTTCATTTATTGTAAACTAACTTGTCTCAGTCGCAGCAGACATTTGATTTCTGCTGTGGTCAGACAACAATAAGAAAACAATAAGAACCAGTTCTGACAGAGAAAAATGTCGTTAAAGTATTGCAGTAGAAGCAGTGTTTGGTTTTTCTGACTGGTATTATTATATATGACATTATTAATACTGAAGCATCAGTGAAGCATGTTACTGTTATAGCTGCTGGAGGTGGAGCTAGTTTCAACTACTTTAAGAACTTGACTGCTGTTATTATGATTAGGCTCGGCGGCCATGTTGGATAATCACACAGACAGGTGGGCTCAGCAGCTAACCAAAAACACAACAGACAGAAAATCAAAATGACACTTACTCTTTGTAGATCTAGCTGGGCGGTGGTAGATCAGTCTGCAGGGACTCCACGTGGGAACCAGAGGGTTAAAGTTCAATTCTAGAAGTTCGGCACGGACCACGTTACAATGGAGGATCGTCAGGAATGTACAAGTCCAAATACATTTTTCTGGAAAACAATATTTGATGGAAATTCTGTCCAAAGTTCACATCGAGGAGGAGGAGGACGACGAAGCACCGGCGACGACAACGAGGCAGCGGCGTCATGTGCGGGAGTAGCGAGATAAAAGCCTGCTGTGACAGCTGGATTTCTTTTAAGCCCTCACAACCTACACATCAAAATGAAGGTTTGAACCTGTAGTTTTTATCTGTAGCCTGTCTGTTAATGACCTCCATTTAAAAACAGTCAATATATGAATAAACAAACGCAGCATTGGATTTAAAATTATTCCCTTCAACTGAAAGAGTTTGTGTCTCTTTACTGTTGAAAGTTTCTACTGAAAAATGCAAAAGAAAATCTTTGGATTAATAAAACTACTTTTTTAGTTTTTGACTTTATATGTCAGGTCTGTGTGTGTAAACAATAAAGTAAAACATTATTGCACCAAAATGGATTCAAGCTGATTAGATAGAAACAGATGAGTCATGGCACAGCAGCCAACCAACACTTACCTGACACCAGCTAAATAAAGACTCAGATCAGAGGCTGAAAGAGAGATGACAGACAGACAGACAGACAGAGGGATAGACAGATAGAGAGAAAGTCATGGCTCAGCGGCCATGTTGGATAATCACACAGACAGGTGGGCTCGGCGGCCATGTTGGATAATCACACAGACAGGTGGGCTCGGCGGCCATGTTGGATAATCACACAGACAGGTGGGCTCGGAGGCCATGTTGGATAATCACACAGACAGGTGGGCTCGGAGGCCATGTTGGATAATCACACAGACAGGTGGGCTCGGCGGCCATGTTGGATAATCACACAAACAGGTGGGCTCAGCGGCCATGTTGGATAATCACACAGACAGGTGGGCTCAGCAGCCATGTTGGATAATCACACAGACAGGTGGGCTCGGCGGCCATGTTGGATAATCACACAGACAGGTGGGCTCGGCGGCCATGTTGGATAATCACACACACAGGTGGGCTCGGCGGCCATGTTGGATAATCACACACACAGGTGGGCTCGGCGGCCATGTTGGATAATCACACAGACAGGTGGGCTCGGCGGCCATGTTGGATAATCACACAGACAGGTGGGCTCAGAGGCCATGTTGGATAATCACACAGACAGGTGGGCTCAGCGGCCATGTTGGATAATCACACAGACAGGTGGGCTCGGCGGCCATGTTGGATAATCACACAGACAGGTGGGCTCGGAGGCCATGTTGGATAATCACACAGACAGGTGGGCTCAGCAGCCATGTTGGATAATCACACAGACAGGTGGGCTCGGAGGCCATGTTGGATAATCACACAGACAGGTGGGCTCAGCAGCCATGTTGGATAATCACACAGACAGGTGGGCTCAGCGGCCATGTTGGATAATCACACAGACAGGTGGGCTCAGCGGCCATGTTGGATAATCACACAGACAGGTGGGCTCAGAGGCCATGTAGGATAATCACACAGACAGGTGGGCTCAGAGGCCATGTTGGATAATCACACAGACAGGTGGGCTCAGCAGCTCACCAAAAACACAACACAGACTTCAATAAAATTAAAATGACACTCACTCTTTGTAGGTCTAGCTGGTAGATCAGTCTGTCTCCACGTGGGAACCAGAGGTTGGAGGGGTCAAGTCCAGGAGACTTGTTCTAAAACAAATAAAAGAATGATTAAAATCACTCTTCATCTCTAATGATCTAGTGGCTAATGTTACATGAAGGCCTCGTCATAAGATGCAGTGACTTCACTGGTAATGAATCAGTAACACTGACGCTCCAACTGTCACGTGTCACATAAACACCAGGCTGAGGCTGAAATAAACTGCGCACAGTGACTGCTGCTCACTGCTTATCACTTAATAAGAGTCCACATACTGACCTTGTGTTTTTCTTCAATGTGAAAATGTCATCAGCTTTAGAGTTCAGTCTGGTTCACACACTGCTGCTGATTGGAAACACGGAGCAGCTGCCTTCCTTCCTTCCTTTGCAGCAGGGTTAGTAACAGGTGTGTGAGTCTCATTAGCTCGTTAATCAGAATGAACGTGCTGCTTGTTCAGCTTTTGAGTGGAGTCTGTGACTGATTCAGCATTTTAAACACAAAAAGAGACGTGAACTCATTTTGACACTCACTGTTGAACATGTGGGATTTCACCTTCCTGGAAGAAGTTACATCCTGGAAACTGGGGAAATGTTGTACAAGTGGGCGGGACTAAAAACTCCAGCCAATAAAACTATCACATTTGAGCCGTCCCACTGTTATCCTATTGGTTGCTTCAAATTCAAAGCCTGTTTCAACAGGAACTACGTCACATTAAGGAAGTGAGGAAACACTTTCATGGTGAAAACTTTTTTTTGGGTGGAACCTTACAGACAAGAAATGCAGCACAAATTGTTTTACAATGAGAAAATGACATGACATAAAATGGGCATGAAAACAAAGGAATCAATGTACAATAAAATCAGAGGTAGAAAACCATATTTAATGTAAAACAGGACAGAAAATAAAACACACTCTGCAGATCTTCAGTCAACAAAGGTAAATGTTATATTCCTTGTCCGCAGTAATTCTTCCTCCTGCACGACACACATCCCAGTCTCCTCTGTCGGCGGCAGCTAACAAATTAAAATCAGTGCCCATATTTGCAGCGTCAGCAGAAGAGATTTGAACGTTAAGGCTTTTGGTGCCCAGAGGTCTGGACTATGAAGCAGGATTTGAAGTCAGCCAGGTAACTTCAGGGTTAACTCTGGTTTTCAGAACCATGAAGCTGATTCTCTTTTTACCGGGACAAATCACTATGGTAACTGATGCTGAACTGAGGCCTCAGTGCTGTGACAGCAGTTCATGTTAGCCAGGATATCTCCTCCTCTGCTCTGACTCACCCGTCACATCCACCGTCTGGATAACTGCTGCTACAAAGCTGCTTATCAACTAGTTCAGTGAACTCTGGGTTTCCTATCAGCCACGAGCACGTTCATGTGAAAGAGGCGGGGCTGGTAATGATGAGTGACATCATCAGTTACCATGGTGATTTATCACAATGAAAAGAGAGCCAGCTTCATAGCACTGAGACCCAGAGTTAACCCTGAAGTGACCTCGCTGACTCCAAATCCTGCTTCGTGGTCCAGACCTCAGGTTAACTCCAGAGTATCTGATCATAGACTGGGAAGACAACCCTGTCGTGGGTTTAGCTCCAGTGCTGCTTACACTTTTGGATCGGGCCCACTGCGTCCCTGAGGCCCGACACCATGGACCTGTTTGGACCCTGAGAGCGCTGTCATCTGATATGAAGGGTGTCAGCTGAGACACTGGAAAGTCTTTTCTCATGACGGGGCAGCTCTCTCTTGGTCAAACCTTCGCGTTATTTCAAAATGATACATTCACTTATTTCATCAGGACGACTCGTTGCATCCTGCAGGTGTTGACTGAGCTGGAGGTCAGACCTGTGCGCTGACCTTCTCATCATGGACGTTTGTGCACGAGGACACACAGCAGGGACCAGTTGACCAGGATGAAAACATACTTGTGGCTGCAGAGAAAAATCCACCGCTCAGAAAATTTTGTAGACAAACTCTCCAACAAACTGGATAAAAACTGTCACTGAAACAACCTTTGGATATATTGACCTTCATCATAAGACCACAGCATGATCGTATGTTAGATAGAGGAGGACAAACAGACCCAGAACAAAAGGAAACTGAAGTAGTTTTGGCTGGTCTGCACGGCTTCCATCGTCTTTAGTTTCATGGAGATGCTCCGCTATTATCACCTGCTGCCTTCATCAATTATACATCACAGCCACAGTTCACTGACCCGCCATACTGCCTATCAGCCCTGCACTGTGTGTGTGTGTGTGTGTGTGTGTGTGTGTGTGTGTGTGTGTCAGCCTGCCCTGTATTTACTCCCTGCCATACTCCATTAAACCTGGTTTCATGTTCTTGTTGTTGTTCTCAGTGCTGCTGGTTGGGCACCAGTATAAAGAACACTAAGCCTGAATATTTGGACATTATGTCCCGCCAGCATCAGTGAACACTGCACACAGTCACAGGAGAACACTGTAAACCACAATTCATCCATTACACAAAATTTTAATTTGAAATCTACAAAAATGCCCCAGATTATAAAAATGACACAAAAACTCAACCCTGTGAGCTGGGCACAATTTTTAAAAATGTTTTTTTGTGTCAACAATTGTCAACGTGGGTTTCCTCCAGGTGCTCCGACATGTTCTCTCTGTGTCAGCGTGGGTTTCCTCCAGGTGCTCCGACATGTTCTCTCTGTGTCAGCGTGGGTTTCCTCCAGGTGCTCCGACATGTTCTCTCTGTGTCAGCGTGGGTTTCCTCCAGGTGCTCCGACATGTTCTCCCTGTGTCAGCGTGGGTTTCCTCCAGGTGCTCCGACATGTTCTCCCTGTGTCAGCGTGGGTTTCCTCCAGGTGCTCTGACATGTTCTCCCCGTGTCAGCGTGGGTTTCCTCCAGGTGCTCTGACATGTTCTCCCTGTGTCAGCGTGGGTTTCCTCCAGGTGCTCTGACATGTTCTCCCCGTGTCAGCGTGGGTTTCCTCCAGGTGCTCTGACATGTTCTCCCCGTGTCAGCGTGGGTTTCCTCCAGGTGCTCCGACATGTTCTCCCTGTGTCAGCGTGGGTTTACTCCAGGTGCTCTGACATGTTCTCTCTGTGTCAGCGTGGGTTTCCTCCAGGTGCTCTGACATGTTCTCCCTGTGTCAGCGTGGGTTTCCTCCAGGTGCACCGACATGTTCTCCCCGTGTCAGCGTGGGTTTCCTCCAGGTGCTCCAGCTTCCTCCCACAGTCCAAAGACATGCAGGTTAACTGGTGACTCTAAATTGTCCGTAGGTGTGAATGTGAGTGTGAATCTGTCTCTATGTGTGATAGTCTGGTGACCTGTCCAGGGTGAACCCTGACTCTCACCCAGTGTCAGCTGGGATAGACTCCAGCCCCCTGTGACCCCTAACAAGATAAGCGGTTACAGAAAATGAGTGAGCATGAGCATATTGTGTCAGTCACATTGGCTGGAGTCTGATTTTCTGACGTCTGACCAAGAATCGGCCAGAACAAGACATAAATCAAAGACAGAATCATTTCATAACTCAGATAGCTCATGTGGATGATGATGACGAGGAGGAGGATGTGGATTACACACAGAATGTGGAGGACAGCTACGCCCGCTCATGCAGCTGTGGTGCCAAATGAAAGACAGATAGGGAGTCAGTACAACTTCCTTTTTACTCCTCCTGGTTCGTTTGTAAAAAAGTTAGTGTGAAAAGGAACCAAACCAAAACTAGAATGAACCAAACTAGCGGTGTGAACGCAGCCTTGGAGACGGTCTGTGTGGAGGGATGGACCATCTGAACACTGTGACAGATGGATTTCTTTACACAGGAAACATCTAAAAAGCTCCATTACAAACAAAAGTTTCTTCACCAATTATTAAACACATTTTTATTAGTGTGTTTAACACTTTGCTGCTCATTACTTTTTATGGATTGTAATGATTTCTTTCTTTATCAGTGTACTTTTGAGGTAATATCAGTGTCTGGTGTAAATTTCAAAGCTGCATTGGGAATACGTTTGATGAAAAAATAAAATCAGATCTAACAGGATGTAAGTGTGTCTCTGACTTCCTGTACAGACTGAGGGCAGCTGGAAACAGTCCAACAAGTCTGCGGCTCTTTGTCACCGTCACCTGCTGCTGCCGCCTGATCTCGTCCACTCTCCAGGCGAGGTGCATCTCACCTCCAACAAGCCTAGTGTCTCCCTCTCAGTGGTGTGTGAACTCTGACCTCTCTGCCCTCCTCGCTTCACCTGATGTCACTGCTGATGAAATATTCATAGGTGTCAACAGCCAGCATCACCTTCACCTGCCCCACCCCACCCACTGTTACCCTGGAGACGACACAACACAGCACATGATGTCGTGTTGTAGCAACAGTGTAATGGAGAGCAGTCAGGATTTACTCACCTTCAGTCTGCCCAGAGTCGACGGCAGACTCACGAATCCATCAGCTGAAACTGAAGCAGCATTACCTGACATGCCTGATCTGGAGTCACTGAATTATTTACAGTGAATGTACACAAATTTTAAACATCACAAAAGTTGAATTACCGGCCTGTGGCCGTACGCATCCATGAGCACAAGTTAGAGCTGCAGTTACAGTCTCCATCATGTCAGTGAAAACATGGAGGCTTCACACACAGAAGATCTATACAATCAGCACAGTTTCAAGATTAGAGTCACCAATTCAGTATCTGACCAAATGTCTCCCCTTCTGTTCCTGAGATATGACGTTAAAACATGATGATGTCACAGTCAAGCTGACCTTTGACCTTTTGACCTTCATTATTTTATCCTGTTGGACATTTGTGTCAAGTTTGGTCAGAATTAGTGAATGAATTCTTCAGTTATGGACAGAAACATGTCTGTGAGGTCACACTGACCTTTGACCACAGAATTCTCATAAGTTCCTTGTTGAGTCGAGGCGGATGTTTGTGCCCAATTTTAAGAAACTCCTTAACAGAGTTCTTGAATTATTGTGTTCACAAGCATGAGACAGGCAAGGTCACACTGACCTATGACCTTTGACCACCAAAGTCAGATCAGTTCATCTTTGTGTCCAAGTGCATGTTTGTGCCAAATTTAAGGAAATTTAAGAAATGCTTCTTAAAATCTGACTGAGGATAGTGATAGTGAGATACTGGCTCCAGTGATCAAACAAAACCAGCATCAGATGGACTGTGTTCATAATCAATATGCCACAATAATATAAGTCACCAGCGCCAATTCATCAGTCAGTGAGAGTGTGTGTGTGGGCGGGGCATAAGCACATACAGCCAGCAGCAGCAGCAGTGACCCACCGTGTGACACCGGCACACCGTGAGGACAGAAACAGAGGCTCTGTGGGGACGGAGCACCTGCTGCAGCCAACACGCCGTCTGTGGTCATTTTGACGTGACCAGCGGACTTCACTACAAGCTGATTGGCTGTTGAAACAGGTGACGTGCTTTAAAACCAGCCGCCGGCCATTTGACCAGCTGAGTGTCAGGTGACACCATCAGCCGACTTGAGTCCAGCTCAGACCGGCCAGTTCACACCTCTGACACTTTTCTCTGCAAAGTTCTGAACGGTTTCATCTCGTCGTGAATCTTTGGTCTGAGCTGGACTTTGGAAACAAACATTAAAAGCTGTCGGTCAGTGGACAGCGAGCTGTCACACACAGAACTCTTCTGCTAAAAACAAAGATGTGAGTCACTTTTTCCTGTTTGCATTTATTTGAGGATTTTTTGATGAAAAGATCCTGAATGTTCATCTGGAGCAGTTTGCTAAATAAAGTCACCAAAACACTTTCATTCAAATGTTTCAAACACATTTATTCATCCTCAGTGACGTCAACAGTCTCAAAAACGTATAAAAACGCAGCATGAATGAAGCTATAAAGGCTTAGATTACAAAAACAAAAGTCTCAATATACATCCTGGTTAATTTCCTGCTTTGATCCATATTTAATTTGATCTTCTTGTTGAGAAAAATACAGCCTGAATTCAGCCACATCAACATCTTTCTTTCATCAGCTGAGAGCAGAACAGGAAGACGGATCTGAAGGAAAGCCATAACAAAGGTACAGCAGTGAGGGCGCTCAGAGGAGGCAGAGCTCACAGAACATGTGAGGGTGGACAGAATAACAGGAACTGTCAGAAACAGCTCAGAAATAAAAACCAGTCTGATCAGCATTTTTGCTGGTGACTCTCGCTGTGGATTCAGCTTGTCAGTCATGTGTGAGGCTGTAAACCTGCCAACACGCTCTGTGGATCCGTCTACAGAACTGACGAAGCCTAAACTTCTTCACGTCATCACTTCAAATCCCTGAACCCCTCCTGCTTCATACAGCCGGACGCTGAGAGACGCTGCGGTGATACAGAATCCAAACGCCTCTGCAGTCAGCCTCCATCACCGTCAGCCCTCCCCTCATCTTCACGTCGGCGTGCTGCAGCTTCATGTTCAAGCTTTAAAAATCAGCTTTGTCTCTAGAAAGATTTCCATCGGATGGCAGACAGGATGGCGTGGATGAAGTAGAGGAGAGTCGCCACGTACGAGAAGACCTGAAGAGACAAAGAGACGATGTGACTGGATGGAAGGTCGAGGTTCTTCCTCTGAGGACCAGGATAAACCAGGACAATCTGTGCCTAATGTCAGACACAACTGACATTTCCATCTTCACTCTGGCCGTGTGTTTCTGTTGTGGAGCAGGTTTGATTTTCCCTGACTAATCAATACAGACCAGCGTATCTGCCTGAATGGCTCTGCACCTTTGGACAGTTATTGGCAGATATACAGAGCTGCTGCTAAAGTTTAGAGAGTGATGTTTACGTCACCGTGACCACACGACCCACACAAACACAAACAAGTCAAGAAAGACTGATGACACAGAGAACTGATGATGTCATTCAGGCTTCAATAAAATCATACTGTGAACACGCAGGTAGTTTTTGTCAACTAGTAAATCGTGTTATCAACAGTGATATCAACCTTTCGACAAGGCTAGCAGCAGATTAAAAGCTAAGCTACGCTAACAAGCCGCTGGCTGTAGCTTCACTTCAAAATGTTGAACTGTGCTGTGAACAGACCAATGGGAGTTCAGAATGAACCTTTTAAGAGCCAATCAGAGGGTTTCGTCAGCTGGTTTAGAGCTGAGGAAGAAAACAGGGTCTGATCCGCTTAACACGTAACGGTGAGGGCCGGGAAACTGTTGTTAGGAGCGCAACCTGTCGACCAGCCACGTAACTGTCAGCTGACAAAACAAACAACGATGTCGACCTGCGGGAGAACAGCCGTGGAGGATTTCCTGGTTCAGCCACACGATCCAGATTTCTCCTTAGCAATTAGTTCAAGGTCCACACAGTACGTTCAGCGTCATACTCACGTTTGGCCGTGTTGTTGAGCTACTTTGTCTCTGTCAAGTAACTGACCGCTACAGCAGGAAACAGCACTTCAAAATAAAAGCTCAGAGGCAGAAGTTCACTGCACTTGTGGGTTTTTTTTACAAACTTGACACGTTTGCGCGTCACTTGTGGTCCCCACTTTTGGACCGCGACCCACCAGTTGGGAACCACTGTCTTAGTTGACACAACTGCCGGCATTAACAGTGACGTTCACAGTCTGATTGTGTGTAAGCCTGAACGACATCATCAGTTCTCTGTCTTGTCGTTCTCCCCTGACTTGTCTGTGGTCGCGGTGACCTTGTGGTGGTCCAAGCATATTTGGTGCCCTATGCGAGATTATCCCTGGTGCCGCCCGGAGACGCATCATGCTGTCATAATGACTGTGACCACCAGAGGTCGCTGCTTAACGCTCAACATAAATAGAGTCGTAATAAGCTGCTGTCCAAACGACCTGTGGAGTTGTATTTTTGGACAGGACAGTCTCGGACAATATGGACTAAATTACAACCAACAACAAAATTCTCTGTTGGATATCGAGGTCGTATCTTCCACTCAACACCTCAGCCAGGTGTCCAAGGCAGATTATCATATGTGTGGGAGCAAATTACAATTTACAGGAGGACATGAACAGTGTGTGTCCTACCCGTGAATTATTCCCTTTGTGCAATTCTCCGAGCTTTAGAAACAAAACAAGCCCAAACCTTGACACACAGTCCGAGTCCTCAAACAGAAACAATTCAGGTTTTTCGTTCTGCATTATTACAACATGCAGCAGATTATCATAAAGTACAAACGTGCACTCAGAGCAGGAAACAGTCTGACTCACCACTGCAGCGATGTCCAGCTTGTAGCTTTGGGAGCCAGTCCCATCGTCCAAGTCCAGGGTCACTTTAGCCAAAGCCACTGAGGCGCTGAGGTAGAAGAAGGCCGCGATACCGTGATATGCAAAGTCCTGACAGACGAGGAAGAGGAAGACAAGAGAAGAATGTGAGACACTGTCTGCGGTGAGAAGTCAGTAATGCACTGGCGCAGAGTCAAAACACACACTAACTTACTGTTACACAAAACTGGTGTGTCATGGTGTCGTGTTGCATTCACAGCGCCTGTTGTTCATAACAGAGGAAATCACGTTCTCTCTTTACTCTGACACGGGGGAAACGTGTCGGTATCACAGATGGTTCTTTTGTCTCGTTTGTTAAAGCAGTTTGGTGACGAGGAGACGAGGAGACGAGGTGACCCGTTATCTGAATATTCAGAATCGAAGTTGAGAAGAAACAAAGTCCTTTGGTCTCTGTCACAAATGGTCCAATCTCACAGCTGCACTGATTGTTGAGCTCAGTTCAGACCAAAGATTCACGAGGAACGACTGTCAACGCTCCGCTCTGTCACACTGTGACCTGCCGCGTCACACCAAGTCAGCGAGATGAAAGGGTGACCTCTGACTACCAAAGTCTAATCACTTCATATTTGTGTTCAATGTGTCAAATCTGAAGAAGTTCCCTGAAGGCGTTCTTAAGATATCGTGTTCACAAGAACAGGACGTACGTGTGCAACAGCTGGGCTGAGAACCCCAAAACGTAGTGCCTGCGGCCAGTTCACACCGCCGACACTTTCTCTGCGATGTTCTGGAACAGTTTCATCTCGTCACCAATCTTTGGTCTGAACTGGACTTAAGCTACGGGGTCTCCCAAGGGTCACAGCGAGATTTTTTTTGCTTTTGCATTTCCTTTCAGTACTTTTGCTCTTCGCTCCCTCGGAGTCGTCTGTGTATTTCTGCTCAGCGGCTCCCAGCAGAACGGCTCAGCATTGATCAGCTTATTGAACATTAGTTTGAGGTGGGTCACAAGTATCCTGATACAGTTTGACTAACTCACAGTAGCTGATTGTCCCTCCAGGGTTTCACAGGATGTTTTAGGGATTGTTGCAGCATGAAATGTCTGAAGTAGCTTCTTCACTAAAAAATATGATAAATGTTATTTTTTCTGTTGCAATGAAATTGCAAAAATAGCTTTGGTTCTGTCTCAAATTCAGAGCTTATTATATGAGCATTCACCACCACTGTCTGTGTCCTGAATGAATGTGGAGCCAAAACATGATGTTTTCTTCTAAACCTTTCTTAACCACATGCTTGTGTTGCACAAGGAAGTAAACACACACATACGAGGTGTTTGAGCCACACTGTACGTTGTTTTGAATATAACCAGCATTTCCTGTGAAACCAAAGTGAATTTTTAAAAGACACAATGCAGGTAACAAACGTTCAGAGCATTAACAACAGGCCACCCAGCGCGTCATGTGGAGATGTGACAGTCCACTGACCAAACTGTGATATTTGATGAGTTGGGAGTGAGAATGTGTTGGCTAAAATGTGTGTGTGTGTGTGTGTGTGTGACTTACTGCTGCAGCCCAGCTGCCTTTGTTGCGATGCCCCCCGCAGGCGAATACCACCATCCAGATAAAAGTCAAGCTGAAGCAGAAGACAGAGACGAACATGACCCAGCCCTGAGGGTTGTGTGGCACCACCAGCGTGCACGCCACCAAGATCCAGACCAGGCCACCGAAGATCTGTGGGAACACCAGAGACTGATGAGAGGAGGCGGCGATACAGCTGACCAACATGCCCCTCCCCCCTTTTTGTGTGAGATCAGTGGAGTCACTGATTGTGTGACGTGTTGAACACGACTGCCTCTGCTCGCTGTCTTCACATGTTGGATGGCGTGTTTCACAGGCTCTGAGATTCATCACACACTGAGGATCTCTCTCTCGCCATCTCGTATCATACTCAAACGCAGGGGTGTAAATAGGGTTGCACTGGGGCCCATGGGGTGGGGGGGCCACAGAGAGAGACTATATGTCAGGCAGAAAACGGGTCCTCGTGAGTAATTTAAATTGTCACCTCACAAATATGCCTGCGTTCAAAGAAAAACTTTGTTTATTTATGTTTATGCACCTTTGGAAAGTGAGGCCATCTCCACCATGTCTTTATTTGTATTTATCTATTTTTGGTAAATAGCCAGTAGCAACTTAACTAAAGGTATTTTTCGGTTCACTTTTATTTAAAAATCCCAATATCACAAATCACAATTTGCCTCACAGGTTTTTAGAGCAAATGTAAATGAAATATTTCTTGTTGTTAAACTACATTTTGTCAGTTTTATTTATCATTTAAAAAGTAAGAGTGTTTGTGATGTTTATGTCTGAGTTATTTTTATTCAGTGTTATTTGTAATGTTTCTTTTGGAAGCGAGCTTGTTTCACATGGCCTCCTCTGTACCTCCTGGGTTTCCGTAGCTCCTCCTGTCTGCCTTTCACTGTGGCCTTTTGCACATCTGCAGTTAAGTCACATTAAAAAGTGCTGCTGCGCCACTTTAGTATTTACTCTGTAAAGTGAGCGGTTTATGTCGTAATCTTTGGTGCATTGTTCACTGTTTTTATCGTCACCTAAGCAGCTGTTTTGTTTTGTTGTGACCTCTTACATGAGTATTGTTCAGTTAACTTTTTGCTGTCATTTGTGGTACAGCGAGGTGCCTTGTGTCACGTGATCAGCACAGCGCTGCAGTTTTAACGTCCGATTTCTGGTGTAAAATGTTGTTATTGTGTGTGTTTAAGAGCAGAGGTGCAGAATCAGGTGTCCAGAGGGCGATCGGTGTGTCATGGTGTCTTCTGCAGGAGGAATAAATGCTGAACAACAACATCTTCAAGTCATCACTTGCACATGCCCTGTCCACACATGTTACACATCCCTCTGTCCTCGGACCCTCGACCCTCACAGCTGATCAGGAAAAACTCCCCAAAAAAACCCTTTTACGAGGATTGAATGGTCGCGACCTCAGGAGGAGACACTGAGGAGGGATCCCTCTGTTATAAAATGTGTGCTTACTCCACATACACCATAAATGCAATATAAAAAACTACAATCATGATCATGTGACAGTAAGATTTTATGGTAGCTAGTTAAGGCGTAAAGCAAGTAGGGGGCACAGGGGCCCGTTGTAACTACCTTACGCCTCTGCTCCAAAGTGAGTTGCCCTGCTTTACATGCACGCCGCCCCAGTCACTGTTATGTTTTTATTCACAAAGCTGTCGTTGGTGAAATAGCTTCCTACTTATCTTCTCTTTTCAATATGAAATATGTTGCGTCTTGTTGTGCCCAAAGTCAGAACTGATTTGAAAGGAAAAAGAAAAGCTTGTAGTTTCTCTGCACCCACAGCAGGGAACAATCTGCAAAATGATCTCAAGCTCCGTGACACGGTGACCTAAACGACCTTAAAACCACCACGAAAATGATCGAGTCCATTCTGTCTGTGTGCAGCTGTTTTACCTCACTCACATCGATGTGCTTTTATTTGTGAATTTCTATTCGTGGTTGAAATGCTGTGTTGCTGCTGTTCTGTGTCTCCCTTGTGAAAGGAGATTTTTGATTTCAATGGGACAAACCTGGTTCAATAAAGTAAGAGTCCAAAAGTCCCAAACTCAAAGAGATTCAGGTCAAATGACACTGGACGCTGGAGAGGCTTCAAAAATGATTTAACAGTTTGAAATTATGCGTATGTGGACAATGACACAACATGCAGCAGAAATATGCTCAGCATGTTTGAGTCCTGTTACCTCCGTCTGACTCTACTTAGCTTTGATCTTCTGATCCTCAGCAGCAACTGATGGATATCTTTAACTCTTTTTATGTTCATATCTTTGCTCATTTTTAGACGGATGACGTTTAACAAACCTCTCCACCTCCACTGCTGTCTGATTCACATGTTGTATCTGGTCAGCTAACACGCTGCTAACAGCCAGGATCACAGGACACATGTAACAGTGAAAACCTCAGGAGGCTTCGGTTTGTTCTGAATACTGTTTCAAACAAGACAAGCTGACGTCAGCTGGATGTCTTTATGGTCATCTGCTCCAGGAACACGACTGCAAGTGTTTACCTTAAGCCCCGTTCCCACCGAACAGTTCAGTTCAGCTCAGTTCAGTTCAGTTCAGTTCAGCTCAGTTCAGTTCAGTTCACTTCAGTTCATAGTTTGTGTCTCCACAGTAAAGTTGTGGATGGTCCCAACAGCAGCGTCCTTAGCGTCCCCATGTTTGGTCCCCCCTCTGTTGGGGCACCTAGCACACAGATCTGCTACTAAAAGGTGGAGCTAGAAACCCTGCAGTCTGATTGGTCAGTAGAGGACGGTCACTCTGGTTTTATGTAACCTCTGTTCATACATCAGTAAACTACAACTATAAAATGAAAGAGAACAAAATAACTTTTAAGGTAGAACATTAACTTGTAATGTTACTCAATGCATGAGTTGATGACGTGAATCCATCAGTGTGTCCCACCAGGAAAGCTTCTGTTTTAGTGCATGTGAATCCCAAACACCAGTGAGCCTCAAATAAAACCAAAGCACATATTTTTCAGTGTATGTATGATAACACAGATTTATGCATTACAACTTTTTTTCTGAAATCACTGGGAATTGATTACTTCAGAAGGAGAAGAGATGCATCAGACAGAGGGAACAGACTTTACTGCAACACTTGTCCTTTTGATTTAAGGAGGATTTGGAAAAGGCAAATTAATATTTCTCCTTATGTTTCCCCTTAACTGGTGAATCAGATGGCAGTGAGAGTTCAGGAGTTACTCAAGCAGCAATGGTAATGTGTGTGGAGACATGAATATGAAACATATTGGGGCTGGAAGGGTTAATAACAGACTTCTGATGATGATGATGATGCTGATGATGCACCTCTAATGTTAGCTAGGTAGCATGTTTATTTCTATCACTGACTAACCTGGTGGTTCCTTAAGGTTCATTTATTCTCCCTCAACATAAGAAAATAGATCCGTCTGTTTCAGATGTGTTTTTTCTCGGCTTGGCATCAATATGCTGCCTTGCTCACTACATGGCACAGAAAGGGTCAACAAGGTGCAGGAAACCCAAAATATGATGGACGCAGGGTCTCAGGAGGTTAAAGATGAGCAGAGTGCGTCTCCTAACTCTTCGTTAGCTGTCGGATGTGTTGCCATTATTTTGTCCATCCTGTATCTCCAGCACAGAGCAGGGCGGCGCCGCCTCCGTTCACTCGACACCTCTGATGATTGACAGGCTGCATTATTCATGGAGCTCCACCAGACTCCACCTGCTCACACACTCTCTGTTTCTGTGTGAGTGTTTGTTTCAGTGGATGCATGAGTCCATGTGAAAACGCCTGCAGCATTCCTCCTCTGCTCAGGCCATGCTGACGCCTCCTGACGTTCACAGTAAACTCGTCTCTATCTTTTTGTATCAGCTCGTGTTTTAATTCCAATCTCTCCTCCGTCACGCAGGTTCACTGCAGAAATAATATCTGCTCTGCCTGACTCCTGCCTGTTGACATCCTCTGACTCCTGTGTGATGTTACAGATGTGGCAGAGCGTCGGCACACTCGGCTGTGTTCAGGCGCTGTTATAAATGTGTCGGTTTCCTTCCTGTTAACACAAAGCGTCCCCCTCAGCGGTCAGGCTCCGGGCTCAGGGTTTGCTTCAGGTTTAGGAGGAGGGAAACACATCGATGGGGAAAGCTGAGTTGAATTGGGCTGAATATCAGCACCTGCAGGCAGGCGTTTCCTATGAAAAGTCCCGCGTAATGATGAGCCAGGAATTTGTGTATATCCAACATATTTTGGAAGGCTGCGCTCACGTGACAACACACTGGCAGGAGTAAAGAAGGACGTTCCTGAGTGGTCTCGTTAGGAGGCAGGTTGGGGCGATGGAGGGGTCACAAAACACGGGACATTCTCCCGAGGCCAGTGTTTGGAACCGTGTGAACTTTGAGTCATTTTAATTTACGTCCACACTGTGTTTCTTTTCCCAAACCTAACCTCCGTAACTTTGATTATGTAACTTTACATCAAGGATGTAATGTCATCACGGACCGCTAATTTGCAGGATACCATGTGAACCGCTGTGTGAGGATACGCTGAACCAGGTGTTCTGAAGTTACACCATGAGACTCATATTTGTGTCACTACAAAAGACATGTTAGTATTATTTCACAGAGTTTGTTCTTCTCTTTTTGAACAGTGACAGACTTGCTGCTCTCCTCACTGAGCTCAGTTTAAACTCTTTTTGAGTGAATGTTATGAATTTATTCGGGTTATGAGGTTTCACTTATCTCATTGTCTCTTCCTTCACTGTTTATGTGTCACATATTTCTGTGTTGCTGCTTTGTCTTTGAACATCACAGGATTGATGGTATCTTAAGTTTTAAAGATTGAAAACAAAAGTTTGGAATTGATTCAGAGCACTTTGTTCAGTGTCCCTAAATTAGAAAATTCATAACAGCAGCCCGTCTTACACAGAGATGGCGCCGTAGAGCAGCTACAACATCCTGTCTTTACGCCTCCTTTACATGTTTACACAGAACCAAATGACGGCGGCTTAATGTAGCTGCAATGTGTGATGTCACACAGCATGATGACATCACAGAGTCAAAAAAGGCATGACGTGTAACACAACTGCGTCGGCCTCGAGTGTGACATATAGCATATGTGTCAGCAGCTCTTTATAAACAATAACAATGACATCACATGTCAACAACAATCATTTAGCGTCCCTGTTATATGGCAGCTGATCTATATATTATATGGAGCTCCTGGACCTCACTGTTTTCACTGTTTGTGGACATTTACAGCCACTGTTATTCTTTGAGTAAGCCGCTAACTGCTAACAGCAACTTTTTAAATCTCCTGTGGTGGATCGCACATATGACACGTCATCAAAACATCACACCTGTCCTGCCCATGATCCCGTCCTGCAGTCTAGCCCCATTTATACAGACACCATGTTGGTGCTGGTACGTCTCATGGCGGATTAAAGGCGAGACCACTCTGTGCACAGCCTGACAGGCCGCAATAATAAATTCCAGCAACTGAAACAACACAATGTCATGTCCGTATTGCAATGAATTGTGGGTTATTAAATCAGTTCAGTCTGCACCCTAAGTAGACTTTCTGAAAGTCTGCACAAAGTCTTTCTTGAGGCGCCTGTGGACTGGATGAATTGTAGATTTGGAGCCGTCAGCACTCCCAGACTTCTCAAGTCGGTGACATTCGGACATTTGGATTCAGCCATAAAGTTGCGCTGAGGTGAAATAAAGAGCACTTCCTGGTTCAGAGTTCATCTCTTTTCTTATTCAAACTTCCTGTGCCTACGACACACCAAAGGCTCAGCCCAAACCTCAAGGCTCACCTGGATTTATATCTGTGCACAACGTTTCTCTAACGTGTGTAATCACTCTTATCACAACATAGAGACAATTGAGACAGAAAAAAAAATAGGACGTTTAGCTTTCATGATCCTGCCTGGTAGGTCTTCTTCGCTGGTGCTTTGCTGTCATTTGCTTCGTACCATAAAGCGATCCATCGTCACGGCTTTCTCCTTCTAACTCTCACTGTCCCTCACACTGGCTGCAATCAGGGCTTATTGATCCTTAAGCTCCGCCTCCAGGGGTGACTGCAAAACAAACCTGTGCTTTCTCTCAGCCAGCTTTTTCATGTGAAGCCATCAAAGAATGGAACAGGCTTCCTGATGCTGTGTGAAATACCGCGTTATTGCAGTTTCTCCCGTGAAATGAAAAAGTGGATTTCAAGCAGTCAGTCTCGTCAGCACTGATCTCAGACAGATGTTACCTCAGCAGGTACACAGACGTTACATGTTTCCATCGTGGGTGCATGTGCTGCTAACTTTGCCACGTGTGACGTATTTATTGTATATTTCTTACTGTAAATTGTGCTGTGCAGCCTGTGTCTGCCATGTTTGTTGTGTGAGGCAGAGAAATTGTCACTGACATATTGTATTTCCTCCATGTGATGTGTGCTCACTGTCTTGTTGCTTGTATGAGGCATCAGCAGCAGTAACCTGCTCACTTTATAAGGTCATTATTGTACATTTCATATTGTCGTCTGTACCGTGCAGTGTGAACTTACTGTATTTACCTGCACTGGTAACTAATAATGTGTGGTTATCACACACACACAGACACACACACACACACACACACAGCACACAGCTGGAGAAGCGCTGCAGCTGTTGAACCTCAGCTCAACACTTTATATTTCTATAGTTCAATGACATTTAAAGAAACTGTTGTCTTGTTGTTTTTATGTTCATATGACACAGAATGAAACACTCCAACACCAAAACAGTTCACCTGACACAGAGTTCCTGTCAGACATGTGACTCATTTATTTAGTGTCTGATGAGCTCAAAACTTTTCTCTCACTGTGTTGGACTAAACTAAAGGTTTGGAGCCGTTTCCAAAATATCTAAAGTGAGTGAGTGAACTGGGTTTTACCGTGTTGATGGATTGTTGCACACTCTGTTAAGATTTGGGGCTCATTCATGATATTTCTGCAGGGCGAGATTTTCAAAGGACCTATACTGAACTACTGGTCATCGTTTTAAGCAGCTTTGTTGTTATGACGTGTCGGATCATCAGTTCAGATGCGCCTTACTCTGTTATGGGCCTTCATGTGCCCTGATGTGTCTCTTATATATGTGTGTGTGTGTGTGTGTGTGTGTGTGTGTGTGTGTGTGTGTGTGTGTCTTTTACACGCAACAAGAATAGTATACTCAAACAGATTTGTTCGAGACTCACGACATGATGACGAAGACTTTAAAGGCCTTTAAAGGATTCTGTTCACACGTCACATTTAACTGTTGTCGTGTCTGGTCTTTGTCTTACATCACAGATTGTTCCTTCACGACATTTCACTTTTAAATATGTATTGAGGGACGGTAGGGCCGAGTCTTCTCTGTCTGACAGTGTGAGTTGACAGCAGCATCATGGCTCAGTGAGACATCAGGCGATTATCTGATAACAACAATATCAACGCTGAAGGTTTTCTCAACCAAGAGGAGAAATGTGGTGAAATAACTCCTGACTTGTTCTCAGCAGAGTTTCTTCTTTCAGGAAATAAAAACTGTGAATCAGAATCTGTGTGAAAGGAGTGAAATAATCAGAGGGAATTTAGATTCAGGTTTCCTTTTCTTCAATAAGATTTTTGAGGATTTACATGGAGTAGTTTGTTGAAAAGCAGCTGCTGATGTGAATAAACGTGTCCATCAGTCAGCAGCAGGTTCACTATCAGCTGCTCTCAGCTGTCATCAGTGCTCAGGACACAACAGTCGGACTTCATACTCAGTTTACGAGTTTAAACTCGTTGAACGGGATGTTCTCCTGAGTGCGTAAAAGCTGCGTAAACGTGACCGCACCGTGCGCACCGCACCGGAGACAAACAGTCATGCAAAGCAGATTAAACCGTGTGGTGCAGCTGGAGCTGCTGTTTCTTACCAGCTCAGGCAGGTAGAGGATGTCGGGGATGGTCGTGCATATTCCGATCCCGCTGGGGAGGTTCCCCATGGTGGCAGTGTTGGAGGCCATCCTGCTGCTGCTGCTGCTGCTGCTCGGACTGAAGCGGGATTCGGAGCTGCTGCGGTTAAAACCAGGAGGAGCCGACCGGAAAAACCGGAATCTCCATCAGCCGAGCGGAGAGACACACCCGGCGGCCCGCACACACCGGAGCTGCTGCTGCTCAGAGTGGCGGTGAGCCCGCTGAGCTGCGCCCGAAGTTCAGAGTGAGACAGACTTATCAATGTTTGACCAGCGTGACTCATTTATCACCATGACAACCTGCAGCAGCAGCTCTGCATCATCAACAACAACAACAACAACAGTTATTACTCTGTGATGACGTCAAAGTGATGGTGGTTCTTCCTGAGTTTTGTTTTGTTTGTTTTTGTTTCTTGTAGATTTCACATCAATCAAAGTTAATTGTTTTATCAAACCCACGCTGACACATGTCAGAGCACCTGGAGGAAGGAGAACATGCAAACTCTGCACAGAAAGATTGAACCATGAACCCTCTTGCTGTGAGGCGATAGTGCCAACCACTGCACACTGTGCCGCCCCTGATGAGGTCACAGGTACCACAAAAACCAAACTTTTGTTATCACGTCACTGCTGACTCGAAATATAACATCAGCGCGCATCATAAAGCAGCACGCTGGTTGGAAACACTGACCTTAGCGGCTGGAAATATTGCCGTTACTTTGATTCTGTCGGGAGTAAAGATGATAATAACACTGCAGCTGCAGGTAGTCGACAACACAACAACCTGAAGCTCCAGGAAATACATCCCACCAATGGTGAGCCCTCCTTGGCCGCGGAGGTCGGATATATGGTTCTGCCGGGTTCAGACTACACAACACTTGGCTGACAGACATGACAGACTACAAGATGGTCCACACCGATCAGCCCCAGCCATCTTTCATCGTGTGTGTTCATGTTCCACTGAACTGTTACTGTTGTGACGTACAAACTGTCACCAGGTGGGCGGAGCTACATTTTGTAGTACATACAAGTCGCTGAATCCTCCACAGGAAGTTCCTGCAAATGTTTCACAATAAAAGCCTTTTTAGAAAATGAAGGGATTCTCTCAGCTGAAATGATGAGGGGCTTTTAATTTGAAACAGAAACAGGAAGTGTTGAGTTTGATTAAACTAAGAACAGAGTGATAAATGGTGTGTGTGAGATGCAGCTGGTAGCCTCTGCAGCTGTGCTGAGTAAAGGTTCAGACACTATCCGTGAGTTTGATTCCTTTATATCCTCCATTATGAAGAAAGAACATTGTTTGCTAGCTTGATGCTAATGGCAGCACTCAGCGAGTTGATAAAGTGTCTCTGCTGTTTCCTGTTTACTCTGTGTGCTAACGTCCCTACAGGAAATATCTAAAAGCCTGGGCTGTTGTTGTCACACAGTTTCCATGGCAACAGATCGCTCTGTGTTCCTATTGGTCAAAGTGACGGCTGTGACGGGAGAAGAAAATCAAACATGCTCGACTTTCTGTGGGGACGTCGTGACCTTCTCTTAAAACCACCAAAATCTTGTCAACTGGAAGCTGTTTGTTTCATTTTGGGAAAATAAAAGTCTGTTTGTGAAAATCAACCTGTTACGGCCATTTTGCATTGTGTATTTGTTATTGTGTATTTGTTATTGTGTATTTGCGCAGTGATGTTTTAGGGGAGTGAGAACACTCCCTTCCCTCCAGGTGCAGATGTGCAGCGTTGATTGGGTGACTCTCTCTGACGTCGCTGCTGCATTTACTTGATGGTGCTGAGGATTGATGCGGCCAGCAGGTCGCTCTCCTCCTCTGCCATCCGCTCAGTGAACCACAGTGTTCTTTGTCGGTGTTGGTGTTCAGTACGTGAGCCGTTAAAAAACTGTTACCTGTGTTGCTTAATGCCTGGTGGGCTGCTGTTTGTGGTCATACTGTTTGTTGATTAGTCTTTAGTGTACGTGTTAGCTTCATGCTAGCTGACCGTGCTTGTAGATATAGTTCTGCACTTTACATGAATTAGCACGAAGCTGTAGGGATGAACTGCCATTTTGTTGTAACCTCTTTTCAGCTGTGTCTGTTGAGTTCGGCCCACGTTGAATTTTTGTTTGCTTCTTTGGCTTGTAGGGCCTCGGCAGCGCTCCGGGGGAAAGTAGGTGGGTTTTGTTTGGCCTGAAGTCGTCGCTTTATACTGTGATATGTTTCTTTTAACAGAAAACCATTTTCTGTTGTTATCAACTCTCTGCACCATCGTATTAGCAGTTAACTGCTCACTGTTGTCGATCCATATATGCTCTCTATTTCACTGTTTGCGTCACGCTCTAACACCACCAGCGACTCCTCATGCCGCCAGCTCAGTCCGTCACGACGCGTCGACCACTGATATGTTTACATCTTTCTATTTCTTTCTTCTAATTCTTATTTTCAGTTTTTTTGCTCAACCTGAAAAGTTCACCTCATTTCAGGACACAATGTTTGTAAAGAGATTAATAACATGAATCAGATCTGCGGTCCATCTTGTGACTGAAGACAAAACTTCAGTCTGTTGGATGTTTTTCTCCTTTGACAGAGCTAGGCTATCAGTTTCCCTCTGCTTCCAGTCTTTGTGCTAAGCTAACTGGAGACAACAGGCCAACAGGATTTCCCAGAACACCCACGTTATCATGAGACAGCATGTTTAGCCGAAATATAAGACACCTTGATATTTTTGATGTGGTAACACCTGATCTCAGGTCAGCAGCCTTTCACACCTCACACTGTAAACAACAGATCCATGGAAACAACAAGCAGCTCGTTTGGCAGCCGAGCTGTCGGACAAACACCTCAGATAATCGCTGGATCTGGTTTCCTGCCGCTGTCATCCGATCTCGCTGCCCGGGAAACCTACTCCTGATAGAGACAACGGTCTGTGGACACGAGTCCGAGGAGACGAGGACTCCTGGAGACAAAACCAGGAGCCACAACTCCTCTGCTGTTTCTTCAAACTACAAATCCTCTTCAACACAACAACGAGACTGAACCTGTCAGCTGTTCGACTTCTTTCTTTCAGTAAGTTTCCCTCAGTCATCACAAGCGAATGCTCACATGAGATATATTCACAACCAAAGATCAATCACACATTTTTACATTTGTATTGGCATTGTTCCACCATTTAACCCCAACGACACAAACACACATCTTATAATCTCTTTTTACAAATACCATCAAATCATACTCGCTCTCCTGAACTAAAAAAAACTTTTCTACACAGTCTGGGAGTGACTTCATTTTTGCTCATATCATCAAAATCATTAAGTCATCAAATTTCATGGTTTGGGAATTTAAAAACAGCACATTAGTGTGATCAGAGCAACCAGCCTTATTAATAATTCATATGGCTTGTTTTTGTGGTCAGACTATTGAACCATTGAGTCATTAAAGAGGCTGACTCCACTAGGGCTGGGCGAGAATCGAAAATTAATCAAAATCGACATTCAGAACCTCTAACCGACGTAGTCTTGCTCGTGTTGGTCATTTCTTATTTTTTCTAATCTCTGTTAATATCTTGTTGATGGTGTTTGACAGGCAGGTAGGAGGCTCAGTTATCTGTGAGTGTAGCTGTGCTGTAAGTAAACAGTCTGAACTCAGATCAGTTTTCTCTGACAGAGATGAAAGTTTAGTTTGAATCAGCAACTCTGTGAGAGGACACCAGTTTAAACCTCCAGACTAACATGTTGCACATGAAGAAACAAGTTATGTTTCTGCTTCTTAACAGTCACGTGGATAAGTCAGAGTTTACAATGAACCTGGGGACAAATCCTAGTTGGCTCACATTAGTTATTTGTTGAGAGCATAAATAGAGAGATGTTGAGCTTTTCAGATGATGATCAGTAAGTGTGTGCTCATAAATCAGCCCTTAAACCTGTCACACACTGCTGGAGACATGACACACACATTATTTTATACAACCTGTCACCTTGAGTCTGATTTATGATCCATGAATCAGCCTCACTGGGTCAGTTTGAAGATAATAAACATACAGGAAACAGAATGACTAAAAGTTGACTTTGAAGTTTTGAATTTTTGTTGACTGAAACTATGAAGGATAAAAATGACTAAAATGTGACTAAATCCAAAAAACATTTTTGTCTCAAGGCGTCTCAGCCTACAATAGCTGTCAGCATTAGCACTGGTTGTTTCCATGTTCATTTCTGGTTAATCACAACCCCAGAAAACTTTATCTCACAAACTTTTTAATTTCTGTCATAACCAAGAAACGTTGTTAAGTTAATTTAATCAGTTTGTCTCGTGTCTATGTTGTCTCGTGATTTCCTGTTTTATTTTGAAAGTTAACTCTCCTCTCGTTTCAGGCAACTTGCTCCTTCCCCTGTGTGTTTTCCTGCTGGTCTGATTGTCTGCCTGGCCCCTGACTGTCTCCACCTGTGCTCTCGCCCGAGTGTATATACTGTCTGGGTCTCCCTCTGTCCTGTGCCAGTTCGTCTTGTCCTTCGTGTCAGTGAACTAGTGTCGTATCCATGTCATTTTGCCATCGCAATTGTCAGGTCTTGTTATTTTGATACTTTGTTCATGTTTATTTTCTGTTTGATTTTCATAGTGATAGTTCAGCCTCAGTAGAGTGATTTTCTGTTTGTTTTTTAGTCTAGTATTTATGTCCTGGATCAGTTTTTGTTCTTAGATTTAGTGGAGGGTTTTCCTCTTTCGAGAGTGATTTTCAGTTGTGTTTAATAAACTTTGATTTTGTACTTTGCCTCTTGAGTCGTGCATTTGGGTTCAGGTCCTTTGTTCGGTCGTGACAATTTCAGTATCACAGATTTTTAATGTTTTATCTCTGTCAAGTTCTTTTTGACTTCCAAAAACAATATTTTGAGAATTTCAGATTCCTTTTCACTAGTTTACAAACGTTTCTTGAAGTTTTCCCAGGAGCAAAATAAATTTGTTTTTTTTTTTTAAACAAATTAGTAACATTGCAAATATCTTTCATGTATAGTATGAAAAGTTATGATCATCAGTCCTCTGTGATGGAATTTACAACCAGATGTTGCGTGGTTCCCTCCCACAAGGAGAAATCACCTTGAGGATCACCGTGCGTTATTGAAAATTACATGAAATAATAAACACAAAATAATTCTCTTAAATCTATTTTATTCATTTCTCTGGAAACAATACAGCAACACACACACAAACATATCCTCAAATATGTCTTGTGTGTGTGTGTGTGTGTGTGTGTGTGTGTGTGCGCGCGCCGTCTGCCATTCCTTCTGTTTGTTTGTTTGTTTGTTTGTTTGTTTGTTTGTTTTGCCTGTGCCATCCAGAGGGTCCGTCTGCCATCTGCGTGATTCTGTGTGACAGCAGCTTTAGTTTTGTTATCTTGTTCGATCATTTTTTTAGTAAAACAAAAACAACAATAGAAAACAAAATGTTTCAGATTCATTTAACATAAAAATGATTTTAAAAAATGAACATCCAGTCTGATGTAGCTGCTCTTGTGCTTAAAAAGAAGCAACAGAAATTTCAGACGCTGGAGAATAAACAATATTTTGATACTATGATGGTCTGTTGCCATGGTAACAGCTAATAGAGACATACATAAACAATAAACTTGTTTACAGTATGTATCAGTGGCCTGTGTCTCTGCAGGCTCAGCTTCCAGCTGTCAGAATGAAGCAACCTGAGCTGCATCCGATTCCTCGTCTCCCCTCTATTGTCCCGCTGATGATGTAACGACACTGTTATCTAATCTTCAGCTCCATCAGCAGAGCCTGAGCTCAGCGCCATGATGACACGGATCAATACCTAACTGACTGATGTCTGATACCTCATTTAGCGCCTCAACATCACTGAGCACAGACTGTCAGGCAGTCAGCGCCCCCTACAGGCTGTTCTTAGAGTCTCACTGGAGCTGAACATGTACAGTCTGTCCTGAGGGTGGCGCTACAGGAAAGATCATGGACAAGTTCAAATCAACAAGACAGTCCCACTCCCAGCTCATCAAATATCGACACCGCGTCAAACATCATCATCCTCACTGTGACCTCGTCACATGTCCACGTTTGGTCATGGACTCTCCACGTCCACATATGGCGTCCAAGGTACCCTGGGTGTGTTGGTTGTTGACGTTCTGGGACGCCGTGTCAACTTCAGCCTGTTACATGCATTGTCTGTTTTCAAAATACACTTCTGTTTTCACAGGAAATGTACAGTTTGATACAGTCTCTTTCAAAATAAAAGCACTACGTTGGTACAACACCGCCAACTGATGTTTTGAACATGAACAGAAGTGTATTTTGAGAACAGACAATGCATGTGACGGGCTGAAGTTGACACGGCGTCCCAGAAGACATTCATCCGCGACACCAGGGCTCAGCACGCCCGGCGCCCGCCCCTGCCGCCGCCCAGCACACGATGCACCAGACCCTGATTCCTGTCCCTGTGGGTGGTGGGCGCACAGGGCGACAGCTACATGTTATTCTTTTGGGCTGAGCCCTACTGGGCTGCCCCCCCGCTCACCTGGCCTGGGAACACCTCAGGGTCCCTCAGGAGGAACGTCTGGGGTGCTTTGCTTGGCCTGCTGCTCCGGAGACCAGGCCCCAGATAAGCGGATGAAAAAGGATGGATGGATGGATGGATGGATGGATGGATGGAATGACTGAAAACCAGGGGTTTGTCGGATCCATCGTCCCCCCTCCCACCGACCCTATAGGGACTTTCTTTACCCTTATTTTACGTTGTTACTGGCAGCTCTTCAACCTGGTACCATCCAGCAGCGTATCATGATGCTGCGCTATGAGTTGACGCCATGAGCTCATGTTGTTGCATGCTGACACCTCCCAGGGCCGTGTCATGCTGCCGTGATAGGTGACAAAGCAGCAGTATCCGACAGCAGTGGAATGAGAACAAGCAAGAAAACAAGACTGGTCCACTGACCCCACTGTTCATGTGCTTCATTACCAGGAATAAGCATCACACACACTCAAACACGCCTACCTGACCAAACATATGACACGAAACATAACGAGACTTCCTCCCAGGCTTTGGATCAGTTGGTGAGTTCCCTGATGATGTTGTTTTGGCGACACTGATCTGGAGCTCAGTGTGAGTTAAAGGGGGTTATCTGTTAGCGGTAAACCGACCTGGCAGGTGTGTGTGACAGGTGTGCAGTCGTGGAAGGTGAGAGAGACTGATGGGCTCGGCTCGGCCTGGCACGGCTCAGTAAGGAAACTGTCAGTGTGTCTGGCTGCTGAGCCGTCGGCTGATGGATCACTGAGCACAGAAGGATACACCGTGAAGGTTTACAGGGATCTTTACTGGCAGGTGCGTTTCTTAAAGAAATGTTTCTGAATGAGATTAAAGACCAAGCCTCAGATTGATGTTCACTTTTCACACCTACGTGTAGGTCGAAGGCTGCATTCAGACTAGCAGCAGCTCTGTGTGAAAGAACAGTCAACGTCTGCCTCAGTTGTTACCCTCAGTCTTTACCACCTGTCCTGACACCTGACTCCTCCACCCACCTGCTCACCTGCCTCTCAATCCCGTCACCATCCACAGTATTTATACCCGCCCGTCTCCACCTGCTCCGGAAAAGATTGTCATTTCTGTTTTTCAGCCTTTTCAGACCAAACCTGCACCTGTACCTGCACCAGTACCTGCACCTGTACCTGCACCTGTACCTGTACCTCTTCCAGTACCTGCACCTGTACCTGTACCTCTTCCAGTACCTGCACCTGTACCTCTTCCAGTACCTGTACCTGTACCTCTTCCAGTACCTGCACCTGTACCTGTACCTCTTCCAGTACCTGTACCTCTTCCAGTACCTGTACCTCTTCCAGTACCTGTACCTGTACCTCTTCCAGTACCTGCACCTGTACCTGTACCTCTTCCAGTACCTGTACCTGTACCTCCTCCAGTACCTGCACCTGTACCTGTACCTCTTCCAGTACCTGCACCTGTACCTGTACCTCTTCCAGTACCTGCACCTGTACCTCTTCCAGTACCTGTACCTGTACCTCTTCCAGTACCTGCACCTGTACCTGTACCTCTTCCAGTACCTGTACCTCTTCCAGTACCTGCACCTGTACCTGTACCTCTTCCAGTACCTGTACCTGTACCTGTACCTCTTCCAGTACCTGCATCTGTACCTGTACCTGTACCTGTACCTCTTCCAGTACCTGTACCAGTACCTGTACCTGTACCTCCTCCAGTACCTGTACCTGTACCTGTACCTCTTCCAGTACCTGCACCTGTACCTGTACCTCTTCCAGTACCTCTACCTCTTCCAGTACCTGTACCTGTACCTCTACCTCTTCCAGTACTTGTACCTGTACCTCTTCCAGTACCTGCACCTGTACCTGTACCTGTACCTCTTCCAGTACCTGTACCTGTACCTCCTCCAGTACCTGTACCTCTTCCAGTACCTGCACCTGTACCTGTACCTCTTCCAGTACCTCTACCTCTTCCAGTACCTGTACCTGTACCTGTACCTCTTCCAGTACTTGTACCTGTACCTCTTCCAGTACCTGCACCTGTACCTGTACCTGTACCTCTTCCAGTACCTGTACCTGTACCTCCTCCAGTACCTGTACCTGTACCTCCTCCAGTACCTGTACCTCTTCCAGTACCTGCACCTGTACCTGTACCTCTTCCAGTACCTCTACCTCTTCCAGTACCTGTACCTGTACCCAGTACTTGTACCTGTACCTCTTCCAGTACTTGTACCTCCTGTACCTGTACCTCTTCCAGTACCTGCACCTGTACCTGTACCTGTACCTGTACCTCTTCCAGTACCTGTACCTGTACCTCCTCCAGTACCTGTACCTCTTCCAGTACCTGCACCTGTACCTGTACCTCTTCCAGTACCTCTACCTCTTCCAGTACCTGTACCTGTACCTCTACCTCTTCCAGTACCTGTACCTGTACCTCTTCCAGTACCTGTACCTGTACCTGTACCTGTACCTCTTCCAGTACCTGCACCTGTACCTGTACCTGTACCTCTTCCAGTACCTGTACCTGTACCTCCTCCAGTACCTGTACCTGTACCTCCTCCAGTACCTGTACCTCTTCCAGTACCTGCACCTGTACCTGTACCTCTTCCAGTACCTCTACCTCTTCCAGTACCTGTACCTGTACCTCTACCTCTTCCAGTACTTGTACCTGTACCTCTTCCAGTACCTGCACCTGTACCTGTACCTGTACCTGTACCTCTTCCAGTACCTGTACCTGTACCTCCTCCAGTACCTGTACCTCTTCCAGTACCTGCACCTGTACCTGTACCTCTTCCAGTACCTCTACCTCTTCCAGTACCTGTACCTGTACCTCTACCTCTTCCAGTACCTGTACCTGTACCTCTTCCAGTACCTGTACCTGTACCTGTACCTGTACCTCTTCCAGTACCTGTACCTGTACTTCTTCCAGTACCTGTACCTGTACCTGTACCTCTTCCAGTACCTGTACATTTTTTTCCTGATGGCAGGGAAGTGATTCATGTGTTTCTGTTCTCTCGTCGGGATGATGAAAACATCAGTGAGCAGACTTCAGTGGAGAGTTTTGACAAAATGTTAACGCCTTTACATCAGCTTACTGCCTGACTCTACTGCAAGCTGACTCTCTTCAGCTGCTGCTTATTATAGGGAACATGGAGCTCACCTTTCCCAGGTGTGTCCCCCGCTGTTGATGGTGGTGCCTTCAGGTGTAGCTTCCACAGACAGGAAAAAACAGAGCAGCCACATTTCATTTTGCTGTAATGCAACTGTAGGGAGCTTTCACACCTGCCCTGCTGGTTCAATCCAGGGCTGTACGATGTGTGATGGAAAAAAATGTTTGTGCGATGAATTTATTAGCCTAGCAGCACGTGTGCGACAGGCTGCTTGCGAGCCGCTTGTGTGTGTGTTTGTGAGTGTGTGTGTGTGTGTGTGTGTTTTTTTACTAGACGACAAGAGCGTTCACTGCTGTGCATCGTCTGGCAGCCAGGTGAGTTGGTTCATCAGTGTAATGAATGGAGGGAAAGCTCTTGGCATGTGTCTTTGTCTCTGTGGGGGAGGCGGGGCTATGGGCTACACACACACACACACACACACACACACACACACACACACAGACACACACAGTGCGATCTTTGTGAGGGGGAGATGACGCGGAGAAAAAACAAGAGTTGAGTGTAAGAGAAAGACAGGGAACTTGTTCCTAAACCAAACCCCACGGCCCCTGTGTGGGAGTGTTTTGGATTTTGTTTTGCATTATGATCATGATGCCCACGTCCATGTTCATTTCAATCAATCAATCCATTTTATTTATAAAGCCCAATATCACAAATCACAATTTACGGCTGAGTTAGAGAGAGAGAGAGAAAGAAAAATTGTTGTTGCAGCAATTTTGGGGTTGTTATCATTTGTTACACAGTAACACAGAAATTGAGGAACAACACAAAACAAACATGCAGTGATTTGGGATCAAAAACTTTTGACATTTGGAGATTTCTGTAGGAACTGCATTTTTTGAGGACTGGATGGTGAGCTCCTCTGTTCTGGAAAGTGCTGTGAAACCCACTGACTGCCAATCTATCCATGAAAGCCAAAAATCCTCTGAATGCTGCAGGTGTTTGCTGGATCAGGAGGTCATCGGCCGGATCAGGAGGTCATTGGCTGGATCAGGAGGTCATCGGCTGGATCAGGAGGTCATTGGCTGGATCAGGAGGTCATCGGCCGGATCAAGAGGTCATCGGCCAGATCAGGAGGTCATCGGCTGGATCAGGAGGTCATCGGCTGGATCAGGAGGTCATTGGCTGGATCTGTGATCTCTTGGATATAAAGTGACATGTTTTTAATGACAGGCAGCAGCATCAGAACGCCGAGTGTTTAATAAGAGATGAAATGGTGACACCTGCTGGAGCTTCACTTACAATTCAGCAAAAAGTGGCTCAAGGAGGTGAAACAACAAAATCACATTACAGAAGAAGAAGCTGCTGAAACATTATTAACCCTCTGAGACCCACATAGACCCTTCACTGTGCTTTTTGGGGAGACAGCAGGTCAACAGGATGTTTCAAAGCTGGAAGATTTATTAGAGACGCTGCTCAGCGCTGTGAGTCCAGATTTACTGATCATAAATCTGTAATAATCTTTGTCTTCTGGTCAGACCTGTAACATTTAGAGCATCCTGGGGCTGAGAACATGATGATGGAAGTATGTGATGACTGCTCTCGTGCTCAGATGTGTTGTTGCAGCATTTTTGGGATGACACCACCTGGTACACAGATTTGGCGCTAACCCTTCATGCATAGTGGTCACTATATTTTATTATATATTTAAAAGCTATTTTCTTGTGTATAGATGGGTTTTGATGCTGTAGTTGCATGTAAGGCACCACAGTGGATCCCAGTGCATCCTGGCATATACTGCCACCCACTGGCCAGGTGTTGTAAGTGCAACACAAATCCCTCAGCTGGCCAGCAGAAGGCAATAAATGTGCAGCTCAGGAATTTATCGCTAATCCTACTGTCACAGGGGACCAGTGCAGGTAAATAAAATTTGTGACCACCAAGTAATGTCAAAGAAGTTACACAGCTGTTAATTTTCTATCCGGAAGAAATTACAATTAATCATCTGTCCACTAACCTGGCTGTATTTTATTGTCTTTCATTTTTTTCTGCAGTGACTCTTTGGGCTGTAAATAAATTAGTTTATATTGTCAGAATACATGATATATAAACTCACAGGCACTCAAATTTAGTGAACTTGTAGATTTTAAAATATCATCGCTGAGGTACAAAATAAACAGCATGTCAGCAGACTGAATCCAGAGGTTGTGTCAGGTCAGAGAGCGTCAGTATGAACTGAGAGGAAACTGTGAGCCCACAAACTAAGAGCAGAACAAAAGTAAGACAAAACATGTAGGAGATGTATCTTTCTCCTGTTTGACAGTTTCGACTGTGACTCCAGCCTTCCTCAGAAGTGTCACCCGACGTGTTGCTGACGTGTCGTAAGATAAGAAAATACTGAACAAATTTTAAAAAGAAGACAAAATAAAAATAATCAGCCTGAACAAAAGTAAAACAAAGATGAAGTAATCTCACCAGTCTTGTTCACCTTATACACTAACGACTGCAGAAGTACAAACCCGGATCTACAATATCTGAAATACTCTGATGATACAGTCATTGTGGACATTTCTAACTCTGGACAGAGACTATAGTCTGCAGTGGACGGCTTTGCACTTTGATACAAGGGGAATCACCTGGACCTGAACAGAGACTCAGAGACTTCAGACGCTCTGCCAGCAGCCCACCTGCTCTCCAGATAGATGGTCAGGCAATAGAGAGAGTGGATGAATATAAGTACCTGGGCACCATCACTGACCGGCAGCTGACATTTAAGAGTAACACTGATCGCATCTTCAGGAAATGTCAGCAGCATCTCTACTTCCTTCGTAAGCTGCGACGGCTGCAGGTCAACATCACAAGCATTCTACAACTGCTTCATTCGGTCCACTCTCACCTCAGCAGTGCATGTCCCTGCGCCTCTAGTCGCAGTATCACGGTATATGTGATGCGCACTCTGTTACAGAAACAAACAAAACTAACAAAACTGACTAACTAACTAACTAACTAAACTACACTAATCTAAAGTATATTAAACTAAACAAACTAAACTAAACTACCTAACTAAACTAAATGAAAAGAAACTAAACAAAATTAACTAAACTGACTAAAACAGTAGTTTTAAACTAAAATAAACTAACTCACTACACTTGACTAACTTATTAACTAACTACCTAACTAAACTACACTAAACAAACTAAACTAACTCAAAACAAGCAAAACAAAACAAAACAAAACAAAACTAAACTAAACTAAACTAAACTAAACTAAATTAAACTAAACTAAACTAAACTAAACTAAACTAAACCAGTAGTTTTAAACTAAACTAACTAACTAAACGACCTAAAGTATACTAAAGTACTACTACTAAGTAGTTTTAAACTTAACTAAACTAAACTAAACCCCTTAACTGAAACTACACCCCTGAGGACACTTAAGTTTAGATTATTTTAAATCATCTTTTTTGCATCTCTTGTCTGCAATTTGGCACTTTGTGTTTAATGGTGATTATTTTAATTGTAAATCATTAAGTAATTAATTTTACCTTTTATATTTTTCTCACTCTTTTATTGTTAATCTGTCCTTTAATATGTTTGATATGTTACTGCTCTGTAAAGCACTTTGAGTTGCCCTGTTGTATGAAATGTGCTATACACAGAAAGATGCACTGCATTATTACTGTTGTTATTATTATTATTATTATTATTATTATTATTATTATTATCTTACTATATCTTGTGGACCAGTGTTGGGTTGTTTCTGATTTTTCATGGTATGGTATGCTGCTGCAACAAGGGCTAGCTGCACCTTTCCCATGTGAACCACCAGTGTGTCTCACTTTGAAGTCAACACAACATATAAACACTTTAACTATCTGCCTTTCAACGTGCTGCCTCACCTACTAATGTACAGTTTGAGCCCACTAACTATCCCACTGTTGGCACTAATGGTGCTACTGTACTTTCAATAAAGCAATCGTACTATCAAACTCACAAACACTCTGTCTGAACTCATTGCTCTTCTTAATGGGTTCAGTTGACTATTTAATCTGCAGTTTCCTGTGACCTGTGTCCCAAACACACACCACGCGACACTGTGCGTGGCACCTGTGACCTCAGTGGACGCAGTGGACTAATTATTATGAGAGTAATGTGTTTCCGTGTCTGAGGCGCTGTGCTGCCACCTGCTGGTCTGGAGCAGCAGCGCATGTCCCTGCGCCTCTAGTCGCAGTATTACAGTACGTGTGATGTGCGCGCTGGTACCGTAATATGAGGACATGGCAGCGGCGAGCAGACAGCAGCTCCGCGCCTCCCGGTGAGTCTACGCTCCGCTTTAAAGACACTCAGCTTTGCTTTATGACCATTCAACACACTGTCCGTCAGTCTGTCCGTCAGTCTGTCGGTTAGTCTGTCCGTCGGTCTGTCGGTTGGCCCGCTGCTAGCAGGACTGACTCGGTGTGACGGTGATCTTTGATTGGACACTGGACCAGTCCGGGTTTCCGTTATCCGGTAACTGCCGGTTTGTGACCGGACGAATCTGCTGGAAACACGTTCAAATGTCTCCCTGTCTGATTGTTGAGTGGACAGAAACCCTGAGAGACACTGATGTCCTCTGATGTCCTCTGATGTCCACACATCAGTCTGACCGCACTGTTTCCTGTTGGAATGTCACGTCACCTGGACACGCGGAATGCACCGAGGTTACGTCACTTCGCTATCATATAATATACATATATAACATAAACACATAGCAGATGTCCATGCCTTGATGACGTCATGCTTCATACAGTCTGACCATCAGCTGTTTTTTTTCTGTTTTAATGTTTTCTTACACTGGAATCTCGCCCATTTTTTCCGGGTCATTGAGTCTCCAGGACACGTGACTGCGGCCGAGTGAGTCCGTCATTCGCTCAAGCAACACGGTGCTGCTGCAGTTTGACCGTTAAACTCAGACCCCCCCCCCCGCCCACACTGTCCGTCAGTCTGTCCGTCGGTCTGTCGGTTGGCCCGCTGCCCCCCCCCCCCCCCCCCCGCAGAGACAGGGCCGCCCTTAACAAAGAGTTGATGACCTTCCCACACGCAAACTGAACAGGTATAAGTTTTCTTTAGTATCACTATCAATCAAGCTACTCAGTAAATAAGGAACTATATGACAAGTGTGTGTGTGTGTGTGTGTGTGTGTGTGTGTGTGTGTGTGTGTGTGTGTGTGTGGCTGGGTGGAGGGAGGCAGGGCATTGTGCTGGTACTCTGTACAGTCACTTCTGCTTGGATTTTATGCACAATGTGTGTATTCTGTGTTTTATGTTTGTGTAAAGAGCCGAGTGTGACAGTAATGTGTGTGTTGATGTGAGACGCTGGTACTTTTTTCATATGCCCAAGATGAATTTCTCTTGAGAGACAATAAAGATCAATCTTATCTTATGAACAATCTTTTTTGCTCAAGGTCCTGACACACCAAGCTGACGGTCGGCCGTCGACCAAAGTCGGGCCGTCGGTGAGCGTCTGTCGGCCTAGTTTTTGCGGTGTGTCCTGCACCATCAGCACGCTGGCTTTTCAGCCGATTGAGCATGTTGAATCGGCGGCGGAGCTTGTCGGTGAGAGAGATCACTCTGATTGGCTGTTCAGGTTTTATTTCCTCGCCCCTGTAGCGAGTGAATCTGCCTGTAGTGAAACCGGGGCTAACCGGTGCTTCCTCCTCAGGCTCCACTTCACTCAGCTGCCCCACAGACCTGCTGCTTCTTCCCACTTTAACCTGAATAACATGTGTGATTAACAATTTTTAGACTGGATTTTATTTCATTTTAGCTGACATGCTGAGTATTAGCAGTTCTGATGTGTAAATATGTATTTATAATAATCCCGCACGCTTCTCATCAGATAGACACGATGAGTGCTCTGTGAAGTTACAGTCACATGACAACAAATGTGCACAGTTGCTTCGACCTCACTCTTGTCGACCGCAGGTCACAGTTCAGGTCATCCACAGGGTAGGAAACATTTAAACGTAGATTAGGACGCAGTTTTTTAAATGCAAAATGTGAAGTGATCGAGTCGACCTGTGTGCAGACACGTTGAGTCCACACCGGCAGAATTCCACAGACTTTGTCTGAACATGAAAAAAATGTGAGCCGTTTTCTCGTTAACCCTCTGTGGTCCTGCATCCTGATGCCAGCTGGTAAAACAGTGTTTGTCCTTTATCTTTATTTTGATTTACTTTATTTTATTTCACCTTCATTTAACCAGGATGTCTCACTGAGAGTGAAAATCTGTTTTACAGGAGAAACCCGGCCGATCAGCAGCCAATCAGAACACTTTGCCACGCAGCAACAAAAACATGTCATACAAAAGTCCACAAGAAAACAACAACCACACGTCTCTGTCACCACATATTTGTCATAAAATACACAAAATAAACAGAATTTTAAGACGTTTTTTTTTTTTAAATATTTTTTGAAGCACACTCCTGGGTACGTTACCTTGAAGGTGAAGTGTGTCAAATTTAGGGAAACTTGGTGGCATGTAGATGGTTTTTATCTGATCTCTGTCTCTGCTAAACAAACAGGAGCAGTGACAGGCCAGCCGTCAGGACATACAGGAGGGGGACACTATAATATAACCCAAAGAATCATATTTCCACATGTATTTAATATCTACTGTTACAACCTTGTTTTCTTATTTTGAAAAGCAGAGGAAGTCACATGTGAAACACATGAGGAAATTACTGCAGGGTATTAACTCAACAGATCAAATCAGGAGTGAGCAAATATTTTTTCTTCATTTATTCATTCAGTCTTGAGGTGACTTAATTAAATATTGCTCAGACTGTGTGCACAGCTGGAACAGTGTAAAGAGTGTGTGTGTGTGTGTGACTGTCAGCTTTCCGGTCAAACCCTGTTCATGTAATTCAGAGACAGTGTGCAGAAACATTTAAATACACCATTTTGAACAATGTTGTGTTTTCGTCCTCGCCAAAATGTAGTGTAACTGTGGAGTGTCATCTGTCCCCTTTCTTAGATAGCCTGACATGTTCGGTCGTATCTGAGTATTTTCAGGCTGAGTGACAAATATCTCAGTATTTTCTATGAAATGAGCTCCATGTTTTCAGCTGCAGGTCAAAGCCACATTTGAGATGTCACCAGCACTTTTATAGGAACAGACAGTGATCAGGGGCGGCTTGGCCTTGGGGCGTACCGGGAGAGTTCCCAGTGGGCCGCTCTAGTGTGGGCTGGTCGTAAGCTTTTTCTTTTCTTTTTTTTAAATTTATTTTGGTTTGTGGCTGATTGGCCCTCAGAGCAGAGAAATGATGGGCCCACTGGTTTGTCTCTCATCTGAACACTGGCCAATCACGGCCCACCCCCATCCTGCTTGATTTTGTCTCGTTCCTATTTCACTCACTACCTACACTTTTGTTTGATCACTGTTGTATTGACCAAATGTTTCTGTTGATTGTCTGTTGTGTTCAAAAAATTTCAGTTCAACAGATTGTGGGGAAAAAAAGTCTTATGAAAGACGGAGCTGTGCTTCTCCACAGGATCTGATGTGAATCTACAGCCCAGCACAGTGGTTTTCATGTTTCATACAGACAGATAAGTCTATAACAGTAACTGATAAAAAACGCCCTCTTGTCTCTTTCTACAGACACCAGAGCAGAGACAGATCAGCAGGATCGAGCTGAAACTCTCACGTCTCTGTTTACAAGAAGACAAAGTGCCAACACCTGACTCATTTTCCACAGAGCTCTCAGTTCACATCATCAGGTTTCACTGCCGTGATCAGCTGAAACAAACTGCATGCTGGGACACCGTACATGTTGAGCTGACCCTCCTGAGCTCGTCTGTTCATCTAGTCGCTGAGTGGGTCCGGCCGGAATGCCTCGATGGAAAGGGTTCTTCAGTCATTACCTGCGATGGTCCAACACCGTCACTCAAGCCCTCGTCCTGTCCGTCGTCACGTTTTGCATCGTCCTCCCTCTGTGCTGCCATCGGCTGCTGTACTCTTACTTCTTCATCAGGTCTATGTACCTGGACTCCATGAGTGAGGAGGTCCTGCAGGAAAGCCTCGCCCGAGGCCAGGATGCTCTGCGCTTCTGGCAGAGCGCTTCCACTGCGGCAGCGGTGTCTTCCAGATTCACTGACATCGCCCAGCATCCTGAGCTGCTGGTTACTGTGGTAACAACCAGGCGGAATGAGGGGCGGGACTTCCACTACCTGCTCCAGGTGATGCGGCAGCTGAGCAGGATTCTGGGAAGCTGTCGGGAGCGGCGGTGTGCGGAGGTGTTGGTTTGCGATGTGGAAAGCGGGCCACAGGAAAACCAGGACGCCAAAATGCTGGAGGCCCACTTCAGGGTGATCCGACGCTCCCCTCTGGAGCAGCAGAGGAACAGGGAACGAATCAACACCTTCGAGAGGGAGAAGAGGGATTACGTCTTCTGTCTCCGCAAGGGATGGGAGCTGGTGAAGCCCAAGAACATGGTTATCCTGGAGGATGATGCTTTGCCGATACAGGACTTTTTCGCAGTTGTGAAGGACCTGCTGTCCCGTCGCTTCGCCCTCCAGACTCTTTACATTAAGCTGTATCACCCTGAAAGGCTGCAGCGCTACTGGAACCCTGAGCCTTACCGCATCTTGGAGTGGGTGGGACTCGGGCTGGTCGGAGCAATGGCCCTCCTCCTCACCCTCCCTTACTGGAACCCCTGCTCTTTCTCCTTCACACTGTCGGCTAGCCATTTCCTCTTCTTCACTCTCTACTTCATGGCTGCCACAGAGCTGCTGGGGCGCCACTACCTCCTGGAGGTGCGAAGACTAACCCCGCAGCTCTACGCCGTCTCCCCAGCCACAGAGTGCTGCACCCCTGCCATGCTCTTCCCTGGCAACGCCTCGCTCAGGGTTGCAGAGTATCTGGACGGCTCCTTCTGTGTCAAGGGGAACGCGAAAGACATGGTTATCTATCAGATGGCAAGGACGATCCCAGGAGAAAGGTCTCACAGCGTGGAACCCAACCTCATCACCCACATCGGGGCGTATTCGTCGGTCAGGGCCAACCCACCCAGGCCCAAACTCCTCTGACAGGGAGGACACTCAGTGCAACAGGGCTTGATTTAATCAGGTTCCTCCTCACCCAGTTTCCTGTCTGCTGCGTCACCTGCCGGACTCTTCACACAGTTGAAGACGTCGCTCAGAGAATAGTGGCTTGGTGATTTGCAGGTGATTAGTTGTCAAAGCATCAGGTTGAAAACAGATGGTTGAAAAATATTTGTAGATCTGAAGGTTGCAGTTCACAAGTGTTTTAACCATGTTTGTCAGTCGTCTGTCTCCCGGACGTCTGACAGCACAGAAACACTGATTTTATCAATACAGCTGAATAACAGCTCACATTTTACTGCGTGTAACAGCGACCTGAAGAGTTTATGCTTCAAGTCTGTCTTCTCTTGTTTCACACACTGAAGCACAGTGATTGTGTGTTGGGCCAAGAACCAAAATGTGGGTAACTTACACTCAACACAGTACCTGAACACACCATGTGTGGCACTGAAGATGCCGGAGGTTTACTGTACGGTGAGTGTGAAATGCTGTTAAACCACTTTTAGGTAAAATGATAAAAAATGTCACTTTTCAACTGGTGTTAGTTTGATGGTGTTGGACGGAAGTTGGACACCAGCGAATTGCACAAACCACTCTGAGCTGTGTGTTCAGTTTGGGATCAAATCATCGCTGCTGGAAAAAAAAATAGTTTTGTTGACTTTCGGGTTTGTTATTCAGCTGAGGGGTTTATAGTCTTCTCTACTGCTGGGGTGAATCTACTGCCCGAGGTCATCAGACTGTTATTAAAAAAGATAAATCAGATGCTGTCAGTTTCCACCATGATCATCAGCTGCAGGCCTTTTGGAATGTTCAAATAATTTTCCTTGATATGTTCATGGATAGTGGAGACTTAAAGGATTGTTCACTGCTTGTTCACCCAGACCTTATTAAAGGGAGACTTTGCAGATTTTCAGCCTGGCTTGTGTCGCCGTGGTGCAGAGCTCTGATTCTCTGTCTGAGCTCGATTGGGCCCGACCCAACCCGCCATCACATCCTCACTGTGATCTCGTCACATATTGACGTTTTGGTCATGGACTTTCCACATTCACATACAGTGTGTGTGGTACCCTGAGTGTGTTGGTTGTTGATGTTCTGGGACACTGTGGCAAGTTCCCTTCTTTCAAGACAAACTTATGTTTTCACAGGAAATTTAACATTTACGTACAGTCTCTTTCAAAATAAAAGCACTACATCAATACAATACTGCAACTGTAATGTTTTTTTTCCTTCAACAACTAAAACACGTGGTTGGGTTTAGGATAAAGAACAGGGTTTTTCTTTAGAATCTTAGGGGATGCAAATGCCGCTCCCTCGGGTGAAAGTCGGTGTTTGTCAGACCCATCCACCACCCCTCCCCCCGCCCCACTCAGACTTTTGCCGCCTTAACTTTTGTCCTTGTCCCCCTGCGTTTCCCCCCAGACACTGCTGGGCGCGGTTAAACCACTATGGCAACAGGCCGCATATCATGCCTTTTTTCATGATGCCACAAGTCACTGATGACTTCAGAATGAGACCGGGCTGGACCTGCAGGGTTCAGGCTGGGCCGGGCTGTACCCTCTCATTATTGCCCCTGGGCCTGAATCAGGTCGGGTTCTCGACAATTAAGCTTAACAGTTTTCTGTTTGTTTTAAATGAAACCGACTGTTCTCGTGCGTAAATTACAGGAGTTTTATTGGACTCAATCAGGAGGGAAGGACAGAGACAGAGGGGACTGAGACTGAGAGGGAAAGTGGTGGAAAAATGAAGTAATATATCAGAGAACAAGAGGAGAAAGACCAGGTGATGGAGGGATGGAAACGAGAGGAAGAGGGGCTGCAAGGCGACATGGTCAGCAGTGTTTTCTTCCACCTCCTGGGAGAGATGTGCGTAATGAGCCCAGTCTCACTACGAAGTCATAAAAATCCAGTGCTTGGTCAGTTACCTGCAGCATCAGAAACCAACAAAAAAAGGCATCCTTTGACGTTGGGATGATACGCAGCTAGTTGCTGTTACAGTCAACAAACACTGACTTTCACCCGAGAGAGCGGTGTAAGATTCTAAAGCCAAACCCTGTTCTTTTTTTCCAAAACCTAACCATGTGTTTTTGTTGTTGAAGGAAAAAAACATCAGTTGGTGTTGTTGTACCAACGTAGTGCTTTTATTTTGAAAGAGACTGTATCAAACTGTGCATTTCCTGTGAAAACAGAAATGTATTTTGAAAACAGACAATGCATGTAACAGGCTGAAGTTGACACGGCGTCCAGCACACCCAGGGTACCTTGGACGCCATATGTGGACGTGGAGAGTCCATGACCAAACGTGGACATGTGACGAGGTCGCGTGCTGTAACACGCAGCAAAGAGCAGTGATCATCATCAGCGTGCAGCATCACCATGAACTATTGAGGGGGAGTGGCCTCTACTGAACCTGTCGCACGTGAGGCAACAAACTATTGAAATAAGGGAGAGAAGGAGAAGTTGTGCGAGGAAACACATCAGCCCTCAGCCTGTAACAGATTGTTTAATATTAAAAAAAAAAAAATCTTTTACAGTAGAAAGCAGCTTTTTGATCAAGCTCAGACCCAAATCTGCTGCCATGGGTCGGGCTGGGGTCAAGCTGGGGTCAAGCTGGGGTCAAGCTGGGGTCAAGCTGGGGTCGGGCTCCGACAAAAACTGTGCAGTTTCATGTAGGTCTTGATAATTTTGGGCCGTCAGCTCTACCACTGTGGGGGGAGTGTGAGCATATGAATGGTGTCTGGTTCCCCACCTGTGCCGTCAGCAGAATCTCCCTGCTCACACCACAAGCAAAAATCCACCAGATGACGTGCTTCATGTCATTTCAAGTCCATGTCTGGAGGATTTTGGCTCTCGGAGAGGCGGGAAACTCGGGTAGCTGGCAGCACATGGGGCGCCTTAACACCATTCATCTGCATACACTCTCCACACCGCGAAGCAAAGACACAGGTCTGGGAAAAAACTGGCAAAGTACTGCTTTAAAAGTATGCCGTAAAAAAACACCCTGAATATGTTTAGAACTACAAATGAGCCTTCTTTCAGTGATTTATATTAGACAAAGAAAATTTACATTTACCTCCCGCCCTGACTGTAAACCAGGTCGGCGGTTCTGCGCATATGTGATTCATTTGCAGTCTGGACACGGAGGGGTTAACATCTCCTGCCCTGACTGCAGCTGGGAGGGAGGACCGGGTTGCCTGTGGGTGCTTTGGGGCGGGGGAGGAGCCCACGGCAGCACCCGCTACTCGTCGGGAAGAATAATGATACGTGTTTTCACGTCAGAGTCTCCAAAACTCTCCAATAACATCAAAACAGTCGCTAGATTTGTCGCTAAAATATAGCGACAAAGTCACTAAGTTGGCAACACTGTTTGAGTGCGCCTGTCGACGTCTATTGAAAACTATGAATTTGAGGGCACAAAAAGTGCCAAAGATTTACTAAAATGTCAGACTGCCTCACTGAATGTGCCTTTAATATTTTTGACGTTGAACTTTGAGGTTTCTCGCCGTAACAGAACGTTTCCCAGGAATCAGCTCTGGAGGAAATGACTCTGAAGTTGGTCAGCTCTGATATTTAAATGCATTTAATTTGAACTGACTCAAATATAATATTTAGATGAATTGAAACTCAAAGAGTTAAAAGAAGGAGCTGCCTGTTAGAGTTCAGTTCAATTCAATTTTATTTATAAAGCCCAATATCACAAATCACAGTTTGCCTCACAGGGCTTTACAGCATACGACATCCCTCTGTCCTTTGGACCCTCACAGCTGATCAGGAAAAACTCCCCAAAAACTCTTTACCGAGGAAAAAAAAATGGTAGAAAGCTCAGGAAGAGCAACTGAGGAGGGATCCCTCTTCCAGGACGGACAGACGTGCAATAGATGTCGTACAGAACAGATCAGCATAACAAATTAACAGTAATCTGTATGACACAATCACCATGAAATGACACCAGAGTCCAAACTCAGGAGCTCACACTGTTTCCTGTTTCAGCTCTAAACTGCAAGAGTTTGACTCTAAAAATCAAAATATTAGAAACTGCTTATTGTTTAAAACATGGCCGACAGCACAACATGTAGCACATGTAATGACTTTTTGACCTTCAGAGAGTTTAAAAAGCAAACGTTTAAACGACAGATAAATGTTTCTGATAAATATTCTACTTCCTGTTTTACTTAGAAATATCCACAAAATACAAGTTTATTTCACCCACGCATATTTTAAAGGAATAGTTCAACATGTTGGGAAACTTTGGATCAAACAAACCAGATAAATATGTAAGTGAGAGAGCTTTAAAGGAGCAGGCAGGTTGTTTCCTTTGGACAGAGGCAGGCTAGCTGTTTCCACCTGTTTCCAGTCTTTATGCTAAGCTAAGCTAACAGGCTGTAGCTTTGTATTTACTCTTCAGACATGAGTCAGTGTGAATATCTGATTCTCAGAGAGGAAGAGAAGAGGATTCGTCTAAATGTGACAGTGGGCCTCATGCAGAAACATTCTCTTAAATTTTCTCTTATATTTTCCTTCTCACTCTTAGCGTAGCTCACGTCACCCTAAACATTGTATAAAGGCAGGTGTTGTGCCGCGTGCAAAGACTTGACACCAGATGTCCCCAAAAACTGCTGCAAAGTAAAGCTGATTTGCAGTGTCAGCACTGGTCTTACAGGAACATTAAAACCCAACATTCATGATGCCAAACGCTGTGTCAGCAGCAGTGGTGGGGGAAGTATTCAGATCCTTTGCTGCAGTAAAAATACTAATACACCGCACTGTAAAAATACCCTGCTCCTAGTGAGAGTACTGCATCCAAAATGTTACGGAAGTAAAAGTATCCGAGTGCACAATACGGAATATTTTAAATCAGCTTAATAAAATCAAAATTTGGGATGCGCCACTTTATCGACCGCACATCAGTATCAGCAGATATTCTCCTTGTTGACTGCCATCAATGTCTCAGCAAGTTAGATGACGTTCACCAGTCGCAGTGGTGGACGTTTTTCTGTTGTTTTGCATCAGTTTTGTGCAGTTTATATCACAGAGCAACCAACAGCATCCTGTCCCACGAGATGCCGTCAGAATGACAGAGGAACAACAAATCATTGATGACATCAGCAGGAGGAGAACTGGTTAGTGTTAGTCGTTAGCAGCCGGTGGCCAGAACTAATCGCTGGCGGAGGTTACACAGATGCAGAGTTCAAACGGTGTTGTGTTTACTGTGTTCACAGGAAGAGACTAAATGAACGCGGTATTCGCGGCTTTGTTAGTGAAAATCATCTGAGAGCTGCAAGTTCCCGACTTCGTGTACCCGATTCTCTGTGTTGTAAACAGGAGCCCGCGAGTTCTGTTTGAAGGCAGCATGACTTACATTATGATGCTCGCTTCGGTAAAAATGAGGATTGGGCGAAGGTTAATTACAACTAGGAATGTCCCGATCACATTTCTTTTGCATACGAGCACAAAATGTAAACAAATTCAATATCTTCTTTTCTTCAACAAACAAAATAGGCCTTTAACTTTATACACTGGAAAACCTGGCCATTTTTGTTGTTTTGATTCCTACGATCTTTTATTACCAATTCCAATTTTGTAAAAATAACGTGATCGGAGACGATACCTGATCCGATCAGACTTCCTTAATTACAATTACAATTATCATGACGTGTTCAGTGTCATCTTGTAAAATGTAGTTTTTAGTCAGAAACGTGAATAAGCAGACATGTTTTTATTTTTTTTATTTTTACTTTTTTTACAGCAATATAAAATAGATATAAGAGGGGTTTATATTGTAAAATACTTTTAAAGTTGTTAATTCAAAATGATTTTCATGTGAAAGAAAGGACTGAATGACCTTTAAACTGTTGTTTTCTATAATAAAGATTTCTTTATTTTACTGATAAAAAGGTGGAAAAAATAACAAAAATTACCAACAACCAAAAAAAAACAGTTCAGGCTGGGCCGGGCTATAATCTCTCATTATTGCCCCAGTTCTCATGCTTAAATTACAGGAGTTTTATTGGACTCAATCAGGAGGGAAGAACAGAGACAGAGGGGACTGAGACTGAGAGGGAAAGTGGTGGAACAATGAAGTAATATAGTGGAAACAGGAGGAGAAAGAGGGATGGATGGAGGGATGGAAACGAGAGGAAGAGGGGTTGCAAGGCGACAAAAATTACAACAAAAAAACAACAACAGTACTTTCTGTCGGTCAGTTTAAAAAACAAACATTGGTATTGGTGAAAATTTCGTCGTTGCATCACCGATCAAAATAATATATATTTGTAAAGCAGCAGGAGTTCATATTCAAGAGGCTGGAACCATGAAATAGTTTTCCGTGAGAAATGACAAACAATTATCAAAGTATTTACAGTTTACTAATTGTTTCAGCTTTTGCTTTGTTTGCAAAAAACTTCATTTGGAAAGTAATTAAATTCATCAAGTGAAGTACAAAGTGCAGTGTGTCCCTCTGAAGTGAAGCAGAAGTATAAAGTGACATGAGATCAGAACACTCAAGTAAAGTAATGGGACCTTAAGTTTATACTTAAGTACCATACTTGAGTAAATGTACTTAGTTACATTCCAGCATTGGTCATCAGAGGGACGCACAGTAACAGAAATTACAGTCATTGAGATGAATGGACCAAGTGTAGCAGCATTTCTTCAGCCCTCAAATAATTTATTCATTACAACAACATATCAACAACAACAACAACATAATCTTAATTTGATTATATGATATTCATGTGTTCCTTTATGTTCTTAAGGTTTAAAACTCGTGTTGAAGAAAGGAGGACGCACAACTCCAATATTTAAAAAACAAACAAACAATGGGTGCAAGTTGCAACATGATTCAAAAAAAACTTGTGGGCAACAGCACTCAAAGAAGAAGAAGGCCGAAACGTTTGTTTGATTGTTTGACTGTGTGTTGCCCTAGTAAATTATATGTTTTGACTTTTGTGTCTTTTGTGAGTGCTATTGCCCGCAAGTTTTTGTTTTTTAAAAACAAAAACTTGTGTTACCTCGAGCTGGACAACAGTTTGTGGACAGTAAAGACGAGACCTTTTTCTCTTATCTTATTAAAAGTGCTCGTAAGATTTTCAAGAAGAGCAAAAATAAGAAGCATTGAATAAGAAATAAATGTTTGTTAAAATACGGATAAATCTTGGATACAAACAAAAAATAAGAGAAAATGTGTGGCCGCGTTGTTTCCTGCATGAGGCCCAGTGTTTCATGTAAAGCTTAAAAATCAAACAAAAGTATATAGTAATATTAATGAGGAATGTCTGTTTTATGTATTTGCTGGACAATCACAGATTCGCCTCAAAGAGTTTTACACTCCGTATGTTTGTATTACCTCCAAATCACAGATACTGTTTTGGTTTGAGTGATTATTTCACTGACGTACTGACAGTCTGTCTAAAGTGACACTAATTACTTCACTCAAATATATATAAAAGAGTTCATACTGATTGTTGCTGAAACAAAAACTTTAACTGTGAACTTTTCTTCATGTTTAATTTGTCAACTTTACATGATTTATTATAACTGACCTGAATTTTGACTTTGACATTAACATTTAAATTGCACTTTATTAAAGATATACAGTAAATTGGGGAAAATAATTTACATTATTTTATAGAATAAAAAGTGAAATATAAAGTGACACAATCTGAGTGTTTGGAAAGAAAATTCTGAGCAAAAATATCAAAACAATCAGTGAACTTAAGTTTATGTTGTGATAAAAATACTCATAAACTCTCCAATTAAAACATTTATTTAAATTGACAGTTAAAGTTAAATTTTTACTGCTCATTAATGTTGAAAGTCGAGGACATCAATTTGTTTGTTTTAAGCTTTGTTTTGGTTTGACGTGTTTTATTTCTGCCTTACATATATGCCATGTTTTTGTTCATTAATCATAAAATGTTGCTGCATCTGTCCTTCACTTACTGCAACATAAACATTTCAGTTCAGGTGTTTTTCTCTTGAACGTTTCTGTATTTTTCAACCAATCATTTTGTTTGCATGTTAATAACAAGATGAAGATTAATTTTATTTCATTTTTATCTGACATCTTTAGACATCAAGATGTTGCCTAAAATAAGCTCAGAGTGCTCCAACTGACCAAAGAGTTATTTAAGACTTCAGATGAAAATTTACTGGTCAAACTAAACTGACATTTTAGAATAAAAGCACTGCAATTATTTGACTCAAATACGATGTGAAAATGTTGGGATGTGCTCTCTGATGGACGATGCAAATGAAATCTGTTTTCCTGTTAGAACAGTCTGAGTGTAATTTAAATCTTTGTGTTTACACTGAGACTCTTTCACTGTTTTCTACCTTTAAAAAAATCAATAAATCTCTGCGGTTGACGTCACATTGTTGTCGCAAAGTTTGTGTTCCATCATTGACATGTTCCTGACGACCAACCAGGAAGTTGGTGGGAAAAAAATCCCTCACAGCTGAGATAGTCAGAGAAATAACATTTTTTTGTTTTGTTTTTCAAACAAAGATGGTGGATTGTGAAAGGTTTAGATTCTGCACATCTGCAGAGCAGTTTACAAATTAAAAAGTCACAGAGTTGGACTGGTTTTTCAAAGCAGATCTCAAAGTATGAGAGGAATGATGAGACTCTGACAGCCTGTTCACACCGAGACAAAACTGGTGCTTATCAGTCTCATTTGATATACACAAAGCTCACAGATACACTAAAGGCCAAAAGTTTGGAAGCAAGATCAAATTTGCACAAATAAGATCATAGTTTCATTGGTATACTTTTGATTATTGTATAATCAATAATTATCAGGTATTTGGGTTTTTCTTGGTTGGACTTTATTTTCCTCAAAGTAACCTCCTCTGGCTTTAATAACAGCATGGCATGGCAAGTTTATGTGCCAGGAATTGCATTCCGAGCTTTCTTAAGTTCATCAACGAGAGACTGCTGATTTGTGGGACGCACATTTCTGACTGATCGATCCAGTTCGTCCCACACAAGTTAAATTGGAAAGAGGTCTGAAGACTGAGGGAGCCAAACCATCTTTCGAAGAACACCTTCCTCTTCTATCAAGGTAATCCTAACAGAGCTTGGAAGAATGCTTAGGGTCATTTTCTTGCTGCAAAACAAACTTCAACCCACAAGTCTTAGTCCGGATGGAACTGCATGATGCTGGAGGATGAAGTTGTACTGTTCCTTCTTCATGACACTCTTTACTTCAAACTAATCTACTCTATCACCTACAAAACATCCCCATACTATGGCACTATCACCTCCATGCTTTATTGTGGGTGTTACGCAGGTGTTTTGCCGATCTCTCTTACTGGTGACAATGAAATGTTTAACCTCTGCTTTTGCACTAACCCTCTTTCTTCCAGACCTTACTCTGTCATCATAACTTCCAGTTTCTTCTAGTCTCCTCAGGGTGTAGTGAACTCCTTTGTTGGACACCATTAGGCGTTTTGCAGTTTCTCTTTCAGTGTATCCTTCTTTCCCCAATGTACAAATCTGAACTCTTTTCTTTACCTAGCTGTCTCTCTCTAGCCATTTCTGTGGTAGGTTGTCAAAGACATGAACACAGTTAAGATTTATTGGGATTTTTGTATGCAAACTCGCAAAAGCCAAAGAGCTTAAGTAAATAATGCAAACTGTGATTTGTTTTTTATTTTTGCACTGAAATTGGGACAAATCTTCTCAACCCTAAAACTAAGCCCTTCCTTTCTTTTGTTAACATTTATTCAGCAATGGTCTAACATCAATGTTTACCTAAAGGTAAGTCGAGGAAAATGGTACCAATGAAAGCAAAGTCTGGTCATGCAGTAAATACACCCCAAAATCCATAGAACTCATACTGGTTTTTCAGAAAGGCAGTCAGTGCGTTTACATGGAGCCATGTATTCCTTTTGCATTCGGATTAGAAATGCTCCTTGTAAACACCTCAACCCGAATGAAAACAGCCAACCCGAAAGAAAATCTAATCAGGTGCACAGGGGTGGAAGATTCCTTTTCAGAACCCGAATGGCACAATTTTTCTGTCTTGTATACACGTCTACCCGATTCCAGCCATTCCGTTCTTTCTGCGCATGCTCACTACTGTCTCGACGTAAGGCGTCATGACACGCACTCTCGCAGTTCTGTTCTGTGTTACTGTCGGGGCTCACAGTTTGCAGAACGTAGCCGGATTTAACAGTGACACACGGCTAGCAGCACATCACATTTCCCAGTGTTACCTCGATCATTCGCCAGTTAAGGCAGGGGCAGACTGAAAGCAACACAACAATCAACTATACCCCCATGTTACAGCGCGATGGTCATGTATCTGTGTCGGCTATATAAGTACATATATGTCCACATCCCCTCCTAATCCTAATCCTCCGCTGGGCGTCAGGGTTCCGTTCCCCTGAAGGAGATGTCACTATATACATATACATTATCCCACTTAGATCATGGCTTTACTACTAAAACATTCAGTGATGTGACACAAATTAATGATTAAAGCAGGTTTTATTGATTCAAAATTCGCAAAAAGAAATGTGTCTGTACTCTGTATCCATGGCAACGGCAGCCTAATGATAATTAATATGATAATTAATATTGATATTGAATATTTATTAGTTACTGTTGCTAAGTCCGACAAACTTTCGGTTTCGGAGCTGGACTGGTATGGCGCTATCACTGTCGCTAACTGCACTCCCTGGAGAAATACTCTCAAATTTCTACAATATGCATTTAAAGGATATATTCAGGATATCAGACTGACACAGCAACGAAATCAAGGTAACACTGTGTGTGCAGATGAACAGTGTTTATCTTCACCCCCGTGCCGCTCCCAGCACCCAGACTGACAGCTGGACTGTCAGGGGAACAACGATCATCTGCGCACAATGCGTTGACGCACAGCTGCTTGAATAGGAGCAGAGTTTCCCTGCTTCCCTTCGCTGGTTCCTGTAGTTACTGTTATAGCCTAATCATTAAAAAGCAAAAGCAGCATGTGTAGCTATACATTCAGTAGGTGTGTTTCCGTTTCCGTTGGCCTGTGTGGACTAACGTTAACTGATTTTGATGCTCCTCATGCTGTGGCGTCCCTAGCAACGGAGCAGCAGGACAGCGGTGATACTAAACGCCACAGAATTTTGTTGATTGACCAATCAGAATCAAGTATTTAAGAGTGCCATGTTCTAACTATGCACTAAATACCTCCCAACCTGATTACATACGCTGGCGCATGTAAACACCCATTCCAATAGAAGACATCCCATGTAAACAGGTTGGCCAATCGGAATGACTTCAATCGGGTTCACCCAACCTGATTGAAAAGTCCTCATGTAACCGCACCTAGTGTGAACAGAAACTTAAAGTTACTTCCAAATGTTTGGACTGTAGTATATTAATGTGGAACAGACAAGTTTCTCTTTAACTTTGACTTACAGGGTCAGAGATGAACATGTCACAGCTGCAGTTTCAGTCCTGCCTGACGCTTTGTGATCTTTAGTGGATATCCCTGCTGTAGAGCTTCAGTTAGCCCCTAGCTCATTATATTTAAAGTGACTGCAGCTCGTTGCTGACAGGGAGACAACTGCCCTTTTTAAACAGGAGTTGTGCAAATTTGCAGGAAAGCCCAATCAGTGTTTTTTCAGCATTGGCAGTATAAAAACAAAATCAGGGAGTGCAGCAAAATGCCGCCTACCTACTTTTGTTTATACAGAATGTGCCTTAAATTCGCGCGCAATTCCTTGTCTCCCCAGTTGCTCATCTTTACAGTGTCTGTCAGGTTTGTGTTTCCCTCTTGCTGCTAGCTGCTCGCTAATTCCTGCTATCAGCTGTTTCCTGTTTATCCACCTCCAGTGGCTTGCACGTACAGCGTCATCAACAGCCCCTCCCACAAGTCATCAACAGTTCCTCCCACAAGTCATCAACAGCCCCTCCTACAAGTCATCAATAGCCCCTCCTACAAGTCATCAATAGCCCCTCCCGATGCAGAAGGCCGCCTTGGTCTGTTAAAACCAAACAAGTCCTGCCAATATGTCTACCCTACGAGGCGTAAAATTGGGCGCCGCGGATCAACTCGCCAATCTGCCTCTGTGTGTACAAATGCTCGCAGCTTGCCGGCAAAATGGCCCAACATTCATGGAAAATCTGGCAGCATGAAATGAGCTTATATGTGAGAGGTTTCATGCAAGGCTGGATTCATGCAACACACTAGAGGAACTCAACCCTTTTGGCAGAGGAGACAGTTAGGCTGGTGCCATTAGCTTGTAAAAGACACCTGGTTCTACTTTCCATAAAGCATTTAGTGATGGGAAAAATTCATAATTTTTCATGTTCCGCTGTCACATTTGTAAATGCTGTATGGTGAATGCTATCAGATGCCATTTATATGTACACAGGTATTGTATGGACTGAAATATTATTATGATGTTGATGCACCAAAAGTTGATATAAGGGGAAGTGACGCATGAACTAAGAAAAAAACAATGAGCAGTCAGGGCATGTCCCCACAGATCTGTGGATGTAGGCTGCCTCAGATCTGTCTCTCTCTCTCCATGTAATCCCGGACAGACACCATTAATCCAGACCAAACCCCCAAATCCATTGCAGAAATCCAGCCCCAAGCTTGCAAAGAACCTGCCCCGTGCGTCACTGCTGCCTGCAGTTGCTCATTATTGTAGCGCTCTCCAGCCCTTCAGTGAACACACCTCCAAATACTTCACATTTTGACTCATCAGTTCAGGGCACCTGCTGCCCACTTCCTGCACCCCACTTCCTGTGAGCTTGTGCAGAGTCGAGTCACTTGGTGTTGTTCCCACGTCAGAGGTTTGGCTTTTTGGCCACAGTTCATCCATGAAGACCACTTCTAACCAGACCTCTCCAGACAGTAGAAGGGTGTACCTGTGTCGCGCTGGTCTCTGCTGGACATCTTCTGATTTCAAAGGAAAGTAGCGTAACGTGTCTTTCACCTGCTGCACTAAGTTTCCTCGGCCGACCACGGCGTCTACGGTCAACGTTGTCCGTTTCTTTGTGCGTCTTCAAAAGAGCTTGAACGGCACATGTTGAAACCCCAGTCTGCTTGGAAATCTTTGCCTGGAAGAGACCCTGCTGATGCCCTATAAAAACCTGTCTTGTCATGGTGTACTGTATGACCTGTGACATGAAACTGTCTTCCACAGCCTCACCTTGGCAGCAGAGTTTGGCTGTTCCTCTCCCAGTTTGAGACGACTGTTTCTGTTTCAGTTCATGACCACGTGTCAAGCTACACATGAAACTGGGAATCACCTGTTGGGTTTAACTGATTGATCATACACCTGACTATGATCCTACAAAATCCCTGACTGTGTGCAAGTGTACTTGTGCACATTTTTGGCAGATCGGGATCATGGGCGGCACAGGTGCGGGTAGGGTTGCCACCTTGGATTTGTGAAAAAAAGGGACACTCGACCAAATGTTTGAGACGGAGGACTCGGCCATTATTGCCAGTTCAGACTGAACAATGAACATGAAATTGGGACATAGGAGACCAGATTTGCCATCATTTCATGTCCTTCTATGTGCCTGTATTTTATATTAACTTTTATATCAATGAAAAAAACAAATCTGTGTGACTAAATTCTTACATTTTTACATGTATCTCACCATAGCAAGTTGGAAGTTGACATATTCTGCCATATATGAAGAGGGGAGACTCTCTGGAATCTGGCAATATAAGAACCATGATGCTGGGACATTCTGTCACTTCACAGCTGTCCAAAACGTGGTTTGTGCCAGGCGGACATGATTGCCATAATTTTTCATTATTGCAAGAAATTCCATTGACTCATTCACAAGTCAAAAATATGTTTTATCTGAAAGAAACATGCAATATTTATATTTAAAATAATAGAAAAATAGTCAACCAAGTGCAATGATGTCCTCTAAGATAATATTTGCCACTTTGATTGCAGTAAAAAAAAAAAAAAAAATTGGGCACTGGGGGGACGTGTCCCCCTCAATGTATATGGTGACTACGGCCCTGTCAGCAGGCATAATTAGGCCTCAGTTGTCTGGGTGCAAAGGTGAAGTGGCTGGTCTTGTCATACAAAGTTTGATGGAATGTCAACTGGACAATATGGAGATATTAGCATCTTGAAAGCTGGACTACAAATGTGGACAGACAGGGAGAAACACAGGCAGGCCTAAGACGTGGTAAGATACAATATTCCTCACTATATGAAGTGACTGATAACAAGATCTGTATAATGGGTTGTAAAGAAATTCGTCAGGATTTTATTTGGTAGAAATTGATCTGTATTTATAGCATGATGGGATGACAGCACAATGATGTGTGGTATCATTGGAAAGCTCTTCCTGCACTGTCATGTGATATGTGTGGCATTGCTGTGTGATGCTGCATTCGCGAGTAATTCATCCAAGAGTAATGTGTGTGTGCAAAGCTGTATGCAGGCTCTGTTATACATCATTTTAGTGCAACTTTATCTTTTTTTTTTCGCTGTGAAAACATTCGGAAAGCTACGATTCCGCTGTTTCATGTGATATGCGTGTCTTCTCGCTATGACGCACGGTCGCAGAGAAAAACCATAGAGAATAACAGGTGTGAATTTGGACGCACTATGCGTCGTTCTGGATGGACTCCTTGGCCTGCTGCTGCTGCATTTTCCCCAAAAAATGGGACAAATTGTGTCCCGGGAGGGATTTTTTTTTTCCCGGGACAGCTGATGAAAAAAGAGAACAATTCTGGGGAAAACGGGACGGGTGGCAACTCTAGGTGCAGGCTATGTAACAAGCAGCTAGAAGCAGTTAGCGGCTAACTCGAAGGCGAACAACGGCCGGAAAACAGTGAGGTCCAGGAGCTCCTTACCCTCCGAGCAGAGAGCGACATCAGCCGCCATATAACAGGGACACTAAATTGTTATTGACATGTGATGTCGTTGTTACTGTTCATAAAGAGCAGCTGACAAGTGTGTTACATATCCCACCAGAGACTGACGCCATTTTGTTACACACCACAGCTGTTTTGAGTCTGAGATGTCAGCGTGCTGTGACGTCACACACTGCAGCACAGGATGCCGCCAGTGTTTGGTATAAACATGTAAAGCAGGGACTCTGCTCAACTTTCACTTTCTGTCTCGTGGTGATGCAGATTATTTTTCTCAGCTCCAGGCAGAAAGGTAAATGTTTTTTTGTTGTTTTTTTTTTATGTAAGTTTCTGCCTTCAGTTAGTTTGACTCAGTCATCAGTGTAAAACAGTTTGGAGGTTGTTGGTCGTGGACAGGATCAGTCGCTTGAGTCCTGTGGTTTTGAGCATAAGACGTTAGAAATGGTGATAAATGATGCTAACAGTCAGTGTGAAAGCTTATTCATTTTTACAGCTGTTTGTTTGTTTGTTTGTTTGTTTGTTTTTGAGATAGTCATGGCAACAAGGGCGTTGGTTACCGTAAAGATGAGAATAGAGGAGCAGCGCAGTTTAGTGTGTTGTTGCTCTGACCTGCTCCTCAGCTCTGTGGGTAATGAGCACCATCCAGTGGACTGACAGCAGAACTACATCAGCTGATCTGCAGCTCCAACATGTTCTAACCACAGTTGCTCAGTCAGCTCTGAGTCACTGTGACCCACAGGTTTCTCATGACTTAACTTATACTATATTAGAATAAATAACATATTATTAATCTGTATTTTTCTATAAGTGCTACAGAAATGTACCCACAACCTTTTTGTATGTCATAATTCAGTTTAGTTAGAGAGTTTAGTTTTGAAGGATGGGCTAAATAATTTTGGTTGTGGTTCTTGTTTTGAGTCTTCACTGTACCAACCCACACGGTCCAGACAGAAACAGAAACACTTTGATTTTCATACAAGTGGGAACAAGTAGCTTGAGAGACGAAACCGACCGTTTACACTGTTTCAGCTCATGAACGGTTCACTCACAGTTGATGGACTGAAGTGATGATGAGGAGACACGCACCCCCACTGCCTCAAGGTGTGTGCTGTCACAGAAACAAGTAATTCTGCTCCTAATACAACATGTAATAGTCCAACCACTCCTGAAAAAACACTCTTATTTACAACAATGTTAGACCAATTTCAAACCTTTACCTCTCCTATTCAAAATTTTAGAAAAATCTGCTGCCACTCAATTAACCGCACACATGAATAACAATAATATCTTTGAACAATGTCAATCAGGACTCTGTACCAGGCACAGCACAGAAACAGCTCTTATTATGGGCCCCTGATGATTTATTGACTCTGGGGCTCGCTCAGTTCAAGTTCTCAGTTCAAACAATTATGTTGGAATTGAGCACAGTGCTGTTGCCTGGTTTTGCTCCAACTCTCCGAAAGACCCTTCTCTGTTGTAATGGGGAATACTCTTCATCCCCAGCCCCCTCTCTTGTGGTGTTGCCCAGGGGTCAAGTCTTTATATGCTTCCTCTTGGTCAGAGAATCTGGTAGAGGTATATATGCAGACGACAAGCAGACCTTGAAAAAAAAATGCTGTTATCTCATCACATCTGGATCACTGTAACTTCCTGTATTCAGGGCTCAGCCAAATGGCCATTTCCTGTCTCCAGCTTATTCAGAACTCGTCTGCCAGACTTTTAACTAATTCCAAGAGACAAGACCATATAACTCCCACTCTTGCGACACTACGCTGGCTACCTGTTAAGTATAGAATTGATTTTAAACCTTTACTAATTACTTTTAAAGCCCTACCTGGCCTCGGCCCAACATACATTATAGATTTACTTAGGCTCTATGAGCCTAGCCGCTGCCTGCGCTCCTTAGGTTAGACTTCATCAGTATATGCTGTAAAGCCCTGTGAGGCAAATTGTGATTTGTGATATTGGGCTTTAAAAATAAAATTGATTGATTGATATATTGGTAGCTCTGATCTTTTCGTAGTTTACTACACAAAATCTCCACCTGCTTCTGACTGTTCGTAGTGCTTGTGTAATTAATGAATGCACGTAAATATTGTTTGTCATTATTAGAAATTACACTTTTAATTTGTATTGTGCTGTGTTACACATATCATTCCCTTCAGATGATACAAGCGCAATTAAAAAACCGTCTCGCTATATCGACCAAATTAATTTGTGGATTACCTCAAAATTTCCTACAACTCAGCAGGGACCAAACAGAGGTTCTACTCACTGGATCAAAAGAAAAGCAATTTCAATTTAATAGTCTACAAAAACTGCCACTGAATGAAAAGCATGAAGTAAAGAACCTTGGTGACACCTTTGATAGTGACCAGTGTATTGAACCACAAGTGAAAAACAATACCAAAAATGCATTTTTTTTCATCTTGGAAATATTGCCCAGAGAACACATTAGGCCTTTTGAAGTGTTTTCATTGGCTTCCTGATCATTTTAGAATTCATTTTAAAATGTTGCTTTTAGTTTTTAAGTCTCTTAACGGATTTGCTCCTGAATATTTATCTGATATGTTGGTCAAATACATTCCCTTCAGATCCCTAAGATCCTACACTTCTGGACTATTAAATGTCCTCCAGAGTAGAACTGAAAAGTACGGTGATGCTGCGTTCAGTGTCTCAGGCCCTCGTCTCTGGATCAGCCTCCCAGAGGACGTCAGACTCTCTGATTCAGCTTCAGCCCTTAAAACCTCCTTTTAGACCTGCATTTCTGTAGCTCTTATGTAATTAATTGGTATCAAACCTAATTTGTATTTTAGTGTGTGTGTGTGTGTGTGTGTGTGTGTGTGTGTGTGTGTGTGAGATTGAATCTTATCTTTTATGTGTATTTTCTCATTAGTTTTTATGTAAAGCACTTTGAGTTGCACCTGCTGTATGAATTGTGTTGTACAAATGAAAATTATTATCAATATGGTTTCAGCTTACAGAGACAGACAGGACGTCTGCGTCGCTGTGACACGGTCACATTTCTGGGGAGGTGCACGTCAGACTCTGCGTCAACGTCGAGCCTGCGGTGTAGATACGGTGCAACTCAACGCTGAAGTATAAATTCTGCCTCTGACTTGTAAGCTGCCACCAAAGCTCTGCTAATTCGATTATATATATATGTACATTTAATTTCCTGTAGTTTCTCAACAGTAAAAGTCCCCCATTATTTTGTTATGTTTAATCTTTTATTGTGAAGCAGCAGAATAAGGAAATGTCGAGTTTTCGAGCAGCAACCTCACACAGCTTCTCATACAGCTGATGGTGAACATGACACAGGGGGCCTCGTGGCTCAGTTGATGGAGCAGGTAGAGCAGGTGCCATGTACAGTACAAGGCTGTTGCTGCATGTCATCTCCTCTCTCTCCCCACTTCACTGTCCTATCAATTAAAGGCAAAAAATGGCCAAAAAATTATCTCTGAAAAAAATATATATAGCAGATATGTGAAATAAAAACAGGATGCAGGAGACAAGCTAAACTCCAAACCACAGAGATTCAGTCAGAAGCTACAGACGTACTGAGAGCTGAACACACAGAGACTGTTAAAGACACTTTCCTGTTTGGTTTCCTGCAGGGTGGAGCTGGCTCCTTGACCTACCCTGGATAACTTCGATCTGCGTCCAGCTTGGCACAACACAGCTTGGCCCGGCACAGCTTGGCACGGCACGTCTAAACTGACAGTGGAAACAGAAACGCCAGCAGTGACATTGGAGACAGAGGCTCTGGTCCACTTCGTTAATGTGAGTCTATGGAAAAGATAAAAAGAGACGGAGACCAGCTCAGTGTGAAGCAGCCTCCCGTTTCCTGCTCTCAGTCCGTCTCATGATCTTTGTGACCGAGTGAGTGAAGACTGTAAACGTGTTGCAGCTCCACCATCAGCACAGTGAGGTAAGATACCGACCTGTCTGTGTTTCTATCAGCTGCGGGCTCTGACACATTGCAGGTTTATCTCCACTGACTGACTCTACAGGGCCGAGTCCCAGAGCCTGGAGATGAGTTAGCATGTTAGCACTTTGCAGAAAACAGAGTTAGTGAAAACTCAGTTAGTTAAGCCGAAGGTGACCGTCTAAAAAACGACTATGGTCACCTGCGACAAGATGTTCAGAAAAGGTTCAAAATCAAAAGTTTTGACATCAGCTGTTCCCTCTGAGCACCAACCGGGTGTCAGCGGGTAACGTCACGTTACTTCAGGGCGATGTGACTGCGGTCTGACCGTCTGACACTTGTGTTCACCTTCTGTCACGTGCGGCCGGTCACAACATCACAAATCAGTTTAACCGTTTTGATCGTTTAGTTGTTGGTTAAAAGAGAGATGACACTAGTTAGTGTGAAGGTGTTTCTCCACACTCGTAATGCTCTGCTGGGTGAAAGTGAAATGACGTCTAACTACAGGAAGTTGTAATCAAAACGTATTTGATGTTTAATATAAATGTCATGAAGCTATATAGTGTGTGTGCTGCCAACAGGAAGCTTCCAGGACATTTTCAGTTTCAGAGTCATTTGACATCACTCACGGAAAAATAACACAACCTGCTGTAACGCGCATGCGCAAGCACTTGTTGCTCGACTCGACTAGTTCGAGTGCGTCGCCGTGTCTCGTCCAGTGAGCGGCAGGAGCCGACAGCAGAGACACGAGTGTTTATGGTGCCCACACACTTTGTAAGTACCTGCGCGGCTGTGTTTCAGTGAAACGAAGCAGGAATTAGACGTTAGTTTGATTTTACACTGCTCGTGATGCGGCCCAGGCTGTTGTTGGCTGTTAGCATGTTAGCTCGTAGCATGCTGCGGTGTGGACCAACAGTAAACATAAACATGCTGCCACACGTGTGTGTGTGTGTGTGTGTGTGTGTGTGTGTGTGTGTGTGTGTGTGTGTGTGTGTGTGTTATAGTGCAGCACGGGCCGCATATTTCTGCCCGAGCGCGACATTATTTAATGACCAAAGCAGTGAGTTTGTGCCACACAGTTGTTACGGTTCCAGGGTCTTTAACAGGCCGGACGTGCTCAGCGGAGAGTGAGACCTCCGTGTTTGAGACGGGAGCAGGACGCGGGCGGTCCGAGAGGAGAGAGAGACATAAAACAACATGAGATAAAGTAGGAAACACCTCCTACTTTTTATTTCATTTTCAGCGTTTAATCAGGGCGGAGGCGGGCGGTGGAAGGTCCGAGGCTTCCACTGAGTGGAGAGGTAGAAACAAACAGCCTGTGTGTGTGTGTGTGTGTGTGTGTGTGTTCTGTTCAGGTGTTGTCACGTAAATAACAGTGCCCAAGCAGTAAACTGGACAGACAATAGGATTTTATTTATTTTTACACTACATTTTCACTGAAAGCTGACTGAATCCGACTCCAGCCCGAATACAGTTTATAGCTACATTTTTGACCAAACCCGGCTCGACCCGTCGGGACCCATCAGGCTCAGATCGTCACACTCTACTGTGTGTATGTGTCCCTTATCTATAGGGGCCTATCTGGATTTCTGTCTGAGATATATTATTTTGTAATATTACTGAATTTTCTATTCATACATATACATTTTAAATATATTAAACTGATAAGGCATCTTTGGAGTATCATTTAAACAGGCTATGTCGTGGCCAGCCACGTGTCCTCTTTTTTGGAAATCAAAACATGGTCACCCTAGAGGTGGGTGTCTTCAAATAGTTGGTGAGAAAACTTTTGAGCCTTTTCTCATCTTTTCACCTACCTGTGTGTAATAAATCACACACAGGACTCAAAATGCTATTTTTGTGGAGCCTTTATTGTCTTGTCAATTTATTGTTTCTTATCTGTGAAATTAAAGTAAATCAAAGCTTTGTTTCCACTGAGGGAAATGGTTTCAGCTCACAGAGACAGACAGCAGGTCTGTGTCACTGTGACGTGGAGTCACATCTCTGGGGAAACAATAAATAGTGAAGACAATAAAGCCTCCACACACTGTGTGTGATTTATCCTGGCTGAAATATGAGCAGAGGGAATGCTAACAATGTTAGCATGTTGTATTTGTTTGGAAAACATGTTTAGTATAACACAATTGTTTTGTCAGTGAACCTTGTGAGCTGTAATGGAGCTGAATTTTCTTTTTTAAATATTGCTGTTGTCCCTGGTTTTATATGAGCACTGCAGAGGGAAAGATTGCTAGCTGCTAGGCTAATTTATACAGTGTAAATGCCATAGACTTGTGCTAATAATGTTAGCATGTTGTATTGTTGGGGAAAATGTGTCCAGATAAAGACAAGTGTTTGTCTGTGAATGCTGCCAGTTATAGTGAAGCTGATTTGTGTTTGAAACTGTCTCTATTAAGCCATGTTTAATGTGTGTTTACTGTGTGTTTAATGTGTGTTTACTGTGTGTTTACTGTGTGTTTAATGTGTGTTTAATATGTGTTTAATGTGCGTTTACTGTGCGTTTAATGTGCGTTTACTGTGTGTTTACTGTGCGTTTACTGTGCATTTAATGTACGTTTATTGTGTGTTTAATGTGCATTTACTGTGCGTTTACTGTGTGTTTAATGTGTGTTTAATGTGCGTTTACTGTGCGTTTAATGTGTGTTTAATGTGCGTTTACTGGGCGTTTAATGTGCGTTTAATGTGTGTTTAATGTGCGTTTACTGTGTGTTTAATGTGTGTTTAATGTGCGTTTACTGTGCGTTTACTGTGCGTTTAATGTGTGTTTAATGTGCGTTTACTGTGTGTTTAATGTGTGTTTAATGTGTATTTAATGGGGGTTTAATGTGTGTTTACTGTGTGTTTAATGTGCGTTTAATGTGTGTTTGATTCTGTGTTAAAATGCAAAGGCTGCATGAAGATGGGACTTTATAGTCAGTGGTGGAGGAAGTATTCAGATCATTTACTTAAGTGCCAAAACCACACTGTTAATTTAGTCTTGTACAAGTAAAAGCCCTGCACTGTAAATGTTACTTGAGTAAACGTATGTAAGTATGATCAGGGAGATGTACGTAGTATTAAAAGTAAAAGTTCTCTATTCTCTATGCACGCTATTTTTACTTGTGGTGGTGTGTCTATGTCACTCTGCAGTTACACCTCCAAAACACTAGTCGGCAGTGGAGGACTGTGTTAAGTGCTGTAAAGTTTAGTTGATTCAAAACACACATTAAACACACATTAAACACACATTAAAGACACATTAAAAATGGCTTAATAGAGACAGTTTCTAACACAAGAAGGCAAATCAGCTTCACTATAACTGGCAGCATTCACAGACAAACACTTGTCTTTATCTGGACACATTTTCCCCACAAATACAACATGCTAATGTTATTAGCACAAGTCTATGGCATTTACACTGTCCACCCGCCAATAATGGATTAATCCTGGAAAGCTGCTGATTTAGCACTTTTCTCCTTATGAAAGTAACACAGTGATTATTCGACCAATGAGAATTTGGTCGGATAAGAGCATAGCGTCCCTACAAAAAAATCTTGATTTGTACAGCAACTAGTTCCTAAAGATTTTATATAAATGTAGCGAAGTTCAAATAAACACAAGAAGTTTGTGCTCTAGAAAAGGATCAGCACTCAGTGAATAACCTCCTAAGCCCTGTGATAAGCTATGATGGCAAGGCTTAACTATACAGACCAGTGAGCAGTGATAACTAACATGTCTTTGGGGTCATCGGGTGGGAACCTCCTTTCACCAGTGTTTCGTCTAGTTGGTCCCACGACACCTCCAGGAGGCTAGACTGTGATCTCTGGCGTCCCAGAGACACCCCCCTAATGCCAGGTCTCACTGCTCCACACACTGACCACACAACCTCCTTTACCTTACTGACACATGGCTTTCTCAGCCCAAACAGCACTGCCACCTTCAACACACCCAGGCTGTAGCCCCTACCAGGAATCTAATATGATTCTCCTCCATACTCCACAGGTTCCTCTAACTAAGCTTCCTCTTCTCTACACTTTCCCAATTCAACCACTGTCCCTATTTAGCCTGGGCCACTACCTTTGCACCCCTTACTGTCTCCTCCCCTTGGTTGGATTTGGAACCACACTCCTAACTACCACGTCCTTACTCCCAGATAACAAGAGCTCTGTCCTGACCTTAGTACATTTAAATTCCTCTGTTAAACTAGATACTGGCAGCTGAAGTGTCCCTTTTCCAAACAATGCAACACTACTTAGACACCTAGGAGCGACCAACCACTTCCTAATATAGGAGCTAACCGACCTTTCAATTCTCTCCACGACGGATATAAGTAATTAGTTCCTCTGGAATGTATAAAGTGGCATGAAAAGAGCAGACTCAGGTAAAGTACAAGTACCTAATATCTGTACTTCAGTTCAGTACTTGAGTAAATGTACTTAGTTACATTCCAACACTGGTAATACCAGCTCTACAGCGCCATCTCTGTGTTAAAAGGGCTAGAGAGAGAGAGACAGAGAGGAAGTGAAGGTGGAAGGTGGACTATTGCACAATGTTCTGTAAGTTATTAATAAGTCACTCAAAGTGTTGCTTTGTCACCTAATGACCCGCACAAAACCTTCAGTATTCTCTAACATGACAGCTGCTAGCCTTTGTTCTTGATCTTCAAGGGTCAAATTACATATTTAAGCAAAGCTTAGTAAGCAGTTGTCACAAAAAATTGCAAAAGGAAACGTCTGATGACTTAATTCTTATTCACTGAGTTTTGATTTCTCACACTGTTAAGTAGTGACATACAAATAAATTTGGCAGCAGACATGTAGAGTCAGGAAGTAAACTTTGTTCCAACTGAAGTGATGTCACTTTTTGGTCTTAAATTCTGAACCATTTAGTAGAATACATAGGAAAATAATCTGTAATGACAGTATATATATGTATGTATACATTATAATTTACAATGTTATTAGTATTGTAGGTATCAGTGTTTATGGTGTTATTACAGTAGCACATATAAATGTAGTATAATTGCTATTGTTGCCGTTATTGTTTCTGCCCCCTTCCTATTGCATGTACGTCTATATGTCTATAAGTATTCATGTATGTATGTCTGTGTGTGTGTGTGTGTATATGTGTGTGTGTGTGTGTGTGTGTGTGTGTGTGTGTGTATGTATGTTAATGAAAAGAAAAAATAAACAACAATAATACACAAGTAAGCAAAACAAGAGGAAAAATATATTACCACAATGACTGTAATTCTAGAAAATGTAGCAGTATTGTTGAAAATAACAAAATCTTAGCAATTAAAATAATATGCACGTGAGTTGTAGATACACATGATAGTAGTAATGGTTTGTGGGTGCAGTTTGGAGGGGAATGTGTGTTTGTTGTGTGTATGTGTGCGGTACAGTATTGTGCAAATATAGATCTTCTAATAATAACAATGCTGATCATCATAATAAAGGAACAGTATTCAAAAGAGGGAAACGGGGGGGGGGTTAGGAGTTTAAGAGATAGGAAATATACAGAATGAGTAGAAAGTAATAATACTGATGAAGGTTAAGAAAGACAAATCAATGATAATGGTAACAATAATAATTTTGATTGTTCTTGATATTTCAGGTCTCTGCTAAAATCTAAAATTGAATTGTGGTTCCTGATTATTTTGTCTTGTCTCAATCAGCTCAAACTCAGATGGAAGCAAGAAACACAACACTCACCGCCCAGGATAGAAGTGTCATCGTCACACCAAACTTACACAATATCCATTCAGTCAGGGATATTACGATCAACACAACCGGTACAGGTTTCCCCTGAGTTCATAAATCAAACCTTATTTGTATTTAATTATGTACTTGCTTAAAATGTAACCTCCAAAATGTTTCTGAATATTTTGGCCTCCTCTAAAGATGTTGCACATTTATGTTTCAGTCCAGCTACCCGACAGGACAGACACCAGTGATGCTGTTCCTCCCGAAACCAAAGGTATTGTCCCGTTTTTAAAAGATTTTCAAACATTCAACATGTTTAATTGATTTTAACAACCAAATTTAAAAAAAAAAGTTGACCTTCTCTTATTAAAACAAAATAGAGTGAATAATAATGAAAGCGTTGCTTTCTGAATGAAGGCTGACCTGAATCTTGCAACCTGTTCTCATTCTCAGGTCGTCAAATAGCGAGGCTTTGTCATGCCCCCTCTGCGTCTCATAGTGACACATAGGGCAGCGTCTTTATGTGACGTAAAGATGAAACACTTCGTAACACCTGGTTCATGTTGTCAAATGATCACAGTTAGGTTTAGATAACAAAGCTACCTGCTTAGGTTCAGACAAAAGATCATGTTGTGAATTAAGTCAATGTGACATAAACATGTCACGGGTGACATGTAAATTATGTAATGTTACGTGAAAACAACATTGACTTTTGGTTTCACACAGGACATGGACTGTGGTCTCCCAGGTGAAAGTCCTGTTTTGTTTGACCCATCCACCTCCCCTCCCCCACACCCTGCCCACATCAAATGCTCTAAGCATCAAATCCTGCAGCAGACGGGTCTACATAGCTGAAAGCCCGGTGAATCTCATAAAGATGCTAAAGGGGCCCTTTAGTGTCAGTACCACATGTCGAGGGGCAGAGTGTCGGTATTTAACGACCTGGGAATGAGAACGAGCTGAATCTTACTAGCCTCCCAACATCTTGTTGGTTCTATTGGTCTAAAATGAATGAGATCTATTTATGTTTGTTTAATCAAGTATAATTTTGGAGTTTATTCATAAATTCTGCCTGCACCTACATGGACCAGAGATCTGTCTAAGTAAATCTGGACCTGAGTCAAAACCAGGAAACACTGTAATTGTGGCCCCGGGCTGGTTCAGTTGTGGTTCTTAGGTTTTGTCTGAGTGTGTCTGAAAACCTAGCTGCTATACACTACATGCAGTTTCTGCTAACCTGAGAATGAGAAAATAATATAACAATGATTTTTTCATCTCTCAGGAAACATCCAAAGGTGCAAAGATGATCTAAAATCTTTCCTTGAAAATACAACAAAGAATCTGTCTCAGGGAAAAGAGGAAGATGGATCAACTTCTTTAAACAGAATCTATACAGAGCTTTACATCACAAAGGGAGGCAGTGGGGAGGTTAACAGTGAACATGAAGTGGTTGAATTAGAATGTAAAAGGAGTTCGAGTGAGGAAGAGAAAATCCTGCTCAATGACATTTTTGAACCTTTACCAAACGAAGAAAACCCTCCACAGAGAATTCTGACGAAGGGAATCGCTGGCATTGGAAAAACTGTGGCTGTGCAGAAATTCACTCATGACTGGGCAACAGGAAAAGCCAACCAAACTATTGACTTCATATTTCCAATCTCATTCATTGAATCTAATAACAGATGAGCGTTGGAGTCTTATGACGTTAATAGGAAACTATTTTGAAGAAGTGAAGGATTTGGAAACGTCAGACTACAACAGTTCAAGAGTTTTGTTCATATTCGACGGCCTGGACGAAAGCAAGTTAATTCTAGACTTAGAGAACAGCAAGACGTGCCGCGATGATACAAAGACCACAACACTAGACGTCCTGCTAACCAACTTAATCACAGGGAAACTGCTGCACAAGGCCTCAGTCTGGATCACAAGTAGACCAGCTGCAGCCACTAAGATTCCTACCAAGTTCTTCAACAGGGTGACCGAGGTACGAGGCTTTGATGATGAGCAGAAGGAGGAGTACTTTCAGAAGACAGTTAGTGACAAGACTATGGCTCAGAAGATCCTCGATCATCTTCAGTCAAAGCCGCTGAGAAGTCTGTACATCATGTGCCACATCCCAGTCTTCTGTTGGATTTCAGCCACGACTCTCCAGAAACTCCTCACAGAAACAAAACAAAGTGAGCTGCCCAAGACTGTGACTCAAATGTACACACACTTCCTGATCACCCAGACAAAGCTGAAGGTTTATCAGGAAGGTGAAACAAACAGAGATGTGATCATGAAATTAGGAAAGCTGGCATTTGAACAGCTACAGAAGGACAACATCATCTTCTGTGAAAAGGACTTGAAGAGTTGTGACATTGATCAGGAACAAGCTGCAGTTTATTCAGGTCTTTGCACACAGATCATAAGAAAAGAATATGGTCTTCACAAACAAGAGATTTACTCCTTCATACATTTAACTGTTCACGAGTTTCTGGCAGCGCTGTATGTATTAGAGACCTTCTTGAACAGCAGAGAAAATCTGCTTCCTGAGAAGCGAAGTGTGACAGAGATGTTCAAGAGAGAACTTCCCATCATCCGCCTCCACAAGAGGGCAGTGGATTTAGCTTTGGCCAACGATCATGGAAAATGGGACTTGTTCCTGCGCTTCCTGCTCGGTCTGTCACAGGATAAAAATCAGGAGCTTCTTCAGAAAGCATTTGGATTCAAAGAGAGACGTCCACAGAGCAACCAGGAGACGATCACCTACATTCACGAGAAGATCAAGAAACTTTCCAACGTCGACAAGAGCATCAATCTGTTCTACTGTTTAAATGAGTTGGGTGACCGGTCTCTGGTAGAGCAAGTCCAAAAGTACCAGAACTCAGGAGATGTTGGTAACTTGTTACCTGAACACTGGTCAGCTCTGGCCTTTCACCTGCTCGCTTCCGGTGAAGACCTGGATGTCTTTGACCTGAAGAAATACTTCGGATCAGAGGAAGCTCTGGGGAGGCTGCTGCCAGTGCTCAAAGCATCAAAGACAGCTTTGTAAGTATCTGACCTCAAGAAACCCAACAGCTCTGAAGCTTTAAGAGTAGAAGGACAGAGGGGAGTGTCTGTAAAATGTTAACAGTCATTTTGTTTTTCACTTCAGGTTAAGTGGCTGTAACCTCACTGACAGATGTTGCAAGAGCATTTCATCAGCTCTCAGCCTGAAGTCTTCTAGTCTGGAGGAGTTAGACCTGAGCAGAAACAAACTGCAGGACTCTGGAGTGACGCTGCTCTCTGACGGTCTAAAGAGTCCCAACTGCAAACTCCAGAGACTCAGGTGAGAACATCCAGATGCACAGTTAGTGTGTGAGGTGACAAGTAATACTGACTGATGGACACTTAGACTGAGAGTGATTCTGTTTTCCTTCATATCACAGCAAACACAGACGAGAGTTTACCTGTAAATGTCTCATATCACATGGTGATCACACACATTTACAATCTTCAAAGATTTAAACTAATCTTTTGCCAAAACAAGATCAGCACAGTTTCAAGGTGAATAATGGTCAGAAAATATCCTGATGTCAGAGTGAAGCTGACCTTTGACCTTTTGGATATTAAATGTAGGGCTGCAGCTATTGATTCTCTTAGTAATCAAGTATTATATCGATTATTCAGCGATTAATGGTGTGATTGGATAAGAAATACTGCCTGTTTTCATTAAATGACTTTGGCTTCATTTCAGGGCAAAAGTCATATTTAAAAGAGAAAACAATAAAAAAGTCTCAGAAATGAGAGAAATGAGCAACAAATTAATTTGCTTTTTTGAAAATTCAATATTTTTATTGCTTTAATTGCAAAAACATTTGTCTGCACTTTAACAGCTGTGACACATCAGATGATGCATCTGCTGTCTGTAAACTCAACTGCTTGCTCAGTTGAACATGGTGGAGCCCTCTGCACAAAGCTGTCCAAAGTACGACTCTGCGACTTGAGGGTACAATAAAAAAAAATTTAGGGCTGTAGTCTCCTGGTCGACTGGTCGATTATTTGGTCGCTCTGCTCTCGTCCGTCCAAATTCTCATCGGTCGAATAATCGCCGTGTTACTTTCATAAGGAGAAAAGTGCTACATCAACAGCTTTCCAGGATTAATCCATTATTTCCTGTGGCGGGGGGACAGGCTAAGATACCTGTGAAAATGGGGGTGTTTTCAAAACGTTGAACTCGTCCACTCTCACGCTGAGCATTACGGTGACGCAGACCTCCTGTCTGTCTCTGTAAGATGACACCATTTCCCTCAGTGGAAACAAAGCTTTGATTTACTTTAACTTCACAGATCAGAAACAAAAAATTGTGAAGACAGTAAAGCCTCCACTAAAATAGCATTTTAAATCTTGTGTGTGATTTATCCTTCAGGGATTTATACTTCAGGATTTATCCTGGTTTCATATGAGCAGAGGAAATCTCAGTTCGTCGCTAGGCTAATTTATACAATGTAAAATGCCATAGACTTGTGCTAATAACGTTAGCATGTTGTATTTGTGGGGAAATGTGTCCAGATAAAGACAAGTGTTTGTCAGTGAATGCTGCGAGTTACAGTGAAGCTGATTCGCGTGTGTTTAATGTGTGTTTAATGTGTGTTTTGAATCAACTAAACTTTACAGCACTTAACACAGTCCTCCACTGCCGACTAGTGTTTTTTATTGATACTTATTATATGGCCTTCACAATTCTCATATTTTAAGTTCCTGTGACTGGGTATTATAAAACTTGGCAAATACACATGATACATAACCAGGTAACGTCAGCCACCTCATTGATTTCTGTCATTATTCAGCCATTATATGTAGCCATAGCACACGTATGTTCTTTCCATGCGTTAGGAATTTCAGCTAGCAATCACTGATTGAGGTTAAATGCATTAAATGTGATGTTGATGTCACCCTGTTGTGTCGGGTCCGCTTGGTGTGACTCCATTGTTTTTCGTCAGCCCTAATTAAATGTCATCTCTTCATCATTTTATCCAGTCAGACATTTGTGTGGAAGTTTGTCATAATGTCGTATGAGCTCTTGAGTTATGGCCAAAAATGTGTTTTGTAAGGTCACAGTGACCTTTGACCTTCGATCATCAAATTCCAATCAGTTGATTGTTTTGTCCCACTAATGTACCTTTTGATACCAAACATTATACTAATTATTGTTGGTATTAATTATTATTATTCTACCACTGTTGCATATCTGAGTCCACGGCCCATAACCTGTGACTCTGCAGACTAATAACAGGAGTGACAGTGAGCTGGGCGGAGGCACAGAGGCACAGCCTACGTTAGCCTCTGTGAAAACAATACAACAGCTTGTATCGTCTACAGCACATCATGTTTCAACAAACATGCAGTTAATGGCAACAAAAGAAACATGGAAATACAGGAACATTTTTAAAGCAACACACTGCTTGTTTGCTTGTTAAATTTTGTCCTGTTTGCAGACGATACTAACTTGTTTTGTTCTGTTAAAACCTTGAATGGCTGCTGGATACAGTGGAAAACGGAATTAGATATTTTGAAACGTTGGTTCAGTGTCAAGAAATTGTCATTGAATGTAAATAAAACCAAATGTGTAATCTTTGGAAATCGTTAAGTCAATAAGAAGGTTCAAGTCATGATAGATAAAACTGAAATAGAAAGAGTCTATGAGAATAAATTTTTGGGAGTTGTCACTGACCATAAATTATGTTAGAAACTGCATATTGATTCTATTAAAAAGAAAATATCAAGGTCTATCACAATCTTATATAAAGCAAAAGAAATTCTTAATACAAATTCATTACAAACATTGTATCATTCCTTCACACTACCATACATTACTTACTTACTTACTTAATTATGTAGGAGCTGACAGAAACTGATTATAAAAGGGTAGGCGTAATAAGCTAAGCTTCAGCCTTCACCTTTTCGGTCTCGTTTTGTTTGTGTTTTGGTGTAATGCTATATTAACATTGACTTCAAGTTTACTTATTGTTTTCTTTGCTTTCTTTTTTTTCTCTGTTGTATTTGAGTCCATATTTTGAAAATGACCGAAATAAACTAACTAACTAACAAAATGTAACAAAATAACTGACAAGTTAAATTTCAAAACTAATGCGTTACGTTAGTTGCTACAATGAAAAAGTAATCTGAGTACTCTGACGCTACACTCAACACTGCCCATATGTTTAAAAAGGTCAGAGGTCAGGGTCTGGAGCTGCCACTGCATGTTACCACCTATAAGTTCAAACTGTTTTTCCCCAACAGACTGGCTGACTGTCAGTTTACAGAGAGAGGCTGTGCTGCACTGGGTTCCAGTCTGAAGTCAAACCCCGCCCACCTGAGAGTCCTGGATCTGACAGACAATGACCTCAGAGACGGTGATGTCACAAAGCTTTGTGAGTTCTTGGCAGAGCCACGTTGTGGACTGGAGACACTGAGGTGAGTATTGTGGTCATTATTTAAATAAAAGTGAAAAACCAAATGCTGTCACACATTCAGGTGAGCAGAGACAGTTTTCAGTTATTTGAGGCCATTTTCACACTAAAAGTCCTGTTTAGATTATTATGAAATAAATAACACATTCTAATGTAGTTCACATATCTATTAGAGTTTCAAACATTCACACATTGTACATTATACAGTACGATAAAAAGCTAGAACATAAAAGTTTAGAGTTTTTGTAATTATTATAACTCCTCATATGAAGACATATTTAATATTATTACAACTGTGTGTTCGTGTGTTGTCATTAATGAAGTGTTTATACAGCCGCCTCCTCTTGGTCTCCACAGGAGGAGTTATAGTTGATGACAAATACATGAAGAAACACTAAATCTGCTCACAGCTACATTATAATGTGTTATAGATCATTTATTATATTTTACTCAAATTAACTTTACATTTTTACACTTATACAAAAAGTTCCAACACAAAACAAACTGATGTGAAATCTGTGTTTAAATGTCTCCTTCCAGTCTGAACTCCTGCAGGTTATCAGCAGGATGCTGTCGGTCTTTGACCTCTGCCCTCAGCAGCTCCTCTGATCTCAAAGAGCTCGACCTGAGCTACAACCACCTGAAGGACCAGGGGGCGGAGCTGCTTTCTGATTGGCTGAGGAAACCCCAGTGTAGACTGAAGACACTGAGGAGAGACTTCTCAGACAGTTTCCTGTCATTCTTCCTTCTCTGGACACCAGCTGTGTAAATAATATGTCTAATTATTAATCTGAGATCATTTCAGTGTCAGTCAGACTCAGACTGCAGCTGCAGCTCAGCTGCTGGGTCAGAGGTCAGGGTCTGGAGCTGCCACTGCATGTTACCACCTATAAGTTCAAACTGTTTTTCCCCAACAGACTGGCTGACTGTCAGTTTACAGAGAGAGGCTGTGCTGCACTGGGTTCCAGTCTGAAGTCAAACCCCGCCCACCTGAGCGTCCTGGATCTGACAGGAAATGACCTCAGAGACGTTGGTGTCACAAAGCTTTGTGAGTTCTTGGCAGAGCCACGTTGTGGACTGGAGACACTGAGGTGAGTATTGTGGTCATTATTTAAATAAAAGTGAAAAACCAAATGCTGTCACACATTCAGGTGAGCAGAGACAGTTTTCAGGTATTTGAGGCCATTTTCACACTAAAAGTCCTGTTTAGATTATTATGAAATAAATCAATGACTCATCACTGTTACACCCCGTCTAGGGGAGAAGGAGTGCAACATAAAAGTGTGAAAGGCTGTTTCCTCTTGGTCCCCAAACCAGACAGCTCAACACAGGAGTTACAGTCAAGGTATATTTGTTATTGTGAGGAAATTAACTTAGTTTAACAATAATGTGAAGCAAAAATAACTCAGTGTTAGGGTGACCATATTTTGATTTCCAAAAAAGAGGACACTCAGCCGGCCACGAGATAGATGTCACCCTGTTGTGTCGGGTCTGCTCGGTGTGACTCCATTGTTTTTCGTCAGCCCTAATTAAATGTCATCTCTTCATCATTTTATCTTGTTAGACATTTGTGTGGAAGTTTGTCATAATGTCGTATGAGCTCTTGAGTTATGGCCAAAAATGTGTTTTGTAAGGTCACAGTGACCTTTGACCTTCGATCATCAAATTCCAATCGGTTGATTGTTTTGTCCCACTAATGTACCTTTTGATACCAAACATTATACTAATTATTATTGGTATTAATTATTATTATTCTACCACTGTTGCATATCTGAGTCCACGGCCCATAACCTGTGACTCTGCAGACTAATAACAGGAGTGACAGTGAGCTGGGCGGAGGCACAGAGGCACAGCCTACGTTAGCCTCTGTGAAAACAATACAACAGCTTGTATTGTCTACAGCACATCATGTTTCAACAAACGTGCAGTTAATGGCAACAAAAGAAACATGGAAATACAGGAACATTTTTTAAAGCAACACACTGCTTGTTTGCTTGTTAAATTTTGTCCTGTTTGCAGACGATACTAACTTGTTTTGTTCTGTTAAAACCTTGAATGGCTGCTGGATACAGTGGAAAACGGAATTAGATATTTTGAAACGTTGGTTCAGTGTCAAGAAATTGTCATTGAATGTAAATAAAACCAAATGTGTAATCTTTGGAAATCGTTAAGTCAATAAGAAGGTTCAAGTCATGATAGATAAAACTGAAATAGAAAGAGTCTATGAGAATAAATTTTTGGGAGTTGTCACTGACCATAAATTATGTTGGAAACTGCATATTGATTATATTAAAAAGAAAATATCAAGGTCTATCACAATCTTATATAAAGCAAAAGAAATTCTTAATACAAATTCATTACAAACATTGTATCATTCCTTCACACTACCATACATTACTTACTGTGTGGAATTGGGGTAAATCATACAAAACAATCACTAATCCAAATCTTTTGCTTCAGAAAAGAGCAATCAGAGTTATCAATAGAGCTGATTATTGGGAACCAATAAACAAATTATTTATACATTGTCACATGCTCAAATTCAATGAACTTTTAGATTTCAAATATCACTGTTGATGTTCAAGGCATATAATCTGCTGCCACACTGTATCCAGAAGTTGTTTCAGAAAAGGCAAAGTGTGTATGAACTGAGAGGAAGCTGCATGTTCACAAAAACAAAGAACAGAACGAATGTCAAACAAAGATGTGTTTCAGTTTATGGGGTTAATCTGTGGAATGCCTTGGAAATGGAAATTAAAGGGTGCAGTACTTACCAAATATTAAAAAAAATATTGAAGAATCGTTTGCTCATCAAGTATAAACATAATGTAAGAGTGTATTTGTAAGTGTCTGAGTTTGAGTTGATAATAGGTCCATGTAAAAGTATATTTAAGGTTTTCTTTTTTGGCTCTACTGCTCTATATACAATTATGTAGGAGCTGACAGAAACTGATTATAAAAGGGTAGGCGTAATAAGCTAAGCTTCAGCCTTCACCTTTTCAGTCTCCTTTTGTTTGTGTTTTGGTGTAATGCTATATTAACATTGACTTCAAGTTTATTTATTGTTTTCTTTCTTTTTTTTCTCTGTTGTATTTGAGTCCATATTTTGAAAATGACCGAAATAAACTAACTAACTAACTAACTAACTAACAAAATGTAACAAAATAACTGACAAGTTAAATTTCAAAACTAATGCGTTATGTTAGTTCCTACGATGAAGTAATCTGAGTACTCTGACGCTACACTCAACACTGCCCATATGTTTAAAAAGGTCAGAGGTCAGGGTCTGGAGCTGCCACTGCATGTTACCACCTATAAGTTCAAACTGTTTTTCCCCAACAGACTGGCTGACTGTCAGTTTACAGAGAGAGGCTGTGCTGCACTGGGTTCCAGTCTGAAGTCAAACCCCGCCCACCTGAGAGTCCTGGATCTGACAGGAAATGACCTCAGAGACGGTGATGTCACAGAGCTTTGTGAGTTCTTGGCAGAGCCACGTTGTGGACTGGAGACACTGAGGTGAGTATTGTGGTCATTATTTAAATAAAAGTGAAAAACCAAATGCTGTCACACATTCAGGTGAGCAGAGACAGTTTTCAGGTATTTGAGGCCATTTTCACTGTAAAAGTATATTTGTTATTGTGAGGAATTTAACTTAGTTTAACAATAATGTGAAGCAAAATAACTCAGTGTTAGGGTGACCATATTTTGATTTCTAAAAAAGAAAATGATACTCGCAGTTTCCTCAAAGATGCCTTATAATTTTCATATATTTAAAGTTTATATATATGAATAGAAAATATAGTTATATCACAAAATAATATCTCTCGGAGACAGAAATTCAGATAGGCCCCTATAGATAGGGGACACATTGACACACTAGAGTGTGGCTCGGTCAAAAATGTATAAATTGTATTCGGGCTGGGGTCAGACTCGGTCAGCTTTCACTGAAAATGTTGTGTAAAAATAAATAAAATCCTTTTGTCTCTCTAGTTTATTGCTCGGGGACTGTTATTTATGTGACAACACCTGAACAGAACACACACACACACACATTGGCTGTTTGTTTCTACCTCTCCCCTTGCTGGAAGCCTCAGACATCCTGCCGCCCGCTCCCGTCTCAAACACGGAGGTCTCCCTCTCCGCAGAGCACCCACGTGCACACCTGGCCTGTTAAATAGCCTGTAACCATAACAACTGTGTGACACAAACTCACTGCTTTAGTAATTAAATAATGTCGGGCTCGGTTCGGTTTCGGACATAACAAAACAGAATGACTGTCGGGTTCAGAAAGAAATACGCGGCCCATGCCACACTCTAACACACACACACACACACACACACACACAAGGCAAACCGGACATGATCATCAATTTATAAACACCCCCCCCGGACGCCTCAGACAGGACGTGAAAAGTGGACATGTCCGGGCAAAAGAGGACGTTTGGTCAGCCAACTCAGTGTAGACCGAGACCAAAACAACTCTCTGAACCCTGAACCTGCTAACTCCACCTATGTGAGAACAAAAACAAAAAGACATTCACTAAATCTGGCTCCAGACGATACATCAGGAAACATGAGAACAATAAACAAAATAAAATGGCAGCCCACCTCTACAGCTTCAAAGCTAAGGTAAAAATAATAAATGTAAACTAATGCAACAAACAGTGGACTAAATGCTCAGTGTTTTACACACACTAACACTCACTATGATGGCTCACAGGAGGCACAATCAGACACTGCAGAAAAACTAATCCTCAGATTTAACACAAAAACACAATACCAGATGTTTGGAGGCCGAGGACAGGAACGCCACAGCGTTGCAAGGTGGGATTATCATACCAGGGACTGAAAATTATCGTATTTTAAGGGAAATGATCGTACAACAGTCATAACCAAAATAACAAGCCTACTGATGCGCTACAGGCGAATATAGTCGCTCTAGTGTTTACTTTTGTCATAGAGAAACCGTATTCATGATAACTGACAAGAAAATAAAGAGTGATCTGGCTTCACTTGGTGAAATTTATTTTGCAGAACAACATTATCACTCTTTCTCCTCAAAAATGACACCAACTGAATGAATGAGCAAAAACAGCACATATTCAAAGTTAAACAGTGCCTGCTGCCAGGTAATAACATACACAAGCATAACCTGAATCTCACGCTAAGCAAAGCGCGATTGGCTGGAAACTTGTCACATGGGAACAGATGCCTTCAGGGTTCACAAACAAACTCTGGCACACTGATTACAACCACACATTCGCAAAATGGTCAAATTATCGTACAAATACGATGATCATTGAAGACCTGGCAACGCTGGTTAACCGGCCTGACAAAGGTCCTCACACAAAAAGGAGCACTCACTGTCACAGTCACACACAGGAAAGACACAGAGAAACTAAAACACATCAAAGATCCCCAGTGTAGACTGAAGACACTGAGGTGAGACTTCTCAGACAGTTTCCTGTCATTCTTCCTTCTCTGGACACCAGCTGTGTAAATAATATGTCTAATTATTAATCTGAGATCATTTCAGTGTCAGTCAGACTCAGACTGCAGCTGCAGCTCAGCTGCTGGGTCAGAGGTCAGGGTCTGGAGCTGCCACTGCATGTTACCACCTATAAGTTCAAACTGTTTTTCCCCAACAGACTGGCTCACTGTCAGTTTACAGAGAGAGGCTGTGCTGCACTGGGTTCCAGTCTGAAGTCAAACCCCGCCCACCTGAGAGTCCTGGATCTGACAGACAATGTCCTCAGAGACGTTGGTGTCACAAAGCTTTGTGAGTTCTTGGCAGAGCCACGTTGTGGACTGGAGACACTGAGGTGAGTATTGTGGTCATTATTTAAAAAAGTGAAAAACCAAATGCTGTCACACATTCAGGTGAGCAGAGACAGTTTTCAGGTATTTGAGGCCATTTTCACACTAAAAGTCCTGTTTAGATTATTCTGAAATAAATCAATGACTCATCACACACTGTAATGTAGTTGGACTGACATATAACAGATTTCTAAGTCTTCATTCATGTAGAGTTTCTGTCATCATTAGAACTTCTCCTGTGAAGATGTGGCCGGCCCAATAAAAATCAATAGCTTGGATTCAACTCAAATATGAAACATGAAAGATGTTAAAAAATAAAGGCAGTGACAGCGCCACCTGGTGTTAAAGGAGCCCAAGGACTCCATGTGAGGCTACAGGTTCTTATGAAATCAGCAGTGAGCAGAGTTAAAAACCACAAGTGAGATTAAAAGATTTATTACATAAGATCAGTAATAAAAGACAGCTGTCAGAATAATGCAAAGCTATTAAATATCTCTTTAAACCAGTTCACTTCAGGGGCAGTAGGAAAAACCTGTTGCATGCAGTAACTGGGGCACAGCCATCTTGGGATTAAATGATTTCAAAATCAATCCAAAAATGGATGCAAGACTTTAAATGTCTGCACTTTGTAGGAAATCAAATAGACACATATGTTGAAATAAATAGAGGCCAGACCACTGCCATAATCAGATGGGAAGCCTTTAAGGCATTATTAGAGGCCAAATTATGAGCTATACAAGTCAGAAAGCAAGAGAATCAGGGAGATTTAGAGAACTGGAATCCAAGATTCAAATTCTAGAGAATAAGAGCTCCCAGGAAGGACAGAGTAACCATGACACCTCAAAACAATTATTATAACTTAGGACACAATATAATGAGCTATCATCCGATAGAGCTGCTGCAAATATAATGAGGCTCAAAGAAGCCTATTATGACGGAGGGGAAAAGCCAGGTAGACTCTTGGCATGGCGCATCAAACAACAACAGACAGAGACAGCAATTACTAATATTGAGGACAGGAATGGGAATAATATCATGAATCCATCAGAGATTAATACAGCCTTTAAAAACTTGTAGGAAAATCTCTGTAGATGTGAATATTCTACTAACTGTAACACTCAGTGTGAATTCCTGGACAAAATGAACATTCCTAAAAGTTCAGAGGAAAGTAAGGCAGCTTTGGACAAACCTTTAAGCAAAGAGGAGATATCAGAAGCCAAAGGTGCATTAAAGGCAGGGAAAACAGCGGGGCCGCATGGTCTTCAACACACACCTGGAAATGTTTCAAAGATAGATTAATAAGCCTACAGTACAATAATGGATATGGACCCACTTCAATGAGAGAAGCCTCAATGATTTTGCTCCCAAAACCTGGGAAACCAAACAATAAATGTGAAAATATGTGCCCTGTAAGTCTAATAAACACAGAAACACATTCTCAGTAAAACTTTGGCAAAGAGGCTCGAAAATGTACTTCCCAGTATCGTGAAGGAAGATCAAAATGGGTTCATATAAGGAAGACAAGGATTTCACAATGTAAGACGGGTTCTCAATGTTCTAGCCCAAAGGGAGAAGAAGATCCAGCTCTGCTCTCACTGGATGCAGAGAAGCCTTTGACAGGGTTGAATGGCTCCATCTTTTTGACTTTGTTGCTCGCGTTGGATTTGGGGAAAATGTTTGTAGTTGGATTCAATTATTCCACTTCAAGCCTTTGGCTAAGGTGCAAACAAATGAGATGATGTGTGAGCCCTTCAGTATAACGAGAGGCTGCCCTCAAGGTTCACCTCTGTCTCCACTTCTGTTTATTTTACCTAGAGAGCCTTTCGCCATAGCAATTAGAACAAATAGTGAATATCCCATGAGACAAATGGGGGTGTGTTCTAGTGTGATACCTAAGTTGTGTTGGTTTATGTTTATGTAAGTGTAAACATGTGTTGCACTATTTGTCTGTAAAACATTTGGACTTTGGAAAAGCAATAAAAACATTGAAGGAAAAATCAATCCAAGTAAAAACAGTCAAATGATAAAAGTTGTCATAAAAACACAAAGAACAAACAGAAAGACACAAAAATGTGCAACAAAGGATTAAAACACACGCAGAACAAGCCCCTTAACAACGACCCCGTCACAAAGACATATTTTATAATATTGCAGCTGTGCTTCATTCTCTGTTTATACAGCAGCCTCCTGTTGGCCTTCACAGGAGAAGTAAGAGTTAACTAATACATTAATAAACACTGAGTCTGCTCACAAATACATTACAGTGTCTTATAAACCATTTATTACATTTTATTTGTAGTGATACACAAAAAGTTCCAACACAAAACAAACTGATCTGAAATCTGTGTTTAAATGTCTCCTTCCAGTCTGAAGCGCTGCAGTTTATCAGCAGGATGCTGTCGGTCTTTGACCTCTGCCCTCAGCAGCTCCTCTGATCTCAAAGAGCTCGACCTGAGCTACAACCACCTGATGGACCAGGGGGTGAAGCTGCTTTCTGATTGGCTGAGGAAACCCCAGTGTAGACTGAAGACACTGAGGTGAGACTTCTCAGACAGTTTCCTGTCATTCTTCCTTCTCTGGACACCAGCTGTGTAAATAATATGTCTAATTCATCTTTATTGTAATTTTCACTTCAGTGTTAATCAGGCACAAACTTTGATTCTACTGTACGTCTCCATCCAAAGAAGTAGAGGAAGCACATTTCAGTGAGACACCTGACAGTGTTCTTTGTTACTGTGGTAATAAAACAATCTTTTTCTCTCTCAGGTTGTCATATTGCACAAAGAGCAGCTGTGAGTATCTGGCCTCAGCTCTGGAGTCAAACCCTTCACACCTCAGAGTTCTTGAGCTGAGCTGGAGTGATCCAGGAGACAGAGGTCTGAAGCTGCTGACTGATTTACAGAAGAACAAATCTTACAGACTGGAGACACTGACAGTGTGATGAAGTGAACCGGACCAGATAAAAGACACTGGATCATTTTCTTCCTTCGGTCCAGACCAAATGAGCTGAGCTACAGGTGTGAAAGTCACCTTACATGCATCCTGATTCTTCTCTCTCAGGAATCAATACTGAAAACTTGTCAGTCTGAAGTCAGAGGGTATCAGAGACCAGCTGCCAGCTGAGAAGACGATTGTGGCCGAACAGATGAACAATGAGGAGCCGCAGATTCAGCTGATCATTCTCTGCAGGTTCATCACTTCCAGAGACACACAACACGTCGTCACATTTCAGGAGCATTTTACTAATTTTCTTTTCACTTGGCACTTAATAATAATGTTGTTTACATGTTTGTATGAGTATGTGCCGTCTCACAGGTCTGACCTATAAATAGGAGGAGTACCAGGAGAGGGCGTGGTGGACTGGGAGCAGACAGCTTCTGAACATGCTGTTGCTGGCTCCTCTCCCTTTATGATTTATTGATTAAGTTGATTTACAGTTCAGGCCAAAAGTTTGGACACACCTTCTCATTCAATGCGTTTTCTTTATTTTCATGACTATTTACATTGTAGATTCTCACTGAAGGCATCAAAACTATGAATGAACACGTGGAGTTATGTACTTAACAAAAAACGGTGAAATAACCGAAAACATGTTTTATATTCTAGTTTCTTCAAAATAGCCACCCTTTGCTCTGATTACTGCTTTGCACACTCTTGGCATTCTCTCCATGAGCTTCAAGAGGTCCCAGAGGTGTTTAGCACTTGTTGGCCCCTTTGCCTTCACTCTGCGGTCCAGCTCACCCCAAACCATCTCGACTGGGTTCAGGTGACTGTGGAGGCCAGGTCATCTGCCGCAGCACTCCATCACTCTCCTTCTTGGTCAAATAGCCCTCACACAGCCTGGAGGTGTGTTTGGGCTCATTGTCCTGTTGAAAAATAAATGAACGTCCAACTAAACGCAAACCGGATGGGATGGCATGTCGCTGCAGGATGCTGTGGTAGCCATGCTGGTTCAGTGTGCCTTCAGTTTTGAATAAATCCCCAACAGTGTCACCAGCAAAACAGCCCCACACCATCACACCTCCTCCTCCATGCTTCACAGTGGGAACCAGGCATGTGGAATCCATCCGTTCACCTTTTCTGCGTCTCACAAAGACACGGCGGTTGGAACCAAAGATCTCAAATTTGGACTCATCAGACCAAAGCACAGATTTCCACTGGTCTAATGTCCAGTCCTTGTGTTTCTTGGCCCAAACAGATCTCTTCTGCTTGTTGCCTCTCCTTAGCAGTGGTTTCCTAGCAGCTATTTGACCATGAAGGCCTGATTCGCGCAGTCTCCTCTTAACAGTTGTTCTAGAGATGGGTCTGCTGCTAGAACTCTGTGTGGCATTCATCTGGTCTCTGATCTGAGCTGCTGTTAACTTGCAATTTCTGAGGCTGGTGACTCGGATGAACTTATCCTCAGAAGCAGAGGTGACTCTTGGTCTTCCTTTCCTGGGTCGGTCCTCATGTGTGCCAGTTTCGTTGTAGCGCTTGATGGTTTTTGCGACTCCACTTGGGGACACATTTAAAGTTTTTGCAATTTTCCGGACTGACTGACCTTCATTTCTTAAAGTAATGATGGCCACTCGTTTTTCTTTAGTTAGCTGATTGGTTCTTGCCATAATATGAATTTTAACAGTTGTCCAATAGGACTGTCGGCTGTGTATTAACCTGACGTCTGCACAACACAGCTGATGGTCCCAACCCCGTTGATAAAGCAAGGAATTCCACTAATTAACCCTGATAAGGCACACCTGTGAAGTGAAAACCATTTCAGGTGACGACCTCTTGAAGCTCATGGAGAGAATGCCAAGAGTGTGCAAAGCAGTAATCAGAGCAAAGGGTGGCTATTTTGAAGAAACTAGAATATAAAACATGTTTTCAGTTATTTCACCTTTTTTTTTGTTAAGTACATAACTCCACATGTGTTCAGTCATAGTTTTGATGCCTTCAGTGAGAATCTACAATGTAAATAGTCATGAAAATAAAGAAAATGCATTGAATGAGAAGGTGTGTCCAAACTTTTGGCCTGTACTGTATGTCTGCTGTTTTTATTGAACTAAGGCTCCCAAAGAAAATGTATGTAACCACTTCATGGCTGGAATAAAACTACGTTATTTTGGAAACTTTTTGAAGAGTCAAGTTGCTCCAGTCATCACCCACAGGTCTAAAAGTAGGAAAAATAGGTCTCTGCAACATCGTTTTCACTGTTACTTAAAAAAAAGTTATTACTAAAAATAACTAACGTAGTAACTTTGATTTACACGGCAGGCAGTTTGTCTCTTTGTACGTGTTCACTTTAATGAACCAGTTCTCACGTGTGATATTCACTCTGTTTAAATCAAGTCTTTGTTCTTCTGACCGACAGAAGCTTTGTTCACTGCCAAGGAAGTAAAATGTTAGCAGCACAGGTATGGACTCGAGTCATATGACTTGGACTCGAGTCACACACGAGTCACAAATTTGATGATGTGAGTCTCAACTTGAATCCTAAAAGAGTTGCAACTTGACTTGGACTTTTCCTTCTCGTAAACGCGACATCTCAAGAACACCTTGAAGGAATTTCTTCAAATTTGGCACAAACGTTCACTTAGAAGAAGAATTAGGTGGTCAAAGGTCACTGTGACCTTGCGTCCGTCTAATTTCATGAGCACAGTGAGATTGACGTCATAATGTTCTCCATGAACACTTTTCAGTCCGGGTGGAGTGGTGGGCGGAGTCATACATCCACAGAGTGGGGTGGAGTTGTATGACTCAGTTAAGTCAAACTTGTTTTGACAGATAAATGTTAATTTTTATCAGCATTAATGATTTTTATGAATTAAATATGTTACTCTGTTGTTAAAGTGATATTTTAGTGAAGAGCACATTTATGACTCGAAATCCAAAGTTAAGACTTGAGACTTGACTTTGGACTCATCAGACTTGATTTGGGACTTGAGTGCAAAGACTGGAGACTTGTGACTTGCAAAGCAGCGACTTAGTCCCCCCTCTTGTTAACGGTATACTGTGCAGGAACTGTCAGTGTTTGTCTGTGAACAGTAGCACCAGTCAAAGTGAAAACCAGCACCACATTCACATTGTGTTTGAAGGGAAACCCTGCAGAGTATAGAGCAGAGTATCTTTAGTTGTTTTTGTTCTTTTCTAGTAGGGTTAACCCTGCACAGGACTCAAGTCACACGCTGACTCTACCTGAATGTGTCGAAAACAAAGGAGCTTGTGATAGATTGTAGACGGAACAGAGACGCAGTTGTAGACAGCATCATACACAATGTGAGCGTGGAAAGGGTCTCCTCATACAAACACTTAGGTGCCATCTTCTCCGCAAACTTGACTCTTTTTCTGCCAGTCCCACCATTCTTTGTCATTTACATCAGTCTTTTATTGAAGGCCTCCTGTGTTTCTCTTTTATTTCACGCTGCAGGATAAAAACAGCATCATTAAACGTGCTCTAAAATCACAGGAGTGAAACTCAGGGATGTGGCCAGCCTCTGTGACCAACAAATGGTTAGAAAAGCCACTTGCATTTCAGCATCTTCTGGCCATGTACTGGCAGGTGAATTTGCTCGGTTGCCCTCAGGTCCTCGGTATGTCTTGCCTGCCTGCAAAACTAACCGCCGATCAAAATCTTTTATTGCTTTGGCCATTCGCCTTTTAAATTCTTCATAACGCACTTTATTGACATTTTATGGGCCAGTGTATTATATTCATTAACCTTGTCACTTTTTCTGTTTCTTGCTTCCACTGTATTCCTAGCAGCTTTGTGTTTATTCTACGTGTTTAATGTATGTGTTGTGTTCACATGTTGTTCTGCTGGGCTGCTCAAACCAGTTGCCCCTCATGGGATTAATAAAGTCGTCTGAGTCTACCGCTCCTTCAGAAAACATCTAAATTAAAGTAATGAGCTGTTTGACTGCAGTCAGACCTGATGCTTTTAAACTTTTTGTATTTAACAAGCTGTTGCATGAACGGGCAACATTTAAAAGATTAAAGTATTTCAGTGAGACAGTCAGAGGCTGTGGAGGATAAAAGACAAAGAATACTTCCCCAGTGTAAAGTCAGAAATGTCAGTGAAACACAATAAACAAACATCCTTTATCACATTTATTTCATAGAAGAAGACTTTAAATCTTCCTGCTCAGCTGCCTGATAAAACCCAGAGTGATCTCTTTCACACAGAGACGCAGTACCTCGTCCTCTTTGGTACTAAAGGCACCAAGCCCACTTCCTCCCTCTGGATACCTGGTTCACCTAATTTCTAAGAGAAAAAATTTCATGTTCTTCAAGATAATAAAGTGGTAAATTTACTTTTTATATTTTCTGAAATTATGAAGCAGTAATCTTACAAGAACAAAATCACAACGGCAATTCATATGTTCTCCACGATTATGAAATGCTACATTTCCAAAAGCTGCAAATTTACGGGAATAAAATCTCAAATTTCTAAAAACAAACAAACAAACAAAAAAACAACCTTGCGGTCACCTCATAGTAATGTATGAAGCAGTAAACTTTTGTGAGGAAAAAAAAAAAAATTGTTGAAATTTGTCTGAATTTATAATGTGGCAAATTCAAGAGGAAAATTTTCACAGAATTACAATAAATAAAAACTTGAATTTGTTCTGTGATCAAGAGGTGCATTTACAGGAAAAGAGTCACACATTTATTAATTAAACAAAATGTACAATTTCCCTCCAAACTCAAACGTTCTCTGGGATTATAAACTGGTAAATTCCTGAGACTGAGAAGACGTCCAAATTTCTAAGAAGAAAAAAAAAAAAAATCACAATTTCCAAGAAGAATACCTCATATATTCTTTCAGGTCGTGACCAGGTACATTTACAAGAAAAAAGTCGTAAAATTTATGAGATTAAAAGCTCAAGTTTAAAAAAAACCCTCATATACTCCCTGGGATTATAAAGTGGTAAATTTATGAGGAAAAAAAGCCTTAAATATTGTGATCATGTGATAATGACGTGAGAAGAAAAAAAACATCGGCGTGATGATTTTGCCTGTCAGGAACCACATGGCTTCACTTGCAGGTCAGATCAACGTCATCACACCACAGACGCTGCTGCGTGCCAGCAGATGACTTAATCAAACCATAATCTGCAATCAGGAAACACTTATCCCAGAGTCACTGTGTCATCAGTCAGTCAAACTTCATTTATACAGTACCTTCCAAACAACAGGCGACTGACTGAAGAATGTTAATTGAATAAATTAAAATAAATCACAGGGATCAACATTAACATTCTGATAAAAATTGAAAAGTAAGATCATAATGATGGCATTGAGTATGATCAATTATAAAACATAAGTCTGACTAAATAGATTATTTTTTTTCTCAGTTTAAAAATCCCGTCTAATAATTTCAGCTCGTGCAGAGGCTGCTGGAGCAGAGCGGAGCGGCATGGCTGAAAGCAGCGTCGCCAGATGTTTCTGTAGTTCAGCTAAAAGAGTAGAAGCGTTTCTGAGAGGTCGTCTGGTGCACGCCTATGTGGTGTCCTATAAACCAATAAAAGAATATTGTTTTTTAAATTTTTTAAGGTGAAGTTGTTTGGGGTACTTATCCATAGACAGCACTGAACATGTCAGTCGGCACGTCTCCAGTTTGGAGCAGCAGGCGGGAATCTGACATGGAACGTAAGAAATGTCCTGCTGTGGGCGGGGTCAGCAACAAAACGCATGACATAATCGGTCCAAACTGGAAAGGCTGAACGGACCGAGGGTCTAGGTACCATGTCTGACGGGTAACGTGTTTAGATCCACCAGAGTCACTGAGTAACAGAATATAACCGATGGAGGCGGCAGCAGACCTGCAGCTCCTGTGCTCAGTGATGGGAAATCACTGTTTTTCTCAGTGGAGTCTGGCTTTGAACAGAGCAGAGGTGGGAATTAAGTTTTTAACAGGTCACCTGTCAAAACAGGCTGAATGTGGGGAACGTAAAGTGCTGAAAATACTCTCAATATAACGCACACTTAAACTGATAGACATTTTTTTATGTGTTACTTTTCTTTGGTGACTAAAATCCATTTTTTTGCCCGGTCTTCAGCCTGCTTCTCCAAACTGGGGGTGTGTCGACTGACATCTACTGTAGGTAATATACTGTGTGTCAGAAATCTGGACGCCATGATTGGACCAGTTGGGAAGCACTGACGTAGAGGCCAGAGGCCTACAGCTGCTCTAAACCTGCCATGTCCACCTTCACTTTGACAAACAACGTGTCCTCTTTGACGTATGAAGCGTTCTGAGGAGTTTCCAGCTTGTCGAGGGGAATGAAGCAAGAAAATCCAACAGCCACGTTGCTGACGGAGTCTGCGGCAGGTTGCTGGAAGCTTTTGGACGTTGGGTCGGGTCTGAAGCTGAGACTCCGGTGGTTAGCGGCGCCGCTTTGATCCAGAACGGACAGAGACACGGTCTGTCTGAAAGGCCACGGCAGCAGAGCATCAAAGTCTCCCGGCATCAGGACGACATAAAGGGACAGGTGAGTCCCTCTTCCCTCCCCGTCTCCGTTCAGATAGACCTTGGCAGCCATTTTGTAGCCGCAGCGCCCCGTGTGGAACGGCACGCTGCTCAGGCAGGGCGGCTGACCTTTGACCTCGGCTTCTCTCCTCTTCCTGACGTCCTCGATCTTCCAGATCAGTTTGCCGTCGTAGGACGTCGCCTCGAGTTCCTGCAGGTGCTGCTTGTTGCGACTGAGCTGAGCTGCGTGGAGATCCAGCAGACCCGAGTGATGCTTTAGATTCTCTTCCAAAGTTCCTGCGAGAAAAAAACGACAAAATTCAGTGAAATACAAAGATCTAAACCTGGAAGCATCCTGGACTGTATGCTGCGTCTTATTACTGTAGGAGACACTGAATCCGCCGTTTTCAATAAACTGCTCCTTTAACTCAAACAGTCTTCTTTTAAATTTACAACCAAAGCTTCTGTCCAGGTTTTCAAATGAAGCCTCAAATGTCTTGTCTTCATTTTTAACATCGTCACCCTGAAATTGTTTTTTAAATCCTTGAACGAAATCCTCAGTTTGATTTAAGTGATTCAATCAATCAATTTTATTTATAAAGCCCAATATTAAAAGAGTGACATACTTTAGATTAAATCAACCTTATTTAATGAATACATGCAATTTATGGCCTGTTAATATCAGTGCGTGCAGGAGAAGCTACCTGTTGTTTGACTGCAGTGTTGTAATCCAGATATAGACTGAAGCAGAATATTTTGTCAGATAAAAACATGTTGTGAATTTTGGAAATGATTACATCTGCTTTTTCAGTGAATTTAGACTTTTGAATTTTACAGCGCTCCAGAGTTATTAGAAACGTTTGGATCATGAGTCAGAGACGATCCACATGCAGCCACCGCTGGAACTGTACAGAGAGTATGGGACTAATAGCATCAGTGTGTCCTGATCCTCAGGGTTTAAACAGAATGGACAGCGATTGGCAGTATACCTGCACGCCTCATTCAAACTCGACCAAAACCATCTCAATCAGTATTTCTAAGATTCCATAAAACAAACCTTAATTCACTGAGTTAAAGTCCAGACGCACAAACAGTCATCAAAGAACTGGCTGACAACAGCTGAGTGTTGTGTCGCCTCACGTCGCCTGTGTCTCTGCAAAAGTTGCTCTTGAACACACCACAAAGACTACAGCCAGCAGCGTTGTGGCGGTCGTCTGTAACTGTCATTCAAAGAGAAAAACAGGAAGACAGACAGAACGACTTCAAGACGCTGTTAGCACGAATGATATTCGTCCCAAACAACTCAGAGGCTCTTTATCTGATGACATAGTTTCTCTGGATGGCATCGCTCTGGCCTCGAACTACCGTCAGAAAACCTCACGCACTGCGGTTTTTCATCTGAGTCATAATATTCAGCCTTTACTGTCCCAAAAAGATGCAGAAAAATGAGTCCACGCTTGTGTTACCTCGAGGCTTGATCACTGTATATTCATCATGCTGATCTGTTCTGTACGACATCTATTGCACGTCTGTCCATCCTGGAAGAGGGATCCCTCCTCAGTTGCTCTTCCTGAGCTTTCTACCATTGTTTTCCTGATCAGCCGTGAGGGTCCAAAGGACAGAGTGATGTCGTCTGCTGTAAAGCCCTGTGAGGCAAACTGTGATTTGTGATATTGGGCTTTATAAATAACATTTACTGACTGAATTGATATTTACTGTGCCCTAACAAACAATAACACACACAATTACAAACCGTTTCTGCTGACGAGCTCAAGAGATAAAGAATTAATTTGACCTGATAAAGATTTTTTTTGACTCACGTGCTCTCGACTTTAGTTTGTATTTGCTTTCCTCACTTCTCCCTTAAACCCATAAATGAATTAGCTTGTTAGCTTGTTAGCACTTCCTGTTCCCTCGTCTTCAAGTCAGTGTGTTTGTGGTCAGATGTCTGAGGGAGCCAGGGTGATGTTGACCTCCTGTAATCTCTGTAAGTGAAAAGATGCTGAGCTACACTCTCGCCGTCTCTCTCAGCACCTTTCACTTGTTCTTCAGACAAAACATTAAATTAATAAAACAAGAAGACAAAAAGCTGCGCAGTGTTTGACTGTTGATTGAGTCTTTTGGGCACGGCCCTAAAAACAAACAGTGAGTGACGCGAGCAGATTACTCTGTGCTTCTGTTACCCAGCTGTTCTCTGAGGGCCTCGGCTGCAGACACTTCCAGGATCACAGCATCCAGAGACTTTCTCAGCTGCTCCAGCTCCTCCAGACCAGGACCGAGTCCCAGAGACGCCTGCTGGATGTCCAGCTGGACTGTGGACAGGACGTCCTCCTGCCTGCTCAGCGTCCTCTGAACACGGACAGACAGACAGGTAACATGGTTTAGTGACGCTGCTATGACACAAAGGACTGCAGGATCCTCCAGGAAATCCCTGTAAATCCACACGTGACAGTCAGTGTGTGAAAACGTTTCATTGCAAATTCAACATGCTCAGGTGTCTGACAGCTTTACACACCTCTCAGCTTAGGTTTGTTTCCCGCGCAATGTCGTGTTGATCCGAGCCAGCCGTTTTCTCCAGGAACTAAATTTAACGCTCATTTTGAAGTTTTACGTGTAAAAAGTTGAATCAACACAAAAAAGTTTACAATGACGTTAGTGTTTTCTTTACTTTGTAAGAAAAAGAACTGATGTGAAAAACAGGAGATGAAACAGCTCTGCTGAGTAAGTTCTGATGTTGCAAACATTTAAGTCACATGACTGATCAGCTGTTTCTGCAGTGTGCGTCTTCGAGTGCATTATGCCTGGTTCACGCTACACGATATCAGCCTGGTTACAGCCACACGCAACGACATACGGTATTGGTTCAGATCGTGAACGACAACGAGTGTCGTCCACCATAATCCATCGTTCCATCTCATGTAGTGTGTCACAGGAGACGACAACCGACGCCACGTCTGAGACGCCTCACGACGTCCCCACAGAAAGTCTAGCATGTCTGATTTTCTTCTCCCGTCACAGCCGTCACTTTGACCAATAGGAACACAGAGCGATCTGCTGCCATGGAAACTGTGTGACAACAACAGCTCAGCCTTTTAGATATTTCCTGTAGGGACGTTAGCACACAGAGTAAACAGGAAACAGCAGAGACACTTTATCAACCCGCTGAGTGCTGCCATTAGCATCAAGCTAGCAAACAATGTTCTGTCTTCATAATGGAGGATATAAAGGAATCAAACTCACGGATAGTGTCTGAGCCTTTACTCAGCACAGCTGCAGAGGCTACCAGCTGCATCTCACACACACCATTTATCACTCTGTTCTTAGTTTAATCAAACTCAACACTTCCTGTTTCTGTTTCAAATTAAAAGCCCCTCATCATTTCAGCTGAGAGAATCCCTTCATTTTCTAAAAAGGCTTTTATTGTGAAACATTTGCAGGAACTTCCTGTGGAGGATTCAGTGACCTGCACACTTTACATGAGGTACTTCAAATGTAGCTCCGCCCACCTGGTGACAGTTTGTACGTCACTACAGTAACAGTTCAGCAGAACATGATCACACACAGTGACTGATAATAATAATAATGATAATAATAATAATAATAATAATAATAATGATAATAATAATAATAGGACAAGAATAACGTGATGACATCACCCATGTCGTGAAAGTGACTGACTGACATTACAGATCAGTTAAAACTTGTCCATTTGTCTCGTAGATGGCGACTTGTTTTGTTTGCGGTTCGTAAGCTCTTCTTCTTCACTGTCCTGGAGGACTAGAGTCATGTCAAGTGAAGCCAACATCTACACTTTGTGAAGTTTGTTCGCTCCAAACCAGGAGATGGAAACATTTTAAATGCTTTAAATTCACTCGACAGTTTTGGACTCACGGCTGCTGTGGTGACCAGGACGTCTCTCTGACAGTCAAAGTCTTTTTGAAATAAATGACGAGTATCGTCTGTTTCATGCTGTAACTCATACATGAAGCTGGTTGATGAACACATGAAGGTACAGATGAAGGAATGAATGAACGTAAGAATCAAAGTGTGTATTAACCTGAGCTGCAGACAGCTGGTGATCATGGCTGCTGTTGTGTTGCAGCAGAGGTCTGATTTTCTTCTGCAGACCGGCGAGCAGTAAACCGTCCGCCTGGACCTCCTGCTGCCTCAGCAGCGCCTCCTCCTGGAGGAGCTCCACCTGACGGAGGAGACCACAGTCTGAGGTAAACACACTTGTGTTTGTTTCATGGATTTACAATCACTATTTAACGTTAACTGGTAGCTGCCAGGCGTTAGCTGCTAATTAATATTAACTGCTAACTGTTTTGTGTTAGCAGCTAGTTCGCATTATCTGTTAGCAGCTGGTGGCTGAATCTAACCTGAAGGAGGTTACCTGAAGTTACATTATGATGCGTTCAAGCTGTATTTGGTAAAAATGAGTACTGGGTGAAGGTAAATTATAACAGTCTCATGATATGTTCAATATCATCTTGTAAAATGTAGTTTTCGGTGAGAAACTTGAATAAATCAGCTGTTGAAAGTGATGTAAATAAATAAATATTGGAGAGAGAATTATGGTTGTAAAAAAAAAATGAATTAAATACTTTTCATGTGACAAAATGTTTCATTAAAGGTTGTTGTGTTCTTTGTTTACCTGGCACTAATGGGGAATAAATAACAACAAAAACAAAACATTGGTGTCAACCATCAGCTGAAAGTTTCACATTCAGTGCATCTCATGTTTATTATGTCGTAATAATGACACAAGATGTCGAGCATCATTGTGGCAGCGTTACGCTTCAGCACAGCTTTAAAATATGAAAAAGAAAAGACCAAACTTCACAAAGCTCAGTGTGCAGATGTTTTTAGTGTCACAGACTCGTGCTAAAAAGATGAGCTAGCAGTGACGTCACGTGCTAATCAAAGGCTTCGCTCACTGTCTGCAGCTGTTTTCAGGTACGTTTGTTTGACTCACCTGTTGCTCCAGGTGAGTGTTGCTCCTCAGGACCAGCAGCATGTGATGATTGACAGCAGCGTCTTCATGCAGCTTCACTCTCCTTCTCTTGTCCTGCAGCACACAGCAGCTGTGGTCATGTGACCTGTCTGTGTCACACCGTGGCTTCATGACAAGAACTCACCTGCGGCTGTGGTCATGTGACCTGTCTGTGTCACACCGTGGCTTCATGACATGAACTCACCTGCGGCTGTGGTCATGTGACCTGTCTGTGTCACACCGTGGCTTCATGACATGAACTCACCTGCACAGAGCAGCCGAACTTCTTGTAGGAGCAGTCGACGAGGAGCTCAGGACACGACTCTCTGTGTTCTGTCAGCTGAAGACACCACAGACGTTCACACAGATGTTAATGTGTCCATTTATTTCAACACAATACTCGACTGTGATTGGTCAGTTGAGACTTTATGAATCCGTATTTATGTAAATCACAGTTGCTAACAGTAACGAGGCAAACGTGCTGATTATACATCATGTCGAAGGGACTCTGTGGAGCGTGTGACCTGCAGTAGAGCAGATTGTTTGTCTCGTGCACGCAAACATGCACACGCGTGAGTTATGTTCCGGCCAGCTGGTTAGCTCCCTGTTAGCTTTAGCCAGCTGTTATCTGTGACGTGGATTCACATGGAGCCAGCAGCTGAGTTCATGACTTGTATTAATGTAAAGAGATTTCTAAATCCAGAAGGCCTGTTTACACCAGAATGAGACGGAGCTGAGTCTGGCAGACGTGCGTGAGCAGAGCCGGCTCACATTCACTCGTCTCATGACTGTATCTGCAGGTGTGTGACGTGATGTGACTGAGCTCACCTTGTGTCTGGGGACCTTCAGGGAGCAGCTGTTGGGACAGTCCACCTCCACCTCTGGACAGGAGCTCTGCACATGATCCTGCAGAACAGAGTCGGCACAAACACATCAGCATCAGCATCATCAGCTGAGGGTCATGTGGTCACACCTGGTGGATACATGTCCTGTGTTTTTCAGTTTCATTTCTGGAGTTGGGTACAAATCGACACGATGAAGTGTCGGAATCCAAATTTGTTGCTTGCACCCAACAGGCAGCCCGTCCTGAGGCGGCTGCACCGACACATGACTGGGACGTCACGTGTTTCAGGACCGTTCTGGACGACCGCAACAGACTGTGAGACCCACCTGGACACGATTTTACCTGGAGGAGGTTGAGTCTCTGCGGGTGCCGGCAGTGGGGGCAGGGCTCCATGCGGTGAGGACAGGTGTTGGTCAGGTGTTCCTGCAGGTGTCTCCTCTGTAGCGCCGCCCTGCAGCCTGGATTGCAGCACAGCAGCTGCTCGTACTGACACGACCTGCGGTGCTCCTGCAGAGGACGGAGTGATGGGAGGTGATTTAACGTGTGTTGATCAGGTGTGTGTTAGGACATTACAGAGCACAGTTTATCCTCCTCCTGTTCCAGGTGCCTCGCAGCAAACGGCCAGAATCAGAGTCTTGCACAATAACTGGACAGAGTGTCGCTGGAGTTGAACTATTGCACCAATTACTGCTCTGTTAAGACTAAGAATCGAAAACTGTCTGAAGCTGCAACACAAATTTGTACGTTACAGTGACGGCAGCACAGCCTGTGTGTCTGCATTAGCCTACACACATTCCCCATAGGTTTAAAAAAGTGTTCATTCATATGTTTACAACAAAGTATTAACCAGTGAGCTGTTCATGGTTATTTGGCATTTAAACGCTGCAGCACTAGTGGTGACAGCAAACAGATCTTCTCATCTACCTGTAGGTGGCGTAATGTGACAACAGAGGTGCATGCTGGGGAGTTGGTGCAGTACACTTCTAGACTGGAGATTTCCCGTTTGCAGCAGTTGTCCTGGAAAACCTGCAGGTAGGAAACATTTTTCCACAGTTAAGCGTCAGGAGATGATCAGACGTCTCCACGTCTTTGTATTCAACACACAACAAGATGTTTCTGACGTGCAGGTTTTTTTCCCCAAGAGTGTTTTGCTTGGTCCCGCCGTACTGTGCTTTGGGTGGCTGGTGCTCATCATGTTGACGTATCAAGGTTGGAGGCGGTTAGGGTTCGTGTGAAGTGGTCATGGTTAGGTTTTGTGCAATCATAACACTCTTCTTGTAAGAAAAAAAAAAGGATGTTTCTAAAGGCCCAGACACACCAAATGGACTTAAGAGAACTAGTGGCGACAAAGGCCCCCTGCTGCGTCGCCTGATGTTGCATGTCTCAGCCAGAAAGTTACACATGAACGCACCACAAAGACTAAGGCAGGTGGTCAACCAGCTCGTACCTTCGTGAGAGATAATAACTCTCCACAGCAGCAGACCGTGATCGTCTGTGGTCGTGATTCCAAGACAGAAACAGGAAGTTTCCCTAATTAGCCAGTTAGCGCATAAACCACACAATCCCAGATCAGAGCATATTTACTGTGCGCCAGTGAACAATATCACAAACCACCAGGAAACATTTCTGCTAAAGAGAAAAATCATCTGACCTCATGGAACAAGTTGGTTTTGCAGTGTCTCAGATCTCACACTTCTCTACTACACACGTCATATTTTCAGTGCGCTCACACTGCATAATACGGAAAAATGCAGTGTGCACACAGACGCACTCAAAACGGCCCACAAGGTGAGTGCTGAATGACGGACACGTCTCAGCCTCAACGGTCGCCATCTTTGTGATGTAGCAAACTTCTCAGTTTTTGACATGGTGGCTGGAGACAACCAGGAGCCTGATAGTTATGTGTTTCTTGCACTAAGTACCAAAGCTGTTGTCGAGTAGAAGCTGTCAGTAATGTTTGTTGGGTCTTTAGTGATTTGGTACCGCCAACATTAAGGGGAGTGCTAATGTTAGCCTGCCAGCTAACATTAGCATTCGCAAGCTGGCTGACTTGCTCATAGCTTCATCAGCACATTTTAATAAGCTATGATCCTGTGGCGTAAGTTTGGTTTATGTGATAGCGGTCAAAGCTTGGTGACAATGGTCAATCACGCAAGAAGTACGTAGTGTACTAACGGAAGTATGCGATTTGAGATTCACTCTTTCTGGACTTTGGCTCTTTGTTTACTTTCCTCACTTCTGTTTCTCTTCTCACGTTGAATTGACAGTCAGAGTGATGTCATTCACCAACGGACTCTGCTGTCACCCTCACTGTCGCTGTCGTCAATTCAACATGCTGAATCGGCCAAAAAAAGCCAGCGAGGGGCAACAGTACGGGACACAGCTCACATAGAACCTGCTGTATCAGCTCAGTTTTAAAGCTACAGGGTGTCGTGATCCTTTGGACTTTGTTTTGGAGGTTTCTGTTTGTGTTCCTTGTTTCATGTTATTCAGTCATATTTAATCTGCTTCCCGTTTTATTTTGTAGATTCTCTCCTCATGTGTCGTGTCTGGTTTCACTTCCTGTCTTTGTGTGTTTTCCCGCCTGTTTTCTGTCACACCTGTCTCGTTAGTCCTTCCCTGTTCCCAGAGTCTTCCCTTCACACCTGCTCTGTACTAGTCTTGTCTGCTCCACCCTAGTGTTGCACTCCACACCCGCGTTGTCAGCCAATCCCCGTTTCCCTCCTTCTGCTCGTGTCCTCCTCCTCCAGCTGTGTCTCATTCTCGTGATTAGTTTTCTCTGTATATATTAGGGGTGTCAAATTATCGCGTTAATTGCGAATAATTAATTACAGCCATATTTAACGCGCTATGTTTTTTTATCACGTTAATCTCATTTTTAATCTCTAACTTTACAGTTTCTGTATGCCACAGAGTTGCCTTTTATAAAACCCGTCTGTAGGCTTCTTTGTGCTTGAGTTGTGGGAGAGCTGCAGCGCTGCAGAGCAGAGCCCAGCATCAGCATCGTGTGAAAAACTGTCTGCCCTAGCACGCAAGTATCTGACCTCCCGGCAACCTCTGTGTAATTTTCGGGACAATCAGGGCAGGATTCAGGATTCAGGACAATCCTGAATCCTGAATCCTGCCCTGATTGTCCCGAAAATGACACTAGAGCAGAGTCTGGAGGAGTTATTGTCTGACAAAACATTAAAAACTGATCATGGTGGCTGAGTTGTCGTGCAGCTCCCACTGGCCGCACATTGGCTGCAGCAGTTCCTACATGAATTATGGGTGTTGTAGTTTGAAGAAGAGAAGACAGCCCAAGTTGCAGCCACAAGGACAGGGAAGCGCAGGCAGCCACGAGAAGGAGTGATTTGCACGTTGCATTGCAGCCTCTTGTTCTAACTGTTCAAAACTGTTCAACAAACTGATGCAGCTGTAACGAATGTACCAGGTGTCTTTTATTTTGTTAGCTTTTATTTTTTATTAAGTTTAAAGGACAAGTGCACTTACACTGATCACTTCCCTGAAATAAAATGAGAAATTGGAAAAGAGGAAAATAATTTAGAAAACTGTTGAAATAAAATTAGGGAGCTGATCACAGATGTGTTGTTTCTGTGTGTTTTTACATCTATTGTTGCGTTAATCTGCAGCTCTGCTTTCAATGAAGCTGACACGTCATGACAGTGAAGCACCGCCTGGTGGTCGAGACTGAAGGTTGCAGCTCTCTTTATTGGGACTAATCTCAAAACCAACAGACTGTAATGGCTCGGTGCACTGCATCTGTGATCAAGTGTGTTACTGTTGAAAACAATAAATATGACTTTATAAAACCACTTTTTGTAATATATATCAACCTTTTGATCATCTGCCACAATAATGTAATGAATTTAAATGAAAATACCTCAAGTTGAGGGCTTTTCTCTGCAATTTTGAGATGAGATTAAAAAAGAGATTAATTAGATCAATTAATTACAGATCATAATGAATTAATCTCTCCATTTTTTAATCTCTTGACAGCACTGGTATATATATATATATACACCTGAGTGTTTCCCTTTGTTCCTCGTCTGTGTTCTTGCTGTGTTTATTCCCGTGTTCCTGGTGTCATTATCTGCTCCGTTTCCTGCCTGCCGTTCTGTTTGTTATTGGATTTGAGTTCATCGTATTTCCGTTGGTTTTCAGTTTAGTTTCGATTCAGCTTTTATTTTGAATTTTATTTACCTGTCTGTGCCAGATGTTTTCCATCAGGTGCAGTAATGCTCGCCTTTTGTTGAAAATTCAACGTGGCTGTCTGTCTGCATTTGGGTCCTGCTTGAACTGATACTTGACACAGTGAAGACATGAGTATCCTATTCGACTGGAGGACCTGAGGCGTCCGTTGGTACCAACCGTGTTGTGCTATCTTTTCAGAAAGGGGGTGAATAACGCTCTGAATTACGGCGAGGGGAAAAAGAACATTGCTTTTTTCAAAATGATTTCCACATACTGGGGTCTTAACAGTCTTGCAATTACATAAATTGAAAACTGACAGTTAGGAGCAAATATACACTGTAGCAGGCCTGCACACACTTTGATTAAAGCAGTATTTTATCAGTCATGAACTGATCGTGTGATGGAGTGATATTTTACTTTTCTCTCATCATTCATTGGGAGACATTTTTTTAGCCCCTCAAAAAACTACATGTGGAAACATGGTGAGGACGAGGGGCCCACTTTGACAAATGTTTCCCCTGCCCGTATCTCCCATTGCAGGCCTGAGTGTGACAGTGTGCAGCTGCAGGTTTGGTTCTGACCTCTGCTGGTGTGATCACGGCTCCGTCCACTGGACAGACTGGACTGGACGGCGATGAGCTCTCCCTGAAACACACAGCAGACTGGTGTTGATACCAAGACACCACAGACGCAGCTCACAGACTCCAAACACGAGTACCAGGAGCGCTGTGCGTTCACGCCCACAGACCATCCTGCTGTGCAGCATCTCTGCACCTGCTCTCACCTCCTCATGTGGAGCAGACTGGAGCTGAAATAAAGGGGTGAATCCCCAGCTCCAAGTCAAATTTCTCTAAGGAGACCAATAAACGAACTGAACTGTGAACATGATCGACTGTGTTACGGCTCGTACAGCAGGCGCTGCAGGCACAGGAAGCAGTAGATGTGTCCGCAGGAGTTCTGCTGGGGGTTGAGCACGACTCCTCTGCAGATGGGACAAACAAACTCCTCCTTCAGCGTCGACACAAACTTCAGGGAGTGCTGGATGGAGGTCAGCTCCGACTCCCAGGAGCTCACCCTGGACTCCCCGGACCCCAGCCTCCACTCCTCGGACCTCCTGGCCGACTCCTCAGACTGCAAGCTGGACTCCTCGGCTCCTCCCGGCTTTGTGTCTGCTGTCGCCATCAGTCTGCAGGAGGCCACAGCGAACACGTCACACAGGTGAGTTAAAAGACTCACTGAAATGATTTTCATGCTGTTACTGAGCCGCTCCTACGACATGATGGCTAAATCTGGACTGATGGCTCAAAGTAAGCGCAGCTGTGGTGACGTTAACCCTTGACTCCTGTTAAAAACATGGGAGGAAGGCAACGAGCTGCGACAGAAGACACGACACAAACAATGAGTAAAAAGAGAAAATAAGTTTAAAGAGAATTTAAACAAACAAACAGGAAGACGACCTGGAGAGAGCCTCAACATTCTAATCATTCTGCAACATCATTTTAAAATGTAATAATAATAATAATAATGGTAATTATAAATATGGTTTTTCTCTAGCTTTTTAAAATAATATTATAAATCTATCTTTTTTTGCACTTTGTGTTTCTTTGTGTTTCTTACAAAGTTGCTCCATGTTTGTGAAAGAAATGAGCTCAACAGGGTTCAAAGCTTTAAGAGACACAAACATGGTGTCAGTTCAGGTTCACACAGACCTGCTCAACCTGCACCTGGCAAAGAGTTGGTCACTGACGCATTAGTCTGGCTGTGAAGATGTTTAATGGCACAACAAACAAACAATGCGGAGGCTGAGGGCAAACACACACACACACACACACACGCACACACACACACACACACACACACACACACACACACACACACACACGCGCACACACACACACACACACACACACACACACACACACGTGACTGCCCTGCAGCGCGCACGATCTGAGCGCGGCTGTGACGTTGAGGAGGGGCAGACACACACACACCTGCACCTGGACTGAGGGCCAAATGTAAACACTGAATACACACGTCTTATCAAAGGGTCAGGGGGCAAAGGGCACGCGCTCCAGCACCGCCTGGGGTCTGTCTGTGCACGCGCCTGTGTGTGAGCAAAAGCGAAAGTCAGTCATGGCTCCTGTCGGTGTATGACACGTGCAGATACACGGACGCGCGCGCGGTTAGTTATGACTGTGTAATAAATAAATGATGTTCATCCTCCTCTTCCTCACCATCATCACCATCATCACTAACGACAAACTGAGTAAAACTCATCACAGGCAGAGTTTCATGGTGTCTGAATGAGATTGAAAAGGAATCATCATCACCACCACCATCATCATCATCATCATCACCACCATCATCATCATCATCACACCGACCTGAGGACGGTCAATCTGTCCCGGAGACACTCCAACAGTCGCGGGGACGTTTCAGACCGGCAGCCTGTGATCGGTGTCCCGCTGCTTTACTTTCACTTTGCTCACCAACATCACAGCGTCACGTCCTCCTTACCTCTCTGACGTCACCTCCACACTGCAGCCCGTCACACACCGCTCATCGATACCACCGAATGATCAGTTCGATTATCGACAGTCCATTCAGCCGCGGCGGAAGAGGAAGAGGAAATTGTAACAGCAGGAAGTGGCTGCTGTTGTCACTGCTGAGCAGAGACCTGCACTGTGTTTGACGGTGTCTGCTTCCTGTTACCTTAACCCCCCTTAACCTTAACGGAGCAGTGAGTGACAACAACCCCGCCCACATTTAAGAGACTGTCTGAACACACTGAGGGTCTAGGTACCATGTCTGAAGGCTCACTGCTGGTTCCAAAGGTGCTGGACTGAAAGGTCCAGCTCCGTCATCAGCGGTGACACAGATGGAAGTCTGCACCTGGTTTATCGTCCACTGAACGAGGCTGCACGCCCACATTTTCAGAACAAAATAGAACAGGCTGCAGTGAGAGTCTCTCTCCATGGGATATTTAAAAATAGCAGCTTTGTGCATTTAAAGAAAGTCCCTCTGGATATTTTTGAAATATCTCATTCACATGAATGAGACAGACAAGGTCACAGTGACCTTGACCTTTGATCTATAACCACGAAAATCTAAAGAGTTCATTGTTGAGTCTGAGGGAACGTTTGTGCCAATTTTAAAGAAATTCCCTTGCGGCGTTCTTGAGATATCGTGCTCACAAGGCTTGGACAGACATACGTCTGTGTGGGCAACCTGAAAGCTGTCGCCAGTTAATTTAAACTTTTAATTCCAGGCTTTCCGAGGGGCCCCCGCCCACTGGGCCCCCCACAAAGACACCCCTGACTTGCACTATAAACTGAGCAATGACACTAATCTTTAGAAAATAACGACAGACAGACAGACATTGTGAAGAACAAAGTTTTTAATGAGACGTCTCAGCAGCTTCGTCTTCACAGCAAATATTTTTACAAGTTCTACTGAAACTCAAAGGACTCTAAGTTCAACTCTATGACTCCAGGTACATTTAACGCTGTGATGCACGTTTGACCAAAAAGCATTAAGAGCACTTTCACAATGATTCTTTTTACACCAAGTCCAAACTGGTAGCACCAGGAAGAAGAAGAAGAAGAAGAAGAAGAAGAAGAAATAATGGACAGACAGACTGACAGCATGTCTGCAGCTCAGAGTCCAGATGACGATGACATTTAGGATTTTAGTTCCAAAATGAGTCTGCAACATGTGGAAAAACATTTGAGAGAGTTAAACCCAACAACATCTTTCATTCTGCGGCGAAGGACGTCCTGAAGAAGCTTTAGTGTTTTCAGAAAGCATCAAATCAAAGCGTTGGTGAACCAGTTCCTGACAGCTGATTGGACGGACCGCAGGTTACAGATCATTCAAACAGACATCAAACTGTACACGCTGACGTCTAATGCTACTGTACCCAACACTGAGGCCTTCAGTCCATCACAGTCAGACAGGTTATTTATCCCCAGTTACCATGGATACGACGGCTCATATAAACTGCCACTGTTTTTGTCTCTGTGACATAAATCTGGTGATATTTTACACGTCTTCACGTTCAGACTCAAACCAACAGTGAATGTGTCTCCTCACAAGTAGTGTGTGTGAGTCTGCTGTATCTCACTGCACAGAATGTGGATTACTCCGCCACTGAAAATGTTTCCTCCTGCTTGTTGAAAACGCAGCTGTTTGACGAAATTACAGATGAAACTATAGATTTGTGTTTTCAGCCTGTGAGACCTGAGCTTCTGTTTGGAATGCTTTTTTTTTTTTTAATTTCTCTTCGCTATTTGGGGTCAGCAGGACCTGACAGGTATAAAAACACTTAGCACTGTCTTTGAACAGGAAGTAGTTTTGCAAGAAGAATGTCCTCACATGGGGACAATGGGTTTATTTTTAATAGTCACGAGTGTGTAATAAAGTATAAAACGGTTCACTTCAACACCTGAACATTGTTCTGCAAAAACTAAATAACACACAACGCGACACGTGTTCAGTGTAACTGTGGGTCACTGTTCAAGTCTAACACTGTTCAATTCAACACTTGAACCTGGCTGTGCAAACTCTAAACTGTAAATAATGCAACACATCCAGAAAGATTTGTTCATTTTGAAACTCTCTCAATTTTCTGCGCTCTGTGCTCCTTGGATTCAGGCACGTGCACAGACAGACCCCGGGTGGTGCTGAAGCATTTGCCACTTTGCCCTCTGTTATGATAAGAGCCCTTTATACAAGACATGTTTTTTTATTGCTTCTTAATAATTTAGTATATTGTTTTTAATTTGGCCCATGGCATCATTAGTGTGTTGTGTTTTTGCGACCACTAGATGGCACAAGAAAGTGTCCATGAACGAAGACAACAGGTCAAAATTATGAGGTATTAGGTGCAGCAAACCCAATATGTAATGTCCTCATGTGAGGACGCACGGCCGCAGGAGGTTTAAGATTTACGTCTACAGTGGGAACCAATGAGCTCGGAGCTGAGAGCCACAGACAGGAAGTCAGGTCGTAATGAGCATGTTGTTGGTTTGAGTCTGAACACGAGATGTGTTGACGATAAGAAAAATACACCAGACTGATCCTTTTAAATCAACCTCCAGTTTTTCCAGGTCGTATGCAGAGAAGCCCTTTGGAACAATGTGTGATTTTGGGTGTAAATAAAACTGACTTATCTAAAGTCCCACTGGTGCCCCCTACAGGCTGCAGAGCCCATTACAGCCACAACATGAACAAACAACATTCTAATAATTTATCTGTCCTTAAAGTTTTACCAGCAGCGGAGCTCAACATGTAAAATTTGTCCTGAGGGTGGCGCTAGAGGAAAGATCACTGGGTCATAAAAATCTACGGGGTTCATCCACTGAGGAGCAGGTGTACGTATCCAAAGTTTTACGTCAGTACAGCCGATACTTGTTAAGGTACTTTGTTCTGACCAATCAGCAGGAGGGGGACGACAAACACAAAGGTCAGCAGAGACTTTGCACACACACATGTAGTGAGTTCTGGAGGGTGGAGGATAAACACAACTCATGAAAGATGGTAGTTAAATAAAACAATGTTGAATTTCTTAATGTAAGAAACGACACTGACTCAGGTTCCTACTTTAAAGTTATTTCAGACTGAGTTTGTATAAAATATTGCAACATCCAGACTGTAGAATCGATGGGCTGCTGATGAGAGACTAAATCATGTTTACTCTTTGAAATGTTTTACAGGTACTGCTGGGGACATTTTTGTTTGTGGTTGATGCAGTAATGTCCCAGTGGAGACATAATGATGGAGAAAAAGAAGGGACTCCGGGGTTGAGCCCTGTGGGACACCACAAAAGTTTCTGCTTTTATAATCTGCACGCAGTCGGTGGCAGATTTCCAAAGACTCTGTCACAAAGCAAAGACGGGAAAACCAGCTGTCCATTAACCAGCAGGTGTGCTGCATGTAAGTCCTGTGGGAAAGACAAACATCCACCTCTGAAATACTGATTAATAAGAACTCATGACTGGATTGTGTTTGGTATAAATGTGTCGGCTTTATGTTGACGTGTGGTGAGAGTCGAGAGGCTGGTCTGAAAATTGTTGATGTTTTGAAGAATAATGTCACTCAGATTTCCCACAGGACCTGAACACAGCAGTTTTGGATCTTCTTCAGCAGAAACAGTCTGATGTTCGTCAGTGGAGGGAGGAAGACGAGGCCTCTGATTGGTGGACGGCCAGGCCAGGGGGCTGCTGGGCGGAGCTTGGACCTGACCCCCCAGGGTTGCCGCCGAGGGTCATGGGAGCAGGAGGGCGTGGGTTAAGGCGAGGGGGCAGGGGGTTGGAGGGGCGGATGAGAGGCGGGGGCTGCTGCAAGGTGGGGCGGGGCTGCAGGAAGCGGGCCTGTTGTTGGAGGGGCGGGGGTTGGCGGTGCAGGGAGGGCGTGGCCGGGAGGGAGGGCCGCAGCAGGGGAGGGGGCTGGTGGAGGGAGGAGGAGGAGGCGCTCGACATCACTGGTATCTGAGCTGAAGAAGAGGAGGAGGCAGCGGGGGACGCACCTGAGGAGGTAACCTGACCCTGCAGAGATGAGAGGGCGGGACCAAAGTCATTTTAACATTCAAACAGTTGCTTTTCAGCAGCAGACGGAGATGTTTCACATGCTGAGAGTCTTCTGGAGGTTTTGAAACACTCGTTTGCATCATTACAGGATGACGTCACAGAACAGGTAGACTAGATGTTGACTACAGTAAATTATCTTTGAGTCTCGGCAGGTTTGTTTTTACTTTAAAACATGAAGTGAAACCTGGAGTGAAGGAGATCCGTCTGAAAGCTGATGATGAGAAATGATCAGCAGGACTGTGGAGCATGCTCGTATTGCAGAATGTGCGTCAGAAAAACTGTGTGGGATATAAAAATTAAATGTCTCACCTCTTCGTCCTCTTCGTCGGTGCTCTTCCCTGACGGAGTGGTGGAGCTGGTCTTTCCCTCCTCTCCAGATGTGACACTGTCTCCGTTGGGAGCTCGCGTTCCCTGCTCCGCCTCCCACTCCTGCAGCACCTCGTCCAGGTTGAACCGCCGCCGGTAGTTCACGAAGAAGTTCTTCACCTGGCCCACCGTCTTGTTACCGATGACGTCGGCGATGGCCTGGAAGTCTTTGCCGTATTTCCGCACACCTGAAGAACATCACAGACAGTTTGTCGAGATGTAATCAAGTCCTTAAATGCCACAACGATACACAGCAGAAGGAGAGAAATAAGATTTTGAGAGAAAGATCTCAATGGATCTGTGTTTTTAGGGAAAATTGAGGACTAACATAAGTCGTCATTTTTTATGGCCAGTCGAGCTCCAAGTCTTGACTGTCCTTAAAGGTCCAGTGTGTCAGATTCAGGTGGATTTATCGGCAGAAATATAATATGAAGAAGTCTGTTTTCTTTAGTGCATTATCAGCTGAAAATATGGGTCATTGTGTTTTTGTTCCCTCAGACTGAGACGTTTATATCTACACGGGGAGCAGGGCCTCGTCTACAGAGATCACCATGTTGCACTGCCATGTTTCTACAGTAGCCCAAATCAGACAACCAAACACTGACTCGAGACAGGGCTGTTTGTGCAGCAGTCTCTCCGTGATGAGTAGCGTAAAAAAAAAACACCCATTTTTATAAACATGAAACGTCTTCATTCAGTGTTTTTAAAGTTTAAATCAGCTGGTGTGTGTGTTTTAGAGGAAGAGACATCTGAGGATAATTCAGCTCCTGAACAGCGAAAACTGAAAGAATTCTGACCAGGAGAAGTTTCAGCTGGTTGTAATCTGATAGACGACACAAAATCCTCCTGAATCTGACACACTGAGCCTTTAATATTCAGAAAACAGACAGAAAACGTGCTTGAAAACCAAAACTAGGAGCTAAAAGAGGCTAAAAAGCTCCGTAGAGCTGCAGGTATGAAGCTGATTCTCTGTTTTGTCGCTACGAAGGACCCGCTCACGTACACGCCGTCATCTGATCCATCGTGAACAAACTGCAGCTTTAACGACACAGTGAAGAGGAAGTTTATATTCTGAGCTCTGATCTTGTTAAATGTCACATGACCGAAGATAAAGACGCTCAGTCTGCCGTCTCACTGTGACTTTACAGTAAAATCAGAGTTCACCTTCATCCTGTTGGACTTCAGCTCCGTGCACCTTCTCAAACCTGTTACCTGTTACCTGTGCTCACCTTGAACAGCCAGGAGCTGCTCGTCTGTGGTCCAGCGGGCGTTCACCTTCTGGTTACACTGCAACAACAAACAGGAAGTCCTCAGATCCATTACTGCACCGCGCTGTAAACATACTCTGATACACGTAAAAGTCCTGCACTGAAAATATCACTGAAGTAAAAGTAAAAATATCAAGAGCAAAAAATAGTTTAAGTATCAAAAGATTCTTTATTGTTATCATAACCGTATTTAACTTTATTACAACAGTTCTCTAACTTTTTTATTGAACAGTTGCATCTTTATGTCACTTAATTGTGACTGTAGTTTATTTAGTAGTTTAGCATTTTAGTCTACAGTAGTTCAGAGGTGATTTGAAAATATCCATCTATTGATGGACCAACAGACACCGTGTATCACAACACAGCCTAAAAATACCTCCCAGCCGTACTGCAGTAGTTTTATCTACAATGCGGCACCATATTTACCAAACTGATCGTATTTTGTTTTTATAATCTTCTGCAAAGTAACTAAAGCTGTCAGACAGAAGTAATGCAGTAATCAGTACAGTATTTCCCTCTGAGATGTCAAGCAGTAGTGAAGTACTTGAGTAAATGTACTTTATTAGTTTAGTCCTGCGCTCAGTGTCGTCTCCATTAGCTCCACCTCTTCGGTCTAATGAAACTAAAGTATTTTATGATCCTGTAATGTTCAGTTTATGTGGAAGAAATATTCCTAGAATTATTTTGTGTGTAAAGTAACTTTGGGTGGAGTTACTCTATGAGACGTGGTGATGTTTCGTGTTCTGGTGGTTTAAAACGTGACCCTCAGTGACGTACCTCAGCCAGTCTGAACTCTTCAATCCCAGACTCCAACATGTGCTTCAGGCCGCTGTTCATCTGTTTGGCGTTCTGCACCTGAAGAACGAGACATGAACACTCAGCCGAGCGCCGACGAAACTCAGGTCTGACTTTCACTGTTTCTCTGTTTCAAAATGTCATTTACAGAACGTCATACGCCTCACCTAAATATATCTGAACTGGCCCTTTAAGGAGTCTGACACCTGCAGGTCTGAGCAGCAGGGGGCAGTGCAGCCCAGGCACAGAGGTGGCATAGACAGGCACTACACAGGACGACTCAGGGACACACCTGGGGTCCTTTAACCTGTGCTCACACACACGCAGCTAAGCAGCTCACAGAGAGTCTGACTGCATGAATGTTCTGTGATGATCTCTGACCGTCTGGTGAGTCACACAAACACAACTGTCTTTACACAGATGCATCTCATGTGCTAACAACAACATGCTAATGCTAAGCCCAGCTAATGTGGCTACAGGAGGCTCCGCCCAGTCACAGCAGCAGACAGACACATTGCTGACATCATCAGAGAGACAACGACACGCCTCCACTGGAGCAGTCAGTCAGTCAGAAGCTTCGGTGATGTGCGTGTTATATTAAGCGTTAAATCTCTGTACGTTGTGACATCATCACTGACAGCTCAGTGTTTGCTCAGTAACGTGGGTCTCACAGTGTCACCACTCAAACAGAAGATACACCTGTGGAGGTCTCTCTCCTGATTGGATCAGAGGGATGTCAGACATGTAGAAAACACAGGTATTAAGTCACTGAGGCTGCTGTCAGTCCTAGAGTGTCTCCTTTGGTCTGAATCAGGGACTCATGTTGTCCCAAAGTTGTATAATTGTCTAGAGTTGGTTCGTGTTCTCACGGCAGCATTTACAAGAGGACCAGATCAAATGCCTTGTGTGAGAAAGCTGCTCTTGATTGGTCAGAATTTCCATGTGGGAAAAATCCAGGAAGTAAAGCAAACGTTGAAGAAGAGAACACTGAGAGTACGCTGCTTATCCGCAGTGAACGTCTGTCAAAAATTAAATAACTCCCAGTCCACCTGTCTTGTCTGTCCATGTCTTGTCGGTGTCCTCTGTTCGCTCTGTGATGTTACCTGTTGGACATGTGTTTCACTGACACTGACAAATCGGACTGTGGCGTGCACAGACTGTGGGATGGAAGCGTGTGAGAACTGTCTGCTACACGAGTCTTTTGGCTGATGCGTGAGTTAGCAGCTGAACCACGTTACGGTGTGAATCACGTGCACAGCTCAAATTGATATCAGGTTCCATCTGTTCTTATACTTTTGTTGGTCTAACACCGAGTTTAATAAGATCAAACTGTTAACACCACAGGAGATCTTTTCTACCTGCGGCCATCAACCTGTATAACTCCTCCCCCTTCTGTGAGACGAGAGCTGAGACACAATATTCACCTACATTAGGTGCATCACAGCTTTAACATGACGTATGTTGCTACTTTTTGATATCATGATCACTGTCTGTGTAATGCAATATCATTTTCCCAAAATTAAAATCATGTCCAACATCATTTCTCATTGTTATGTCAGTGTTGAACGTTGGCGTCACTACGAGTAGCAATGTTACTCCCTTAGTGGTCGAACTAGCCCAGATAATACGTGGGGAGTCGAATTACTTCAAACTGGCCGAGGCGCTCTGAGCATGCTCCACAGTTTCCGCCCCGGGCTTTGACCCGGAAGTCCAATAGCATTAAATGTGTAAGAGAAGAAGAAGCCGGTAACAACATGGAGAAATCTACATCCAGAGCCGTGACTTTTTGGACGGACCAAATGTACAGAGCTGTAAAGTTGTCCACCATGGTAGCAGTTAGCAGCTAGCTAACCGTAGCTAACTTGTTTGTCCATTGTTTGGTCTGTGACGTAATAGGTCAACAGGAAAAAGGTCCAATACTAACAAGCTGAAAGGGGGCATATCTCCACCTATCGTAGAGGAGTCGCACATACTTGGCTCAATAAATGGATTCCCCTCCCGTGCTTGTGTACTGGGACAAGGACAGTAGGCCAGTTAGATGTCCTCGTCCAGCTGGGACTGTAGAAACACTTCACTGTGACTGGACACAGACTGATTGAGTCCGCGATGGTTAAATATAAATTCTTTATATTTTTGCTTCAGTTTTCTCAGATCATCCTCTGAGGAGTCAGAGTTGGTGCAGAACAGTTTTGCGTCTCCTACCTGTCTCTTGAGGGACACCAGCTCCATGTCCAGCTGACGGAGGAGAGTGTTGGCGGCGGAGGCGCTGCAGGACACGGCCACCACGTCCTCCTGGGTCAGGTACATGCCTTTGGGGGGGCGGCAGCGGGAGCGCTGGTGGTGTCGGTGCTGTAGGGTCTGGTGCTCCCGCCGACCCAGAGCCACCTTCGAGCCCGGCACCACCGGCTCCACCTGGTTCTGCAGGTGGAGGAAACACACAGAGCTGCTTTACGTGTCTACTAGGGATGAGCGAGTGCACCATTATCTGTGTCCATAGCCGTGCTCAGAGGGGGCGGGGCTTGGGCCGGAAGTGGGTATGTTTTAAACCGGAAGTTAGTGTTTTAAGCCTGAAATTGATACGAGCTGATCAGAGGTTGCTTTTGTTGTTATTTATTGGAAAGCTATTTACACAACAGCCTCAGATTTGAGCTTCAGAACATTTTAATCACCAGAATATTGTCACTGTTTTTTAACAACCTTTTTTTTAAATTAAAGGTGTTGTTTAATAGCTTCAGGTCAATGTTTCTGAGCAGGATAAATATTCAAAGAACAAAACAGAAACCTGAGTGTTTAAACTTAGACACAGGCTGCAGTTGGTACAAAGTAGGCACTAGAGAACTCACATAACTTATTTTTGATTGTGTGATGCTTTCCTACCAAATAAAACACACTGTTTATTAATTATTAGATGTGTGTGTGTGTGTGTGTGTGTGTGTGAGAAACAGAGAGACAGATCATTATTGTTATTTATGAGCTAAAGTAGAAAAAGTGTCAGTCCAGCCATGTTTGCCACCTCTGCTTGTATCTCAGGTGGGAGGGACTAAGATGTGAGGAGAGAAGGCGAGGAAAGGAATGGAGAATGTCCAGAGTGAGAGGTGAGAGGAGCGGCGGCTCAGGTGTGTCCATTTACCTCTTTCTTGGTTTCCTTGTTGGGGTCGTAGTCGCTGTCGTTGGCTTCTATGGGATTGGCTTCCTCCATCTCCTCGTCGCTGTGGCAACAACAGCAGGAAGTCAAAATTCAGTCAGTACACGTCATCACAACAACAACAACACAGATGGATAACGTTGTTAACTTGGGAATAAATCAGCAGAGTGGAAATGTTTTAGATTTCAAAGACAATATGGGTCAACAGACAAAGAACACGTCATATGGAAACAGCAATGTTACGAGATAAAACAGGACGTTAAGCTTCCTGCCTGGACCGCCATCTGACTCCGCTAACTTCTCCCTGCAGAAACATCAGCTGCTGTTTTAACAATGCTTGGCTGAAAAAACCTTCATGCTTTTCATGTCAGGAGACGCAGAGACTGAAACCACCAGTGAGGAAGAAAAATAATGTCACATGTAATTCATAAGCTGTAAGTACAGGAAAAAGTCTGCTAGCTGCTAGGCTAACTTATGTAAACATGCTAAAGCTAATAATGAGTGACGAACAAAAACACAACTGACATGTTTGTGAACCCCGACAGTTGTTACTGAGCTGAGTTTGATACTTGTGTTAAATGATCCTGTTGTGTTATGACTGTCTGGAGACTATACTCATCATAATGAAATCTCAATGAATGTTTTTATCGTAAATTAACAGCTTTAGCAAAATTTAGAGTTTTTTCTAGGAATATATCGCCCCTACCCTGACTCTGTTTATTTATTTATTTATTTATTTATTACTCACAGTGGCGCTGAAACGCCCTCAGACTCAAACCCTGCTCAGAGTTTTCAGAGTGAAACGGAGACGCAGCTTCTGTCTTTCTTTCTATCTTTGATCTGACCAATAGCAGCAGACCCTGCTCCTCTGAAGCTCCGCCTCTCACGCTTCAGTCTAACAAACGCAGCGGAGCAGCAGCACCACCTGCTGTTCAAACCTGCTGGGACTGAAACAAGAGCTTTCTTTTCAATACTTATTTTGAAAATGATTCCACAGACTCATCTGACGTGGTTTTTTCATTGATGGCTCATTTCACTCCTCGCACACAGATCACAAACAGATTTAGTCTTTTACAAACTCCGGTGGAACCTGTGAGTGCTACGGAGCTGCGAGACACTCACGCACGAGCCACAGATGGTGTTGGACTGTTATCGATCCATTTCTTTCTTCATAAGCGGACGTTTTGGGACAGAAGCGCTCTGATGTCATCACAGCTGATCAGTGAGGCGTACCTGTCGTCCTGGTTGCTCCTGTTGGCCAGTTTACGAGCCTGACGGTCCATCAGACTGGTTCTGGAGCGCGTCTTCTTCCAGGAGTAGTAGTACTTCACCAGACTGGAGATGGATTTGTCCGGTAACTGAAGGAGACAGGAAGAAGCCACAGCCGTCACATGTATGCAGAGCGGTGCAGACAGTGGCAGTAAACGTACTCGTCTCCGTGGCTGTAACGCAGGAACATTACTGTGTTTACCATCTGCTGGATGCGGTGGAAGCTCTTCCCGTGGAAGCTGAAGGCCTGTTCAAACAGCACCTTGTCCTCCACCGTCCACTCGTCTGGAAACGGGGTGAAGTTCGGCAGGTCGGCCAGAGACTTCTCAATGTTGTGTTTGTGCCAGAAGAGCATGCCGAGCGCCTGCACACACACACACACACACACACACACACACACACACACAACACACACAGGAGGAACAAAATAGTAGGGCTTGATCTTGGTCCACACACAGTAAACACACATTAAACACACAATAAACATGGCTTAATCTGTGAAATACAAGTAAATACAAGCTTCATTTCCACTGAGGGAAATGTTTCAGCTCACAGAGACAGACAGGAGGTCTGCGTCACTGTGACGCTCAGCGTGAGGGTGGGCGAGTTCAATGTTTTCAAAACACCTCCATTTTCACAGGTAACTCAGCCTGTCCCCCCGCCACAGGAAATAATGGATTAATCCTGGAAAGCTGTTGATGTAGCACTTTTCTCCTTATCAAAGTAACACGGCGATTATTCGACCAATGAGAATTTGGTCGGACGAGAGCATAGCGACCAAATAATCGACCAGTCGACCAGGAGACTACAGCCCTACAAAATAAGTGTTTAAAAGTTCTTCAGTATATTTTAATACCTCTGGTCACAACTGTCGCTGGTGAGGAGACATAAAAAGGAAGTAACCTCTGGAACATTTTCACTGGCCTCCATCCTGCTTTCTGTTGTTCCCTGATTTTTGACTCGTCCGCAACACTGAACGTGACACACCAGATAATAAAGAACTACAATCCCCACCCTGTGGTTGTATGACTCCGCCCACTAGTCCACATGAGTGTACGCTGGTCTGAAGTCTGCGTGAGGCGTTCACATACCAGTTTATATGTGGGGAAAGGCGTACTGATGATTTTTGTGTCATGTGTACGACTGGCTCCAGATGTTTTGGGAGTTTTAGGGAGAAAGACGACGTGTTTGAGGACGGACACAGAGAGACAGGACGTTCTCACCTGCTCCACGTTGTATCCATGTTTCTCTTTGGCTAAAGCGATGTATTCGTCCACTGTGGAGGAAAACACACACACACACACACACACACACACACGGTCAGTTCAATGTGATCTGAGGACCTGACAGAGGACTGCAGCTGTGTGCACAAAGGCGACTTACACTTGGAGTCGACAATGGTGTGATACGGAGACCAAACCAGCATCCCTCCGCTGTCTTTGTCCGTGTACTTAGTGGAACCTGAACAAACAGGAAGAACACTCAACTTTAAAGGCTCATTCTGCCAACTTCACACCAAACGCTCAGTTTAAACTAGGATCAAATATGTTCTGTGGCTCTGGAGGAAGCTGTCCAAAGCTGAATAAGGGGCCGTACACATGCCACCTTTGGTGCCCTCAAAGTCACTGTTGTCAATGTAGACGTGCGGCAGGCGCGCTCAAACGCCACAGTGACGCTGTCACAGCACACGCCTTCCTGACCACCTATTTTACGAGGTGTGATGGCTGCACCCTGAGATGAACAGTTCAACTTTTGGAGCACATCAGCTGCACCACGTCATGTGACGAGGACCAACCAATCACAGCCCACAGATATCTTTGCTTCTTCAGTAAATATCAGTGTGTGATAAACACGGAGGAGAAGTTGATCATGTTAGTGCAGAGCTGTCACATCTGTCCCACAAACAAACAGGAAGTAGATCAGCTCTGACCTCGGGATGTCAGGTAAACAGGCGATGATACGTCGCTTAGCAACCTCAGACACAACCTGACGCTGGTTTTCGACTGCGACTGCGCCAAATGTTTGTCACAAATGCAGAGAGTTTGTCTCTGTTGGAACTAAATGGACTTTGTTCACACTTGCATGGAAGAAATAAATAGTTTTGCTGCAACCTGTGGATTCAACAGAGAAGCAACACAGCGTACAGTAAATCAAACTACAGTTGGCACATCAACCAGGTCACTCTGGGGTTAAACAGCTCAGTGACCAAGCAATAGGCTCGTTTCTCCATGTAGTGCGTACTGTCTCCAGGCCCACACTGCAGACCAACAGCCTGCATATCTGCACAGACTTTGAGGTGAAACATTTTACTAATGCTTCAATTTCTGAATTATTTTTATCGGCGGTTTCTGTGAAACGATCGCGCTGCCAGTTTGACATTTAGTCAGTCACCAGATCTTAAATGGCTTAAAGGAACAGTGTGTCAGATTCAGGGGGTTTAGTGGCGTCTCACGGTGACGTCTACATATTACAACCAGCTGATATGTCTCCAGCCTGCTTTTACAAGCTGATTAAGACTTTTTGTCCATGCGCACATTTTCAGTGTGGATCCTGTGCTGTGTGTTTTCTAACCGAGACTTCTGCTGATTTAAACCAGCGAACACACTGAATGAAGCAGCTTCACGGTAAAATGTCTGTTTTGCTGACACTGCTTGTCACAGAGCAGCTGCTGACTGCGGTGGCTGACGTGAAAATGTGAAAACGTGAATGTCTCTATCTGGAGTCAGTGTTTGGTTTGTCTCTTCTGGGCTACTGTAGAAACATGGCGGTGCAGCAGGGTGATGTCTGTGGACAGGACCTGCTCCCTGTGGAGATATACACAGCTCATGACAACACAGTGATTCTGATGTCCAGCTGATTAAGCACTAAAGAAAACAGAGTGTTCTATGTATGACCTGCTGAATCTGACACGCTGGAGCTTTAAATTAATATTTTCTGTCATTGTTTTAATGCATCACGGTGCAGAAGGAAGCTGCATCTACTCATGATGAGTAAATGCATAAAGTGGTTATTATTAATTAATTAATTAACACTTTCATAATAATAATAATACTAATAATGATGATATAATGTCTTATACTCTGTTAATTACTGTCTGTGGAGGGAAAATAAGGAGCAATGAAAACAACCCAACAAGCTTCATTACAAACAAACTAAATGTGAGTGAGAGCGGAGGAGCCTCGACTCCTGTTTCTTTATTAACGCTGACTTAATGAACTCACAGTGTCACGGTTTGAGCGCACTGTGTGTGTGTGTGTGTGTGTGTGTGTGTGTGTGTGTGTGTGTGTGTTTTGTGTGTGTGTGTGTGTGTGTGTGTGTGTTACTGAACATGTACCGAGGCTACCACCGTCCGTCACTCAGGTACAAACCAGGAAAAACTCACCGGGCTCGAACTCGGGAATGTTGGCCTGATAATCAGCTCCGACCCGCATCCCCACATCTGGAACACAGCCGCATGAACACAACACACTCAGTTAAGACACACACGGTGCCGTTTTTAACGCGCACACACGGAGCGACGGGAGGCTGTTCGAGGCTATACTCACCGTGTTCGTCGTCGCTGCCGCTCTCGTCAGAGAAATGTCCGTTAGAAGCGTTGGACGGACTCTTGGTGCCGTTGGAGCGACCCTTGCCCAGATACTCGGAGCCTTTGTCCATCATGCCCGGCATCTCTCCGCTCAGATTCGCCGATTTGAAGCCGCCGTGTCGGGACAGAAAATGTCAGCAGGAGCTGGAGGGTTTTCTGCTGCTGTTCGCTCACTCGCCGCTGCTCCGGCCGTGTCGCTGTCGCGCTGCTGTCTCCGCTGCCGCCGCCTCATAAAGGCTCAGTGCGGGTCAAACATGTCCAATGTCCCCGCGGACAGGCTCCTCCGCGTCTGAGACAATGGCAGGGTGCGCGGCGGCTCACGTGACGGCTGTTCCTCCCGCGTAACGCGGTGGCTGAGCGGGGTCTAACCACCGCGGCGGAAGGCTTTTTACGCACCGCTGTGAGACTCCAGCTGCTGCGGCGCCTGTGGCAGCAGATCCTTCCGCGCGCACAAACTAATAAACTGAAATAAAAATAAATCGGAAATAAAATAAAAACCGAGATTCAACAGCAGAAAAAGTGCCGTCAGCATCATCAGGAGCAAATGGAGTGTGAAACACCCGGAAATGATGAAGTTGACCCAGAAATCAAAGTGTAAACATCCTGATCTGTGATGAAAACATGCATCAGCTGATTCACCATCAAACACCGTGACGTCAGCACATGATATGAACTCAGAGTGATGTCATGCTGAACATTCAGCGCGGACGTTTCGTTTTCTGTCCTTGTTTTTCAGTCGGTGTCCCTGCACCGAGTCTGTTTGACCAGCAGGGGGAGACACCGCACAGCGATCTGACGGCAGTCAACGGTGTCTCCTGCAGACAGAGAGGACACACGGTCCATCCTGCCAGGGGACACACCTGGACACACCTGGACACACGGTGCTTCACCCAGACACTCAAACTGTAAATTCACTTCAGCTCAGATCTGGATCCTTTTCACAGGATCAACTGGATCTGTCTGTGCACAGTGCTGGGCCCCAACCTGAGGGTCCCGGCCTCTGCCAGGGGACACACGGGGGACACAAGGTCCATCCTGCCAGGGGACACAAGGTCCATCCTGCCAGGGGACACAAGGTCCATCCTGCCAGGGGACACACGGGGGACACAAGGTCCATCCTGCCAGGGGACACAAGGTCCATCCTGCCAGGGGACAGACGGTGCTTGACAGCTGCTGTGTGTGGACTTGAGTGCTGTGAGACAGGGTCCTCTCAGCTGTGGACACAAACAAATGCTGGTTGGTCTGATTTGTGTTTACGGCTCAAACAATGAGCTCGTGTGTGATTATGGAGGAAGAGCTCAGCAGACGGACAGACGGACAGACAGACAGACGGACAGACAGACAGACTCAGCTGTGCATCCAGCAGCTCACTGACTGTAAACCATCAGCAGGCATTTATTTTCCCATGATCCTTTGAAACCAGAGCGACATCACTTTTCTTGAGCTGCTCTCACACTGTTCCACCAAAAACATGGAGAACAAGGCGACAAGTGACTTGGTACAGAAAGTCTCACAAATAAAAAAAAGAAAGAAAAGATAACAATATTAATAACTAATAAAAAATAATAATAACAATAATAAAAATAATAACAGTAATAATAATAATAATAATAATAATAATAATAATAACAATAATAAAATAATAACAACAATAATAATAACAATAATAATAGCAATTATTATTGTTATTATTTTTTATTATTATTATTATTATTGTTATTGTTATTATAATCATTAGTATTGTTATTGTTGTCATTGTTATTGTTACATTTTAAAATTATATCACAGTATTATTTCCTTGTATGTTTATTTTTAATTTTCTATTCTTCTAATTTCTTGCTCATGTTTTGGGTCGTATCCTCTGTGGCGATCACATCGTCTCCACCTGTCTGTCTCCACCTGTCTGTCTCTGTCTCCACCTGTCTGTCTCCACCTGTCTGTCTCCACCTGTCTGTCTCTGTCTCTACCTGTCTGTCTCTACCTGTCTGTCTCCACCTGTCTGTCTCTACCTGTCTGTCTCCACCTGTCTGTCTCTACCTGTATGTCTCTGTCTCTACCTGTCTGTCTCTACCTGTCTGTCTCTGTCTCCTGTCTGTCGCCACCTGTCTGTCTCTGTCTCCACCTGTCTGTCTCTACCTGTCTGTCTCCACCTGTCTGTCTCTGTCTCTACCTGTCTGTCGCTGTCTGTCTGTCTGCTTGTCTGTCTCTGTCTGTCTGTCTGTCTGTCTGTCTGTCTCTACCTGTCAGTCTCCACCTGTGTGTCTCTGTCTCTATTCATCTATCTCCACCTGTCTGTCTCTACCTGTCTGTCGTTGTCTGTCTCTTAACTGTCTGTCTCTGTCTCTACCTGTCTGCCTCTACCTGTCTGTCTCTGTCTCTACCTGTCTGTCTCCAGCTGTTTGTTTCTGTCTCCACCTGTCTGTCTGTCTCTATCCATCTGTCTCCACCTGTCTGTCTGTCTCTATCCATCTGTCTCCACCTGTGTCTTTGTCTCTATCCCTCTGTCTCCACCTATCTGTATCTGTCTCTACCTGTCTGTCTCCACCTGTGTGTCTCTGTCTCTATCCATCTGTCTCCACCTGTCTGTCTCTGTCTCCACCTGTCTGTTGCTGTCTGCCTGTCTGTCTGTCAGTCTCCACCTGTCTATCTCTACCTGTCTTTCTCCACCTGTGTGTCTCTGTCTCCACCTATCTGTCTCTACCTGTCTGTCGCTGTCTGTCTGTCTGCTTGTCTGTCTCTGTCTGTCTGTCTCCACCTGTCTGTCTCTGTCTCTACCCGTCTGTCGTTGTCTGTCTCTTAACTGTCTGTCTCTGTCTCTACCTGTCTGCCTCTACCTGTCTGTCTCTGTCTGTCTCCACCTGTCTGTCTCTGTCTCTACCTGCCTGTCTCCAGCTGTTTGTTTCTGTCTCCACCTGTCTGTCTGTCTCTATCCATCTGTCTCCACCTGTCTGTCTCCACCTGTGTCTTTGTGTCTATCCATCTGTCTCCACCTGTCTGTCTCCACCTGCGTCTTTGTGTCTATCCATCTGTCTCCACCTGTCTGTCTCTGTCTCTACCTGTCTGTCCCTCTTTGTCCCTCCCTCTTTCTCTGTCTCCCCCCACTGTCTCCGCCTGTCTGTCTGTCTGTCTGTCTCTGTCTCTCAGTCTGTCCTCAGCTGTGTGGACCGCAGACCGCCTCGCGGAGGCTGCTCTCGGAGCGCGTGCTGCAGCCATCTGCCAATGAGGAGCCAGCTGACAGAGAGAGAGAGAGAGCGCGCGGGAGAGCGAGGCTCCTACTCCACAGCGCGCGGGGCTCGTGCAGCATCAGATATGTGAGCGGCGGGAAGCAGCTGTGCCTCGCGCTGCAGGAGGACGGCAGGATGGCGGGAGGACGGCGGGGTCTCGTGGCCCCTCAGAACACCTTCCTGGAAAACATCGTCCGCAGGTCTAACGGTAGGATCCGGATCCGGATCCGGCTCAGTCCGGTTTAGCAGCTGGCTGTGTGTGTGGCGGGAGCGTCTCGTGGCTCTGTCCGCTTGTTTCATCATCACACAGCCGCTCTGTGATAGGCTCATCTCATCCCACCGAACCTGCACGTGCCTGGCGCCTTACCTTTGTAGTAAGCTAACGTTAATTAGCTTCACTTCCGGTGTCTGTCTTCATCACAGCTGCAGATTCATCTTCACCTGGAATCAGCCAGTGTGTCGCCATTTACTTTCACATGTCTTACGCTTGTTATGTCTTCACGTTAAACCCACCGGAGCTCACGTTCACCTCCGTTACCGCCTGATATTAGCCAAGACCGACATTAAATATGTTCTCATCCTTTTAATATATGTTTAAATTCTCAACTAGCATATTTACCTTAATTTTATGACGTTATATTGGGCCATGTAGTTCATGTCGTTAGCCTGGGTTTACGTTCATTTAAAACTACTAGTTCGTACAAAGGCTGTATCTTGATATGTTCTACGCATTCTCAGCATATTTACCTTTATGTTCACCTTCGATTCTGATCGTAGAGGCAAAATACTACACGGGGCTCCCTGCCGAGGAGCCGTACAAAGCCTGACAAGGCATTTCATTTATTCATCTAATAATAAGGCCTTAGCTGGTATTAAAATGTATTAAAACAACCTTTAAACGTCTTAAAAGTTCTCAGACTTGGGGAATAGGATTTTATGAATATGTAAAATTTCAAAATAATTGTAACAGATGTTTTTGTAAAATAATTTACCTTAGACTGTCTGTCTTATTAACGTCCGAGAAGCCAAATCAAAACACCACGAAAACTCGCCAACGAACAGCAAATAGGCTATTTCCAAGTTTTATGTTGCAACAAACGTTTGAGCTAAAATGCCCTGAAATAACTGATGTCACTTCCTGTTTGTTTTTTGTTTTTAATTAAGTTTAGGTTATTGTAAAAAACAAAATCGTAAACTCGTAAATTTCATTGTGAGTGGCTTATAAAAAAATCTTAAAAAGTCTTAAATCTAACTCACCTTGAACTGCAGGAACAGATATTTTGGTATTTTCTACATATTTTCATATTGAAGCATATTTTTAAAGGTTGTGTGCTGTACATCTTCTCTACCCTGCATTCTGCTTGATGTAGGCAGAGTTAACCAAGGTTTACATTTCTATTTAAAAACTAACACGTATATATTTTGATGATACTTCATATATTCAAAGTAGCACATATATTTACCTTAAATTTGACAAAGATAAGTAGTAATTTCCTTCTCATGTTGCCTTGTCTGTCCTACGTTTGACTTCATATAAATCAACCTCAAAATTCACATTTAAACAACAAGTCAACAGACAGAAAATTAATCGGAGACTATTTTGTAATTATTTGTCAGGCGACAGGTTTTGCTGGTTACAGTTTCTCCAATGTGAGAATTTACTGCTTTCTCTTTGTTTATGTCATCATGAACTGAATATATATTTGAAGCTGTCTATTTGCTCGATAGATGAATAATCAATAGATTAATCGTCAATGAAAGCAATCGTTATTTGCAGCCCTATTTTACTTCCATACATATATATAGAGTATGTATATGGCCTAATGTAGGTCTGTGTAAAGGGAATAGTAATATGAAATATTAAAATAGGTGTGTCAGCTCAGCAACATCTTTAATGTACTTTAACTATTTAGTAGGTCACTGAATTCTGCTGGATACAACTCTAGTCTGTGTATTAGCATCAAACTAAATGTGATTCTCACACTGCTGAAAAACATTTAACTCCAACTTTGTGACAAACTGTTCTTCAACATTCAAAATAACAACACATAAAGTCTAAAAGTCCACTGAGGTATGTACGTGCAGTGAGCATGATGGGACATGGAGGCTTCACAAATAACAAACCAAAGATTCCTTAAACTGAGAACTTTATAGAAATGTGGTTTAAGAGGAACGTTAAAGAGTCTCCAAAATGACAGAGAGCAAACACATGATTTCTGACTCGTCCTCAGAGATATCTCTGCATGCAGGTTTTACTTGTCCAGATTTCTCTGCCTCGATGCAGTGATGGTGAACGACATTTAGTTTGTGCTGCTGTTCCTGTTTTGAGCAACAAAACGTTAGAATTACCCATAAGTTCAAAGTAACATGAGTTGAATCAGTCTTTAGTCAGTCAGGTACACAGTAGAAACACACAGTGATCACAGCAGAGTCAGGTGGTGATGAGTAGCCTGTGTTTTTAGTTCAGCTCTGATCTCACTGCTTCATCTGTTTCTGCTCCTTTATATCCTCCTACTTTATATCACTGACAGACGTGCACGTGTCCCTTTCCATGCTCTGACCTGTAATATAGATTCAGATGTTGTATTAGATTTTGGATTATGGTTAGTGTTGTGTTTTCCTGGTTTTAAAGGCTGCATTACAGTGAAGTGATGTCATTTCTTGACCTTCCACCGGACTGTTGCAGCTGCTCTACCATTTGCCTTCACACACTTGTAGTCTCATTCATGAAACGTGAGCGTGTAAACTGTTTGTAGAGGGAAATTTAACAGTATTTCAGCATTCATCAAACGTTAGTAGCTCAGACCTTTTCAAAAGGACTAATCGAAATCTCCACCCCCTTCTGACTGCTCCTAGTGTTTTTGTAAATAAGATATTGCACAGAAATGTTGCTTGTCATTATTAGAAATGACAACCTTAATTCATATTGTGCTCTGTTATGTTCACAATACTTTGAAACACGTTAAACGGGCAAAAAGCGAAATCGATTCACTGCTAGGTTTGCTGTTGTGCACTGCCTGCAGACCAAAACAAAGTTTGTCATGAGCCACTCCTCCCTCGATTCTGTATCATAATAGCCTCACGTCACTCTTTCATTACAACTTCATTCTGTTTATGATCGATAACAGTGAATTACTGACTCTTCCTGATGTGACGTTCTTCAGACGAAGCAGAGAACTTTGCCTTAACCCCACAAGAAGCTCATTAAGACATTTCCTGACCCTCCTCTAGCGCCTCCACCAGGACAAACGCTCCCCGCTGTGTGCGGTAATGAACACTGCAGCCTCTTGGGGCTGCCAGCAGTTTGTCAGAGTTTAAAGTTCGACTCCATCCCTTGTCTTTTCATTAATTGGGGTGAATCGGGCTGAGCGGCGTGACGTGGTGTTAATTGATTGTTCAGCTGTAGTTTATCATCACAGTGAATTAAGCAGCAGCCTGACTGAGGCGGATCTGCTGCTCGTTGAACTGCATCACTTCAACAGGAAGCACATGGCTGACAGAGATAAATGTGTTCCTGTATGTGTGTTTACAGAGCCGTCTGTTTGTGCGTGTGTAGGGTTTGAATACCACAAACATATGCACGGTGCACGTAAACTTTGGTCTACAGAGATCACCATGTTGCACCGCCATGTTTCTACAGTAGCCCAGAACAGACAAAACAAACACTGGATCTAGAGAGGGACATTCATGTTTTCACGTTGGCCACTGTAACGTGGGTGGATAGTACCTTCCATTGTGTTATGATATGCTGCCGGTTGGCTGGACAGCGCCTGTCGCAGCAGTATGATACGCCGCTGGACTGCATCAATTGGAAATTCTGCCGTTAACGATGTAATATATGGAGCTGGAAAGTCCCTATAGGACGGGTTAGACGGGCAGTGGATGGGTCCAACAAACTCTGGACTTTCACCCGAGCACCTGCTGTTTGCTTCCCGTATGAGCTAAGAATCAAACCATGTGGGGTTTTTTTTCTAAACCTATCCATGTGTTTTTATCGACATCTTGTTATTGGTTGTGGCGTCCTGGTACATCATGAAAGTCCACGGACCAGGCGGTGATATGTAACGATGTGGGATGAGAAGCTGTTGGTCCGTCTCTCCTTTCAGCAGAGTGTTTACACCAACAACAAAAAAAAAAACACGGTGTGCCACAGCAAAATGCAAAAGGCTCCACACTGAGCTGAATGAAACAAGCGCTCATAACCTCAGTAAATAACAAATAAAAACTTTCATGCTGCGTTTTGCTGTGGCTCATGGCGTCTGATGTCTCGCCCTGGGCAGGGCTCAGCTCCTGCTCTCACACACACAGGAGCTCAGCAGAGAGGAGAGACAGACTGCGCTCTGCGTTACTGTGCATGAAAGCTTTGCAAGTCAAAACACCAGCTCCTGGATTTCACTTTATTTTTGACACTGATATCGTGACGATATTTGTAGAGCTGACTGTCGGCGCTTTCACAAAATATCTACACAAGGAGATTTTGGATACATAATCATCTCAACTCAACTTTATTTATAGAGCACTTTTAAAACACAACAACAGCCGAAACAAAGCGCTGTACATAAACATAAAAACATAAGACATAAAACAAACAATTATAAACAATAAAAACACTAAAACAAGAGCTGAGTTGAATGCCAAGGCATAAAAATGGGTTTTAAGACAAGTTTTAAAATTGGACAGTGAGGTGGCTTGTCTGATGTGCAAAGGTAGGTTGTTCTTAAAGTTTGGGAGCAGCAACAGAAAAAGCTCTATCCAATTGGAGCTTCCTCCGAGCAGGAGCATCAGTTGAGTGGATGTAATGACTAATGGTCTCATTAATGAAATGTTGTTAAATCTGTGAGGAGATTTGCACATAAAAAACCTTGATACTAAAAACCTACACTGGATTCATAAACGCCACGGGACACAATAGGCACATCTTCATGTTCATGAACACCAAACAATCGTAAACTGACAGCGCACTACCGCTAGTCAGCAATTAGCATACATCCCGCCCATGAATGTCCAGTGACACCATATATGGAGGTGATAATTACTGTGGACAGGTGCATCCTGTCGACCTGTGAACATGTGGAGCAAATGAAAAATGACTTTTCCAAAGCTGAGGCTGAAGTTATTTTAGGTGAAGTTCAGAAAAAAATAGCAAATATATATTAATTTGTTTATTATTATTTTGTTTGTGGTGTTGTGACAGGGACAGGTACATGAAAGGCCTGGAAGGAGGTAACAGGTGACGCAGCTAACATAAACTAGCTGCTAACAGCTAACATAAACTAGCTGCTAATGGAGGAAGGTGATGTGAGTGGTGCATTCAGAAACACTCATTGTGAGTGTGGGAGCGACTCTGACACAAACTGGAGCGTTGATAAATGTGGAGCGCTGTGTGAATGTAGCGTTGGGTTATCCAGAGCAGCGCACTCTCAGAGTGGCAGAGCGCACTCTGGACACTCTGTCTGTGGAGACGGAGCAGCAGAGTGAATGTGTGATTAACTTAACCGTTGGTTCATTCATGTAGAAATATAAGGCTGCGTTTCTTCCACCAACAGGGCTCTCATTTTAGTGTAGAGCGTCAGACTGAATGTACCAACGCACCATGTCAGGTCACTCACTCTCCGGGACGCCAGTGTTACTTGAATAAGTAAACACTGAGCAACGGGACCAGACTGGCCGACCTGGCGTTACGGTGTTATAAATAAATGGTGTTACTGATGGAGCTACTTTTTCAGTAACAAGTAATCAAAAAAGTTACTGTCTCCCCTGTTGCACTGTTACTCAGCTTTACTTGAGTTCACTGAAGCGTGTCCAAGCAATTTGACATATTTGAGCTTTTTTTTTTTTTTTTTTTTTTTTAAAGTAATGATATAGTTACTTTCCCAGGTAATTAGTTACTTTTATGGTGCAGTAACTCAGTTACTAACACAGTTAGTTTTTGAGGAAAGTAACTAGTTGCTATAACCAGTAACTTTTTAAAAGTATGGCTCCAACACTGCCTACAGCCGTGTGGGGGAGAGGCAGCTTTACCTCCAGGTAATAACATGATGTCACTGTGATGTCATTCCTAAGAGGGTCTATTTCAGACATGTAACCAAAAACACACGTCTGGGTTTGAGGACTCAGTGAGATCATGTTAGAATTCAGCCCTGACTTGCTACAAAGCTCTGAACAGCTCCAGCAAGCAGTTTTGCCAGATATCTACCAGTTGACACAGTTTGACGTGTATAAACGTGAATAAAACTTTAATCCATGAACATGATTTCTGCCCGAGTCACACATAGAGTTTCATCGGTGTATCAGCTCTATGACTTTGTTTTAAAGAGGTCACACACACACACACACACACACACACACACACACACACACACACACACAGTGGAATAAAGCTTCCTGTGCTGTTTGTGTCTCTGATTGGCCGTTAGCTGTTTGTCCTGTTTGTGTCCAGACTGAATATTAATAAGAAGCAGTGAGAACCCTAAATATGAAGCAATGTAACCCCTGGTTCACATCAGCTACATGATGGATGATGGACAGATTGATGGATTGATGATGGATGATGGATGGATTGATGGATTGATGATGGATGGATGGATGGATGGATGGACAGATTGATGGATGGATTATGGATGATGGATGGATTGATGTATGATGGATGGATGGATTGATGTATGATGGGTGGATGGATGGATGGACAGATTGATGGATGGATGGACTGATGGATGGATGGACAGATTGATGGATGGATGGATGGACAGATTGATGGATGGATGGATGGATGGACAGATTGATGGATGGATGGACTGATGGATGGATGGATGGATGTATGATGGATGGATGGACAGATTGATGGATGTTGGAATGACGGATGGATGGATGGATGGACAGATTGATGGATGGATGGACTGATGGATGGATGGACAGATTGATGGATGGATGGATGTATGATGGATGGATGGACAGATTGATGGATGTTGGAATGACGGATGGATGGATGGATGGATGGATGTTGGAATGACGGATGGATGGATGGATAGATGGATGGATGGATTGATGTATGATGATGGATGGACAGATTGATGGATGGATGGATGTTGGATTGACGGATGGATGGATGGATGGATTGATGGATGATGGATGGATGGATGATGGATGGATGGATGGATAGATTGATGTATGGACGGATGGATGGATGGATGGATGGATGGATTGATGGATGGATGGATGGATGGATGGATTGATGGATGGATGGATGATGGATGGATGGATGGATGGATAGATGATGGATGGATGGATGGATTGATGTATGATGATGGACAGATTGATGTATGGACGGATGGATTGACGGATGGATGGATGATGGATGGATGGATTGACGGATGGATAGATGATGGATGGATGGATGGATGGACAGATTGATGGATGGATGATGGACAGATTGATGGATGGATGATGGATGGATTGACGGATGGATAGATGATGGATGGATGGATGGATAGATGATGGATGGATGGATGGACAGATTGATGGATGGATGGATGTATGATGGATGGACAGATTGATGGATGGATGGATGGATGGATGGACAGATTGATGGATGGACAGATTGATGGATGGATGGATGGACAGATTGATGGATGGATGATGGATGGATTGATGGATGGACGGATGGATGGATTGACCTGCAGCTGAAAACATGTCGGCCATTGTGTAGGAAATACTAAGATGTATCTCGTGTATCTCTGCTCAGCCTGTAAATGCAGAGATATGAATTGTTGTCACCTGCAGAGCTGCAGCACTTAGGTGATAAATCTTAATTGATAATCAGTCAGTTACTTATTTTTAGTCTCACTGGTTTATCTTCTGGATATTTTCTGGTTTTCTCACCTTCTGCTCAGCATTATGAGCGATTGCTGGATAAAAGAAGACATTTAAACACGGGGTGTCCAGGCACCTCACGATTCCATTTGGTTACTATCCAGAGGGCAGTGATTTGATGATGTAACGAATGTTGATGTATCAAGTCTTTTTTATTTCTTTACATGTTTTCATTTTCTCACTGTGTGACTACTTATTTCTTTTAAAACACAGCATACTGTGTTTGTAGTGATCTGTAAATTGCTGCATAAAAAATCTCCACATGTTGATGCTCTGAACTTGTTTTGTTGTGTGATGCACTGAGCTGGGCTGACTGTAACCGACTGGTTTCTGTGGTCAGATACCAACTTCGTGCTGGGAAACGCTCAGATCGTGGACTGGCCCATCGTCTACAGCAACGACGGCTTCTGCAAACTGTCCGGTTACCATCGAGCCGAGGTGATGCAGAAGAGCAGCACCTGCAGGTACAGCTGCACACCTGAACACACGCTGTTGCTGCACCAGTAACCAGTAAGATGGTGGGTGTATCAGGACTGTGTTTTCTCCTGCAGCTTCATGTACGGAGAGCTCACTGACAAGGAGATGACTGAAAAGGTTCGACAGACCTTTGAGAACTACGAGATGAACTCCTTTGAGATTCTGATGTACAAGAAAAACCGTGAGTACTTCAGTTTTTTTAACAGTACTGCAAATGTCACATACTCTGTGCTACAGGTGCTTCGCCTGACCTGAATCTCCCAAAAACCCAGAAACTCACGGACCTCGAGACCTCGAGACCCAGTTTCTCTCCTAAACTGGGACACAGCGTGCTGACAGTTGGCGGCCTGTTAGTGACAGAGGCAGTCGGTAAAAGACAGAGCTCTCTGACAGACTGGAGCTTAATGAGTCAGCAGATTCACTCATTCACTGTTGCTTTCATTTATTTTCATTTCCATAAACAGCACAGCACCATGCAGAGGAAAACACAGGGTTTATACAGACGGGGCAGGTCACTCCTTTTTATTTTCACGGATGAAATTGTTTTCACCACAACCATCGATCTCACTGTTAAGAAGGGAAAACTCTACTTCCGCCTGAATCCTTTATAAATCTGCAGCATGTAAAGTCCAGCTCAGACCAAAGATTCACGACGAGACAAAACTGTTTGAGAACGCTGCAGAGAAAAGTGTCAGCGGTGTGAACTGGCCGGTCTGAGCTGGACTCAAGCCGGCTGATAGTGTCACCTGACACTCAGCTGGTCAAATGGCCGGCGGCTGGTTTTAAAGCACGTCACCTGTTTCAACAGCCAATCAGCTTGTAGTGAAGTCAGCTGGTCAAGTCAAAATGGCCACAGACGGCGTGTTGGCTGCAGCAGGTGCTCCGTCCCCACAGAGCCTCTGTTTCTGTCCTCACGGTGTGCCGGTGTCACACGGTGGGTCACTGCTGCTGCTGCTGGCTGTATGTGCTTATGCCCCGCCCACACACACACTCTCACTGACTGATGAATTGCCGCTGGTTATTTATATTATTGTGGCGTATTGATTATGAATACAGTCCATCTGATGCTGGTTTTGTTTGATCACTGGAGCCAGTATCTCACTATCACTATCCTCATTCAGATTTTAAGAAGCTAAAAAGCTGCAAATCAGAACGAAGTACAGAGAGTCGTTGACTAGAGATGATACGCCGTCTCATGGTGGTCACTTCCTGTCAACGTTACAGATCAGAAGCACAGAGAGTCGTTGACTAGAGATGATACGCCGTCTCATGGTGGTCACTTCCTGTCAACGTTACAGATCAGAAGTCTCGAGGCCGTGCTGTTGGACTGAATATCAGCACAGCTGTGATTCAGCTGTAGGGACGAGGCTGCGGTGCAGATCTTCAGTCCAGCAGCACGGCTTCGGGTGTATACAGCAACAGTTTATTAACAGTAAAAAGTGACATCAGGTCATGATATGTTTCATTTAATGATTTTGTGGCTCTGCCCACACAAATAGTTTCACATCTAGACACCAGAACTGTTGCCAAGCAACACACAAACACTCCTGCACACCAGCTCGCTGCTCTGTGTAGGTCGACACGTTACCACCGTCCAGCTGCTGTGTATCATGTAGGCTACATCTGTGTGTCTGTGTTTAGCTATCGACCAGTGAAATCAGTCTGTTGACAGTCACCCTGGCGTCTTGTGATGCTGGTGGGTTAACAGCTTAATCAGGATGCTGTGTCTTCTTCCAAAGTGAAGTGAAGTTTGTGGAAATAAGTTAGTCTCTGAATGTCGGCTAATCAATGGTTAACGTGATTAACGGTTCAGAGCACCTGTAAAGTGCAGTGATACATGCAGAGTTAAAAGTCCCAGTGCTGTCATACTGTATATCAGCACTTGTGCAATATCTCCTGTCCAATCAGATTGCTCGGTCAGAACTGTTGTAGTGTTATTGTTTTAGTTCTTCCTTTTCTTTATTCGTCTCAGCTGACAGCGACTCAAGTGGTTAATTATGACATACTGATCGCTCTGTTCCTTCAGAAAATGGCAATAAAAATGTGTTAATAAACAGCCTTGGCCGTCAGGTCGTCTTGATCTGTGAACAGCAGACTTGATGAGATGTGAATTTCATCACTGAGAGCAGTTGCACGTTTCCTCTGTGCTGTTTTCTGCTGATCACTGAGCTCCATATAAACAACGCTGATCACAGGTGGTGTGCTCCAAAACCTGATGGGCACAGAGTGTGCTGGGTGTGGTTTCCGCTTCATTTCAAATTGGCACCAAGATGGCGCACGCTGTGCAGCCAGTAAACAACACAGTGCTGTAAACAACACAGACTCTGAGGCTGATCTCTGCGACTCTGACAACAGTCAAAGATCAGATTTCAATTTATGTCAGTGTCTCCACCGAGTGCTGATAAACAACCAGAGAGAAACGTACTGAGAAGGCACTGCTGAGAGCTGAACAGACCAGTGGGAGATTGGATCGGACCAGTTAAGAGCCAGAGAAGATCAGAGCTTCTCCCAGTTGGTTCAGAGACTCAGAAGGTTCTTGACTAAAGGCCCAGACCTCAGAGAACTAGCAGCGATGAAGGCCCCCTGCTGCGTCGCCTCATGTTGCCTGTGTCTCGGCCAGAGAGTTTACACGAACACACCCCAGAGACTACAGCTAACAGCCAACCAGCTCGTACGGTCTGCCCCTGTGTGAGAGGAAATAACTCTCCACACCAGCAGACGGCGGTCGTCTGTAATCCCTATTCAAAAAGGGAAACAGCAAGTTTCCCTAGTTAGCCAGTTAGCACATTAACAACACAATCAGAGCATATTTACCGTTTCCATCAGGAAACGTTTCTGCTAAAGACAAAAATAATCTGACCTGACAAGTTGGTTTTGGTCTCACTCCCTCTGGACCCTAGCTCCTCCTTAACTCACTGACGCTTCTCCTCCTGTACGCTGATCTGCCAGTCAGAGTGATGTCATTCACAGACAGTCTCCGTCGTCTCCGTGGCAGATTCAACATGCTGTATTTTTGTTCTGTGTTGTCTGTCTGTAACTTATGTTGCTGTCTGTCTCGGCCAGGACACTCCTGATGAAGAGATTTTTAATCTCGAGGTTTTTCTTGCGTAAATAAAGGTTAAATAAAAAATGAAATAAATAAAGAATCAGTGTATCAGGGCCTTAAGAACTCTGCACTGATCTAACTGGTGATAGCACATCTGCAAATCTTACTAAAACCACTCAGGGCTCCTCAGGTTATGTGATCTTTGGCTGTACTTTCAACACGTCTGTTGGTTTTATCATAGAAGGGTGTGTCGAGAGATGTCAGTGTCTGTTAATTTTGTTCATGATTAAAAGTAACTAGCTGATGTTTAACATAAAAATCACCCTGTCACCCTCTCAGGGTGGTGTCTGTATCTGTATCTCGACCAGAGGTCTGGGAGTTTGAGGGTTCTGCGCAGTATGTTAGCTGTTCCTAGGACTGCATTCTTCTGGACTGAGGCTTCAGATGTTGTTCCAGGAATCTGCTGGAGTCACTCTCCCAGTTTGGGGGTCACTGCCCAGAGTGCTCCTACTACCACGGGGACCACGTCAACTCTGGCCCTCCACATCTGTTCCAGCTGTTCTTTCAACCGTCGATACTTCTACACCTTTTCGTGTTCCTTCTCTCTGATGTTGCTGTCGGCTGGTATCGCCACATCTACCACCACCGCCCTCTTCTGGTGTTTGTTAACCACCACTATGTCCTGTTGGTCAGCCAGCAGCTGTTTGTCAGTCTGGAAGCTGCAGTCCCACAGGATCTTAGCCCTGTTGTTCTCAGCTACCTTTCGGGGTGTGTCCCATTGGGATTTGGGTACTTGGAGTCCATACTGGGTGCAGATGTTCCTGTGCACTGTCCCAGCCACTTGGTTGTGCCTCTCCATGTACGCTGATCCTGCCTGCATCTTACACCTGCCACTGTGTGCTGGACCATCTCAGTGGCATATTTGCACAGCCTGCACCTTGGGTCTGATCCAAAGTGGTCGACCGTGGCCTCTATGGCCCTTGTGCTTAGGGCCTGTTCTTGTGCTGCCATGATTAGTGTCTCTGTGCTGTCTGTCAGTGCAGTATTCTCCTGCCACTGGTAGGTCTTCTTAATATCAGCCACTTCCTCTACCGGACAGTATTATGCCTCATGTAGGGGCTTTATATATATATGTATGTATATATCTTTCGAATCTTTTTAAGACCTGGAACTCCAAACCTCTCTGTCACTTCCTGTTCTCATTCTGAAGTCGTCAGATACCGCTGCTTGGTCAGTCATGTCAGCATTAGACACAGACAAAAAACAGGCCTCCTTTGTTACTCTGCTGGGCGGCGTCAGTTTGAAACGCTGCTGGACAACAATGAAATTTAAGGTGGTCTTTGCAGGGCGGGCAGGAGGGAGTGGATGGGTCCAACAATAGCGGACTTTCACCATGATGTTTGTTCCAAAATTCAACTACGTGCTTTTGTTGCACAAGTAAATGAACATAAATAGAAGGTGTTTTTGAAAAGACATAATGCATGCGGCAGGCATAAATTGACTCGGCGTCCCAGAACATCAACAACAGACGCAGCCAGGACACCTTGCATGTCATGCGTAGACGTGAAAGTCCACTGACCAAGTGGCGATATGTGACGAGGTCAGGAGTGAGAATACGTTGGGATGTGTTGAGTTCTGACGGATCATTTTTGTGACAAACGTCAGACTGACTTTCTGTGTGTGTGTGTGTGTGTGTGTGTGTGTGTGTGCGTTCTGCAGGGATGCCAGTTTGGTTTTTTGTGAAGATCGCGCCGATCCGAAACGAGCAGGACAAAGTGGTCCTGTTTCTCTGCACTTTCAGTGACATCACCGCCTTCAAGCAGCCAATTGAGGACGATTCTTCAAAAGGTGGGTGTGACTACCATCAATTCCTAACTGCAGCATCTTTGTTCACGGTGATTAACTGTGATGGAAATAAAGAGAAGGAGAAGTCTCCAGAATTCGCTGCTGTTTCATCAAACAGTGTTTCCTGTTAGTTTACAACGAAATCCTGTTGTCAATATGCTCTATCTCACACAGGCTCCGCCCTCAGCTGCATTTTAATCACAAGGACACAGACATCTGAATAAACGTAGCCAGCCAATCAGGAGGTGCCTACCTGAATACATGCATGACCCACAATGTATAAGGAGGCGGCTCGCTGCTGTCAGACATCCTTCATCTCTTCAGTGACAGAGAGAAGCACACTGAGCAAGTCGATAGTTAGATGTCCTCTGTCCCATGAGGGGGACAGGGAGGCAGAAATTGCATCTGTTCAGCTCACTCGGTGTGTTGGCATGTTGTGTTGAAGGCACTGCCCCATCAGACGCACTGAACAGCTGTGTGGCCGGTAAGGTCCTGTCCAAGAAACACCATGCGAGATGGCTTTGTGAGTGCGCAGTCCCTTCCACTGTGGTCTGCACATGCTCAATATGTGGTGTGGCAGTGTCGGCAACCTTGTTCAGCAGGGTGAGTGTCGAGGACGTGTCCACGGCAGTGTTGTGGAATACGCCTTACCCCTTGATATGGTTCTATCTCTTGGACATGTCAGGCTTCTTTTCAGGGTCTGTGCTCAATGGAACAACACAGGCCAGCACCGGACAGGTACCGTGGGTAACATGCAAAAAGCTGTGTAACAGGTAAAAAAAAAAAAATAGAACATACATACATATAAATTCACAGTCACAGGTAAAAATGAAGTACACTCGGATGGGCAGTGGTTGATCTGTTCTTTATTTTTCAGAATAAAACAAAGTAAAAAGATGTGCAGTATATGTGTAATGATTTGAGAGGCGGGCCTTCTGTGGTGGTCACGATATCAAGTTAACAGTTTGTAATAATGTAGGAGAAACTGGTGGTAGCGCTAGCTATACCCAGAGCTATACGGTATGGGTGGGTGCAGGTTTTAAAAAGTGGACGCGTGCAGGACTCTGATGTCAGCTGTGTTGCACCTGATACACCAACATGTTTTCGTGCACCTTGATGATGCAGGAAATGTGATGTTCAGGGTGTCTGTGCTTACCTTTCAACCCCTGCAGGATGAAAGCTCCGCCAAAGCTCCGTCCAGTTGGGTTGTTCACCACATGTGTTAGTTGGGGTCCCCACTTCTCCACAGCGGCCGGCTTGGTAATAAGGAAGTAGCGGGCTTCAACAACTAACCTTGAGGCGGTCAGGATCAGTGTGGCTGGGTCAAGGGCATTCATTCCTCGGGCTCCACCCACTGTACCCAAAGAGTCCATCAGGGGCGGAGCCTGTGTGAGATAGAAGAACGAGTGTTACAATATTCCCCCTCTACCAAGGGGACCTGTCGTTCCTACGCCTCTTGCTGAAGCGGGTATAGAATGTCTGACGGCAGCGAGCCAACTATTTACATACTGTGAGTTCCACACGGATTCAGGTAGGCACCTCCTGATTGGCTGGCTTCATTTATTTATTCAGATCTCAGTGTGTGAACGTGTGCTCATGACTGGAGGTGTATTACCCAAAGAGTCCAGAAGAGGGCTCCGCCTGTGCTAATAGAACTAGAGTTACAATATCGTAACCTTTGTTGTTTGTGGTTGCCAGGTTGGGGTAAATTCGCCCGTCTGACTCGTGCGTTGACGAGCAGTCGAGGAGTTCTTCAGCAGCTCGCTCCGGCTGTCCAAAAAGGAGAGAACGTCCACAAACACTCACGGCTGGCTGAGGTGAGATCACAGCTCCTCGTGCACTACAGCAGCAACAATAATCTCTGTATGAAGATAAATAAATAACAAAAAAGTAAAAACAGAATTCAGAAGTGTTAAATCATCAAAACTTGGAGTCAGTTGCAGGATATTTTATTCGTGCGTCAGAAAACAGACGACACTGGTGGAGGAACTCAGCTGAGGTGTCCTGTGTTAGCATTTATTTTAAACTTAACAGGTTTTTTTCTTTTGCAATGCTTTAATTGACCTTCAGTGTGTGGGCGTGTGTTGGCCCCGTGTTGCTTAGTGTCGCTGCCAGTTGAGCCAACAAGCTGCGGAATAATAGAAATCCTTCATGGCTTGTTGTTTCACATGATAAGAAGTAAAATGTGTTAAAGGGATAGTGCACCCAAAAATGTAAATTCAGCCATTATCTACTCAGCCATATGTCGAGGGAGGCTCAGGTGAAGTTTTAGAGTCCTCACATCACTTGCAGAGATCCAAGGGGAGAGGAGGTAGCAACACAACTCCACCTAATGGAGGCTTCCAAACAGCTTTTTATGTCGGGGCTTCAGGACACTTGGATCACTACGGACGAGCAATATGGAGATTTGTGTGTTTTTGGACGTTTGAATCTGGGGCGCCGTCAGCCTCCATTAGGTGGAGTTGTGTTGCTACCTCCTCTCCCCTTGGATCTCTGCAAGTGATGTGAGGACTCTAAAACTTCACCTGAGCCTCCCTCGACATATGGCTGAGTAGATAATGGCTGAATTTTCATTTTTGGCTGCACTATCCCTTTAAGGTCACTTTATAAACAGCAGCTCCCTGCCGGCAGGCGTCATGTTGCTGAGAAGTTCTTCAGCTGTAATTAACTGTGACTAATCTTTCCATTAACTTCACAGAGAAAATAATTACTGTTGGCACTAATGAAGAAATCTATTATCACTGTTTGGACGCTTGTCATATTAAGATATTTTCTTTCTAAAGTGCTTCATGAGCAACAAGTTACTATCACTTATTTCACACACACTGAAAAAAATGAGAATTTGGATGAAAGTAAAAAAATTAAACTGACATGTTACATCTATTTTTTTTAAGTTTTGTTCCAAATAAAAAAGTTCCTTTTCAACAAATTAAATACATCAAGTATTATTACATCAAAAAATCTTTATAAACCAATGCACATTTTTTCATATACACTCAGCAGCCACTTTATTAGGTACACCTGTTCAACTCGTTAAAGCAAATATCTAATCAGCCAATCACGTGGCAGCACCTCAGTGCATTTAGTCATGTAGACATGGTGAAGACGAGCTGCTGAAGTTCAAGTGGAGCATCAGAATGATGAAGAAAGGTGATTTAAAGGGGAACTAAGGTTTTTTCAGCCTGGGCCCTATTTCCGATCTACTTTTGTCTAAATGAGTGACAGGATGTTCAATATGTGGCATTTCTCCAGTATGAAGCTAGGGCTGACCTGCCTGCAGCCCGTGAGCGCATGCTGTATTAAATAATAGGGCACTCAGACAGCATCAGACAACATCAAAATACGTCCACTAAAGGTGCATTTTTTTCACACAGATAGGCTCAGATTGTTAGTATAATTATCTGACAACATAACGGAAAGGAGAAATGAACATATTTTTTTTTACCTGATTTTGACCAACTGGATCTGGATGAGCCATTTCAAGTTGATGAGCGCCCGTATTTATTTGAACACGGAGTACATGGACATACACGGACGCAGAGCTCATTGAAACTGAAGAGCGGACGAGGAGAGAGAGGCAGCAGCAACAGGCAGAGGAACATGTCTGAATCCAGCTACAGATAAACACAGACGTTCATTTCTCCTTTCCGTTATGTTGTCGGATAATTATACTTATTCAGAGATTGATCTTTTTATACACGCTTTTTCCCACAGATGTGTAATGTGTTAATCTCGTTAATCTCATTGGTAATAAACGGGCTACCATTCTAAATTATTAACGACCATAGTCTTGAGAAGCTCCGATGTTAACGGCTCTTTACCTGTAACTGTAACTGCTCACTGTTTTTATGCTTTGGTGTGAGTTACCATCGTGCTGCAGCAGCAGCTCCTCCTGCCGTCTGAGTGTCAGGCTGCTGCACCACTTTTACGCATACAGACACACACAGACTCACACAGACTCACAAACAAACATGAAGTAGAGATGCTGTAGTGCAAACAGGAAGTGAAGATAATTGAGCGTGCATCGGCTGCAGAGGATGCTCCTCCTCCCTGAAGCTGAGCAGACTCACACAGGTGACAACGAAATTAAATCAAAGATCAGTCGCATTTTCATCAGCTGTCGATGAGTGTATTTTCTTTGCTGAATGAATGGCTGGTTTCAAACCCGAAGAGTTTTAACCCTGTTGTTTTTGCTTTGACTTTTTTTTTTTCTTCAGAAAGGTTTTCACAAATTACATCAGAGACAAATAAATATTTCACCAATGATTCCTGAATGCTGTTCAGGAAACATGAAGCCTGTTCAGTCAGGACAGACTCGTTTTTTATAGTAAAAAGAATGTTTAACAACATGTGCACATAATAATGAAAAATGTGGAAAGTCTTAGGCGATCAGACCCCATAGACATTTTATGATTTAAGAAGGGTGATAAATAGTCGAAAAGAGTCACTGTAAAATTTTCCACCATTTTGATTTTTTTTGACACATTTTTGACATTTCCTCCAAAACCGTAGGTCCGATCTGTACCAAGCTTTCTGTTGGTCATCATCCGCTCAAGCTCATGTGTAGCTGTCAAAAGCTCGTTGAAATCTCATTGCTTTCTGCAGATACTGACCAATGAACTCTAGATGGGGGCGTGGCTTAACACGTAACTCAACAACCTTTGTGACAATCATCACAAACCGTGCAAGCAATGTCTTAACACATACAAGGAACATATCCATAAAGTTTCATTCAAATTGACCAGTAGGGGGCAGCACAAATGGGCGTGCGATAACACAAATCATATTATAAACAGAAATTGATTTTCCAATCTTTATAGAACTTACAGGATATGTTAGATAATAAAGATGAACCATCTGTGATAAATCATTTTGAAATTAGTCAATAGAGGGCGCCACCAGTTTCAAACAAGTGCAACAAGCTTTTGCAGAGTTTGGCCATAAATCAATGAGGGTTTGTTCAAACATCACCAAACTCTGTGCACTGTTTGTTTCAACCATTAGAGCATGTCCCCAAAATGTTTCTGCAGGTGACCAACAGGAAGTGACAGTGCTTTTAAAGAGGGGCGTGGCCAGGTAGAGATTTAAACATAAATGAATGAGCGTTTGTCTGATTGTCATAAAACCTGTTGTTTGTCTTTAATGCAGACGCCCTAAACTGTCAAAGGTTTAATCTTACCCAGCTTTCAATTACGTTTCATTTAACTTCATTTTATTTTATTTTTTTACTGGAACAAATAACTGGTTTCAACACATCAAAAACATAAAACACAGACACAAAGTAAACACAACAATTATTTAAATATTCTTCTGTAAAATAAAATATTATAAGTCAAAGAAAAACAGAATTTATGGGGTTGTTTCAACATTTGTCTCAGGTTCTCCAGCTGGGCTCAGACATCTTGCCCCAGTACAAACAGGAAACCCCGAAGACGCCGCCGCACATCATCCTGCACTACTGCCTCTTCAAGACCACGTGGGACTGGGTCATCCTCATCCTCACCTTCTACACCGCCATCATGGTGCCCTACAATGTCTCCTTCAAAACCAAGCAAAACAACGTCACCTGGCTGGTGGTGGACAGCATCGTGGACGTCATCTTCCTCGTCGACATCGTCCTCAACTTTCACACCACCTTCGTCGGCCCGGCCGGGGAGGTCATCTCTGACCCCAAACTGATCCGCATGAACTACGTCAAGACCTGGTTCGTCATCGACCTGCTGTCCTGCCTGCCTTATGATGTCATCAACGCTTTCGAGAACGTCGACGAGGTCAGTGGATTTTTATTCACCTTAAACAGCAGCCGACCGGCAGTGTGTGTCGCTGTGTCCCGTTTTATTGTCAGCTCGGTCGCTCATACGAGAGAGAGAAAAAGACAGAGGAAGAAATACTTTATTAATCCCTGAGGGGAAATTTAGTTTTGCTCACTCTGTCGTCATACAGGCCCAAAATACACACACATGCACAAGCAGGACCTATTCATGCCTTAAATGGAGAGATGTCAGACTGAGCAGGCTGCCATGGACATGAGTGTTCGCAGCCTTGGTCCGTCCGGGGACTTGGGCCGGCAACCCTCTGGTTCACAAGCTAAGTCCCCCTGGACTGAGCTTCAGCCGCCCCGCTAGGACTGGGCGATATGGCAAAAAATATTATCATGATAATTTTCTCTTTATTGATCGATATTGATATTTATCACTGCATTTAATCTGATTGTGCTGCAAGTTTGAAAAGTATCTTGATGATGTCTGACATCTGAAGGGACCAAATGATTTTCCAGCTTCCTGCCGCGCTCATCGTAAAGCTGCGACAGAGCAGTGTGACAAACACATTTCCTGCCTGGGAGTTCGTACCTGCAGCCTCGCATTTTGATTAGTTTCTTGAACCCGTCTTTCTCCGCGGTGCTCATGGGCGTCATTTCTCTGGCTAGAAAGTACGACACTGCGTCTGTTATATCTCTGCTCCTTTGCCATCCCCTCTCATACGGGGTTACGACGGCAAAACAGGACACAACTGATTGGTGTTTTGGTGCCGCCCCGCTGGCCCCGCCCACAGCAGCAGAAGTGCTCAGCCGTTGAACACTTGTTGGTGGACTTACTGCAGTTTGGGCGGATTTCCATGCTCTCAGTGTCGTCGCTGGGACGCCACTGAGCAATATAGTCCACGATGAGCAGCACTAAAATCAACCTGCGTAATTGTCCCTCCATTGTGACATTAGAAAGTACTCTTCTTCAATGTTTGCTTTACTTCCTGGATTCGGTCTGTTGTAGTCAGGCCTCTTCTCCGCCTGCTCCCTAAACGCAGTGTCTTATTTACCCAACAGAAAATCCACATTCTTTGCAATCGTCATTGCTCTTGATATAATTAAAGATGCTTCCACCCTTTTTGTCACCAGTCACCAAACTTCAGGGACAACGTGTAGCTGGAGGACTAAGATGTTGTGGTTTTTGAACTCTTTGTTGGGTCTGTTAACAACGAAACACTCAGCGTTCTCTCTGCTGTTTCAGACTGAAATGAGTTAGTTAGTAAAGTGTGCGTCCTGAGTGGTGCAGCCACAGTCCATCCAGCTGAGGCATGAAATTAAAGAGGATGCAGCGTGACTGCAGGAGTCTAATCAACATGATGGAGTGGACTGTTTTACATTCAGCCAGTGACCTCACAGCATGTAATGAGGTGCAGAGAGGAAGGTCATGACTGAGCACCGCTGCATTGCTGACATGTGCAATAATGTAAAAACCTCCCGCAGAGCAGCGAGAATATTTTTTCTATCAGTCTGAACAGTCACGTGTCTCGGACTGACATGTTACTGCTGGTGGATTCAGAGCCGATGAGTCAGAGCGGAGACTCTCTGCTGTTCAACACCAAGACCGCTGCACGCTCTGAAGTGTGCTCGTCTCATGTCCGAATATAAGTAAAGGGCTAGTTCACTCAAACAAATAGTTTTTCTCCAGTGATGATGAAAAACTGCCTTAATTCCCAGATATCTGGGAGGAAACCAACTCTGTGGAAGTGCGAGGTGAACTGGATCAGAGCATGAATGCAGGGCTCTGACATCGTCCGTTAGAACAGATTCAGCTCAGTCACAACAGAATTGAATGTGGTTAAGTGTTAATGAACTGTCAGATCTCACAGCTCAAGTTGACATCTTCAGACATCTCATTTTATCTGACCGACAGTCAGTTAACTCTCACAGAGAGAAGCAGGAGCTGCCAACGTTTCCTTTGTTGCTTTAAACTCTGTAGAAATTAGTGGTTAATATTTCTGAAAACAACATTCAGACGTGGCTCCGCCTCCCTATGCTGCACGTTATTGTACTACTGAAGGAACATTACATTTATATTAGTAAAAAGGCAGATACTTTAGCGAGCCAACTAAGCTAACCACCAGCACCTTCCTGTCCAACTGAAAACAGGCCAACTCCACGTCACTCTTCATCCTCCTCCTCTCCGTCAGTGCTTGCCAGCGAAGTGAAACCAGATTCAATCTGGAACGAGCTTTGTCTGCTTGTTTCACCTCGATATACTTAAGTCTTTTGGCTCTGTATTTTTCGGAGCTCCCTCTTCCTGCTGTCACCTCCTGATAAAGCCCCACCCACACCTGCGTGCTGTGGGGGGGATGACACGCCCAGAAATGTTAAAACACAGTAAAAGAAGAACATCTAGGCAGAGGGCGGAGTCTCTGCAGAGAAATACACCGCCTCACACTGAGGGTGGGTCACAACCGTGATCACTACTGTGACATGACCCAGTGGTTTATGGTCTCCTGTTCTGAAGCCTCAAGTTAAGCATATCGGCCATCGCCATCTTGGGGGGTTTTTTGGAGCCAGAAGTGACCATATTTAGGCGAAAGGGTGGAGCCATGGAGGAGCGAGGGGTGGATCTGACTGCAAAGCCCTTTTTACATGGAGGTGGCGCTATAGAGCCGCTAGGAGGTCCCTTCCTGATAGCCGGGTGAGAACATCCTGTATCAGTCTGGACTCTGTGCTGCCACAAACACTGTCAGTGGGCGGCAGTATTCGCCTTGACAAACTCAGTGTAACAAAACACCTGGAGTACAGCTGTGGCCTGTATTTCAGGTCATCAACTTCAATGAAGTACCTGATTGGCCCCGACTGGATTTTAATTTCTGGACACAAGGCAGAGTGACTGAGTCCAGACTGACACAGAATGTTGAGTTCACGTCGTCATGACTGTCTTACCAGGCTGTCTTCTTTACGCCGCCTCTACGTTTTTACACAGAACCAAATGAAGGCGGCATCATGAGCTCCCATGTGCGATTTTAAACAGCATGCCGACATCGTGGAAGCAAAAGAGGCGTGACGAGTAAAACAGCAGCATAGACCAAGAGTGTGACATATAACATACGTGTCAGCAGCTCTTTGTAAACGGGAACAATGACATCACATGTCAATAACAATCATTTAGCGTCCCTGTTATATGGCGGCTGATCTCGTCCTCTGCTCGGAGGGTAAGGAGCTCTTGGACCTCAGTGTTTTCACTGTTTGTAGACATGTTCTGTTCTTCTTCTTTGAGTTTGCTGCTAGCTGCTAACAGCTGCTTTTTAAATCTTAAATCCATCGGAGGGAGGTGTCGTCAAAACCTCACATCCATCCTGTCCATAGTCCCGTCCTGCTGGCCTCGCCTTTTTTCACAGACACCTCTTTGGTGCTGACACTGCCTCCATTGTTACTAAAACTATGTCCCTCCATTCAGTGTGTGTAGCTTTCATAAAGAACAGCGAGGCAAAATAAGGGCGTGAAATTCCTGCCTTGAAGAGGCAGTGTAAAAAAAAGACTGTAGTGATGTCTTGCAGGCAGCCTGTCACTCAAAGAGGCTCCGCCCCTTAATGATGCGTAACTTTAAGCCTTAATAACATGTAAACAGAAATATTATTATTATAAAAATTCGGCCCTGTACAGTTATGTTGAAATAAATTAGAGACCAAAACTGTTTTTTTGTACTGGGCTGTAAATATGTTTGTTTGTGCTGCGCACGGTCATGGAGAACCTGGAAAAGACATGGAATTCCACAATCTCATTTTCCAGTCCTGGAAAAGTCATGGAATCAGTAAAAGTCAGAGAATTTTGTTGTTTGAAATAAGATGAACTCTTACAGTAATCTTCTGGGGAAAACCTTCCACGTCCTATTATTATTATTATTATTATTATTATCTCAGTCACTGTGTGTGTTCATGTTCCAGCTGAACTGTGTGCAGTGTGCAGGTCACTGAATCCTCCACAGGAAGTTCCTGCAAATGTTTCACAATAAAAGCCTTTTTAGAAAATGAAGGGATTCTCTCAGCTGAAATGATGAGGGGCTTTTAATTTGAAACAGAAGCAGGAAGTGTTGAGTTTGATTAAACTAAGAACAGAGTGATAAATGGTGTGTGTGAGATGCAGCTGGTAGCCTCTGCAGCTGTGCTGAGTAAAGGCTCAGACACTATCCGTGAGTTTGATTCCTTTATATCCTCCATTATGAAGAAAGAACATTGTTTGCTAGCTTGATGCTAATGGCAGCACTCAGCGGGTTGATAAAGTGTCTCTGCTGTTTCCTTTTCACTCTGTGTGCTAACGTCCCTACAGGAAATATCTAAAAGCCTGGGCTGTTGTTGTCACACAGTTTCCATGGCAACAGATCGCTCTGTGTTCCTATTGGTCAAAGTGACGGCTGTGACGGGAGAAGTCATGGACGACAAAAAGAAAAGAAAATCAAACATGTAAAATGAAATGAACATTTTATTATGGGTCCTTGAAAAGTCGTGAAAGTTTTGAAACGTCCATGAAAATGTGAACCCTATGTCAAGTTGGACATGTTAACATGGGGGTCTGTGGGGACTGACTCGCTCTTGGAGCCAGCCTCAAGTGGACATTACAAGAACTGCAGTTTTTGGCACTTCAGTGTTCAGTGCTGTTTGGTCAAGACATTGTTTTTTACTAAAATGCTGCAGCGTATACATTTTAAGAATGACGTAAAGCTCCATGTTAAGAGGAAATACTGAGGAATTGTTTCCTTTTGATAGTTACGGTGCGGCCCAGAGCTGACAGGATATGATGCGTCACATCATGTAAAAACTAAACTCAGTGATGCTGTTATTAATAAGCTGTCACCGTCCTGATCGGGCGGTTTGATCGTTATGTTCCGACTGTTTGACAAACTGACACCATGAAACCTTGTTTATCGAGTCGTGATCAAAATAAAACCCAGAACTGACCGTCATCATCACAGAATAATTATCAAAGCAGGAACACAAAGCTTTTTATAACGATCATCACAGAAAAAACAAACAAGAAATGAAACCGTGTCCTGTGTGGGCTTCCGTAGAGAAGAGAAAAACAAAGTTGTTGAGTGAAGGGAGCTGAAGTGTCCCGGGATTTAACCCCTCGCTTCAGCCCATCGGGGTGGAATCAACCTTTTCATTCTGCCGTCGGTCACGGCGTCGACGCTCCGCACTGTCTCTCAGCTCCTGCTGTGAAAGCTGCTGATGGAGCAGCAGTGCATTGTGGGAGTTTCCCCAGTGAGGAAACAGTGTTGTTGGTGAGAGGAGCTGGAGGGGCGGCTGAGTGGGCTGATGAGAGGCTGCGGTGACAGACAAGTCAAACATGGAGAGGACGTGTGTTTGTAGGAGGCAGAGCGGCTGTTTCATACATGTTTCATACATGTTTCATACATGTTTCATACAGACTTTATCCATCCCACTTTAAAAGCTCTGATGGAGAGTGATGGAGGGAGATTTAAAAGCAGGTGATGAAAACAACCACTGACCTCAGTCAGAACCAGTCATGTTACATAACGTCACTCATACATGTGGCTTTATACTCTGACCTCTGAGCAGCGGTGAGGGAAGTGCTCAGATCTGCAGTTTCAAATGAGTGAATCTAGAGGTGGAGAGCACAGAGTTGGAGTCATCTGTGTAACCACCAACAACAACTGAAAAATATCATGTTTAATTTCAAATTAAAGGACTCTTTAAAGTCCAGCTCAGACCAAAGATTCACAACGAAACAAAACTGTTTGAGAACGCTGCAGAGAAAAGTGTCAGAGGTGTGAACTGGTCGGTCTGAGCTGGACTCAAGCCGGCTGATGGTGTCACCTGACACTCAGCTGGTCAAATGGCCGGCGGCTGGTTTTAAAGCACATCACCTGTTTCAACAGCCAATCAGCTTGTAGTGAAGTCAGCTGGTCAAGTCAAAATGACCACAGACGGCGTGTTGACAGCAGCAGGTGCTCCGTCCCCACAGAGCCTCTGTTTCTGTCCTCACGGTGTGCCGGTGTCACACGGTGGGTCACTGCTGCTGCTGCTGGCTGTATGTGCTTATGCCCCGCCCACACACACACTCTCACTGACTGACTGTGTGGAAGCACAGAGAGTTGTTGACTAGAGATGATACGCCGTCTCATGGTGGTCACTTCCTGTGAACCGGCAGGTTTTAACAACATTACAGAACGGAGCGTTGATAGTAGTTGTTTGTTTCAACTCGTCTCGTCATGAATCTTTGGTCAGAACTGGACTTTAGTCAACCAAAGAAAATCTTCTCCGACTTAAATTCTACCTTATCTCCATTCAGTCGATTGGTTCTCTCTGAATCAACGGTATCTGCCAGAGGTCACTGAGTGAACTGCACCTGGTAGTGTTGTGTGCGACCAGCGGTGTCAGCGCTTTTCTTAATGAATCGCTGGGACGCCTCGGCAATGCTTTTTTGCTGAAGGAAAATGTGGTGTGGACACAGGCCTTAAAGCACTTGGAGCAGCCGCACAAAAAAGGCATTGCGCTCTGAAAAAAGACGCTCACCGTAGCGCTTTTTCTCCAGGCCACACGCGGCCACATACACTCACTCCTCATCAGGAACAATTGAAAACAGATGCGGCACTGAGAAAAATAAACACTATGTAGACACAGGCTCTAATAGTCAAAAGAAGAATACTCTGGGTGCTGCAGGTCAGTTCTTTCATGACTCACAGTAGACCTGTACCCAACTCAGAATGTCAGTCTAATCAGATCTGGCTGTTTTAAATTTGAACGGGGCTCAGCAGGACATACAGTCTGACAGTGACAGTCATATAATATAGGAAACAAGCTAACGACCCTAATGATGGATCAAAATGAATAACAAACAAAAGTTAGCTGCATAGTTTCATAGCTGGAGTCCTCCAGTCCTCCACGTCGGTGACTAATGTGACCACGGGGTCAAAGGTTACACTGGTGTCACAGTTAGAAATCCTACAGCCGTTTCAGACCAGTTAGAACGCTGCCTCGATCAATAAATCCACCAGATGACCAACCAACTGATCAACCAGTCAGTCGATCAATAAACTGAACCCAGAGCAGGAGTGGACTGTGGTTAGTTAGACAGGAACTGATGAGATTTGATCACCACACAGAGATTCTTTAAAAGGACTTTGTATATGTGTGAGTGTGTGTGTGTATGTGTGTGTGTGTGTGTGTGTGTGTGTGTGTGTGTGTGTGTGTGTGTTTGCAGCATTTTCAGTCAATAAAAGCATTTACAAAATAAAAGCATCAATAAAAGTTTCCACTCTACTGAGAGGTCTGTGTCACAGTTCAGGATTTAAAACGCGTCTCTGTCAGATCACACTTTCATCACTTTGTTCAATGTCACATATTTTGGGAAGATTTGGTTTGTATTGTCGTGCTGTTGTGTCCCAGGGACAAACAATCTCTGCATCGTTGGTGCTCTTAGCTTGAAAATAATAATGTGAATAATCTTTTCTTCATTTTCTCTTGTGTGTTCGTCGTCTCCTTTTCTCCATCTGTCCCTCTTCCTCCTCCTCTTCCTCTGCAGGGGATCAGCAGTCTCTTCAGCTCTCTCAAAGTGGTCCGCCTGCTGCGTTTGGGTCGGGTCGCCAGGAAGCTGGACCACTACATCGAGTACGGTGCCGCCGTGCTGGTTTTACTGGTGTGCGTGTTCGGCCTGGCGGCCCACTGGCTGGCCTGCATCTGGTACAGCATCGGAGACTACGAGGTGATCGACGAGGACACCAACAGCGTGAGGATGGACAGCTGGCTGTTCCTGCTGGGGGAGACGGTGGGGACGCCGTACAGGTTCAACGCCTCGGGCTCGGGCCGCTGGGAGGGCGGGCCTAGCAAAGACTCGGTCTACATCACCTCGCTGTACTTCACCATGACCAGTCTGACCAGCATCGGCTTCGGGAACATTGCACCAAACACGGACGGAGAGAAGATCTTCGCCGTGGCCATGATGATGATCGGATGTGAGTCATTTCCTTTCATAGTTTTTGTTCCGTGCCAGATTAGAAAATATTCAGTCACGTGCAGATGAGATAGTTTTCATTTTATTTGTTTTATTTGCACAGAAAAGAAGTAGAATGAATTTACAGGATTGTGCTGCTTTTACACTGCACGAAGAAGACATAAAGAAACAGTGCAACTTTTATTCTCGTCAAACTGCGAAGCAAACGGCGTCTCTGTGCTCCTGTGATATCTGCACGTATTCAAACAAGGTGCTATGAATATATGCTGCTCAACAAAGTGAAGGGACCCAGACCATCACTGATGCACCGCCAAACCGGTCATGCTGGATGATGTCACAGGCAGTCTAACGTTCACCACGGCGTCTCCAGACTCTTTCACGCCTGTCACATGTGCTCAGTGTGAACCTGCTCTCATCTGTGAAGAGGTGCTGGGCTGTGAGCACAGGTCCCACTAGAGGACGTGGGGCCTCATGCCGCCCTCATGGAGTCTGTTTCTGACAGTGTGGTCAGAAACATGCACACCAGTAGCTGCTGGAGGTCATGTTGTAGGGCTCAGTGCTCCTCCTGTTCCTCCTCACACAAAGGAGCAGATAGTGGTCCTGCTGCTGGGTTGATGCCCTTCTACAGCCCTGTCCAGCTCTCCTGGTGTAACGGCCGGTCTCCTGGTGTCTGGTCTCAACCTGACTGGGCTGCAGGTACGACCTCATGCTACCAGCAGTGACAAGGACACTAGCGGAAGACCAAACTAGAGAAGAATCAGTGAGGAAGGGTCGGTCTTGGGCTCCTTACTCTAAAACTGTATTATGTTACTCTACTCTGCTTGTTATATTACTTTAATGTTACACCACATCAAACTGGTAATTGTGTATCCCGTGAGGATTCAGGTATGTGTCTGTGTGAATGTCACGGTGATTGCTGGATAAGTGTAGCTGAGGTTAGATGGCCTGCAAAGTATTGATGTTTTTTTACTTGGAGGTCTTCTGTTACCTGTGAGCGGTATTTGACAGAGATCTGTCTGACAGACGGAAAGATGGAGCAACTTTTCATCCACCACATATCCAACCACCAGCTTCATCACTTCTCTGTGTCTGCAGCTGTCCACCAGTAAAACCCAGTTTGGGTTGTTTAGCCAGTGCAGAGCTACAGCCGACCTCTGCAGCCGAGGAGTGCTCACCTTTGGTGGGGTGTATTTCCTGGAGCCCTATGCTGTTGTGTTGTCAGTCGTAGTAGCCAAGGTGTTTCAGATCGAAGTTTTGAGGACGTGTTTTTCACAGTTGAAAGAGTTTTAGTCCGATGACCTGCAGCAGCAGAGTTCCTGTCGCCCTCCCTCCTGACAAAATCAAAGTAACGGGATTATTTCCAGCCACGTGTCCATCTTCATAATTAGCTCACTGCTGTGTGACGGGACTGCACAGTGAGACGATTGCAAAAATGAATCCGCTGATGTGATGTTGTATTTCAAGTGAGCAGAGACGTTAAGATCAGTCGTTTGGTTTTGGGGTAACTGTGATATTATAACTGACATTTTATTAGTAATCAGTTACACTAGTTACCGGAAAAAGTAATAGTATAACTGTAAACTGTCTGTGGACACTACATGTAAAACCATTTCCTGTTTGCCTCTCCGTTGTTCCTGTTGTCTCTTTGATTTGCACCAAAGCAGCTGAAACTGATTCACAATCACTTGACTGATCTCCCTGAAGTTTGACTGACTTCCTGTTACACTGTGACCATTAAGTGTTCCCTTCATTTTCGTCAGCAGTGTATTTGGTGCAGAATTGGCCTCTTTCTATGCAAATGAGCCTCGCTGCAAAATCACAAAGATCAGCAGCGACAGCAGCACACTGTCACAGTGAAACTATCAGTGTCCTCAGAGATGTGTTGGGAAGTGAAGCACATTTCTGTGGGTGTCACGCCCGGACATTTACGTGTTTTAGAGAAAAAAACCTCGTTGGTCCGGCCCTGCAGCGTTCCTCTTCTCTCTGTCAGGGTTCTGTCTGCTGTGTTCTTGGCACAAAGGCCACATGGATGACATGTAACATCATCCGTACAGTGTCTTTTGTGAATGGGGCCTTGAGACGGACAGGTAGTCGCAGCAAGAGATGCACAGTTCATGGTGCTTTAAGCGGCTGCCATCCATTCTCTGTGAAACCAGCCATCAGTGTAGAAACACTCAGGAAGCAGCTTCTCACTTTCAGCCGACAAACGTCAGCGGCAGCAGCTCGGATCAGCTGACACTGAGTAACGCTGATTCTGGGAGTAACTTGATAACAGGCCAAAATTAAACCTGTCGGGCTGAAGAGCTCTGTGCAGGCCAAGATTGTCTGTGAGGAGAGAAGCTCCACTCTGTGTCACCGCCGCGCGACCACAGATCCAGCAGAGTGAGACGTCCTCTCGTTAGTGGATCGCATCACGTTGGTCGGAGTTGCACTTTAAAGTTTTCTTAATATCAGATCAAGTTTTGTCACTGTCACAGTTCAAACCTTCACACCTCGTCACACAGACGGAAACTTGTGTTTCAGACTGACTTTACATGAACGACCCTTCATCCTGTCTTTTCTCTGCTAACTGAACGTGACTTCCCACAATCCCTCTGTACATAAACAGAGGAGAGTCAGACAGGCCTGTCAATAATTTATTGATGGTTGACTCAGTGGTCCGGCGCAAATTTAGAGATTCACAGCTCAGACGCTGCACGTCAGGACTGTCACTGGTTTAGGTTTCACCAGGGTTCCAACGCTTGTAAGATTCCTGGAAAGGTTTTGACTGTATAGGTGGTTTTGGTTGCTGGTTTAAATTTGTTTATAGAAAATCCCAAAAGACGTCAAACATTATGTGAAATACGTTACATGACTCATTTGAAATTTGATACACAGATCAGATTGACATCGCGTCATCGCCAACGTGTCTTTCCCACTTTTTTGAAGAAAGAAAAAAGAGAAACAGGAAAATGCAGAGATTGTTGCACAGAGGGTTGACTCAGGCTTCACACTGAAATCTGAGGCTCGTGAGAAACATGAATATTCACTGTCAGTGTGTTGAGTCTCCAAATGATGCTGGTGACAGTTTCTGCTGCTGCAGCACAGTCATACAGCAGCGTCCGACCGTCGTCTCCAAACAGCTGGTTATTAACAGCAGGCTGTAGATCACCAGTTTCATCATGATAGGATATCATATTATGTCACAGCTGTTAGCCGCTGTTAGTGGTGCTGCTACTACAAAGTCCCACTGTTTGAGTGGAACACTGCATCACTGCAGCGCCGTGAGGGAGAAGGATGAGGTGTGTGAAGTTGAACCACTCATCATTTGTCAAAAGACAAGTCGTGATTGGTTTGTTTGGATTTACACCCGCCCCAACAGTCCTACGCTGTAAACACAGCCAGCATGGTGAGGAGGGGGTTTGTCAACTCGCGTCACGTGTGTCTGTGTAGCAGCCTGAATGAATCCTCCATGAAGTATTGGATGACATGATTTCATCAATGTTATCATAGCTTTTTGGTGCACAGCAGCTACCGTAGTTGCGATACGTGTTTGAAACAGTGAGGCGCTAGAGTGCGCCATGTGTTTGAATGCAAGATATGAGTTCAACATTAGATGGGAGAAATTATTACACACTGTGTCTTAAAGTCCTGAAGACAAACTTGTGTCTTAAAGTCCTGAAGACAAACTTGTGTCTTAAAGTCCTGAAGACAAACTTGTGTCTCAAAGTCCTGAAGACAAACTTGTGTCTCAAAGTCCTGAAGACAAACGTCTCCAGACAGTCATAACACAACAGGATCATTTAACACAAGTATCAAACTCAGCTCAGTAACAGCTGTCGGGGTTCACAAACATGTCAGTTGTGTTTTTGTTCGTCACTCATTATTAGCTTTAGCATGTTTACATAAGTTAGCCTAGCAGCTAGCAGACTTTTTCCTGTACTTACAGCTTATGAAATACATGTGACATTATTTTTCTTCCTCACTGGTGGTTTCAGTCTCTGCGTCTCCTGACATGAAAAGCATGAAGGTTTTTTCAGCCGAGCATTGTTAAAACAGCAGCTGATGTTTCTGTAGGGAGAAGTTAGCGGAGTCAGATGGCGGTCCAGGCAGGAAGCTTAACGTCCTGTTTTATCTCGTAACATTACTGTTTCCATATGACTTGTTCTTTGTCTGTTGATCTGTATTTTCTACATAATTGAAAGTATTTCCACTCTGAGTAAATAAATAAATAACGTTATCCTCATCGTCTTTCTCTCGGCTGCTGCTGTTAGACGGTGACAGATAATTTCAAAATAAAGGTGTAAGCTAAAGATGACAACATGGATCGATGTTTTCACTCTGAATCGTGACATTAGATCGTTGATCATTGAATCAGTATATTGATCCAGATTGATGGATCGTTAACACCCTAGGCTCAGGTGGTATCACAGGGTATTTTAAAAGGTCAGCGTGGTGCAAGAGGCAGCTGACTGCGATGTGTGGAGATACATGTAACCGGACTGACTGTAAACAGCCAGCTTGCGTCATTCCCTCAACAAGCAGAGAGAGCGCAGGGAAATTAGTTTAATTTCACATCTAACTCAGTAAATGAAGGATTTATTTAAACCAAACCAGAGCTGGTGATTGTTGGAGCAGTGAACTGACTAACTAGACAGTTTTAGTGAGTTTTATTTAAATTCTGTTGCGTTTAAATGAAGAGAAAAGCCTGGCGTAGTTCACTAAAAAGAGACAGACTTGAACTTGTAAAGTATTCGGTTGTATTTCTCTGCTTATTCAAGAAAACAGGTTTGTTAGCGCCACACACTAATACCGTTATATAGTGTGTACCCCAGTGACATGTCTCGGAGGGTATGAAAAATAAGACACCGCCCAGGCCTCATGAACAGGTTGGTTGTTTACAGACAACATGTAGCCGAATGTACCGTATCTGCTGGTCTGGTCTGGCGGCACATGCAGCTACTAGCATGTCTAACGAGCGAGTGGAGTGAGGAGTTTGCTTTCCTGAGAACACCTGGGAAGAGTTTGTTTCATAGTGGTATTAGTATTTGATGAGGCCAGCAGGGAGCGGGCTCGTTAGCAAGACGTTGGTAATGTGTTGGTGTGACTGCAGCGCTTCAACACGTGGACAAACACCAACACTGTCTTGTGTGAACGGCGTGCAGGAGCCTTCAGGAGCCTCGACTCTCACTTGCAATGTAACATTTTTAGTTTGACCTTTCCTGTGAGCTGCCGCCGGTCTCTCCTGGAGGCCCTGCAGGCTCTGACTGTGGCCGTCGACTCTCTGCAGTGTGAGTGGAGCTCGGCAGCGTGAGGCCTGTCTGCTGCGGCCCAGACGGACGGACGGACGGACGGATGGACGGACGAACAGCCTCAGCGGTGGCATTTGTTTCCTCGGCGATGTGATGAGGCCTGACATGCCGCGCTCTGCTGTGGCGGAGTTCCTCACTGAAATATTAAGTGTAGTGTGAGATCAGCTGGAGTGGGGTCGTCCCTGCTGTCTGCTGCGGTCTGCACACATCCAGCCGCTCAGCAGGACACCTGACTGATCTGCAGCTCTGTGCTCTGGTATCACACAGTAACGTGTGTCTGAGTCATGTCGCAGCTTCACCAGCTGCAGCAGAGAATCTCTCAGCTTACTGAGAATTAGAATCACCTGTGAACAGGAAACACCCAGAATTCTCTCTGTTAGTACAAAATGAAAATCTTCAGTCCTTAAAATGTGATCAGCGCCTCAGCAGAGGCCTGCCGACTGCATCTACCTCCGTCCAACGCATTTGAGTACTCAGATTACTTTTTGTTGTGGTGTGTAACATTAGTAGTTTTTCAGTTCAGGTCAGCAGTTATTTAGCTACCTTTTCCATAAATGAATAATATAATAATAAATCACCTGTTTCTTTTGTTTCCGTCAGTAGGGCCGTGCCACATCATCTCATTCACAGTAATACAGGTTTAGTTTTTAATATGATATGAAACATTAATATTGTGATACTCACGATACTTTGACTTCTTGACACATTGATGTCGTACTGTTGCCCGCGGCAACCACAAGCATGGCAGAAAGCGAAATTATTCCCGACTCCTTGGTGGTTTCAAAAACAGGAGCAGCTTCAGTAGTGTGGAATAAACTGGCGTCAGGAATGTTTTCCTTCTCAGGCGGGGTGAGCAGTATGGTCTTAAAATAATAATCACGATATTTGAGGGTATTTTTGCGATAACGACAATATTTAGAGTCGGGGCCTAAAACAGGGTTCGTACAGTCATGATTAGACCTGTCAGAATAACAAATGTTGCTGGGCAATTAATTGCGTCAGAAATTATTGCGATAAGCGATAATTGTGTAATATTGTGCTTTTAAGAACATTTTTATTATTGTTGTAATTTTGCTGTTTTTAGACCATTTTTTAAACGTATATAATGATAATAAAGGCATATTGATGCAAGTTCACCCTTTCAAAGAGAAATAAACATTTATGTAACAAGAATATTTAGGAATGCAAAGAAGAAAATTTAAATATCTGAAATAACACGTAAAAATATCGAAATGAATACAAAAAAAACAGACTGTCAGTCTCTCACTCTCAGGTGTGCCGTCAAGTTGGTCGTATTCACTGTTTTTGTGGAGATGGTTTTAGAACAAACCCGGCACACCGACTCGTCCACATTACTGGGCTCCCCTCTGTCATTTGGTTTAAATCCAAAACACTCCCACACAGGGGCCGTGGGGTTTGGTTTAGGAACAAGTTCCCTGTCTTTCTCTTACGCTCAACTGTTTTTTTTTTCTCTGCCTCGTCTCCCCCTCACAAAGATCGCACTGTGTGTGTGTGTGTGTGTGTGTGTGTGTGTGTGTGTGTGTGGTCCATAGCCCCGCCTCCCCCACAGAGACAAAGACTCTCGATGACAAGAGCTTTATCTCCGTTCATTACGCTGATGAACCAACTCACCTGGCTGCCAGACGATGCACAGCAGTGAATGCTCTTGTCGTCCAGTCTCTTTGGTGGAGAGAAACAAACGTGTGAATATGGCAATTAATCGTGGCCGGAAAAGTTAAAGCCCCCCTTTTAATTTACCGTGCAATTAACCGACTTATTGCATGTCATGGAATTTGAAAATAGCAATTTCTAGGCCTGGGAAAGTCATGGAAATTTGCTTCACGAATATAACCCTGTATATATTCTGTATGTGTGTGTGTGTTGATGTTTGGGCAGATCAGTCACGTCACTTAAGGTTTAGTTGTTGGGTAGTAACCGTCAGACTGTGACCACAGTTGCAGCTTCAGCTTAGTCCAGATTTAAATTCATGGAATACTTGAAAATGCTGATTTATTAATGTCTGGCTTCATCTGGATGAATATAAGCAGGGTTCCCATCGTCATGGAAAACCTGGGAAAGTCACTGAATTTTTCTTTTATTTTAACTTTTATTTTTAAAGTAATTTTAAATATTTAGACAATATTTTTATTTCCTCCCATTTTCTGAGGAACATTGTTCCTCTACACCTCAGAGACAAAGTTTTCCATTATAAAGATCAACGTGATTTTCTGAGCCCAAAGTCGTCAAAATCTGGCGATTGGGCAGTGTGGGCATCAGAAGCCAATGAAAAAAGGCGTCCTTTCACATCGGCATGATACACGGCTGGACGAAAGTTAAGGCGGCAAAAGTCCGAGTGGGAGGGGTTCCTTCACCCAGCAGGTCGGTGCTCGCGTCCCGTAAGATTCTAAGTGGGTTTTTTGTTTAAGGAAAAAAAACATCAGCTGGCGGTGTTGTACCAACGTAGTGCTTTTATTTTGAAAGAGACTGTATGCAAACTGTACATTTCCTGTGAAAACAGAAGTGTATTTTGAAAACAGACAATGCATCAGGCATGAAAATCACTCACCTTTCGGCGAAATTCGCCGTTTTGAAGGCAAAATAGGTGACCTACGTGAATCGTGGAGATTCGATGAGAAAAGTATTTTTTTGGGGGGGGGGGGGGGTAAGCGGCGCGGCCGGGTGAGCTCGCGGGCGCGTGAGCTCGCGGGCGCGTGCACAACCACAGCGCACCCATTGAGGAGTCTGAGTGCAGACCGTCAGAAGCGGGATTCATTTACCGGACTGAATTTGGTGAGTGATTGATAGTCTGGTCGTGCACGCGCCCGCGAGCTCACCCGCCCGCGCGCGCGCGCACGACCACAGCGCGCCCATTGAGGAGTCTGAGTGCAGACCGCCAGAAGCCAGAAGCGGGATAATCCTTGTTAATACAATATTTTTTCAGAACCTGTGCTTGACTTATTATTGCATCCACTCAACTCATTTGGCTACTGTGAAATTGGAAAAGGGAAACTTTGATTCTAAATCAAACATATTTTTTTCTGGCATGCTCTGTCTCTGTTTCAATAATGGTAGAAAACTCATAGGGTGGTTTCTTTGCCCCCCCCCAAAAAAAAAAAAAAAAAATCTTGTCTGTCAATCATGATGTAAGAATGCATTAAGTCATGTTGCTGCCCTTACCACACTGTGCCTCATATGTTTTGTAAATGTTACATTAAGTGACAGGCTGGCATGCGCATTTATTATATCCGCAGGCGCCCTACAGTGTCCGTCCGTCCAACTGTCCGTCCGCGCGCCCTTCTCACCTTTTTCACCCCTGACCCGTTTTCATGCCTGATGCATGTAACAGGCTGAAGTTGACACGGCGTCCCAGAACGTCAACAACCAACACACGCAGGGTACCTTGGACGCCATATGTGGACGTGGAATGTTGGGCCGATTTGCCGGCAAGCTGCGAGCGTTTAGACACACAGAGCCGGATTGGCGAGTTGATCCGAGGTGCCCAATTTTCCTCCTCGTAGGGTAGACATATTGGTGGAACCCTTTTAGTTTAAACAGACCAAGGCGGCCCTCTGCCGCAAAAGGGGCTGTTGATGACTTGTGGGAGGAGCTGTTGATGACGCCGCACGTGCGAGCCACTAGCGGTGGATAAACAGGAAACAGCTGATAGCAGGAATTAGCGAGCAGCTAGTAGCAAGAGGGAAACACAAACCTGACAGACACTGTAAAGATGAGCAACTGGGGAGACAAGGAATTGTGTCTAAAAAGGGCTGAGGTCGCAGTGAGGATGGGTTGATTTTGTCCATCCATAGCTTTAGGCTTGGAGGCTCAGATTTGTACCACTTCTTTGTAATTGCTGTCTTGCGGACAATAAACATCAACATTTTTTTTTACAATTTAACATGTTTTTCTCCAAAATATTTGAATTTTTGGACACATCCAAAAAATGTGGGAGTGATTGGCTTTGATGTGTCCACACTGTCTCCAACACTGCTGCTGTGACTGGGACAGTGTGTCCTCAATGTGAGGCGTGATGAAGAAGCAGATCAAGTTTTATTCAGCCAAATTCTCTCCATCTCTTGGAGCTTGCGGATGAGTGGTGTGTTTTCCACATTTAATGCTAATCCTCCTGTGATATTTCTGTGTCTAATTCTTTTTGAGTCCCTGCTTTGACAGTTTGATACTGTAAAACTTCAATTAAACGCTCAGTCCCTGTTACCAGCCCGGTGTGGCTACATGTTTAGACCAATAAGGGCCTGTCTCAATCAGAGGCCTGGTCTGGTTGACACACAGTTCATTTCTATAGAAGTTCTTTGGATGTATAAAATCAGACTGTTTAGTTAGCTGCTTCGATCACACATACAAATATAAATGTTTAAATATGGAGATGATTCACTCGCTCGGTTCATTTTGCTGAAACCATGAGCACCAGAGACCTGAAGTCATTCACATTTACCGGCATGACAAAAGAACAAGTGGTGACTCCCTGCGTTTCCTCTGAAGCTGTCATAAAGGCAGAACATGTGTCTGCTCTTCTATTACCCAGGAAGTTGTTTATATTCCTTCAGTTGGGGTCAGCCCTATGTTCTCACATTTCTAGGACATTTTCAAAATTAGGTCTTCTGTTCCTACATTTCCCTTCAGTTTCAGCGCTGTCCTCCCACAGAGGCTAGTTGTAGGGTTGGGGGGATGATAGGTTGGGTGTAATTGGCTACCAAATTGGGAGAAAGGGGGATAAAATCTGATACAAATTTATGAAAAAGGAAATGTGGGAACATAGGCACGCTCCCCTTCAGTCAGTAAGGGTCCACTGATCATAGAATCGAAAGTGATTTTCATTCATAAAAATGAATCCAAGTAAGGAATATTGTGTTAACAGGATAAAGTGCTGGGTGCTGTGAAACAAGTGTTGTAACATAACTGATATGTTATTGGAAACCTAATTTTTATACAATATCTAAAGTGGTTTAAATAAATAATGAAAGGCCTGTCTCATGTATCGGCCTGTCCAGTTCAGTCATCTAAGCTAATAATAGCCCGGACTGTTAATTGAAGTTTTAGGGTATATTCAGTATTGTCCCCTTTCTGCTTCTGTGGGCCCTGATGTAAAGTCACAGAATTTGAACAGTCTCATTTCTCAGGCCTGGAAATGTTGTGTCATTTGTAAAAATCATAGAAAAAATCAGTTTGTAATCTTCATATCTTCTTCCTGGCACGCCCCAGACCCCCGCAGAGGGTTCACACCTCTGTCACCATTTCATGTCTGATGAGTTTGCACCCCTAATCTTGAAACTGCACCTCTTGAAGAGGGCTGGGTATCGCCACTGATTTCCTGAACCAGTTCGATTTGATATCAGTTTGATCGGGTATATTTCAGTTACAATACCAGTTTTTGCTAGAAAAGATCCTCAGAGAGCTAATACTGTACATTCACAAGGAATTATTTTTAAAAAAGAATAAAATCAGAACAGGATTAAAACAGAATATTTCATAACTAAATGTTTCTAGAGCAGCAACAGTAAGATTAAAACAGCAGAGTCACAATATAAACTCAATGTCTGACTGGAAACAAATGTCAATAAAATAAATCATATTCCTGACATCACAATACTGAGTGAAGTTTAGAAAGAATAAAGAACACAGACATCAGTCAGTATCAGTCCTCCTGCCCTCTCTGCTGCTGAGGAGACTTACTGCCTGCAGGTCACATGACCACAGGCCACATGACCACAGGTGTTAAGATACGAGACAAACTGAGCTGAACCGTCAGACATCAACAGCTGTTGTTCTTTCAGCTTGTTAGTAACAGTTAGCTGTAAAGCCTCTGTGCTTGTTCATAACATGATGTCAGCGGCGGTGGATGACAGACTGCGGACAGACAGACTGAAATATTCTCTACACGTTTACATGTTGCTGATCAGCTGTACTGATAAAGTATTGACTTTTTCCTCGAGGAAACTGCGCTCACAGTAACAAGCGTAGCTGTCAGCTCGAGTTATCTTCACTTCCTGTCTGCACTACAGCATCTCTCCTACATGTGTGTGTGTGTGTGTGTGTGTGTGTGTGTGTGTTTGTGTGTGTGCACAGACGGCAGGAGGAGCAGCTGCTGCAGCACAATGATAACTCACACCAAAGCATAAAAACAGTGAGCTAACAGTTACAGGTAAAGAGCCGGTAACCGGACTATGGTCGTTAATAATTTAGCGCGCTATGGCCCGTTTATTACCAGCGAGATTAACAGGGTTAAAGTGTCACACATCTGTGGGAAAAAAGCATAAAGTAAAAGATTAATCTCTGATTTTATGAATCGATATTGTGTCATTCAAATGCAGATCGATTTGAATCTGATGAATAGATTATTTGAACCCAGCCGTACTCTTGAGACGTGTATGAAAAACAAATGTGTTTCTGAGAAGAATTATTGTTGTGCACGTTTAGATCTGTGCTGTCGTGGGGAAGATGTGTTTCACTGATGTTAACTGTCAGAGGAACTTGGGTGGTGCGAGGAGACGTACGACCGCGGGGTGCTAATTCTGTTTTGTTTTTTAACCACTGAAACGATGAATCTGTCTTTTAATAGTTATTATTTTTCTGTTGATTGACTAAAGCAGGGCTGTCAAAGTTCGGCCAGAGGACCTCATCCGGCCCTTCAGATGACCGTAAGATGAGATGACTGTACCTATGACACTGATGTCTGCCAATTACGTCAGTCGTCTATGTTCTATTGTAATATTCCCACAGACCTGTCTTAGACACTTGCAGAGATATTTATGCATTATAAGTACTAACGTCACATACAGGTACGGCAGAACGTACATCTGCTGTGAGGAAATGTAACAGCTAATAGTTGAAACTATAAACCAGCAGAAAGAAGGCAGACAGACAGACAGACAGACAGACAGAAGGCACCGTGTTCTGAACAGACACACAACCTTTAGTATTAATACATGCTGCAGCATAAAGGCCCAACAGAAAACGTTAAACGACTAAATTAACACCAGACGGGCATGATGGGAAATGAGGGCGGTCCCATCGTTACCTGACTCCTGCGCATCAAATACATCACTGGAAAGTTACCAAACACTGATTCCTTCACGTTAAAGCTCTGATATAATTCTGCCGCTGAGAGCCGTCAGATCAGCGGCAGAATTATATTAGATGAGTTTAAAAAGTGACTAAATGAGTTTGACACCTGGACTAAAGGGCTCCAGCTCCACTAACTCCGAGTCTCAGTTGTTCAGAGTAAATGCAGAGAGGAGTGTGTATGTTAAATGTGGAGCGTACAGAGAGCTGCTGACAGGTGGGGACGTTTCCCAGAACACCTGCAGGTAAAAGCTTTTCCTCACCCAGCTGCAGGACGAAGAGCTCTCATGTTGACAATTTGTCTCCTTCATCGGAAGCTGCTGTCGTCTGCTGTCACATCAGATCTACAGTCTGGATCATATCCAGCCTTCATCATCATCATCATCATCACCACCTCCAACAAGCGTCACTCATTTCTGACTTTAACCAGAACAAGTGTTTTATCTTTCACCAGCTTTTCATCATGTTGTACGTATAGGGAGGAGTCCCTCCTCTTCCTCTGTTCCCCATTGGACCTTCTTCTGAAACACTGTGTACGTTAGTCAACGGTCAGACCTGAGTGTGTTCTGGAGCCGTGCCATAAATTACACGCACGGTGTTTGTCACTTTAAAAGGTGTTTTTTTCGCACATTGTTGATCAGAAGTGAAACCAGCTCAGGAGGTCACAGAGTGGCCACTAAAGTAAACTTCTGTCCCAGTTTCACTTCCTGTTTGTGAGACTCGTCCTACTCTGGCAGTTTGTCCCTCTGGGGCTCCTGTAGAGGCACAGTGCCGAGGCTGTACTGAGGGTGCAGCCTTTTGGTTTCCTATTTAGATTCAAGAGGAACACTGAAGGAAGCTGAGTATTGGATTAAACCCCCCCCGCCCGGCCGTCAGCTTCCTGGCCCACTGAGTGGCTGAGAGCTGCTGGAGGCTGATGGAAAGCGGTTGCTATGACAGCCAGCATCCTGGATCCAGGATGAGAGTTTGGGTCATTAGCATAGCGAGTGTGAGTGTTGTAATGCTCACCGTGACATCAGGACGGGATGTGAGAGGAAGGACAGAAATAGCTGGTCCATTTTCTTTCCAGAGCGTCCTCCGTCTGCTCTCAGAGAGACCGGAGCAGTCGCACCAGCAGATTTATTATCAGGATTGTTATTAATGACCAGCTCCTGCAGCCAGAGTTCAAATCTTTATTTGTTTCTGCTTCTACAGAGATGAAACCAGAGGGTTCATCGCTTCTGTACTGTAGAGGAAGATTCTGGTGTGTTTTTCAGAGCTGTGGCTGGTGTGGCTCTCCCTAAGGCTGCGTTCACACCTGCTCTGTTTGGCTCAGTTCAGTCTGACTCAGGCTGGTTTGTGCAGGTGTGAACACACCAAAACAACCAGACCGAGACCTTCTTGAAGAGGTGGTCTCAGTCCGGTTCCAAAGGAACTCTGGTGCGGTTGGTTTGTGGTGAGAAGGTGCTGCGACCTGGATGTGAAGCAACTGCAGTCACATGACACATTGTTTGGGTTAAACATGAGCATGTTACAGTCCTGGAGGATTATTAATGTGCACCTCCTCCTGTACTGCCTTAATATGCACATTCAGCACATCCAATGCATCAAAACATTGTTTTCTAGTTGGAGCCGCGCCTCGTTTTCAAACTGTATGGTTTGACTAAAATGAACAATGACAGCAATATAGTCCACGATGAGCAGCGCTAAAATCAACCTGCGTAGTTGTCCCTCCATTGTGACATTAGAAAGTGTCACATTTATCTTGCAAGTGTTCTCTTCTTCAACGTTTGCTTTACGTCCTGGATTTTTCCCACATGGAAATTCTGACCAATCAAGAGCAACTTTCTGATGCAGTTTCAATGTTTATATCTGTCACAGACATGAAAAAACTCAATACTACCTGTTTCTATTTCAAAATAAAAGTCCCTTCATTTGTTAACACGAGGCTTTTATTGTGAAATATTTGCAGGATCATGTTGTTGATGACGCAGCGCCTGCACGGCTTAATAAATTTGCAGAGTACAGACTTTCACCTGTGGAAATACAGAAGTTACAGCAGCAGCAATGCTGTCTGTGTGGACACTGCACACCTCAGCGGTTGGAGTCATTTTAGCGCGCAAGTGTAGACGCAGATATTTTGTAAAATGAGGTTGTATTGATGGATTTTTTTTTTTTTAAACGGAGGGGAAAATATCCGTTCACAAAAACATGTGGATACATATAGGCAGGGCCTCAGTCTGGCCTCGCCCCTGGGACCACTTGGCCTTGGGAGACCCTCCCAGGAGTTATCAGAAGAAGAAGAAGAAGATCGACTTTATAAATGTGGGCAGATTCCATTTTTTCACTCTATTGTCACAAACACACACAGGCCTGAAACGCACACACATACACAAACAGGACCTGTACATGTATTTAATAGAGAGATGTTGGAGTGAGGGAGCCGCCATGTACAGGCACCCCCAAGCTTGGAGTTCAGTGCCTTGCTCAAAGGCACCTCAGTTGGCCCTCTGGTTTCCAAGTCAAGTCTCTACGAACTGAGCTGCTGCCACCCGACAACGCAGCTCCAAGGATGACAGGGTCACGCAAACCCCTTCTTCACGTTAAGGTGGCGATTCTGTACTGCTGCACTCAGGAACATCTATAGAGGTTTTTTTTTTTTTTTTAAAGTTACAATAAAAATATGACAAAGACTCTTTAAAAAGTACCATAAGATAAAAAATACAACATATGCACTGTTTCAGAATTTAAAGAAAAGCTGTGCAGTTTTGTGCAGGATGTGATAAACATTAGCTGTTTTCTAATAAACATGATTTTTACATGAATGATTTTGAACGCTGGTCTCTGAGTCAGACTCAAAGGAGACAGCGTTCAAGGGAAACTAATAATTCTAATTGAGGTCACAAACATGTTGGAATTGTTTGTCACTGTTTCTGTTATTAATATTTGGTTGTTTCAGGACTGTTGTTATCAGAGTGTGTCCTGTTAGTTTTCACCTGATTCTGGTCATTACTGAGGTGTAAAGCTGTTTGTAGATGTGAGAAGGATCTGTATCAGGTGTTTGTGAGTGAAATAATGCAGCTGTGAGCTCCTCATCTCGTGTCCAGTTAGATAAAAATAACTCCACCACCTCGGCTCTCTGCGTGCAGCCTCTCAGCGGTGAACCTCCGGACCTGGCTCTGGCTCTGGACCTGCTGTTGCTGTTTCAGCATCAGCTCAGTATCAGTGACCTTTATGAAGGTCACAGTGAGTCGGGTAGTGATTCTGACAGTTTAGTCTGAGCTGCTGTCACACCGTTCACAGTGGATGACGGCAGGTTTGTGCGGCTGCTGCTGCTGCTGCTGGTGGACGGGGTCGGTATTGATCGGGTGACCCTGGGTCCATCCTGCTGACGGGCTGTGAGGGAGGGGAGCTGAGTCAGGGGGGGACTGCAGCAGTTTGTATCGATGAGCTGAGACACATGTCAGCTCTCAGACTGAGACTCTGGGAAATAAAGAAGTGTCTCTGGGCTGAAGTGATTGCTGGAGAAACAGAAGTCTTTAGTTTTTGATGACAGTAATCACTAGCTTGGTTTCCATCCACCTATTTTTATTTTTTCAATTTGTACATAAAATTCTGAGTAAAAACACCAGAGATCCGGAAAAAACCTTCCATTTGACTTCATAGAAGAAAAATATTTCCACATCCGAGCTCTTAAATCAGGGAGCGCCAGTCAGATTGTATAACTAACCCACTTTAGGACACCAGCAAAGTGTCCAGTGAGTGCATACAGTAATATGCACTGTAAATAGTATGCGCTTCATGTACTGTTGAGTAATAAATGATCCACAGCTGTTTAATTTTAAAAAGTCAACTTTGCATTGATTAATGAATTTATTAATTTGAAGCCACGTCACAGTCTCCAGCCTGTATGAGTATCACAAAATAAGAGGGAGGTGGAGTGTAAGAGTGTTCTGCAGCTCTGATGTGTTGTGTTAACGTCTCTGCAGGGAGAGCAGTCTCTCTGCTTCACCATCAGCTCCGTAAGAAGCCAACACGCCAAATGGACGAGGCGCAGGGTTTCTGAGGTGAAGCAGACTGAGCAGATAGTTATTTTTTTCACCACAGAGATGTTTTGTTCATGCTGTCGTGTGAGTTGGTCAGCTGATTTATGTGCTGATCGCTGCTCCACTACAGTGGACGGAGACAGCAGCAAAATGTTTTGTCGACACATAAAAACAGGACTGTCTCACAGAAGTCAACATCACTTTAAGTCTGGGCTGTATTCCGAATATTTTCACCGCTTTCCCTCGCCATCAGACCGTGCTTCACAACAGGAAACAGACGCTGTTACGTTTTGCTCCTCTTCTTCAGGAATGTTCAGGCACCTCATGACTGGTTTAGATTATGATTCAGAGAGATACGATTCGATGATGAAACGATTATTGATGCAGCAAAATTTGCAATTTCTGTACTTTTTTTTTTTCTCACTGTGAGACGACTAGTTACTTTTAACACATGGCAAACTGGATTTGATCCTATTTGAACAGATGAATTTACTTGTATACAGAGCTGCTCTCTTCCAGGTCCCTTTTCTATTCCGCCTTCCAGCATAAATGCTTATATACCAGAGCTTTTAAACCAGTTGGATTGTGTCCACACTGTTTACGCTGGCATATTGTCCAGTGTTTGGACACTGTTGTGCTCCCTGTAAACCATATTAAATTTACATACTAGTGAATAATAAATGCCCCCAGATCTTTTGCTTGGGGGGGGCTCCGCTGTGTTAGCGTCTCCAGCAGCGGAGAGCAGCCTCTCTGCTTCACATCAGCTTTTGGGAAAAGTGGAGATGCTGAGCAGACCGGATCAGAGCATGTGAGTGGAGCGGAGCAGGTGAAAATGTCCGCTCCTCACTCACAGACCTGTCACTCGGTGCTGCTCGTCTGCTCCGCTTGGTTCTGCGCATTCTTCGCTCCGCTCCATCATAAAATTTTATCCCGATGCACCCGCTCAAAAAAACTGCGTCGTACTACCCTAACCTGTAATCTTCTATTCACAAATAAAACGGGGGCTGCCCATTGGTCCAACATCCCATTGTTATGACCATATTAAACCCATTGTTCCGAAGTCCCATTGTTCCGAAATCATCACGATGCCCTGTGGTCAAGGTCTGGTTAGGTTTAGGCACAAAAACCACTTGGTTAGGGTCAGGAAAAGATCATGGTGTGGGTTAAAATGAAAAAGAAAGTGACAAACACATAAGCCGTGAGCCTGCTCCGCCTCAAGCTTTTCCTCAAGCCTTTCAACATTTAATCGTTCATGTCCGCATTTCAATGCATCTTAAACCCCTTTTTATCAAGATTAGTGTGTGTATGTGGGTTTTTAAAACACAGGAAAAAAACGGCTAAAAGTGGACCAGAACTGTGCACACGGCTCCGCAGCAGACGGGTATGCCTTTCTGTGCGTGTGTGGGGGTTTTTTGGTGTGTCATGTTCGCTGTCACAGACAGGCCGGAAAACAGGTTAGTAAACAGTTAAAAGTAGTTACAGTTATTACGCAGACTAATCTGAATCGATGTTTGAGCGCTGCTTTGATACAGACAGACAGCATATTGTGGTGGCGTGTCACTGCATCTCACCGGTAACAGGGCTCAAATCAGCACGTCCACCCAAGTGTGGTATTTCCATCACTGCTGACTGGAGGTACAGCCGATAAACACTTGTGACTTCTGAAATTTGACCTGCGTATGAATGCCAATTGTAACTTTTCCCATTGCATTAAAATGCTGGATGTTAGTTGGTGTTAGTGTTTTGTTTTGTGGGCTCAAGAATTGATTATTTACCCCACCCCTAATTCAAGCTCTATAATGCTGCGTGAGCCGAAGAATTGTTTTGGTGTTTTTGTAGTTTACACCAATAACAGTAAAAACCAATATACTGGGATATGCACATCTGGATATCATCTGGATATGGTTTGGATAAATTTCCAAAAGCATTCCAGTGATGTCAAGCAAGTGTAGCGTACTTCAGAGGATTTAACGGTTTCTTCCTTGGCCCATGCTCCACCCTTCTACTGAGTGAAAACTATTGTAAAAATCAGGCCAGTTTTTCCATCATCCTGCTGACAGACAAACAGAACCAAAAACATGACCTACTATGCCAAAGTAATAAATGACTCTTTCAGTGCTGACATCACAATGACATCATGATGACATCATGTGATCAGCTGGAGGTGCAGCTGCCTCTCCCCCACAGGGCTGTAGCTCCACAGGAGTGTTAACATGTGTTTGTCTTGTTGTGTTATTGGAGCCAGAATAGAAGGAGTCGTGGCTCAAAACCAGCCGCCACTGCCCGTCAACAAAAACAAAGACAACTATGGTTAAATGTGATAAGACCAAAGGACTGGACGGAGGCCATCATCAAAAATGCTCACATGTGCAGCGCACACTTCATTTCAGGTTAGGGAAAAAGTATTTCCTGTTGTAGGGATGAATAACGTTATGTGTATTAAGGGTTATCATGTCCAGCTCATCAGAAACTGGGGAGGGATTAAGAGGAATATTGGATTTCTCTGCAACGCTAACTTTTTAGCACATTAGCTAACGTTAGCTTCCATAGCAAAACAAACAAGTGTGGTCCTCCTTTGTAAGATTGGCTTCCTGTGACATCATCCATCCACTGAGTGAGAGCATACGGGTCGGCCAGTCTGGTCCCGTTGCTCACTGTTTACTTATTCAAGTAACACTGGCGTCCCGGAGAGTGAGTGACCTGACATGGTGCGTTGGTACATTCAGTCTGACGCTCTACACTAAAATGAGAGCCCTGTTGGTGGAAGAAACGCAGCCTTATATTTCTACATGAATGAACCAACGGTTAAGTTAATCACACATTCACTCTGCTGCTGCGTCTCCACAGACAGAGTGTCCAGAGTGCGCTCTGCCACTCTGAGAGTGCGCTGCTCTGGATAACCCAACGCTACATTCACACAGCGCTCCACATTTATCAACGCTCCAGTTGTGTCAGAGTCGCTCCCACACTCACAATGAGTGTTTCTGAACGCACCACTCACACCATCTTCCTCCAGCGTCTAAAACAAGACAACACAACTTGTTAGCTAATGTCTGTGGAGAACAGTTGGGCCTCCAGCTAAGCCCCGCCCACCAACAAACATCACACTGTTTATTAACAGTGAAAGGGTCAATAGATCAAAGGCATTTTGTTGTCCTTGAGAGATCCTGAGATATGTCGTATGTACATTGATCTCTGCAGAGCAATTTCAGGTGAAGCGTGATTGGATGATGAAGACGTGCGGTTGTTTAACAGATGAGATATCAAGATAAATATCATGAGATGATTATTTCCTTCTCATCAGTGAGGGAGTCCATACAACTTTGTGTGAAAATCAAACGTTCTTCGTCAAAGTAACATTTTAATGTATGATTTTGTGAAACGTGTATCTCAGTCAGACGGACGACTGTGGATGAATCATCCCAAAATATTTATACATCTTTATACACTGTGTTGAGAAGGTTAACAGCACAACCCTGAACATGGTTTGCTTCCTGTTGACAGCGCTGCTGTACGCCACCATCTTTGGTAACGTCACCACCATCTTCCAGCAGATGTACGCCAACACCAACCGCTACCACGAGATGCTCAACAGCGTGCGAGACTTCCTCAAACTCTACCAGGTCCCCAAAGGCCTGAGTGAGCGGGTGATGGACTACATCGTGTCCACCTGGTCCATGTCCAGAGGCATCGACACCGACAAGGTAACACCTCACCGCCTGCTCAGGTCCTCCACACTGTGATGTCACAGGCAGGGTGGAGACCTGCCACACCCTGACTGGTTTGTCTTTGTCAACCAATGAAATCTTGCAGACGAATGACCTTTGTGGTCGACAGACGTTTGGTCAAATATTAGGGAGGGAGGGCAGCCAGTCAGATGATCAGACTCTGCAGCAGCTACAGCCCATACAGCCGGTGGTGTTGCGAAATCAAGTGCACTGTATTTACAGATTTGGCACTTCAATGTGCCGAGATGTGGCCATTTTTTACGCCTGTGGTGTCTGGTGACGTTTAACAGAAACAGAAACATAAACATGATGGGCGTCACATGAAGTACTCTGTTAATATCTCTTTAAGAGAACTGGTACTGTGATTTTTTAAACAAAACCAGCCCTAATTTGACCTCAGTGTGACCCCCGTGTGACCTGAGTGTGACCTCTGCATGACCTCAGCATAACCTCTGTGTGACCTCAGTGTGACCTCAGTGTGACCTCTGTGTGACCTCAGTGTGACCTCTGTGTGACCTCAGTGTGACCTCAGTGTGACCTCAGTGTGACCTCTGCACTCGCAGGTTCTGCAGATTTGTCCAAAGGACATGCGAGCGGACATCTGCGTCCACCTCAACAGGAAGGTGTTTAAGGAACACCCGGCGTTCCGACTGGCCAGTGACGGCTGCCTGCGAGCCCTCGCCATGGAGTTCCAGACCGTCCACAGCGCGCCAGGTGACCTCATCTTCCATGCCGGAGAGAGCGTGGACAGCCTCTGCTTCGTGGTGTCGGGGTCACTGGAGGTCATCCAGGACGACGAGGTGGTGGCCATTTTAGGTGAGTGTGGTCCCGACAGATGGACCAGGGTTACAGCTTAAATCTCACGGAGAGAATGTAACAAAGACAGAATAAATATAATCGATGAGTCGCTGTTGTTCCTCTCATCAGTGCGATTCTGAGCTGCTCCAGCTGAGTGACTCATTCATGCTGCCGTTACAAACTGAAACCAGTGTTGATGGATCCATCTGGGAGCTGAGTTTGTTTTCAGGGGCCGGGCTCCGTCAGCATCACTTCAACCCCAGTCTGGTTGTTGTTGGTCTCAGTGACAGCAGCTCACAGTGCTGATTCATCATGAGGTGGAAACTCTGTTTATGTTTCCTTCCATTTCTGCTTTAATGATGCTGAGTCTGAGCGGATACACTCCATACATCAGTGACGCTTCACCGGCTCAGCTCTTTATTCTCATCATGTTTTACAGACAAATGTTTCGTCTTTACCTCAAACTTTGTTTTCAGTCAAAAGAAAATCAGATGAAATAGAAATCCTCACATCAGATGAGCAGAGACCTCAGAATAAAAACAGTACGAGTGGTAGAAAAAATGCTTTTTATTAGTTTTTACTTGATGTAATCAAACACTCAACTATTTATTCTTTCATTTTCCTCAACCACTTAACCCATTTTACAACAGCAGTATGTCAAGTGGGTCGAACCCGAGCAAAATGCCGTCAAATACTGTAAAACCAATATGATTTAAAAAGAACGTGATATGAAAATTTTGTCATACAGCCCAGCCCTATAGCTAACCGTAGCTAACTTGTTTGTCCATTGTTTGGTCTGTGACGTAATAGGTCAACAGGAAAAAGGTCCAATACTAACAAACTGAAAGGGGCATATCTCCACCTATCGTAGAGGAGTCGCACATACTGGGCTCAATAAATGGATTCCCCTCCCGTGCTTGTGTACTGGGACAAGGACAGTAGGCCAGTTAGATGTCCTCGTCCAGCTGGGACTGTAGAAACACTTCACTGTGACTGGAAATGGACTGACTGACTGCAAGACCCACAAGCCATTGGGCCAGTTACTGGCTGTTGATTGGCTCTGTAACCTTAGAAGTGACGCAGGCCCTTGTTGGCTACTGTAGGCTGTGGAGAGGACAGGGAGGCTCCTATTGGCTCAGGTGAGGTGTCAATCAAAAGGTCAGGGGTCAGTTTCCATACCCAGCTTTCGATGATGTTTACAAGCACCATATGTGGAGAAATATGTACGTTTGAGATGGTGCAGTGTGTGAATGTCTCTGGATGTAATCATGTGTTTGAATGTAATATTTTACTGGATTTTAATATTTACTATCTTTGGATTATGATGACACTTCACAGGTTAGTTATGGATGTTTTTTTTGTTTGTTGTTTGTGTGATGGAAGTGTTTATTGAACCTGCTGTGAAAGTTGTATTTTAAAATGGTCCGCATCAGATGAACGGCATGGTGCGTAGTTTCCTGATGATAGGTCGTATGAGTAAACCACTCAAACACAGCAGCTGTTCACATTTCAGATTTTTCTAATAAACCATCTGATGACCTGCCCTACGTGTTCTCCCACCTGTGACAACACACTTCCTGCTGTTCATCCAGGTGACGTGGCAAAGAGGTACAAACACCAAACTCAGTCCTTTATAGTCAGTTCTGTGTGTGTCCTACAGTGTTTCCTCCAGCCTCCTGAACAGCACGCTTAGTTCCCGTCCAGTTGTCAGGTGTCTTTACTAAAATAAGAGACTTCCTGTTAGAAACAGTCCAGTTCTGCCTGTCAGGCCTGTCTCAGGGTTATAAAAGCTCCCTCGGCTGGAACAAAATGAAATGTCAGGGTTTTAGTCTGGATGTGAGACGGAGAATTGAAACTGTGTTTTTGCTGCTGCCAGCTGACCCCGTCTGACTGTGGAGGAAACACCTGAGCTCTGAAACACAACAAGCGAAGTCTGCAGAGTCACCTGCCACACAGAGAAACACACAGACGCTCTGCTGCCTCTTCGCTGCATCAAAACCAAACATGTTTGCTATTTTTGTCAGCGTGCGTAGGAATCATGCTCCGGGGCTCTCATTAGCAAAGCATCAGTTTTATGCATGAAGTGTTTGGTTTCATTTTGAATCATGCTGCCTGGTGTGTGTGTGTTTTTGGGGCTGATGGAAGGAGAGCGTTCACCGGTTCAGAAAGAGTGAAAGATGATGGAGGAAGCTGTCGAGGCGGAGCACGGCTCAAAGAACAGCTGTCAGAGTCATTATGCAATTCACCCTGCGTGTTCACCAAACCTCTGAGCTCTTTAACAGCTCCCTGAGACACACACACACACACACACACACACACATTTATATTTATATATGATGAATACTGTGAGGCAGCGTGCGGGCAGAGACTCAGCTCTTTGTTTGCATCAAACATGATGACGTGTCACTGTCAGTCTGTTTCAAATGTCAACAACATGAACTGTGATTCACACGTTCATGCTCTCCAGAGGATGAATCTTAATCACCATGGTGATCCTCTGACTTTGCTAACATGCTAACATTAGCATGAACTGTACATGTTGTTGTAACATCCTGACATAATGTCGGCTTGCAAACAGGCATTAACCTCACGTTACACTGTCACTGATAAAAACATCCTCCTGCCACCCTGCGTCTTCACATGAGGACGTCATATTTTGGATTTACTGCACCTTATACTTCATTCTACTGAACTCAGACCTGTTGTCCTCATTCGTGGACACTTTCTTTGTGCCATCCAGTGGTAGTAAGAGCACAATACGCTAATCCATGTAAAAACAGTCAGTCTGCAGCTGATCAGATACAAAAGTGGACGTGGCCCAAAACCTGATCAGGTGTTATGGTTGACACTTGTTTGTTAGTTTGATATGGAAACAAATATTGGCAACAGTGACAAGCTAAGACACCGTTATTTAGTCAGTACTTGTTTGAGGATGTTGGGACTTTGTTATCATTAGCAATGTTTAGTTTTTTATACCTGTCAGGTCCTACTGATCCCAAATAGCTCGGAGAAAGTAAAAATGCATACCAAACAAAAGTTGGGGTCTCAGGAGGATACACACTTTCATGCTAACATGGTAACAGTTCAACACTCACATATCATTGTAGCATGCTAACAAGCTAGCATGCTCAATGCTGCATACTAAAGACCTTTTCAACGTGCAGCTTGTGTGCATGTCAGGCTGCTGTCAGCCCTAGAGTGTCTCCTTTGGTCTGAATCAGGGACTCATGTTGTCCCAAAGTTGTATAATTGCCTAGAGTTGGTTCGTGTTCTCATGGCAGCATTTACAAGAGGACCAGATCAAATGCCTTGTGTGAGAAAGCTGCTCTTGATTGGTCAGAATTTCCATGTGGGAAAAATCCAGGAAGTAAAGCAAACGTTACACTTGCAAGATAGATGTGACACTTTCCTCTCTGATTCTGTCACAAACCTTTGCTGATGGAAACCTACGTGAATAAACTCCATATATGTGACTGTCTCCTAACAGCCTGTCACAGGTTACAGCCTGATGGTTAGAGGAGAAATGGCAGAGCATAAAAACAGAGAAGGAAATCAGCTGTTGATTTATATATATATATAGATCCAGGGGACATTTGTTTAAATGTGTAATTAGTCGTAGATTTGATTTAGTTGAACTATTAATATTGTGAAAGGATCTGAATCTGACTCTGAGTTACTGTTGTTGTTCACAAACTGAAGAAATGAATCATTTGAGTTTTCATAAGCGTTACCTGATCGTGTCAGCACGTCATCAGTATCAGCAGATAATTTATCGGCGTCGGCCTGAAATGATGATCTCTGCCAATATGACAGGCCAAGAAGAAGATATTTCTGGGCGTCAGCGGCTTAGTGGTAGAGCAGGCGCCCCATGTACAAGACTGTTGCTGCAGCGGCCCGGGTTCAACTCCAGCCTGTGACCCTTTGCTGCATGTCACTCTCTCTCTCTCTCCCCCTTCATGCTTGTCTGTCCTGTCCATTAAAGGCTAAAAATGCCCCAAAAATATCTTCAAAAAAGATGATATTTCAAATAGTCGAAACAGGTCAGATTTGCCTGGTTTTGTCTGTTGTCAGCTCTGTCTTTTGGAGACCAGCATCCAAAGCCTGTTTAAGAGGGAAGAGTTTTACAGTTTACTTTGAAAATGTTACATAAAGATAAGTATGTCATGTTTTTGTATTTTATGTCTATTCCACTACAGGAGAGACTTGATGTTCTCTGCAGTTGGGTGGGAAAACATTTGAGCACGTTTCGTACTGGTGTTGGCAACGAGCCAATATGAGTTGGAAAATATTGAATACAGGCCAAAATCCAACTTTGTACATCCCTAGTCTTTACTGAATCTTTGATGGTAAACTGTAAAACTACTAAACTTTGTTGCAGTGCTATGTTCTGAAATTAATAATAACATATTATTTTTACTAATTTGTTGTTTCATTAAGAATATCGTAATCAAAACAAAAACACCCTGATAATTGTGATATTATTTCAGTTAGTTGCAGCTCTAACAGGTGAAAAGGTGAAAAGATGGAAGTACGGTCTGATGTCAGCAGAGCAGAGAAGCCTCCTGTTACTCTGACCTGGGATCAGTGACACATAATTCCTACATGTTTTCCTCACTGACTCCTGGTGTCAAATAAACAGAGTTTAAGCCCAGATACAGACATGACTGACTGAATCATACTGGGTTATATAATGATCTTGTGACCAGTTATCTGTGAACACCACAGTTGTTACTGGGAGATACAGCAGGTATGTCTCAGCTGACTGTTGTTACAAAAAGTAGAATATGAACACAGCATTACTGGAGCCAAGATGGCAGCCAGGTTCTCTCGCTGCTCACTGGTCCAGCTGCTGAGAGGAAGTGAGAGGTGTTGATGGCCTCTCAGTGACTCGTTTCTGTCCTTTAGATATCTGCTTTGACTTCCAGATAATCGCCACAAGAGACGTTTTATCAGCTTCACTTCCTGTCTGGATAAATGTTTAGACTTTTACTGCAGAAACACTCTGAGCCTCACCGTTCACATCACATCAGGAACTAGTTAGAGTCCGTGTGCTTCACTTCCTCTTCTCATGAACACTGATGTTTTTTGAAAGCAGCTGCGTTGACACTCTCCTTCCTTCTGATGATTGTGTGTGTTCACCGCCGCACCGTTAAAGACAATGTCCATCATGTCGTCATTTATCTGATTGTTTTTACAGAAGATCAGACTGAGAGATCAGTCTGACGTTTCGCCACAGAAACAGACCTGATGTGTTCGGTCACATGATGCTCGGAGGAAGCTGTGAAACTCTCTAATGTCCAGCTGGACGTTGATATCAGATGCTGTGTGTCGTTATCCTCCATCATGTAAATTCCTGACACTGAAGTGTACCTGTTTCAGACACACATTTTACATTTGTCTTCTTACTGAAGCTCATCTGTAGATAAAACATTAAACTAAAGGCAGCTTTGTTATTTCACCACGTTGTCACATTTTTGGGTTCTTGATGGATATTTCCTGCTGCGCTGACATTTAAATCAGATGCTCAGGTGTAAAAATCTTACTGTATACAATCAGTGATTTGACAGATTGAAGACTCTCAGTAATAAATAGCCTTCATGGCATCAATAAGATTCTGTTTTCTTTTTACAGTAAACTTAAACTCACCCAACTGTTGTCATTTTTTTATGTACTGCTACACGTGTCTCACACACACACACACACACACACACACACATATAATGTGTGTGTGTTAAAAAGGCTTTAAAAAGTCTGAAATTGAACTTGGTTATTTCTGTCGACACTTTGTAGATAACCTCTCCAATACAACAGCACCACTGAGGTACGATCCAGCGGCCAATGACACATCTACGTTTCTGTATCTGTGGTTTATTCTGTGGCTTTTACTCTCAGCTGACTCAACACGAAAAACCCAGCATGTTGTCTTTGGTCTGTTGTGTGTCCATGAACTGAGTGGCTCCCAAAATGTGACTTAATACACTGATTGTGTACTTTAATCCTCAAAGCTCCCAAAAACTCCTCTGGAAAAATTACATTAAATTGTATTTTGGTGAAGATGTGAAAGTTTTGGAACATATTAATGATACAGATGTGGAGCAAAGGAGACGATGAGTCTGCAGAAGTTTCAGAGGTTCATACGGACGATTCGACTCCTCAGATTGGCTGTTAAAACGCTGTGAAGGTGAGACTGTAGCCTGTCTCTCTGTGTGTCTGCAGGTAAAGGCGACGTGTTTGGTGACGTGTTCTGGAAGGAGATGACGTTGGCACAGTCGTGCGCTAACGTGCGGGCGTTGACCTACTGCGACCTCCACATCATCAAACGAGACGCGCTGCAGAAAGTCCTGGAGTTTTACTCCTCCTTCGCAAATCACTTCGCCAGAAACCTGGTGCTCACCTACAACCTGAGGAAGAGGGTGAGTCCACATGCCTCATCGCTCTGCATCACTCAGCTCACCTACACCAACACCACTGTTTAAAAGTCCAGAATCAGCTGTCACACTGATAATCTTCTTCTCATGTAACAGAGATAAAATCAGATTAATCCAGACACCAGATGTGATGTTTATGTTTGACAAGAAGAAGAAAATGAAAGGATGTTCCGTCCGTGTCTCATGACCCGAGAGAATACTGTGTGAACGTGGATGTTGAATTCAGTTTTAGTGAAGAAAGTTCATGCATCAGACTTTAAACTGTGACTGAATCAAACACCAAAATGTTTCTAAAATCAGATCAGAGGGACAAACAAGGGTGTGTGTGTGTGTGTGTGTCAGTGTCACGTGACCTCAGCTCATCTTGCATCCGGCGCTGGACTCGCTCTGTTGTCGTCATGTTGTTCCAGCTCATCCTCCTCCACAGAGCAGGTGTGATGTCCGCTGAGCCAACAGTGCGGAGGTGGACGGTGACAGACGGCTGTTTTCACACCTTAACTGATGCTGAAACACTCTGCTCAGTTTAACCCTTAAATTCACCTCAGTCAGGCAGAAGACAGGCATCTGACCAGAAACACTGATCACCTGAATGACTGTTGATAAATATCTATCATGAACACAGTCAGTCGGTCGATCGTCTGATTGTAGAGGTCATGTCCTCCATCCTGCTGTGGTTGAAGCACAAGTTATGTTCTGTTGTGTGGACAGATGCTCACAACCAGTGGTGCCAAGTTGGCCACTGTCTCACTGGATTTAGCAACTTCTCAGACTCTCCTGGTGACATTATTATTATTATTCTATGAAGGGACAAATTTAGCCACTTTTCAGATCCAAACTTGTGCAATTGAGATGCTTCACTGGTATTTTGTATATTTTCATAGTGTCATATTACTCCTGTAACTGAAGTTAAAGATCGGAGTAATTCTTCCAGTTCTGTGCTGAAGTCAGAAACATTTTGGAGCTGCTAAAAGTTTAAATAACCCTAAACAAAGCAACAGGGTGGCACAGTGCTGCAGTGGTCAGCAGTATTGCTTCACAGTAAGAGTGTACTGGGTTCGGGGCCCTTCTGTGCAGGGTTTGGATGTTCTCCCTGTGTCAGCGTGGGTTTCCTCCAGGTGCTCCGACATGTTCTCCCTGTGTCAGCGTGGGTTTCCTCCAGGTGCTCTGACATGTTCTCCCTGTGTCAGCGTGGGTTTCCTCCAGGTGCTCCGACATGTTCTCCCTGTGTCAGCGTGGGTTTCCTCCAGGTGCTCTGACATGTTCTCCCTGTGTCAGCGTGGGTTTCCTCCAGGTGCTCTGACATGTTCTCCCTGTGTCAGTGTGGGTTTCCTCCAGGTGCTCTGACATGTTCTCCCTGTGTCAGCGTGGGTTTCCTCCAGGTGCTCTGACATGTTCTCCCTGTGTCAGCGTGGGTTTCCTCCAGGTGCTCTGACATGTTCTCCCTGTGTCAGCGTGGGTTTCCTCCAGGTGCTCTGACATGTTCTCCCTGTGTCAGCGTGGGTTTCCTCCAGGTGCTCTGACATGTTCTCCCTGTGTCAGCGTGGGTTTCCTCCAGGTGCTCCAGCTTCCTCTCACAGTCCAAAGACATGCAGGTTAACTGGTGACTCTAAATTGTCCGTCTCTGTGTGTCAGGGGTGCATCTCGCCTTTCACCCAGTGTCAGCTGGGATACACTCCAGCTCCCCAGTGACCTGACCAGGATCAGCTGTTACAGCTAATGAATGAATGAATGAATAAAGCAGCTGTTTGTTGCTGTGTCGTTACATGCTGTTGCTTGTCTTCTTCTTCTCCTCTGTCATTATCATCAGCAGACATTAATGCGTCCTTGAGGCGTGAGAGGTCAATTTAAAAGGACCTTCTATTGATCGAAACAACAAGAATCAATGCACTGATGAAAAGATTTCATCAGTGATCCATTAACTCAGACAGCAGATGTCCAGACCTTTGAAAGTAAATTCACTTCCTGTTTTCACTCGGACACCTGACCTCAGTCTACACTCACTCAGTCCGTCACTTTGTTAGTGAAATGCAGAGGAAATGTTGAATGTCACAGAGAAACACAGGAGCTGTAAGAGACACTTTTAAAACTTAAATTGATACAAGCTGAACTGATGAGGCTGTAGCTTGTGAAGTCGGCACAGCGTTTGCAATTTAGTTTCTGAAAATATGAAATGGCATTTGGATAAATACGATCTGGAGAGCTGAAGTGAAACGAGCAGCTGCTTTAAAACAACTGAGACCACAACTATTAGTAGTTTTTATAGGAAGTGAAAACACCAGGTGAACACACTCTCACATCTGCTTTTTTACAACACACTTCTTCTTTTACACACACCATGTCAGATATCAGCAGAGGTGGAGGAAGTGCTCAGATCATTAACTCCCAGGAGCAGCATGCCAAACACAGACTGTTAACTAACCAGTCTGACATCTACTACCTGTCAGTGTCACACAGCACCTCAGCCTGAATCCTCCATTGTCACCCTGCAGCTGAAAAGTACAGTGGCAGAAACGCTGCAAACAAACTGCACATCCGAAATACTTGAAAACCACAAGTGCATTAACAGAAGTGAGCGTCAGCGGGTGTTGACAAAAACTCCTTTCTCACTCCACAAAAAAACCATTAACACCCACTAACATGTGGCATTTGTATTTAATAATGGTAAAGATTACAGCAGCATTCACACCTGGGTTAAATGACTCTGCAGTAGCCACAGGAATTTATCGACTCTGACTCCGATCAGCAGTGATGGAAATGCAACTACAAATACAATTTGCAAAGCATTTTGGATCTGCAGTTTGTTTGACACGTCTTGGCCACCATAGAGACGGGACAACAGAAGAAAAACTGCTGAGAAACGAGTTGATTTATTTCTGCACATCGGCTGAATATTTTCATCCTGAAGGCCGAAGACATCAGATTAACACTAACAGAATGTTCAGGCAGGAAACTGCTTCTTGACTAACTGAGTTTCAGCTTCTTTACAAGGTTTCAATGGAACAAAATATACAGCCAAGATATTTTTATATGCAGAGACTTTTTGTTCTGATTAAATCGTATGAAAACAAACAAGGAGAGTTTGGAATGAAGACGAGATATAAAATCTTGTGATGGTAGCTCTCTCTCTCTCTCTCTCTCTCTCTCTCTCTCTCTCTCTCTCGCTATCTGCTGTAAATCGATGTGAAAGCCATTGTGTCCTGTTCTGCTTGGCTGTGCAATAATGACGCCGGTGAAGAGAAACGACCTGCCAGGGCAGCGCTCACCTCTAAACCCTCCGACAACAGCTGAGATAGAGCTGCATCACAACACGCTCAGCAGCAGCTGCACAAACTGCTGCCCGTACAACATTTAAATCTCATGTTCAGCCTTGAGAAAAAAAGTGTACTGTGGTGTCATAGTTGTACTTTGTCTTTTAGGAAACTCAAGGAAATAAAAAGTGTCTGATGGACAGGGACGTCAGTCCAACACTAAAATACGTCAACCACTACAGAGGAGATGATGAAATCTCAGGTTCAGTTTGATGCTCTTAAAGTACTGAGAGTTAAACACAGACAGACTGTGTGATCTCCAGTGTTGAGCTGCACGAGACGCAGTGTGTTTGAAGGAGAAAATCATCACAGGTTGACTGAAAACTGCTGAGTGGCTTTATTTCTTCACACTGGCTGAATGTTTTCATCCTGAATGAATCAGATTAGATCAGACAGGAAACTGCTTCTTAAAACAAAAATTAAACCACGGACTAACTGAATCTAAGCTTCTTTACAAGGTTTGAAATAAACAAGTTATTCATTAAGACATATTCATATGAAGCGTTCGGCCGTGTGAACGCAGCATTAGTTTGGTTTGACTTGTTTAAACAGTTTGTTAAAAGCAAGAATTGATTTTGCTGTTAGAGATGTTTTGGAAGTGCTGTTAAAGCGTGACCCTGGTTTTGATTGACTGCACCTCAGTGATTCCACCCGGGGGGCTCTGTTACGTTTCATAACCCCCCCCCCAACCAACCGGACTTCTCCTTTAACCCCATTCATTCCCCAGGACCATGTCCCAGGGTGTTATGCAAGAAAAACACATTCCAGATGTCCTTACTCCAACTTCCTGTGGTCAGAGGAAGTTGGGGCTGGTACTGTTGGATGCAAAAGGATAAATATATGGTAGTAGAAATTGGTTCCATATTCTTATTCTAGGAAAACGCCTTCTGGTTGCCCATTGCGCCCACTTCCTGTGGTCGGAGGAAGTTAAGGCTGGTACTGCTGGATGCAGAAAGATGGATAACATTGAATAAGACCTGGTTCCAAGTCTGTATGGCCACGTCCAAGGGAATTATTCTGGAAAGGCACCTTTCATATGTCCATTATGCCCACTTCCTGTGGCTAGAGGAAGTTGTGGCTGGTGCTGTTGGACTGTATGAGTCTGTATGACCATGTCCAAGGGAGTTACCTTAGGAGGACGCCCCCCAGATTTCCATTAGCCCACTTCCTGTTGGCTGGACGTAACCTGGACGCACTGTGGCGCAAAGATGTGGAAGATCCAGTCATTTTATACCCTGGAAGTCCAACTTTTTTGGCTTCATGCGCCACTGAGCAGATTTCATAGGAATGAATGAGGCCCCGCCTTCAACGCTGTATCCAGTTCTCTCCATACGTCCATCATTTACTCTCACCCACCTCTGGAGCATTAAGCAGCTAGATAGACCGATATTTCACTCAGGAGTTGGTGGACAGAATATTGGACTGACATTTATCAGGTGACACAAACAAAGAGTCCTAATGAGTCATCGCTTGTGTTGTGTTCACCACTTGTTTCTGCTGAGAGTCCCTGCAGACAGCAGAGTTTCCGTGTTTCCACTTGAATGCAGCACACAGAGAATCCGAGCAGCACTCTGATGTATTGTGTTTGCACCAGAAGAACATTTGCAGTTCTCTCACGTCCTGTGTTCCTCTGTTCTCGTCACCCCTGAGAGCTCTCTGATGGAACCAGCTGCTGCTGCCTCGTTCACACGATCCAATTTCAGCAGGTCAGGAGCTCCCTGATTGGCTCAGGGTTCAACATACTGATGACATGATGACATGATGATGATGATGATGATGATGATGAGGGGAAAGCCTCGCCGCTGGCGCTGCAGAATAAAGACACAGTGAGACTCAGCAGAGGTCACGAGGTCACATGTGGCTGATGTACAGTAAAATCATTGATTTACAGCCTGGTCAGCTGTAACGTAACCTTCACACCTGGAGTGAAGACGTTCAAACACCTGCTGCAGCTTCATGCCTCGGCTTTATGTGTGTCAGAGGAGTAGATGTATCCTCACAGCCTCATCAGCGCCGCTCCATCCACATCACTCCTCTAACCTGATCCGTGATTGAATGGATTTTCAATTGGACTATTTGGCCCAGATTTTAATGCCTTATCTTTTTTTAATTGGTATTTTTAATGCCTGTATTGATATCATTTATAAGCAGAGGTGGAAAGAAGTTACCGCTTTTATTTTGGTAATCTGCTATTAATATGATGTCATATTCAGGCAAAACAAGCTTAAAGTGATGGTCTGAGTAGAGGGACAGTGTTAGTTTGTATTTTTACATCTCCACTGACCAGTGGATGATTGGTCAAGACCCCTGGGGATCATGTTCTGTTATGACAGACGTCATGGCGTCAGAAGTGCGAGACTTGCTGATGAATGGACAAGTTAGACTAATTTTAGTTGGCCCAAGGTCAAGTTAAATGTGTCAAGGCACCATTTTAGGTAACAGCCTACATGTCACCATCCATTATAAGCTGTGTCTCTCCCTGTTCACACTTATCACACAGCTTCTGCGTGTAGCCATGTTGATCAGAGCTCGTTATTAAACGTGCATTAAGAAAGAACTCTGTGATCGACCTCATCCTTGAATTCTCCAGATCACCACGGAAACACCTAATCTGAGACGTTCAGCTTGACCCTTTTTAAATGGTTAAAAAACAAAAGAGAAATCTAAGTGGTGGGAAACACTGCAGGGAAAGTTGAGTCAAGGATGGTTTCTGGATTGATGCGGCCTGAAATGTCTGATGTCATGGCGGCTTTTCTAAAATTTTGTGATGCTGGAGTTTTTTTGCAATAAAATTGTGGGGATCAGCGTAAATTGCAAAAATAGCTGCGATGCTGTCACAGAGTCAGAGCTCATTATTATGAGTGTTTCCCACAGAATTACAGTCTGTTTATGACGACTGGAGGGTGACAGCTGATCACTGATGCTCAGCTCTTATTGCTGTTTGACGCAGCGCTGATGGACTGTCCCCGTGAGCCGCTATCCTGCTCTCCCTGTTAGCACCAGCTAACACAGAACATGATCTCATCCCCACTCATCATATTTTGCTGCTTCGTTTTAAACCCTGCAGCAGCAGACACAGAGCTATTGATCTCACACTGACATTGAACGGCTCGACTGTTGTTAAACCTGTAAAAATTGTTGGGTAACGTTAGCTGTGTGATGCTAACAGTTAGCTCTGTCACTGTGTGTGTGAGACAGTTGGCACTTTTTAAAAGTTGAGGAAATATCATTCACCGGCTGAATTTCAAGGACGTGATGTCATCGAATCCCACCAAAGGACTGTTCCAGTGTCAAGGATCCTTCGAATTCTACCGAGGACAGAGTCCTTCCTTCAGAGAATTTTCAAGCGTGCATGTATGTACTCTCAGCGGGCATGAAGCACCCACAATTCTTTGCACATGATTTACCTGAATTGAAGGCGGGGTTCCGTCAGTGACCTTCACCTGAGCGCCTGCTAGCCTGTTCCAATATGTGTCCACTGAATGCTACGAGTCACCGTCTGTCCCGGACACAGAGCTCCGGTCCTGCAGCAGCAGTTTCATTCAACAGAGAATCAATACGCTGCATGCAGCTCTACAACGAAATCAGATTTTACCCGTCGTCACATTTGCCATAAAGTTGTTGTGATTGGACACAATTGCAAATTTGCACAGAATTCAAGTGGATTGGCTGAATTTGCGTTAACTGTGGGACGGACCGACAAATGTAGCAGTTTAAGTTTAAAAAGTGTGTACAGCATTTTGTGTTCATTCTGTTGTACATGTACATTTTAGTAAGTAAATGAAGTTTAGCAGAGCTGTTTTTAGTGTGTGTTTAATGTGCGTTTACTGTGTGTTTAATGTGTTTGTGTGTTTAATGTGTGTTTATGTATGTTTAATGTGTTTGTGTGTTTAATGTGTTTGTGTGTTTAATGTGTGTTTACTGTGTGTTTGTGTTTAATGTGTGTTTAATGTTTATTTATGTGTGTTTAATGTGTTTAATGCGTTTACTGTGTGTTTAATGTGTGTATGTGTTTATGTGTGTTTACTGTGTGTTTAACGTGTGTATGTGTTTAATCTGTGTTTATGTGTTTAATGTGTGTTTTGAATCAGCTAAACTCTGTATCACTTCACAGAAACCAGAAGTATAAATGTGCCACATGTGTAGGGTCTGCACACAATTATAAATCCCACTGTCGATTTGGAAATACAGCTCAGGATATATACAGTCTATAGAAGTGTATGACTCAACTTTTTCCCGTGGTCTGGTGCTAAACAAGTAAACAAAAATTGCAACTAATTGTAATATTGAATATATTGAATATTTGTAAAATCACAGTTCGTTTCAAATCGGGAGGTAAACAGATCCCTCCTGCCCCACTTCTTATTGAGCTCTTTTATTATTCTTCCAAAATAGACTTAAATTAAAAAATATGTTTGATGTAAGAGTAACTTTCTCTAGTTCATCTTTACATATTAAAATCAAGATATTTGGCTGGTTTTTAATCTCAACTATCTTTTTTCTGTGCTGACATTTTGATCAAAGCGGCTCTTTTTCTTCCAGTCAGGTCCCAGTGCGCTGAACAGCAGAGATGTTGCTTTAATAATAAATGACTTGTTTTAACAGCAGATGCAGTAAATGCTCAATACACACACTTTCAGATGTGAGTGCTCCATTCAACACTGTTGATCATGCAGTTTTAATTGATGGCCTGAAGCTCCGGGTGGGAGCTTCTGATTCGGATCTTTCTGCGTCACGACAGGAAACATGAGACATTTCAATTAAGGTTTCTACTGGTGCAGATCCTGTTATCTCACCTCTATGTTTTTAAATAATGTGACAAATTAAGATAAAACATACGTAATTGTTCCTAAGGGGAAATTTTGGGGCAATAGTGCTACACAGAGCTGCAGTCAACTTAAACCAATATGTGTTTTGGTGGTTAAAGGTCACTGTGATCTCACAAATTATGTTTTTGGACATAACTCAAGAATTCATACATTAGTTATGACAAAACTTCACACAAATGTCTTACATGATAAAATAACCAACTGATGACATTTTAGATCCAAAAGGTCAAAGGTCAGCCTCACTGTGACATCATCATGTTTTAATATCATATCTCAGGAACAGAAGGGGAGACATTTGGTTTTGTTTTCACTAATGACCCTTTTAGTGCTGACATCACAATGACATCACAGTGACATCACGATGACATCATGTGATCAGCTGGAGGTGCAGCTGCCTCTCCCCCACAGGGCTGTAGCTCCACAGGAGTGTTAACATGTGTTTGTCTTGTTGTGTTATTGGAGCCAGAATAGAAGGAGTCATGGCTCAAAACCAGCCGCCACTGCCCGTCAACAAAAACAAAGACAACTATGGTTAAATGTGATAAGACCAAAGGACTGGACGGAGGCCATCATCAAAAATGCTCACATGTGCAGCGCACACTTCATATCAGGTTAGGGAAAAAGTATTTCCTGTTGTAGGGATGAATAACGTTATGTGTATTAAGGGTTATCATGTCCAGCTCATCAGAAACTGGGGAGGGATTAAGAGGAATATTGGATTTCTCTGCAACGCTAACTTTTTAGCACATTAGCTAACGTTAGCTTCCATAGCAAAACAAACAAGTGTGGTCCTCCTTTGTAAGATTGGCTTCCTGTGACATCATCCATCCACTGAGTGAGAGCATACGGGTCGGCCAGTCTGGTCCCGTTGCTCAGTGTTTACTTATTCAAGTAACACTGGCGTCCCGGAGAGTGAGTGACCTGACATGGTGCGTTGGTATTCAGTCTGACGCTCTACACTAAAATGAGAGCCCTGTTGGTGGAAGAAACGCAGCCTTATATTTCTACATGAATGAACCAACGGTTAAGTTAATCACACAGTCACTCTGCTGCTGCGTCTCCACAGACAGAGTGTCCAGAGTGCGCTCTGCCACTCTGAGAGTGCGCTGCTCTGGATAACCCAACGCTACATTCACACAGCGCTCCACATTTATCAACGCTCCAGTTTGTGTCAGAGTCGCTCCCACACTCACAATGAGTGTTTCTGAACGCACCACTCACATCATCTTCCTCCATCATCTAAAACAAGACAACACAACTTGTTAGCTAGCGCCAGCTAATGTCTGTGGAGAACTGTTTGGCCTCCAGCTAAGCCCCGCCCACCAACAAACTGTTTACTAACAGTAAAAGAGTCTATATATGCTTCCTCTTGGCAATCTTCTTATCTCTTGTAGTGGGTATCGCTTACCATTGCTATGCTGACGACACGCAGCTTTACTTCTCAGTTAAACCTAATAATCTCAACTGGAGGTGTTAATCACCAGTTTCATCACCATACAACATCATATCAATTGATATGAAACAATGATACAATACTTGCTGATGTTACAAAGTCTGCTACGATACAATTTGTGGGTACTGCAAATGAAAATTCAGAAATATGTTTTACCACTAGGTGGCTCCTCTGTAGTGGGCTGCTTCTGATTATTTGGTACTCTAACTTTACAGCGTTGGTGGTGAAAGCAAACAAATCAGTCCACTCAATACTGAATTCTGTGTTTTACTCTGAGACACTCATTTTATGGATATGGAATCCATTGCTAGTCTAGTTAGCGAGGCTCAAGACCAGACTGAGGTTTGGTGAAATTTAGAGGAAAAGGTGCCAGGTCCTAGACCAGTGACGCACATTTTAGTTGTCGAAATATTAAAACTTTTTTTTTTTTATTTCAGTACATAGGCTACACATTTTTAGAATTGATAAAAAAATGCCCACAAAAATAATCTTTAAAAAAATAAATAAATAAATGAAAATGCTAAAAAAAAATTATTCATTTTCACGTGATTTTGTTTTTGTCAAAGCTACAGAGAGCTGCATATGGCTCCAGGGCAGCAGGGTGCCTACTCCTGACCCAAACCATGGTATTATCTTTTATAGCAGACATGTTGAGCCCCTCTTTCACCGGTTGGCTAAACTGAACACCTGATCAAGGCCTCCTCTCTGTTCACTGTTCATATTTTAAATCCAGAGGTGCTGAATCTGTGTTTTGCTTTCTATAAGTTGGCCTTTTTTATAATATTTAATGTAATGTAATGTTTAGTCTTATCTAAACATGAAGTGCTTTGTGACTGTGTGTTCAAAAATGTGATACATAAATAAAGTTATTGTTATTTATATTTAGTGAATCCGCACGGACGTGGATGTGAACTGTAACAGCTGGACTGCTTCGTGGAGATGCAAAGAAGTAAAAATATTTATTTGACGAGGTGAAACCGTGCTGATCTTTTCTCTGGCGTCCTTCTCTTCACAGATTGTATTCAGGAAGATCAGTGATGTGAAACGTGAGGAGGAGGAGATGTTGAAGAGAAAGAACGAGGCCCCTTTAAACCTCCCTCCGGATCACCCGGTCAGACGGCTCTTCCAGCGTTTTCGGCAGCAGAGGGAGGCAAGGCTCGCCATGGAGCGGGCCGAACAGGGCGCCCGTGACGTGGAGAAAGGTGTCATTCGCCTGGAGCCAGCCAGGGGTCCAGAGGTCCTGGCCTCCACCAGTATAGTCATGGTGACGGAGAGCCCAGCCACACCCACCACCTCCTCAACATCCATCGCACCCTCTTCATCCAGGACCTCAAGCCGAGTTATGCTCCACACTCCCGCCACGCAAAACGGAAACCTGGTTGGCTGCAAGTCTGCAGAGCCGCCGAAAGCTAAAGGCTGGGGACGATTCAAGGAATCTGTCGTGAAGGCCGAGTCATGGAGCAGCGTCTCTAAGGCCGAATCCATGGAGACGCTGCCTGATAGAACTAAGTCTCAGGATGAGATGTCCCTCAAGAAAACCGACTCCTGTGACAGCGGCATCACAAAGAGCGACCTCCGGTTGGACAGTGTCGGCGAAGCGAGAACGCCGCAGGAGCAAAGCCCGGTCCAGTCTGACGAGAAGAGGGTCTTCTGTCCAATACCGGAGCAGAGCATGCAAGCCTCCTTCCTGGAGCTGAAACAGGAGTTAAGAGGAGACATCAGATCTCTGAACAGTCGCATGGCGGCGCTTGAGACTCAGCTGGCTGAGATGCTGCGACTCCTCAAATCCAGAAAGTCATCTGGCTCCTTCTTCGAGATCTCGCGGCCTCCTTCCCCTGACTCTGATAAGGACAGCTTCTCCTAAACCGGACACAGAGTCGGTCCGCAGGAACTCGACCGTTTTGGCCTCCAGATGTCAGAGAAGACCGTCTGACACAAAAGCACTTTGTTACGTTCATAGCAACGCTCTGCGAGACGTCACAGACTGACAAGATGTCAAACGGGAAAGAGGATGAAGCTGATTTTTAATTTGATCAGAGACTTTAGAAAGATTCATGACAGTCATGATGGCACCTTTGGTCCTCAGGAGGATTTTGACCTTCTCATGATTTTGGCAATAATAAGAGATGGCTTTAACGTTGTTTCAAACAGGGCTGTGACACTGTGATGAAGGACATGGCGTACTAGGGGTTGGTGATTCAGTGGCTTTGCCCTGGTCTCGTGAGTTCTGGTCCACAAAGTCTGTTTAGCCGTTCCGAACCTTCAAATACTCGATTCAAGAGGACAGATGAATCTCAAACCTCTTAAACCAACAAAATGATGATGGCGTCCATGATGTCACAGATTCCACGTATCATAGGCTGTTTTTTCTGATAGCACTGCATGACATCATATCAAAGCATCGCTCTGTGATTGGTTGTTAAGAGCGTCAATCAAAGACGGACATTCAGTGTAAGCAGAAGGCTGCTGAACTTGTTAAAGGACATTGTGGGCCAGGGTTTCGGTCGATGGTTCAGTTCACTGGGCGTCAGAATGTTCCCACCTTCATGCAGACTAAACACTGTGTGTACAGACTTTGACGGGTGGCGTTTTTATATCCAGAATGAATGTGAAAGATTTGATGCAGCTCGGTGACAGTGAGGCCCTAAATGTGTCTGATGTCTGATTCCTGCACAGAGCTGGACATTTGATTGGTTAGTCTGGATTCTTAGTTTTTATAAATAAAATGGGTGTATGCATGTTTCCATGTTGATTCAGCTCTGATCGGAGGCCACCAAGTTAACACATCCCAATTCAAACATAAAACGAATCTTACTGCTTCAGTGTTGAAGATCACACATGTTGGATGGTGATAATTCTGATCTCTGAAGGCGTCTGAATTCAAGTGGAATATGTTTTTACTCATTGTACGTTCACTCTTACGTTAAGTTGTTTTTAAAGAGATGGTTTACATTTTCACGGTTTATTGCTTAACCATGGTTCCATCATGTTTCATGCAAATTGGGTGGGCGGGGCTAACAAACCTGGCGGGGAGCCGCTACGATGTGTAAAGCTCAGCAGCCACTATTTGTTTTAAAGAGGCAACAGATAGGATTCAGGTTTTTTTTTAGCTTGGCGCCACCTAGCGTCAGTGGTGTTGTGTCGCACTGTGGCAACGACCAAACTGAGCGTGTGGATCAGAGATAATGAATCAAATGTAGGCTGTAAAGCCACCAGTTTACCTCTATGTATATGTAGAATGAGAAGGTGTGTGGACACTCTGCTAAATAAATGAGTAAAGAGACAGAGCAACAATTATCAGATTTATCTGAAGAAAAAACAAATAGTAATGCAAATAATTATAGCAGAATGCACAGTACCAGTACAAACAGCTCACAGTAAATGATACCAATATGTACAGTATCAGTACAAACAACAGCAGACACAGTGAATTATACCAATATGCATGTAAACAGTCCCCATTCTAGAATAAACGCTACCGCATGGAAACCATGCGGCCGCTTGGAGCTGAAATTGAATTCAGTGTTCACTTAGCTGGGCGTAACTTAGCTGGGCGATGTGCGTGGATAGCTGCCTCCGTGAGAAGAGAACAGAAGGAAGGGAGGCGGGTATCACTGTCCGAGGGCTGCCGTAGAATGGCAACCAGGATGTCAGCCGACCAACACTCGCTATCTGCTCCCTGGTTGCGGCGATTTGCGATGCTGGCCAGCTAGGAATGAACTAGCAGCCAGTACAGCACAGTCCTCTCTGGTCTAGCTAACATTTAGCCGTGTTACTTACTGATCCATTAGAAAGAAAGCTAGCTGGACATGGTTTTGAAGCCTCTTTGGTCACCGAGCTCCCTCCATCTCTTGAACGCCTGACTGAGGTTTACTCTTGTTTTTCCTCTTCTTTTATCACTCTCCTTTTTGCTCTTCTTTGCCTCCTCACACAGAGGAGCTCCTTTTCTTTTGCTAGGCCGTTTTTCACTTGTCTCCAAACTTTGTCCGTCTGCCATTGTGCTCGTGACTCAACTATCTCATGCCCAACTCCTCATAAGGACCAGCTCCAGGCCCTGATTGGCTGACCCACCAGTTTTGCAATACATATACATATACAATACATTTTTTCTGCGAAAGTTCGCCCCTGGTGGCAGAAGCTTATTGCAAAGATTGCAAAGCCACTAAGTAACCTATGTAAATGCTGATAGTCTGATTTTACTGTGGACACTACCCTGTGCAACACACATTATTCATAATGATATATTTAGGAGAAGATGCTGTCTGTTGCCTCTTTAAATGATCTCACTACAGTTCTGACCTACCAGAAATTCATCAGTTCGTCCAACAAGCAGATCGTCCATTGTTCAAACGTTGTGAAAGTTGAAGAACAACCTATCTGAAAGACAATTGTCCTGTCTCAAAAATTGTTTGGGGGTGACCAAACCTGGAGCTAAAACTGAAGAAGAAGAAGAAGAAGAAGAAGAAGTAGAGGAATCCACACACTATCTGTTTCTTAAAGTCAAGGAAGGATTAGTCTCGCTCACCAGAAAGAAAAGAAAAGAAAGGTCTGGCTGCGCCGACTCTCACTTTAAGATTGGAGAAAAAAAACGCCCTGGCTTTTTTTATTTCTTTCAACCAATCACAGTCGTTCTTGGTGGTGCCACAGCAACAGTGCGCTTGAAAACTGTTACACAACCAGAGGTGGTAGGGCAGGATTTCAGCAGGTGGCTCGTTCCGAATGTTTGAAATTTGTAAATTTGTTATCACCATAAATGTGTTGGATCAAAGTAAAGCAAAATGTGTTTATGCAAGTACAAACTGAGGTGCTGACAGTGCGATGTCCTCCTGCAGACTGGCACCAATGCTCCATTGCAAGAAGATAGTTGAAGAGCACAGTTAGAAATACCACATATGTTCCCTCCACTTTTTAAAAATTGCTGCATGGAGTTGAAGGCAGGACCTTTTCAATGACATACACTTGCACAACTGTTTTATTTTATGTTCTCCAAATGCTTGGAAGCAGTCTGACTTTGAGACGTATCTTAAGACACCTTGACGGCTCTGGTTTTGAAAATCCACACCCACCCCAACTTGTAAAGCTCAGTACCAGAACAAACCCATTAGCTGTCATTATGGCTTAGTCAAAGCCGCACTGTTAATAAAAGTCCTGCAACCTGAATGCACCTCTGCTTAACCCGCCAGGCTCCAGCCCCTCACGTGAAGCTGGTTCTCCATCTCTTTGACTGGATGGTGGAATCATTCAATCACTGCAGGTTAGGAAACATGTTAACATGCTGCTTCCACCACCATCAAACCTCCAAAGGATCAAACTCCATGTAGGCTGCACCTCGTCCTCGGGCTGCAGAGTGTCATGGCTGGTCAAAGGTTTCACATGTGTCACTGACTTTCAAAATAAAAGCAACTGCAGCTTGATAATAGTGATTTAGATGTTAGAATATTACACATATACTGCACAGCTTTCTACTTTGTTTTATTCTGAGAAGAAGCCCACCTGCATGGATGATACTTACTTTTACTTGTTACACAGCGTTTTGCTGGTTACCTGCTGGATACCTGAGCCGGTGCAGGACGGTGTCTTGAGGCCAGTGTCAGGAGACAGATGACAACATGTTAATGCTAATGTAATCAGAGCCAGTGGATTAGCGTGCTAGCACTAGAGCTAGCTTGGCCACCCTTGTCTTTTACATGGTAGGTGTCCCTGGAGAGTCTTCTGAAGTAGTTGCACTGAAAGGCTCTAGGACTCATCAGTTGCTTTTATTTTGGCAGCTTGAGATGGCAGGAAGAGGCAGATGGAGTCAAGTGATTATTTTCTGTCTGCTCAGCACAGACCACCACGTTGGGAAACAACCATCAGTCCAGAACTGTAACATCATTGTTGAAGCTGCGGAGGTTGTCTGCGTTGGACCTGCGGGATGATTGTAAAGCAGTCAAACGTGCGGAACACTGGAATCACAGAACGGTTACAGCGATGATTAACAGGATGTGATGCGAAGGAGCCGGCGCACATCAGATTGTTTCAGTGTTTCCCAGTGATTAACCTGCACCATGTGTCAGCAAACGCCTCCCGCCTGTTTTCAGAGCAGCAGCGAGCTGTTGCTGAGGCTCCATCAGGGCTCGACAGGCTCCCTGAATGTTGCTGTCGCTTGTAGTTTATCTGGACAGTTTTTTACGCCTAATTCGCAAGAGTTGACTGGTTTAGTCTGAGGTCACAACAGCCAGGAGAGCTGTGACTGGCTCAGCTGAATCCTTCTGTTTTCTACATGGCTTGTACAGTTCTTCCTTTAGCATTAGCCTTAGCCTTAGCTTTTGCTTTAGCATCATCATCTGTGCCTCCATCAAAGTTCCAGCGCAGGAAACTTCAATAACTTTTTATGCAACATTTTCTCTTTGAACATGACTGCTGTGACTCGTCTCAACTCCAGCCGGGTTTACATCCAACACGTCTCGTTTGTTATGTTGATTACATGTAATCTGAAGTAGCTTTGGTTAAAAATGGAGAAAGCTATCGTACTGGCTGTGTCACTTCTTTCACCTCCATATATAAAACTTCTCCACCAAGAGATGCAACCTGTCAGTCATCACACAGGAGTTTATGATACAAACACGAGGGATTTAATGGCTGCATCTCCACATTTACGTTCCTCTTTACTTCCTCCACAGTAGCTGCCTTGTCCAATTCAATATTTTGAAAGTTTGGCAACAGTGTGCAGGAATCTTTTTTCTTCTTTGAACGCAGATTTTAGGCAAACCAGATTGATCTTATAGAACATATTTTGGTTTTTAGTATAAAACATTCTGCAGTTTTAAGTTGAGTATCATCTGCAAACATGATAACAGACTGAAAGAAACCTTATCTACAAACTGTCGCAGGGGATCAGGGGAAATGTAACCCATCACATTATCAGTTGAGAAGAAAGAAGCTGTACGTTCGTCCTGACTTTGGTATCTTGTGTATCCTGTGTAGGTGTGATTGTAATATAGCATCATAATATGCAATTAATGCCATTTATGCTGTTTGTACTGAGAGACTGATTGTTGTTTGTGGCACTCTGTGTCGTCACGCTGTCCCACGAGCACCGCCAGTATCGGCACTGATGCACTTTGGTCGTCTCTGCATGACACTGGTGTCTGAAACTTGTTCTTTTATTTTTTATTTTATTTTTTAAAGAAAGACTGAAGCTGAGCTGACTTTGCCTTGCTACTTAAATATCTCGGAGGACTCAGAGGTTTCTTTCTCTCTAAACTTTAATACCTTCTGCTGTCGGTCACATGTATGTAACGACCGCTGTCTGTGCATGAAGAGCACCTCACTGTTAAAAAGGTACAACGTCTTTATCAATGTCACGTATGTGCTGTTCTGGGAATTTCACAGCTTTGAGGGAATGCTTGAGAGTAAACTAATCGCAGATAAACTATATGTTCTGTCTTATTGTCAGGAATGAAAACTGTATCAGCACAAAGGATTTTTAAGAAAATCACACCAAATGTCGACAATAAACGATTTCTTACTTTGTACTTTGTGTATCTGTTTGTTCTTCTGTTTGTCTGTTAAATGTTCTGACTGCTCATTTAACCATCAGTCTGCTTTAAAGCAACTAATGAACCAACAACCTAAACAGCAACACAGATCGTCTGGGTGTTTTCTGATCTGTCCTTTCTGTGAGTTCAGTTTGGCAGTGAAATGTTCTTAATTAGGTTCAGGGACAGATCACAGTCATTTTTCAAAAGAACCGGCTTGGCAAAGTTAAAATGACACCTGCTGTTGGTGGAGACAGGATGTGGTGTTTGACGCCAAAGATGAGCACTTTGTACCTCCAACCACCAGGTTTTGTTATTTCCATGGAAAACAGACACAGTGAATATGACGCATAGTCTAACAGGACTGCAGCCAGGTTACAGTCTCATGTAGAGTTTGCCTGTATAGATAATGGGATCCTTTTATTTAAAGGTACACTGTGGTGTTTTGACCACTAGCAGTGCTGTGGAGCAACTTTTTATAGCAACTGGTTCCTCCCTTTATTTGTATGATGCACATTACTGATTGATGCCATTAAAAAAAAATGTATCCACTGATTTATAGACATCACTTTCCCAGTGTAAGTCAGTGGCTTAGTGACATCACATGACAGACCCCAGAAATTGCAGTCACTGTGCAGATTGGCTTCAAAGCCCGGTGCACGTCCTCGAGGCCTCATGCAGGCAGGTGACACAGTCATCTTCCAAAGTCCTGCCGCTTTTTACTGTGCGCTCCAATAACAGTGGAACAAGCTTGGTGCTCAGCAGAACCTCGGCCAGCGTTTCTTCTGTTGCTACACTTAGATATTAAATGCTCGGCTTGACCTGTTGTAAAGAAACTTAGATGTTGAATAGTTAAAGATGTGGTTGGGTTAGCTGTAAACTGGGTACATGAAAGAAAACATTAAACATGTTTGTTGGAGCAAAACGATATTGTAATGGATTCTGTAAGAAACGCTGAATGTGAACAGAAACACCTTTAAGTAAAAAACCAACACCACAAATGAAACTAGTGTGAGAACTGTCTGATCTATAGAAGTGCATCATATTTCATCAGATATTCATGTGTGTTTATGTAAAAGATAAAAAGTATAATGTCGACTTTTTATTTCTCTTAAAGGAAAAGTTCAGATTGTTAGATGTGAGTCGGTCTGAATGAATTCATCACGTCATCATCAGTCTGATAACTAATAAGTGCTGTTGCTATGGTAACCTGCAGGTTAATAAACGTAGAGCTCCGATTTGGTGAACCAATGTTTGATTTGTCCGCCTGCCAGCCAATCAGAGAGCAGCATCTATCAATGAGTACAGGAGGAAAATTATTATTCAGATGTTTTCAATCAAATCAAGTTAAATTCGTTAAATCAGCTTCATGTCTTCTGTTTGAAATCTGCTCGTCTTCGTCTTTCTGAACTCGTGTCGCTGGATCTTTTCCAAACCAACAGGGAATCCCTGAACCTCCCCTTCGGAAAAAAACTGCTCTCTGCAGAGCTGGCAGCTCCCTCCTCCTCCTCCTCCCTTCCTCTCTCCTTCCTCTCTCTCCTTCCTCCTCCTCATTTGATGTTCTGCATTGCAGTGCCACCCCTCCTCCTCCTCCTCTCCTCCTCCTCCAGGTTGATCTCTGCAGCAGTGAACAAACAGCAGGGCGATCCTCTCAGTCCGACACTAAACATGCCGGCACAGCCTCCCTCCTCTTCCTCCTCCCTCCTCCTCCTCTTCTGCATCTCCTGCATCGCTCTGTGTTGAAGCCACAGCGCCCTCTACAGAGCAAACACAGACATCACAGTCAGCTGCAGGTTTGAGCTTCGATCTCAAGAACAGAACATAAGAATCATAAATGTTTTTATTGAATAAAATAAAATAAAATACCTTGTTTAATGTTTCAGAACCAACAGGACCAAAGGTTAACATTTTGGATTTATTTTGACTGAAATTTGAAGGATACACCTGATGTTTGATTAACTGTGAAGCAGATGTATCTGTCTCTGTGCCTGTCTGCAGGACATCTACTCAACAGCCAAGTGGAGCCACGAGCCAGGGTTGAGCTGTTCCGCCGCCGCCCACCGACAGGCTCAGGTGATGACCTCCAGGATGGTGGTAGAGGCCAGTGGGGAGATGGTGCATCCTGCCATGAGCTGTGCTCCTCGGCTGTCAGTCACGGCTGTGTGTCCTGCTGCTCTAAAGACTTAATGGTAGACAAGATACAATTGGTGGATTCTGTAGGAGAATTAGGAGGTCTGTAAAAATATCCAATAATTAATCTTTTGTTCTCAAATATCTCATATTGTTCTCGTTTTACAGGAGGTCACCCCGCAGACTAGGCCTATGTCAGCCTAACTAGGGGCTGGTAAATGGTAACCTGACCGGACCTGCACTTGTATAGTTCTTTTCTAGTCATCTGACCATGCAAAGTGCTTTTTACACTACGAGTCCCATTCACCCATTCACACACACATTCACACACTGGTGGCCGAGGCTACCACACAAGGTGCCACCTGCTACTCAGTTTTTAACACACATGCACAGAAGCATCAATGTGGGGTACAGTATCTTGCAGACTGGAGGAGCCGGGGATCAAATCACTGATCTTCCAGATAGTGGACGACCTGCTCTTCCTCTGAGCCACAGCCAAGCCTAACTATGAGCTTTATCAAAAAGGAAAGTCCCCACAAATACATCATGCTAACATTATTAGCATAAGTCTAAGACATTTCAGGTTGTATACATTAGCATAGGGGCTAGCAGAGTTTTCTTCTATTCATATGAAGCCATGAGCAACAGCGACATTTAACAAAGGTATCATTACAAAGATCAGCTTAATTACAACTCACAAGGTTCACTGACAAATTAATTGTCCGATACCAGAAGGTCTCTGCACAAATACAACATGCTAACATCATTAGCATAAGCCTATGACATTTTACACTGCATAAATTAACCTTGTGGCTAGCTGAGTTTTTCCAAGGATAAATCACACACAGTGTGTGGAGGCTTTATTGTCTTCACAATTTATTGTTTCTTATCTGTGAAATTAAAGTAAATCAAAGCTTTGTTTCCGCTGAGGGAAATGGTTTCAGCTCACAGAGACAGACAGCAGGTCTGCGTCACCGCAATGTTTAGCTCCATCAATGGGAAGGTGCTCATCAGGCTACAACGCAGGGTTCGCCGTGTGTTTCTGTAGAGCCTGCGCCTACGCTGCAAAATCCCTCTGGTTGGAAACACTAAGGTAAAGATGGCACACTTACACACGATGCTTCAAACCTAAATACGTACGATGATGCTCGGCATATTCTGAATGTCATTCATTTCACTTCTGAGACATTCTCCTCCTGCTGATGCAGCCGAGTCACCAGAGGAAAATGTTGACATGAGTCTCTGCAAACCAAGAATACGTCAAGATTTGTTGTGTTTCATACGTGTTTCCAGTCACCTCTCTGTCAGCTCTGCTAAATTTGGGCTAAATTTGTAATGAAATCAGGCTCTTCTGTCTATTTTGTAAGTGTTGGTGGTGCCTTTTTGGATGGTGGTGGCATGTAGCGGTGATGAGGAAATCAAGTCACCAGGCTGTGTGTGTGGAGTCCAGCTCAGACCGACCAGTTCACACCGCTGACACTTTAATCTGTGACGATCTAACACTGTTTCGTCTCGTCATGAATCTTTGGTCTGAGCTGAACCTAACGTAACACATGATCAACACAGTGTTGTTGAAATGTGAAGTTTCAATGTACATAACAACGTACGAATGTAACATATCGGTGGTTTGCAGAAACATACAATGCCAGCACTGATGCTCGGTGGATTCACACTGACAGATGGACGTTTGTTCCTTTGATAAAAAAAAACTTTTGAGTGGAAAATACTGAAAACTAAAAAAACACAAAAAATAAAAAAGAATAAATAAATAAACACTCAGCATACACATCCTGAGTTCACTGTCACAGCAGAGAAAGTACTCACATCATTACAAGTACAGAAGTATTAATATCCAAATAGATTTTGATTACCAAAATGAAGAAGAATCATAGTTTATTATGTAACACTTTACTTGAATGTATCTACATAAGAGTGACATGACACGTCATGAACACTATGTACATGTCATAAACATTTATGGCTGCTGTCATTAAGCGTCATTCTGTCTTTGTCATGACAACTTGACATTAACCAGGATGACATTACCAGAACACAAAAGTGGCTGTCATGACATCATTATAACAGTGTGAGGAATAAATTCTTTGACCTCAAGTAAAGTGCTAATCATCTGACCGAGTGTTAGAATCGGTCTGTAACCTTGGAAATCTATTATAATAATCATTATGTCAACTTGTCATAAGCAAAAAAAAGAGGTGCATTGTTTTGTTAATGTCAACTTGTCATTACAAAAACTGAATGGAACTTAATGACAGCAGTCTTAAACATTTATGACATGACAGTGTCATGTCATAGTTATGTAGATACCTTGAAGTAAAGTGTTACCGTATATATTTGTGTTATAATAATTGATGCATTGTTAATCAGCTGGTGAAGGTGGAGCTGCTGAATGTCTCCCCAGTGATCAATAAAACCTCAGCTGATAATAAAACATCATGATTTATTTATTCTGCATCATTCATAATAATAAGAATAATGAATCTGTAACTAGAGTTATTTAATAAATGTCCTGCAATAAAAAGTTCAATATTTCCCTCCAAGATGTGATGGAGTATCAAAGTAGAAGTACTTTAAAGTTGTACTTAGTTACTTTCCGTCTCTGGACTGAGAGGAAGCTGACAGAGGACGCTGAGACACACTGAACCATCTCAGAGGTTTTTAATGGCAGCAGAGCTTCAGAGAGACAGTGTGTGTATTTAGTCAAAGTGTGTCTCAGCTGACACTTAGCTAACGTCTTCCTTCACTCTCCAACCCCTCCACACCTTTTTATACCGGTCAGTGCCGGGCGTCATGGCAACAGGTGCAGTCCGCTCCCTGATTGGCCGCGCGTGCAGGGATCAGCCGTTGCCGTTTGCAGTGAGAAGTGCTGAGTGGACCCTCCTTTTTAAAGGCCCCACCCGGCCGCTTCATGGCCTCCTATTATTTAGCAGATTTGTTTTTGCGTCCTGGCTGAAGCTTCTAGTGTGAGAGGAAAAAAAAGTGCAGCGGGGATCATATATGTGCCTCTGCAGGGACGCCGGGGGCATAACCTAACAAATGTGTGGGGTCAATTGGTAAGGACTGCTTTCTGTTGTGTTCCTTGTGCAGAGGTAGCGAGTGGAGGTAGAGGACTGCTAAGTTGTGTGCTGAGGTGATGGATGTGGAGAACATCGACCGGGACTCCATGTTCCTCTTTGAGCAGATAGATTTCAGAAGCTCACAGTGAGAACTCGGACTCTTGATGAATCTAAGGCAAGTCTTTTGGTTTGTGGAGTCGTAGACGTTTGCTCTGAAACAAACAAACAACTTAGTGGTTCCTCTGTTCTCCGATGAATGAAGTTGGATTGCTAAGTTTGGGGATGAATGGTTCTTTTCATGCTGAAGCAGACAGAAGGGAGCGTTTGTGACGTTGCTGATGATGATGATGATGATCTGCCAGCTTGTGTGTGTTAGGTGACTCAGATATTAAGAGTGAGCTCCTCTCGCTCGCTGCTACAGGCCGGACGGACGAGCACAATGTCAAAGTTACCTGGTTCCTCTGACTCTAAGGACGCCGGCGACCGGTCAGTAACAGGAAAAAACAGAGATGTCTGCTGTGGAGGAGGAGGAGGAGGAGGAGGAGGAGATGTAGGCTCGGGTAGGGAGAAAACATTAGAGAAGCTGACAGAATACAACCTGAGGGAAAAACAGGACGGTGTGATTTCTAATAAGACGGTACTGAACCTGCTTTTATTAGACGGAAGAAGAGAAACTACAGAGGACAGAAACGACAAACAATAGAAATAAGAGAGAAGTGTTAAAGAAACAAGAGACCAAAGAAACCTGATCGGAACCTTTAAAGATGGCGGCTGATCGTCACATGGAGAAAGATGCATGTGAAACCTTGAGGAGAAGACAAAGGTCCACAGGAGAGAAGATAATGAGCAGGCTGGGGGGGGGGGCAGGCAGGGTCAGCTACACAAACAATGTTCCCCTCGGTACATTTAACATCGAGCCCCGCAGGCAACAACAATGGCGTCAGCAAGGCCCGTCCATGTCTACACGTTGCTAGATTTCTCTCTGGCTGGTTTCAGTGTGCTCGAACAGCACAAAGCTTGTTTTTTTTGTTTTTTGTTTTTTTTTTTCGTGGCGCTCAGCAGGTCGCGACTCGTATAAAGACACAAAGGTTTGCAGCTGCGGCGGCGGCGGCGCTGCTTGTGGAGGATGTGAAGTGTCTGGAGGAGGCTGTTTGCTATGGTGCTTCGGTGAGGAGTGTTACTGGTTGAGGTACTGTCCTGCTTTCCAATCCAGGCTTCATGCTGCATTCACGTGCTCCTCGGACAGTCCCATTTCCCGAGGTGGGAAGTCGCTCATCCAGCTTTGGTGTGTTCAAGAGCTTTTGATTGTAACGTGGAGGCTACAGAGACACGCTGACATTTTATTGTTCAGAGTGTTCAAACAAGATGTCGATGGCTGTAGCGGCAGCAGTGCGTCCCCTAAAAGCACCAAAATTAGAGATGTGCTGATGAAATTCAGGGCCAACACCTGCAGTTTTATTTGTGTTGTTGTTTTTACTGTTGTTAATTTCTCCTTTTGTGTCCTAAGCTCTAAAAATTAACTGACTGTTTAAGCTTATTCAGTCCTTTGAATGAGCTTAAATTTATGATTTGAAAGAACCTTCTGTCACATGAACAACATAAAAAAATAGCTGCTAATAATTCCCTCTCTAATATGTAGTTAATATATAACATTATCACCAAAGCTCAGTTTTACCAGATTACATTTGAACCAGGCCTCCAGAGGTGCGCCGGGCTTCAGAGAAAATTGTTGTAGTGGGCAAACAGTGAAATTACACCACCCGGCTCCATCACATGACGTCACGTGGACTCACACTGTGAAAGAGCCGCCGGTTGATCAGTGGATACTTTGTTTTTTTTAACGTCACAACGCTGCAAAATGACTCGTTTCACTATCAGGATTTGACTGATTCATTTGGACAGTCCAGATTAAATCGTTGGAGTTAGCTAACTGTGATTGGAGGTAGTGAAGCGCTGAGCAGGAAGTAGCCGGCTCAGGCGGCAGGTTTTTAAAGTGCCTGACCGTGTGCTCAACACTCAACGTTGGCTCCATGCACCACAGATTTAATAGAAATCATCACCCAATAAGTTTACTGAGTAGAGCTTGAACGCATCATAATGTATCTCAATGCAACCTTGTGAGCTGTTAACTCGCTCTCCTGCTGCTGATGTCATCACAGATGTGTTGTTCATAATGTGGAATTTTCGGGGAAACAATCGGATGTGTTTCATGACTCACTGATACTGTGTCCTTTCATCTCAAAAGCGTCCTGGAGAAGATCTCCAAACATGTTGCAGTGGTTCCCAACCAGTCGCGGGTCGATTCTTAGTGGACCACAAGTGACTTGCAGTTGTGTCAAGTTGCAGTGCAGTGAATTTCTGGCACAGAACTTTTATTTTGAAGCGCTGTTTCCTGCTGTAGAGTCAGTGACTGACGGCAGATACTTGACAGAGACAGACTACTGGCTCGAGGACATGACCAAATGTTGTGTGACGCTGAATGTGTTAAACTGTGTGGACCTCCATCTAATGACAAAGGACAGATCAGGACGCTGTGGCTTCACCACTTGGGAAACACTGCTCTGTCGTCCCGGGACGACTGCACACCGTCAGTCTGGAGCCTTTTTTTTAGCCTGCTCCACAACAGAAACACATCGACCGCTGCTATTGGTGACTGCTGATAGACCAATGGCAGTCAACAAAGAGAACGTTGCCAATAAATCGCTACATCATTAACTAAAATATTGCTGACCTGTCATCTGTGTGACTTCATACCTCATACTGTGATACAAATGACGTTAGCAAAATAAATTATTTATACAAAGTTTGTTGACGTCAACCAAATATTTCATTCGCCATGTTTCTGTGTTTATGGCGTCAAACTCAACAAGTCGTGTCCCTGAATTTTTGCAGACTTTCCGAGTCGTAGCTCTGACTTGAGGGGGCGTCCACTTGAACTCATTTTAACAATTATTCCAACATCTCATGAATGCAACATTAGCGATGTGTACTTGAAGAGCACAAGGAGTGGATGTGATTGGTCGGTTGGCTCTTCGGTCACAAGTTGTCAAGTTATGGATTAAAAGTTAAAAGACTTGAGCGGCAGTGGCGTGAACGTGTACGAAGTCTATTACCTGGTGTGACCAAACAGGTGGTCAGTGCTTCCTGTTGCTGCTCTGAAACTATGGAGCAAAGTACAAATACAGATGTAGAGCTGCAATGATTCGTCAATAAATGAATTATTTAAAAGAATATAAATCAGTGATTTTTTTTGGTTGACAAATGATCGTTTAAGCTAAATTGCCAAATTTTTTGCAGTTTCCAGCTTCTCATAGACGAAGATTTGCTGCTCGTCTTTCTTTGAATACGCTGGTAGGTTAAACATGTTTTGGTTTTAGACTGCAGGTCGAACAGAAGGAGCTGGTCAGGACGTCACTTTGGGCTCTTTGTTCACTCATTTTACACTAAATTTGATGTGAGAAATTGCACATTATCTCCATCCCAGTAAATTTCAGTATTATTTGTATTTCTGGCCTTTTTGTTGAACAGCATGTGGTGTAATGACGTTGCCTTGTGCCGAGCATGTTTTGCTATTTTCTGTTTTTATACAGACCGAACAATCAATAAGGTGTGATCACAGCAGACAGCTTGAATCATGATTTACCTGTTCACCTTTTTTCCTTATAACCTGGAGGTTTGTTTCCAACAAGAAACAGAAACATCCACAGGAAGTTGCTGAACAAGTTGTCAGTGTTGAATTGCGGCTGCGTGGCGTAACAGACATGTTGTCATACATGTCTGATCTGTTGGAGCGGATCACGTCCGTCTCATGCGACTGGGGGATGGAAAGTCGTCTGTCTGTGGGTGCTTCAGCTGTTTCACGTCAGGTCATCTCCTTCACTCTTTGCACTACAGACACTTTTTTTATTCTCCAGTTAGCTGCTGGTTTTCACTCTCTTTGCTATAAATCTCTGCAGAGACCTGAAACTTGCCCACAACCTGATCGCCAGTGAAAATGTTGCTTTCTCTACATTTGTATGATGGTATGTAGCAGATACGTTACACACATTTTATGGTTCTTTACTCCTTATTAACACCATCGTTAACGTGTGGTTATGTGCAGAAACAGAGACCACAGTGAAGAAATGATCTTGTTTTGGCTGGAAAAACCTGCTTTTGGTGCCACAGTCACAGCTGGAGACGCCGTGATGTCTGACAAACAGCTGGTTTTGTTGTTGGTTGGTGTTGACCTGTGTTCTGCAGCTTGGCAGGTGTCTCTCCTACTATCCACACTCGCCTCCTCCTCCTGATGACAGTCAGCTCGTATACTGCATCACTTTAGAAATGTTGATATGATTCTTATGAAACATACAAATGGGATGTGTCCATGGTTTACAGAAACATACAATGCCACAGTTTCTTTTTGCAACGCAGCTGTTGCTTCAGAGAGGCGACAGTTGAAAACACAAGTGATGAATGTGAATCTCTAGTTTCTACTTGATATCTGCAGATGCTTTCCCGCCTCTAAAGCCTCGTCTCCACCAAACCCTTTCAGTCCAGCACCTGTGGAACCAGCAGTGAGCCTTCAGACATGGTACCTAGACCCTCAGACAGTCTCTTAAATGTGGGCGGGGTTGTTGTCACTCACTGCTCCGTCCAGCACTCGCTGTATTTCCTCATCAGCGGTGACACAGATGGAAGTCTGCACCTGGTTTATCGTCCACAGAACGAGGCTGCACGCCCACATTTTCAGAACAAAATAGAACAGGCTGCAGTGAGAGTCTCTCTCTCCATGGGATATTTAAAAATAGCAGCTTTGTGCATTTAGTCCTTCTCAGGCAAGCTCAGGGGTTTAGTGTTGCTGTAGCCCACAGGAAGTGAGGATTAGAATATATGACCTTCACATAATCCGCTCCAAATTAATCTATATTTTTAAAGTCATTACTAAAAGTGTGTGTCATATAAAAACTAAAGTGATGGTCAAAGTTGTCACAGTGAAATTTAAGGTGTGCTGATGGATTCACGTCATCAACTCGTGCATTGAGTAGCATTACAAGTTAACGTTCCACCTTAAAAGTTGCCGGCAGTCGGCCCAGTGAATGAAGTTATTTTGTTCTCTTTCATTTTATAGTTGTAGTTTACTGATGTATGAACAGAGGTTACATAAAACCAGAGTGACCGTCCTCTACTGACCAATCAGACTGCAGGGTTTCTAGCTCCACCTTTTAGTAGCAGATCTGTGTGCTAGGTGCCCCAACAGAGGGGGGACCAAACATGGGGACGCTAAGGACGCTGCTGTTGGGACCATCCACAACTTTACTGTGGGAACCGAAGGAAATGAGCTGAACTGAGCTGAACTGAACTGAACTGAACTGCTCGGTGGAGACGGAGCTTAAGACTTGGCGGGCATTCAGGTTTCTTCTCTACCAGTAAATCTTGTAATGTACAGGCATCTCAGAACGATGAGGAGTAAGTCAGATTTTTAACCAGAGGGTTCAGTGTTGAGGACTCAGCTGCTGGTGGAGTCTGTTGTTGATCTGGTTGAGTTTGTTGAGGATCATAATGAGCTGGTTGTGTTCTGTGCACAGTGAGCAGTCGCACTTTCTCCTGAAGACTGTAAACCTTCACAAACGCTGTTCCTGAGGACGTGCAGTTCTTCATTAGGCTGCATATGTGTAAGTGTTGGTGGAGGTAAATATCGATACAGCATAGTACTGCGATATTGTTGTTGGTGATATCGTATCATCACACAGCACAGAGTATCGATTTTTTATATCGTGAATTATTAATGTTATAGATAGAAAAATTAAACCTTAGTCAGCCTACTTGAATAATCAGTTGCCTTTTTCAGTCCATTAGATACATTTTGCTGCAAAAACAAAAAGACATCGTGACATGTTCAGATTAAAGAGATGCTGACAAAGTTTTCCTTTGGGGACATTATTACACTTCAAAACAGGTAATTAATCGCAATATATTTTATGGCGATACTTAGCATATCATAACACGCATAAAATCGCAATACTATTGTCCATCCATCCATGTTCATCCGTAAAGTCCTCCAGACGTCCCTCTGCCCAGCTCCTCCTGGAGGACCTGAGGTGTTCCCAGACCAGATGAGATCTATAATCCCTCCAGTGTGTTCTGGCTCTGCCCCGGGGCCTCCTCCCAGCTGGACCAGGAGGATCCTGATCACATGTTGAACCACCTCAACATGAAGGAGCAGCAGCTCTACTCCGAGCTCCCTCCAGATGTCTGACTCCTCCCTCTATCTCTACGGCTGAGCCCAGACACCCTGCAGAGGAAACTCATGTCAGACGCTTGTATCTGTGACCTCATTCTGTCAGTCACCACCCAGAGCTCATGACCATAGATTGACTTCTGTACGATAATATCGTATCGTGGAGCCTCTGGTGATTCCCACCCCCAGTACAAAGCGTCAGGACTATAACATAGATCGTACCATGTTCACAGTCTTAGCTTTGCATTTAAGCTGCACCAGAGTTAGCTATAAGCTAATTTTCATCTGTAGTGCCTGGACAGGAAACAGAGAATAATTTCACTGCCTAAAGACACGATTATATAAAAACACAATTGCAAAATAGAACATATTCATGACACAACAGCTTCAGCAATAACCGTAGCAAGACAACACAACAACTCATTGCAACAATATGCGTGAGAGTCCAGCTGAGGCTGATGTGAGTGTCTTCACTTCTGCAGGTCATAAACCCAAAGTACTGGACACATGAAATGTTGACCTGAAGGTGGCGCTAGATGAGAAGTGTTTACAGTTCATCCCGAGGGGACCATGAATGATGATCCACAACCATCACAGTCCATCCAGTGGTTGTTGAGAGATCCACCAAAGTGTGGTTTGTTGTAATGCTGCGAGGATACTGTGTGATTTTTTAAGTACAATCTGAATTCACGTCTGTGCTTCACTGGAACGTTGCTCTGAGCTGTTTTCTACCAGACTATGAGATCCCCGACAGCTTTATGTTATAGAATGATTGACTAGAGACGGAATTAAAACCCTCCTGTTTCTGTGGACGTCCTGACTTTAACGGACCGCTGCTGTTCCTGCAGGTTTCCCAAGGGGACGCTACTGAGAAGCTGGCTCACCAAGTCGCGGCCCAGGTTGCTGCTGCTGATCGCAGGGTTGAAGAGGCCTCAGGTGACCCTCATGAGGAGGAAAAGGATGAAGCGCACAAAAGTAGCAAAGGCCACGTAAGCGGTAAATATGGCTTATGTTGCATGGAGGAATGCTGAACCCCATCATCAACCAAACACAGGAAGTGGTTAGAAACATAACGTTAACAGAAACGGGTTACTACACACACACTGAACACACTGTTAGTTTTATAAGATAATGATTAAACTCTGGATCATCGAGAGGACTGAAGTCCAGCCTGTAGGTAGAGATGTGATAATAATAATATCCGACACTGTCAGGTCACCATACAAAGATTTATTCCAACAGGCTGTGTTGTTTCTGCTCTTCTTTCTTCCTCGTTCATCCCACTGATTCAAAAACTGAACCAAGTTAATGTGATCACTTTTTTCCTCTCTGAGCTGACTCAGTAGCAACCACACTGCAGCCTTCAGACATATTCAACACCCACGTTTAACCCATTCACACAGCACATGTGTTTTATATGATACATCACACTGTCAGAGGATCTGCAACATGTTTCCTGTTGATGAAACCCAAATATAACCTCTTCTCTTTGTCTGGACTTTAAAGTTGGTGTTATACACGAGGAAGAGACAATTACGTGTTTGTAAGATCTGATATTCTGTTTGACAACTGGCTCCTACTGTGAGCGTTGCATTATGGGATGTTTGTAACCTTAATGTTTACAGTGTCTCTTAAGCCAACCTGACCATTCTTAAAGCATTGTGAAATAAACCATTTGGATCTGGGTTCTTAAAGTTTGCACGGTTTTTATGATGAATGCCAGTTTAGGCAGCAACAATATGACCGAGGGCCACACTGGAAATGCACACAATGCTTTTCTTTATGACATTTTTTCGACATGCTATACTATGACTTTTTTCATGACTTTTTTTCAACATGCTATACGACTTTTTTTGATAAAAATTTTCAAAATATTACACTAGACATACTATATTATGACTTTTCTCATGAGAATGTTTATTCAATATGCTGTACTATGACTTTTTTGATGAAATTTTTCGACATGCAATACTATGATGTTTTTTATAAAAAATTTCAACATGCTGTACTATGACTTTTTTATGAAAAATTTCGACATAATATACTATGATTTTTTTTCATGAAATTTTTATCGACATGCTACTATGACTTTTTTGGTAAACATTTTTCGACATGCTATACTATGACTTTTTTTATAAAAAAATGTCGAGATGCTATACTATGACTTTTTATGACAATTTTTCGTCATGCTATACTATGACTTTTTTTATAAAAAAATGTCGAGATGCTATACTATGACTTTTTATGACAATTTTTCGTCATGCTATACTATGACTTTTTTGGTAAAAAACATTTTCGACATGCTATACTATGACTTTTTTCATGAAATTTTTCGACATGCTATACTATGACTTTTTTTATGACATTTTTCGACATACTGTACTATGACTTTTTTATGACATTTTTTCGACATGCTATACTATGACTTTTTTCATGACATTTTTCGACATACTGTACTATGACTTTTTTATGACATTTTTTCGACATGCTATACTATGACTTTTTTCATGAAATTTTTCGACATACTATACTATGACTTTTTTCATGAAATTTTTCGACATACTATACTATGACTTTTTTCATGACATTTTTCGACATACTGTACTATGACTTTTTTATGACATTTTTTCGACATGCTATACTATGACTTTTTTCATGAAATTTTTCGACATGCTGTACTATGACTTTTTTATGACTTTTTTTCGACATGCTATACTATGACTTTTTTGATGACTTTTTATCGACATGCTATACTATTACTTTTTTTCATGAAATTTTTCGACATGCTATACTATGACTTTTTTGATAAAAATTTCCGACATGCTATACTATGACTTTTTATAAATTTCGACATGCTATACTATCACTTTTTTGATAAAATTTCGACATGCTATACTAACACTTTTTTTAAAAATTTTTCGACATGCTATACTATGACTTTTTTTCATGAAATTTTTCGACATGCTATACTATGACTTTTTTATGACATTTTTTCAACATGCTATACTATGACTTTTTTCATGACTTTTCGACATGCTATACTATGACTTTTTTCATGAAATTTTTCGACATGCTATACTATGACTTTTTTATGAAATTTTTCGACATGCTGTACTATGACTTTTTTCATGAAATTTTTTCGACACGCTATACTATCACTTTTTGGTAAAATTTTTCGACATGCTACTATTACTTTTTTTCATGAAATTTTTCGACATGCTATACTATGACTTTTTTATGACATTTTTTCGACATGCTATACTATGACTTTTTTCATGAAATTTTTCGACATGCTGTACTATGACTTTTTTATGAAATTTTTTCGACATGCTATACTATGACTTTTTTCATGAATTTTTCGACATACTGTACTATGACTTTTTTATGACATTTTTTCGACATGCTATACTATGACTTTTTTCATGAAATTTTTCGACATACTGTACTATGACTTTTTTCATGAAATTTTTCGACATACTATACTATGACTTTTTTCATGAAATTTTTCGACATACTGTACTATGACTTTTTTCATGAAATTTTTCGACATGCTATACTATGACTTTTTTTATGACATTTTTTCGACATGCTATACTATGACTTTTTTGACATTTTTTCGACATGCTGTACTATGACTTTTTTTATGACATTTTTTCGACATGCTATACTATGACTTTTTTTATGACATTTTTTCGACATGCTATACTATGACTTTTTTCATGAAATTTTTCGACATACTGTACTATGACTTTTTTGGTAAAAATTTTTTGACATGCTATACTATGACTTTTTTCATGACTTTTTATCGACATGCTACTATGACTTTTTTGGTAAACATTTTTCGACATGCTATACTATGACTTTTTTCATGACTTTTTATCGACATGCTACTATGACTTTTTTGGTAAACATTTTTCGACATGGTATACTATGACTTTTTTTATGACATTTTTTCGACATGCTATACTATGACTTTTTTGACATTTTTTCGACATACTATACTATGACTTTTTTGACATTTTTTCGACATACTATACTGTGACTTTTTTGACATTTTTTCGACATGCTATACTATGACTTTTTTGACATTTTTTCGACATGCTATACTATGACTTTTTTTATGACATTTTTTCGACATGCTATACTATGACTTTTTTCATGAAATTTTTCGACATACTGTACTATGACTTTTTTGGTAAAAATTTTTTGACATGCTATACTATGACTTTTTTCATGACTTTTTATCGACATGCTACTATGACTTTTTTGGTAAACATTTTTCGACATGCTATACTATGACTTTTTTCATGACTTTTTATCGACATGCTACTATGACTTTTTTGGTAAACATTTTTCGACATGCTATACTATGACTTTTTTTATGACATTTTTTCGACATGCTATACTATGACTTTTTTGACATTTTTTCGACATACTATACTATGACTTTTTTGACATTTTTTCGACATACTATACTGTGACTTTTTTGACATTTTTTCGACATGCTATACTATGACTTTTTTGACATTTTTTCGACATACTATACTATGACTTTTTTCATGAAATTTTTCGACATACTATACTGTGACTTTTTTCATGACTTTTTATCGACATGCTATACTATGACTTTTTTGGTAAACATTTTTCGACATGCTATACTATAACTTTTTTCATGAAATTTTTCGACATGCAATACTATGATGTTTTTTATAAAAAATTTCGACATAATATACTATGACTTTTTTTTATAAAACTTTTTCGACATGCTATACTATGACTTTTTTTTATAAAAAAAATGTCGACATGCTATACTATGACTTTTTATGACAATTTTTCATCATGCTATACTATGACTTTTTTGGTAAAAAAATTTTTCCACATGCTATACTATGACTTTTTTTTATAAAAAAATGTCGACATGCTATACTATGACTTTTTTCATGAAATTTTTCGACATGCTATACTATGACTTTTTTCATGAAATTTTTCGACATGTTATACTATGACTTTTTATGACAATTTTTTGACATCCTATACTATGACTTTTTTTATAAAAAAAAATGTCGACATGCTATACTATGACTTTTTTGGTAAAAAACATTTTCCACATGCTATACTATGACTTTTTTTATAAAAAATTTCGACATGCTATACTATGACTTTTTTATGACATTTTTTCGACATGCTATACTATGACTTTTTTTATAAAAAATTTCGACATGCTATACTATGACTTTTTTATGACATTTTTTCGACATGCTATACTATGACTTTTTTGATAAAAAAGTTTCGACATGCTATACTATGACTTTTTTCATGAAATTTTTTCGACACTATACTATCACTTTTTTGGCAAAAATTTTTCGACATGCTATATTATTACTTTTTTTCATGAAATTTTTCAACATGCTATACTATGACTTTTTTGATAAAAAATTTCGACATGCTATACTATGACTTTTTTCATGAAATTTTTCGACATGCTATACTATGACCTTTTTTTATGACATTTTTTCGACATGCTATACTATGACTTTTTTCGACATGCTATACTATGACTTTTTTCATGAAAGTTTTTTCGACACACTATACTATCACTTTTTTGATAAAAATTTTTCGACATGCTATACTATGACTTTTTTGATGACTTTTTATCGACATGCTATACTATGACTTTTTTGATAAAAAATTTCGACATGCTATACTATGACTTTTTTGATGACTTTTTATCGACATGCTATACTATGACTTTTTTCATGAAATTTTTCGACATGCTATACTATGACTTTTTTATGACATTTTTTCGACATGCTATACTGAGTTTTTTTATGACATTTTTTCGACATGCTATACTATGACTTTTTTTATGACATTTTTTCGACACGCTATACTATGACTTTTTTTTGTACATTTTTTCGACATGCTATACTATGACTTTTTTTATGACATTTTTTCGACATGCTATACTATGACTTTTTTTATGACATTTTTTCGACATGCTATACTATGACTTTTTTATGACATTTTTTCGACATGCTATACTATGACTTTTTTTTTTTTACATTTTTTCGACATACTATACTATGACTTTTTTTTACATTTTTTCGACATACTATACTATGACTTTTTTCATGAAATTTTTCGACATGCTATACTGACTTTTTTTTTTTACATTTTTTCTACATACTATACTATGACTTTTTTCATGAAATTTTTCGACATGCTATACTATGACTTTTTTTATGACATTTTTTCGACATGCTATACTATGACTTTTTTTTTTACATTTTTTCTACATACTATACTATGACTTTTTTCATGAAATTTTTCGACATGCTATACTATGACTTTTTTATGACATTTTTTCAACATGCTATACTATGACTTTTTTCATGAAATTTTTTGACATGCTGTACTATGACTTTTTTTATGACATTTTTTCAACATGCTATACTATGACTTTTTTCATGAAATTTTTCGACATACTGTACTATGACTTTTTTCATGAAATTTTTCGACATACTATACTATGACTTTTTTCATGAAATTTTTCGACATGCTATACTATGACTTTTTTATGACATTTTTTCGACATGCTATACTATGACTTTTTTCATGAAATTTTTCGACATGCTGTAGTATGACTTTTTTCATGAAATTTTTCGACATACTGTACTATGACTTTTTTTATGACATTTTTTCAACATGCTATACTATGACTTTTTTCATGAAATTTTTCGACATACTGTAGTATGACTTTTTTCATGAAATTTTTCGACATACTGTACTATGACTTTTTTTATGACATTTTTTCGACATGCTATACTATGACTTTTTTGATAAAAAATTTCGACATGCTATACTATGACTTTTTTCATGAAATTTTTTCGACATGCTATACTATGACTTTTTTGGTAAAAATTTTTCGACATGCTATACTATGACTTTTTTGATGACTTTTTATCGACATGCTATACTATTACTTTTTTTCATGAAATTGTTCGACATGCTATACTATGACTTTTTTTAATGACATTTTTTCGACATGCTATACTATGACTTTTTTGATAAAAAATTTCAACATGCTATACTATGACTTTTTTCATGAAATTTTTCGACATGCTATACTATGACTTTTTTTTTTACATTTTTTCGACATACTATACTATGACTTTTTTCATGAAATTTTTCGACATGCTATACTATGACTTTTTTTTGACATTTTTTCGACATACTATACTATGACTTTTTTCATGAAATTTTTCGACATGCTATACTATGACTCTTTTTATGACATTTTTTCGACATGCTATACTATGACTCTTTTTATGACATTTTTTCGACATGCTATACTATGACTTTTTTCATGAAATTTTTCGACATGCTATACTATGACTTTTTTCATGAAATTTTTCGACATGCTATACTATGACTTTTTTTATGACTTTTTTTTCGACATGCTATACTATGACTTTTTTGATGACTTTTTATCGACATGCTATACTATTACTTTTTTTCATGAAATTTTTCGACATGCTATACTATGACTTTTTTGATAAAAATTTCCGACATGCTATACTATGACTTTTTCGATAAAAAATTTCGACATGCTATACTATCACTTTTTTGATAAAAAATTTCGACATGCTATACTATCACTTTTTTGGTAAAAATTTTTCGACATGCTATACTATTACTTTTTTTCATGAAATTTTTCGACATGCTATACTATGACTTTTTTATGACATTTTTTCAACATGCTATACTATGACTTTTTTCATGACTTTTCATCGACATGCTATACTATGACGTTTTTTATGAAATTTTTCGACATGCTGTACTATGACTTTTTTCATGAAATTTTTTCGACACGCTATACTATCACTTTTTTGGTAAAAATTTTTCGACATGCTATACTATTACTTTTTTTCATGAAATTTTTCGACATGCTATACTATGACGTTTTTTATGAAATTTTTCGACATACTATACTATGACGTTTTTTATGAAATTTTTCGACATGCTGTACTATGACTTTTTTTCATGAAATTTTTCGACATGCTATACTATGACGTTTTTTATGAAATTTTTCGACATGCTATACTATGACGTTTTTTATGAAATTTTTCGACATGCTGTACTATGACTTTTTTCATGAAATTTTTTCGACACGCTATACTATGACTTTTTTGGTAAAAATTTTTCGACATGCTATACTATGACGTTTTTGGTAAAAAAAATGTCCACATGCTGTACTATGACTTTTTTCACGAGAAATTTTCAACATGCTATAGTATGATTGCATTTCAGTCATTTATTAGCACATGTGAGAAAAAAATACAACAGCATGATGAAAGAGTTGCACAAAAAAAATACAATACGTAGAACAGATACAACATATCACAAATGTGGAGGAGAAACCGCAAACTATGAATTTTATCATGTCATTTTTCACTTGATATACTATGATATTAGTTTTTTTATTTATGTTTCTATGTGACAGTATACTTGAGTTTTTCACTGATTTTTTTCTAGTGATACAGTGTACTACAATAACAGATAACACAACATAGGACTTTGATTTATCAAACTGCTGTGTGGAAGGTGCAATATAAAATGACTGAAATAAAAGAACAGGAAAAACAAATGTACAGCGAATATAAAATACAGTATATAGTAAATATGAAATAAATATTGAAGAGAAAACAGTAAGGTGCGTTATATAAAATAAGCCAACGCCCTTGAAAAGGAGATGCTACATCTCAACGGCCTATCCTTTAATAAATTTCTAACAGAGAGATGCAAAATGTTATTTAAAAAAAAGCTGACGGTAAGGTGCAAACAGTAAGGTGACAAATTATTGTCAAAATGATAAAACATGGTTTGTAATATGTACATTTGTACAGTGGCACTCTAACAGCAACTTCCCCTGATCTGACAGAGTGCATGGTAAATAAAGTTTATGATTTTGTCAATGATATTTTTTTAATGTCACAATATTGCACATTATGTTCTGTGAGTCAGCTTTAGGGAGTCAAGTCCCAGCGACAAGAATCGCACAAGATACAATGTGTGTGTGCAAGTTAGAGACAGAGAATAAAGGCTGGCTCAGGTCCTTGTGTCTCCGCTGTCCATCTTTGAACCTGAGGTCGAGGTCTCCAGCCTCCATCTCCAGCCTTCCTGAAGATCTTGTTGATTCTGTTGGTGTCCATTGACCTCAACCTGCTGCCCCAGCACATGACACCAGAGGAGATGGCAGTGGCTTCCATGGACTGGTAGCACAGCCTCAGCATGATGCTCCAGACATTAAATGACCACAGTTATTGCAGGATACTTTCTTTGTTTGTTTTACTTTTTCACCACATACTTACCATTACACATTAATTATGTTTTATAACAGACTTTACTATGACTTTGTAGAAAATATTTTATAATACACTATACTATCACTTTTCAATACATTTTTCAACCAAATACCATTCTGATGTTTGTGATAACATTTTTAAGTCATGCTATACTACGACTTTTTTCAACACATTTTTTCGACATGCTGTACTACGACTTTTTTTTATAAAAAATTTCGACATGCTATACTATGACTTTTTTTTATAAAAAATTTCAACATGCTATACTATGACTTTTTTGTGAAAAATTTTCAACATGCTATACTATGACTTTTTCAACACAATTTTTCGACATACTATACTATGACTTTTTTTATGACATTTTTTCGACATGCTGTACTACGACTTTTTTCATGAGAAATTTTCGACATGCTATACTATGACTTTTTTTTATAAAAAATTTCGACATGCTATACTATGACTTTTTTGTAAGAAATTTTCGACATGCTATATTATGACTTTTTTATTAAAAAATTTCGACATGCAATACTATAACTTCTTTTTATAAAAAATTTCGACATGCTATACTATGACTTTTTTTATAAAAAAATTTCAACATGCTATACTATGACTTTTTTGGTAAAAATATTTCAACATGCTAACCTATGACTTTTGTCATGAAATTTTTCAACATGCTATACTATGACTTTTTTGTGAGAAATTTTCGACATGCTGTACTACGATTTTTTTCATGAGAAATTGTCGACATGCTATACTATGACTTTTTTTATATAAAAAATTTTCGACATGCAATACTATAACTTCTTTTTATTAAAAATTTCGACATGCTATACTATGACTTTTTCAACACATTTTTTCGACATGCTATACTATGACTTTTTTCATGACAATTTTTCGACATGCTGTACTACGATTTTTTTCATGAGAAATTGTCGACATGCTATACTATGACTTTTTTTATAAAAAAATTTCGACATGCAATACTATAACTTCTTTTTATTAAAAATTTCAACATGCTATACTATGACTTTTTTTATAAAAAAATTTCGACATGCTATACTATGACTTTTTTGGTAAAAATTTTTCAACATGCTAACCTATGACTTTTTTTCATGAAATTTTTCGACATGCTATACCATGACTTTTTTTATGACATTTTTTTGACATGCTGTACTCCGGCTTTTTTCATGAGAAATTTTCAACATGCTATACTATGACTTTTTTTTATAAAAAATTTCAACATGCTATACTATGACTTTTTTGGTAAAAATTTTTCGACATGCTATACTATGACTTTTTTGGTAAAATTTTTTTGACATGCTATACTGTAACTTTTTTTATAAAAAATTTTCGACATGCAATACCATAACTTCTTTATATAAAAAATTTCGACACGCTATACTATGACTTTTTTCATGACAATTTTTTTGACATGCTATACTATGACGTTTTTTTATAAAAAAATTTCGACATGCTATACTATGACTTTTTTCATGAAATTTTTCGACATGCTATACTATGACTTTTTTGGTAAAAAATTTTCGACATGCTATACTATGACTTTTGGTAAAAATATTTTCGACATATATCATGACTTTTTTTATAAAAAAATTTCAACATGCAATACTATAACTTCTTTTTATCAAAAATTTCGACACGCTATACTATGACTTTTTTGGTAAAAAATTTTCAACATGCTATACGATGACTTTCATGAAATTTTTTTTGACATGCTATACTATGACTTTTCTTATAAAAAATTTTCGACATACTATACTATGACTTTTTTATAAAAAATTTCAACATGCTATACTATGACTTTTTTGGTAAAAATTTTTCGACATGCTATACTATGACTTTTTTGGTAAAATTTTTTTGACATGCTATACTGTAACTTTTTTTATAAAAAATTTTCGACATGCAATACCATAACTTCTTTATATAAAAAATTTCGACACGCTATACTATGACTTTTTTCATGACAATTTTTTTGACATGCTATACTATGACGTTTTTTTATAAAAAAATTTCGACATGCTATACTATGACTTTTTTCATGAAATTTTTCGACATGCTATACTATGACTTTTTTGGTAAAAAATTTTCGACATGCTATACTATGACTTTTGGTAAAAATATTTTCGACATATATCATGACTTTTTTTATAAAAAAATTTTCAACATGCAATACTATAACTTCTTTTTATCAAAAATTTCGACACGCTATACTATGACTTTTTTGGTAAAAATTTTTCAACATGCTATACGATGACTTTCATGAAATTTTTTTTGACATGCTATACTATGACTTTTCTTATAAAAAATTTTCGACATACTATACTATGACTTTTTTCATGACTTTTTATCGACATGCTACTATGACTTTTTTGGTAAACATTTTTCGACATGCTATACTATGACTTTTCTTATAAAAAATTTTCGACATACTATACTATGACTTTTATAAAAAATTTCAACATGCTATACTATGACTTTTTTGGTAAAAATTTTTCGACATGCTATACTATGACTTTTTTGGTAAAATTTTTTTGACATGCTATACTGTAACTTTTTTTATAAAAAATTTTCAACATGCAATACCATAACTTCTTTATATAAAAAATTTCGACACGCTATACTATGACTTTTTTCATGACAATTTTTTTGACATACTATACTATGACGTTTTTTTATAAAAAAATTTCGACATGCTATACTATGACTTTTTTCATGAAATTTTTCGACATGCTATACTATGACTTTTTTGGTAAAAAATTTTCGACATGCTATACTATGACTTTTTTGGTAAAAATATTTTCGACATATATCATGACTTTTTTTATAAAAAATTTTCAACATGCAATACTATAACTTCTTTTTATCAAAAATTTCAACACGCTATACTATGACTTTTTTGGTAAACATTTTTCAACATGCTATACGATGACTTTCATGAAATTTTTTTTGACATGCTATACTATGACTTTTCTTATAAAAATTTTTCGACATACTATACTATGACTTTTTTCATGACTTTTTATCGACATGCTACTATGACTTTTTTGGTAAACATTTTTCGACATGCTATACTATGACTTTTTTCATGAAATTTTTCGACATACTGTACTATGACTTTTTTTATGACATTTTTCGACATGCTATACTATGACTTTTTTTATGACATTTTTCGACATGCTATACTATGACTTTTTTCATGAAATTTTTCGACATACTGTACTATGACTTTTTTTATGACATTTTTCGACATGCTATACTATGACTTTTTTTATGACATTTTTCGACATGCTATACTATGACTTTTTTCATGAAATTTTTCGACATGCTATACTATGACTTTTTTTGACATTTTTTCGACATGCTATACTATGACTTTTTGGATAAAATTTTTTCGACATGCTATACTATGACTTTTTTATAAAAAATTTTCGACATGCTATACTATGACTTTTTTTTATAAAAAATTTCAACATGCTATACTATAATTTTTTTTAATGATTTTTTTTCGACATGCTATACTATGACTTTTTTCATGACAATTTTTCGACATGCTATACTATGACTTTTTTCATGACAATTTTTCGACATGCTATACTATGACTTTTTGGTAAAAAAGTTTCGACATACTATACTATGACTTTTTTGATAACATTTTTTCAACATGCTGTACTATGACTTTTTTCATGAAAATTTTTTGACATGCTATACTATGACTTTTTTCAAGACATTTTTTCGACATGCTATACTATGACTTTTTTATGACATTTTTTCGACATGCTATACTATGACTTTTTTCATGAAAATTTTTCGACATGCTATACTATGACTTTTTTCAAGACATTTTTTCGACATGCTATACTATGACTTTTTTATGACATTTTTTCGACATGCTATACTATGACTTTTTTATGACATTTTTTCGACATGCTATACTATGACTTTTTTCATGACTTTTTTCAAGACGTTTTTTCGACATGCTATACTATGACTTTTTTCATGACTTTTTTCAAGACGTTTTTTCGACATGCTATACTATGACTTTTTTTCGACATGCTATACTATGACTTTTTTCATGACTTTTTTCAAGACGTTTTTTCGACATGCTATACTATGACTTTTTTCATGACTTTTTTCAAGACGTTTTTTCGACATGCTATACTATGACTTTTTTGATGAGAAATGACGATGTTATGGTTTTATTTCATGTTTCGGCCCAAAGCAGCAGGTTAAAGGTCTTTGTTGAGATTCTGGAAAGATTGTGGTTAATTTTTCATGTTGAGACACAAACCAATATCTTTCTCAATTTTTCCAGCGTATTCTTGTTCCATGGTTTTAATGGGGTTTTGTGTTCACCTTGTGGTTGTTGGTTAGAAGAAAATGTCCAGTTCTGTAATCATCATTTCCCAAAAAAGTTTGTCTTTTCTTGTACGACCTTTTTGTCTGTCTGCCTTCTATTTTCCTGTTCAGTAAAAGTGAACAAAGAAAACAGTCCGAGTGAAAAGATAAACTTTGATGTGATCCATCTAAATCCCAACTTTCCCTCTCTCCAGAACCTGCAGCCGGATGCCCCACTTCACCTGAGTCCTTAACGGAGAGGAACTGCTCGTTAGATATGGATGACAAAGAAAAGGAAGACCTGTGTGTTGGATCTTTGCCCCAGCAACAAACTAAAATCCAGGAACCACATAACAGAGTGACGTCAGATGACGAACCACAGAGATCGAGACCTCCAGACTAATCAGGATTACACCCAGACCTGGACTACCAGCTTCACCCCCTCTCTTCAAACATACACCTGCTTTGGCTCATTAGACTCATGACCGTGGCTCGTACATCATTCGTATCCAAAGACAAACTGTCCCTGTGTTCTTAGTTCAGGCTCTTTCAGGTTTCACAGTGTTTGTGTTTGAGTCTCAGAGGAGTCCAAACCAGCTGCTGATTAAACTCTGAGGGGACGCCAACTGCTGCCTCACAATCTTCTCTCAGATCAAAACTCAACGGTCACTTCCACACGATGCACAGCGTCACATAATGTACACTCCCAAATGTGTGAATGTTACAAAATTCAAGCTTTAATGATCTGGAAATTTGTCATGTCTATTCAGATGATTCAGACACTGCGACTAGGAAACAAGGTTGCTAATCTTGGCAAAACCTGTCTGAGATAGAAACGGAAATAAATTAGCTGAATTATCTGTGCTGTCGTTGCAGGAGAACTTGAAATCTTGGACTGACTAAACAGACACATTTGCAGACTGGAGCTTTTAGTTTTAGTCAAACTTAATGTGGTTTTTCCTTTTTCTTTTATTTTTCATAAAGTGGGCAGAAAAAGTTTGGAACAAAACGCTTAATTTTTGTTGTTTGTCTGTCCGTAATGGTAACCACACCTCTGGCTCAAACGATGGAGAGTCTGGAGAAATTTGCTTCATGTGGGACAATTTAACATGGTTGAGCCAAACAAATAATATTCTCTTACAAGCATCAACAGATTATTCAGCAGCTACATCACAGAAATAAAAAGACTGCAAATTTAAATGGCGTTGAGCCAAAGACGTTCTTTTACTAGTAACTGTGAAGGAATTTCATTAGTCGAGGAAGGTCCCAGTCAGAAATATCAGCAGATCAGGTACTGGAAATGAGATTAATGTGAACAGACCCTGATTTACACTGAGAACATGGATGTAAAGGTGAGCTAAAAAACTAGTTTGATTTATCCAAGGCAACATCTGGAAGACAGAAATTATTAAATAAAATGGAAATATATTTTTCTTTTGATCAAACAGAGCATTCTGTCCTTCTGTTATTGTAGCTAAATACCTTTCAGAACCACAGTTAAGTTAATCACACATTCACTCTGCTGCTCTGTCTCCACAGACAGAGTGTCCAGAGTGCGCTCTGCCACTCTGAGAGTGCGCTGCTCTGGATAACTCAACGCTACATTCACACAGCGCTCCACATTTATCAACGCTCCAGTTTGTGTCAGAGTCGCTCCCACACTCACAATGAGTGTTTCTGAACGCACCACTCACATCATCTTCCTCCAGCGTCTGAAACACGACAACACAACTTGTTAGCTAATGTCTGTGGAGAACTGTTGGGCCTCCAGCTAAGTAACAACAGTAACAAGTTAAAGGGTTTCCAGCCAAGTGTGACATCATTACACGTGTTCATGTGACAGTAATAAATAATGCTGCTTGAAATCTGACCTCTGAACATAAATGATAATCTTCAGTCCTTTTTTTAACCAGCTATTTGAAATTTCTCCAGATTCCCAGTCTTTGAGGTGTTTGTGTTGTTACGTCATGGTCTGGCAGTCATGTGTTACTCACTTTGCTATAATGATGGATTTACTGCAAAATGAATAAACACATCCAGCATGTCGACAGCTGAATCTAACACGGTAACACTTTATACTAAGTTCTCCACTTCTTGTAGATTTTATTGCCATATTGTCACCACAATTTAAATATATCTGATCAATCTCTGTTTGAGGCCATTTTTTAAATCTTCATAGTGACATCCATTGAGGAAACCTATCTTTGTTGAACCTATCAACCTGCTGGAAAAAGTGAAAACAAAAAATAAACTACTGACTTAATATAAAGTGTCACCGAATACTTGTATTGATTAAGACGGCTAACATGAAGTGATGTGTAACCCACCAACACAGGCTCTGGATACTAAATTAAGTTCAGCGAATTTATTTAGGAAATCTGAACAGTTGAATCATCTAGATGAGCATCAGTGTCTTATTGTACATGTTAGCATAGCGCAGGTTAAAGCTAACTGCTGATGCTACAGATCTCTCTTTTTACAACACTGCCCTTTTACTCCTCTCTACCAGATTCTGACTTTTACTGTTTTGACAATAAAACCCACAACTACAGAGAAAAAAAAACTAAAATGGAAAAATATAATAACACATAAAACTTGATTTGGTTGTGAGATGTAGAAAAAAATTAAGAAATGAATTGGATTAGATAGATAGATAGATAGATAGATAGATACTTTATTGATCCCCGAGGGGAAATTCAAATATGACCTTATTGCTCGTACAAACGGTTTAGGCTGAACTGACAGAGTCAACATGGCCCCAGTCATGATGGCCAAACCTTTTTGTTAGCGTTACCTGTGGTGCTGATTCATTTTAATATATTACACACGGCTCGGAGCTGTTTTAGTTGACTAGCCTGCACCACAGATGGTGTAAAAATGGGCTAATGTCTGTGAAATAACAAAGCAACATTTGTTAGCTGATGCTAAGCTAAAAAGTTTAAATAATTAAAAATCAACATCTCATTCACTAAAATACTTGCAGGCTAATGCTAAACTACACTGTAGAATTCACATATTTTTATTTGTGGTGCCTCACCTGATGACAAGCTAATGTTACTGTCGCTGCATTTCACACTGTCAACAAACAGCCTTACTTTTATACAAGATTTTTTTTAATCTGTGGTGTAAAATCCAAAATGCTTCCACGCATTACTTCACAGTTTGTGTTATAATCCATTTAGCACTGCTAGCTTATTTTGATTTTTTTTCTCGCAATAATGTTTTAACTTTTTATGATGTGTGGTAAAATGAATGCATCAGAAGACAGCTAACTGGCTAAGCTACATTACCACCACATGATGCCAGAAAATTATCTTGTCTTATCATTTTAAGGTTTTTACATTAGAATGTGACAGTCGGCCCGCTAACATTCTGACAGGCTAACGTGCTAGCTAGAAGTTTAGATTTTGAGTGAAAAAAGGCGGGAAAATGGTACGACAAGCCGTTCAGGTCTGTTCTTGTTTTAGCAAAGCTGCTCTCTGTGAATCTGTAACTGTCGACTGTGTGTTTCAACTGTGACGTTCATTCAAACTCAAACGAGACATTTTGGGTCGCAGCTGCTTCCTTTTCATCGAGTGTCAAAGTGAACAGGACGGGGATTATCTCTGCCTTTGGCTCTATCCTGCACTGCTTTATTTGTTGACGTGATTCTGACATTTTGAAATTTAAAAAAAATAAAACCTGCTTGCTGTATATAGCTTAGCATCCTGCCATGTCATGACTTTGTGAAGCAAAAACTCATCATCTGCCAAGTCGTTGAAGTTTTTTGAATTTGTTTATTGCTGAACTGATGGAATTCTCCAAATGATCAGTGAACTGACAGATTGTGATTTTGTCCACTGAAATTTCATAACTTTATATCATAGTTTTATGACTACTGCAGTGAAATGTAGAAATCAGCCTTAACAGATTGGATAATGAAAATGTATTTTCATTGCGTATAGCAGCTTCTTTACACTCTGCCCAGGAACCATCTGTAAAGTATTTTAAAAAAAAATGCCTACTTCAATTTTTGTTTTGACAAAAGTGATAAAATCAGCATTATTTCAAGTTTTGCGACTTTTTCTTTAATCCCAACATTTTAGCTCTCCTTCACACCTGGATATGATTTTTAAATTTCTGTGTGACGACGTGATCCAACCCTTTAAAAGGCTGCTTTACAGCATGCATGTGTATATTTAACACTGGTTATAGTTGTTGTAATAAGAATAAGAATATGAGGCAGAGGTACTGCAGTTAACGCAGAGCTGGAATATCACAACAGTAATCAAGTAACTGTTAATAGTGATTAACAGTGATTTTTGTGAAAAGCCTTTAGAAATCATCATTAGCATTTGACGTAGCGATGGTTCCATCAAGAGAAAAACAGAACTCTCATGTCTGTGTCATTACTCGAGGTTAATGTCAATATTTAATAATTACATCTCAGAATTTCATTAATTAACTTTTGTTTACATTATTTACATTTACATTATTTTACAGAGTAGATTTGTGCTTTAAACGAGACCTTCATCTGAGTGGTGAACATCATCACCATCAGTCTCTACTTGGCAGTGAGCTTCTGTTGAATGTTTCTGTATCTCAGCAGCTCCTCATGTGAAACTGACGGCATGAAGTTTTCTAACGCTGAAGAGAAATCCTCAACGGAGACAAGGACAGGCGAGTCTTCTGTGTCCAGACCTGAGACAGACAAACAGACAGACATACAGACAGACAGGGGGGAGAGAGACAGGCGGACAGACAGACCGACAGAGTTAAAGTGAAGTCCACCTCCATGTTTTTCTTAATCAGCTGCTTTGAATTAAAAAGTTTTATTTTCATGTGTCTGTTTTTTCTGTCGTGTCAAACAGTTTTCCTCTTTGTTCTTTTACCATTTAATCTGCAGTGACAGAAACTGTAAATATCAGCAGCTGCTTTTGGTTCAACCTGGTTCAAGGCAACATGTCAGCCATAATGTCATTTTGACTGATAACAATTCTACTTAATGACATTACTACAGTTCAGTCCTCATCTAAAGCCTCGTCTCCACCAAACCCTTTCAGTCCAGAACCTTTTGGAACCAGCAGTGAGCCTTCAGACATGGTACCTAGACCCTCGGTGTGTTCAGACAGTCTCTTAAATCAATCAATCAATCAATCAATTTTATTTATAAAGCTCAATATCACAAATACAATTTGCCTCACAGGGCTTTACAGCATACGACATCCCTCTGTCCTTTAGACCCTCACAGCTGATCAGGAAAAACTCCCCAAAAACCCCTTTACCGGGGAAAAAAACGTTAGAAACCTCAGGAAGAGCAACTGGACGGACAGACGTGCAATAGATGTCGTGGGCGGGGTTGTTGTCACTCACTGCTCCGTCCAGCACTCGCTGTATTTCCTCATCAGCGGTGACACAGATGGAAGTCTGCACCTGGTTTATCGTCCACAGAACGAGGCTGCACGCCCACATTTTCAGAACAAAATAGAACAGGCTGCAGTGAGAGTCTCTCTCCATGGGATTTCATTTTATAGTTGTAGTTTACTGATGTATGAACAGAGGTTACATAAAACCTGAGTGACTGTCCTCTACTGACCAATCAGACTGCAGGGTTTCTAGCTCCACCTTTTAGTAGCAGATCTGTGTGCTAGGTGCCCCAACAGAGGGGGGACCAAACATGGGGACGCTAAGGACGCTGCTGTTGGGACCATCCACAACTTTACTGTGGGAAAAAAAAGCAAACTGAACTGAACTGAACTGAACTGCTCGGTGGAAACGGGTGGTCCCCATCTTAAAAAGGTGGCCACAAGGTCGATCACTGATCTTTGGCCTAGAGTGTTCTGGTACCAGGAACACTTATGAACCTTCCCGTGCTCGAACACGGTGTTTGTTATGGCCAGCGCATGACTTGCTACGGCTGGATGATTATGACAAAAATAGTAATCACCATTGTTTTGACTGATATTGAAATCACGATTAATAAACACGATTATAAGTCGGTCGTGTTGCCACCACAGCGTGACAAACTTTGCAAACAATTTCTTTTTGCTCGACGTCCGTCAACTTGAAGCCAAAATGTTTCCAGATGACTGAAGTTGTCCTTCCTTTCTTCTCAACCAAAGGCTGCCTTTCTGCCATGTTCTCAATCACCTGCTCCACATATTATTGATCCACACATGTCACACACTTGCTGCTGCTGCACGTAACACAGGTGCATTCATGGTGCTTTTCCAGCACAGGAACTTACATACACACCGCACCGTGTGGCACATTAATTGTTTGTCTTTGATTATAATGTTTTTTATGATCGTGAGAAGCCAAAATTGAAATCATGATTAAAATTCAATTAATCGTCCAGCCCTATTAGTGAAAACTAAATAGCTACAAGTCAGCCCCTCTGACTGAATGTTAAAAGGACCTTCCATAAAACCTGGATATTACTGATGCTGACAAGTAAGAACAGAAGTTAGCTATTGACAGATGGAAGAATGACACACGAGGAAAACGTTAGATGATCAGTGACAGAGTGACGATGAGAAGATTTAAATGGATTCCTATCAGAAGTGTCTGAGCTGTGTCGTTTACATGTTGAGCTTCCTGTCAGAAGTGGGGTTTGCGTTTTCTTACCGTCGTTGATGAGAGAGATCTTCCTCTTGATGGCGGCCGTCATGGCGTCTGAGCAGAGGGCATACAGGTCGGCGCCGGTCATGTGATCGGGGCAGCGCTCAACCACCTGCTGCAGGTCCACAGCAGCGTCCAGCTGGAATCTGAACACAACTTTTATTTACATTTAGGTCACAAAAACACTCCAACACTCCAACACTAACCCCCATTCACAATCCACAAGAACAAAGACTCACGTTAAAGGACTAATCCACTCTAATCGATACTTTTTTAATTTATTGTCCTTCGCTCAGTTTGTAAGCAGAAATATATATATTTATATGATTTTATTTTTCTAATGAATAAATAACAATTTTTAATTTTCATTTTTATTTCCATGTCTTCTAACGTGCAAAATCTGCATGCAAACATGTTTTGTGGAGCCGAGCGAGCTGCAGCGTGACGCCTCCACCTGACGCGCCTCACCACAGCGACGCCAGTGTGTTTTCAGCTTCAGTTTATTTCAGGTGTTGCGCTCTGAAAAACAGGTGCTTGGGAACAACTGTAGAACGTGACGGTGTTGCACTAGTGTCTGAGCGCACCTGCCACATGTCTACATTAAAAACAATGAATTTGATAGCACAAAAAAACTGGCATGTGTACGGCCCCAAGGGGACAACAACTCACTGCACTTTTAAAATGATAACAAGAAGCTGCATGTTTGTACCCGAGCAGAGCTGCACCTCACCTGTGTGACTGTTTTACAAAACCAAAAGTCTGAGTCAGGATTTCTGAGAGCTGGTGGCTGAATCCAAACGTCCGCCCTCTGGATCTGCGGACTGAGACCTCGGACTTCAGCTGTATGTGCTGTGATGTGTTCACTGTCATCACGTAGAGTTTGCAAGAGCAGAGACAGCGCGCTGCTGACAGACAGGCCTCGAGTCCGTGTCACTCGTTGTTTTGAAAACATTCAAGCTGCACTTCAGTTATGCACACTGTGATCACTGCTGTCATATTCTGTCTGCTCATCTGAGATACTAATTCCATGTAGAGGCTTTTTTGTGGCTGCAGGCTGCACACACTCACAAACAGAAATGCTGGTAATTAAGGACCAGACAGTGACTGAATAAACTGGGTATTACTAACATTAGAAAAATGTTGTCTGGCCCATCACACTGTGCAGCCTGTGAGGCTGCAATGATAAAATGTGTTTTCATTCAAGTAGCATTTTTACTGTCAATTACTATTTTACATTCTGAAAAAGCAAACATACTGAAAAAAACTACGTCATGTCTGTGTTGCAGTGAATTGTGGGTAATTAAATCAGTGAAGTCTGCACCTCAAGCGGACTTTCTGGAGGTAGGGCTGCCCCCCTAACAGTCGACCAAATGTTAGTTGACCAGAAAGGTCATCAGTTGGCAAGATTTCATTCGTCGCTTAGTCACAGAAAAAAAAAAAAAAGTGAAACTATCAGGAGCTGCACCTCATCAAATTAAATCCAAACCTATATGACTGGAGCATATGTGACTTTACTTTGAAAGGACAGACACAGGAAGTGTCCACGCTCAGCAGTCAGACAGGAGTCAGGTTCCGTCAGATATCTTTCCCTTCTTCTGTAAATATTCAGTCTGATAAACACGTTGATGGTGTTAGTGCGGGGCCACCCAGAGCTTTACATCTGTCCCACAGACGACAGGCCTACACACTTATAAACAGCTCCTGCAAGAAGATCAGCTCCGACCTCAGGACTTCAGGGAAACAGGCTACATGATGCTTGTTAAGGTTGCTTAGCAACCTCAGACGCAACCTGCCGCCACGCTTTTGCAAGCTGGCACAGAAAAGGCACAAGAGTAGCGCCCAGCGCCCGACCTCACGTTCTCCAGTCAATTAAAGACGCAGCATGTGTTCGGCTCCTAATTTCCAGGACGTGTGGACATTTGGATTCAGCCTCTGTTGCTCTGACCCTAGTCCAGACTAACTGTAGGTGTGCTGGGGCCCAGCAGGGGGCGCTGCTCTTACTTTCTGAGGATGGCCTGGAGGACCTGCAGCTGAGAGGCTCGGTCCTCGTTGATTCCAACGTAGACCAGTTTATCGAACCTGAAGAGGACACAGAGAGACAGTTTAACATGTCACAGCTGTGGATCACAGGGACACATCTGTCCTCATGGGACGGACTTTGTGTTAAAATAAGACTCAGACTGACCTGATGAGGTGTTTAGAATCACACATTGAAGGTAAAATCTGATCAAATCAGTCTGAACTCTGGTTTCATTAATGTGAGAAGCAACATGTTTAAATCTGAGGTTCACGGAAACACAGAAAAATAAAAACATCTAAACTGTATTGAAGGTTTCCTCCACATGATAAATACTGGACACAGATTAAAGGATGTTTTAAACAGGTTTTACATGATAGCAGTGATACAGGTGTGTGTGTGTGTGTGTGTGTCTGTGTAACCTCTGACCTGCCCGGCCTCAGCAATGATTGGTCCAACAGGTCCGGACGATTTGTCGCTCCGATCACAAAAACCCCAACAGACGAGTGCAGAGCATCGAGCTCGGCCAGCAGCTGAGACACGACTCTGTACGGAGAGATTCAATCAAACTTTATTGATTGTGATGGCACAGACGACGTCACAATAAAAGACAAAAGAAAGAGACACACAAAAATAACTTCATAAACTAAAAGAAAACAAATACCTAAATACAACTTAACAAAAGTATAAATAAATAAAACTAAAAGTATGAATAAATAACACATGAAATAAAATACACAAATGCTTAAATATTTAAATACATAAAACAAAACAAGAATAATAAATAAATTAAAAACATTAACATTAACATTAAAAAAGTTTAAATATTAAAAAATTAACAAAAAGTCTCAATAAAACAAAAAGTCTCAATAAAACAAAATGTCTAAATAAAAGAGTAAATAAAACAAAATAAAAACTCTAAATAATTGAAAAAAATGAACCAAAAAACAAAAACAAAAGATAACGTGTGGTAAAAGAAGTCGATAACTTAACTACGTCTATAAAAGATCGCAAAGTTCATACACAGCTGGAATCAGGGCAGGTAAACACTCACCTGTCCATCACTCCTCCAGAGTCTCCACTGCGCCCCCTGCTGGGAGCCAGAGAGTCCAGCTCATCAAAGAAGACGACACATGGAGCAGCTGAGCGCGCTCTGCAGAACACTGAACACACAGACACACAGACACACACACACACACATTAACTCAGTGAGTTCAGGTTGAAATGAAGCAGAAGGATCCTTTAGGTGAAAACAGACCTTCTCTGATGTTCTCTTCACTCTGACCCACATACATGTTGATGAGCTCCGGACCTTTAACACTGAAACACACAAACAGGTTCACACACGTTAAAGTCACCTGCATGAAAATGTCACCTGTGTTTTGTTCTGACTGTTATTTTTCTGACAGGTCACTGTGTTCTGTGTTGTGCTGTGTGTAGATGTTGTCCTGAGAGCAAAGACAATATACCGTGAAACTGGTTAACGTGAAGGTGTGTCTACCTGAGGAAGGTGAAGGTGTGTCTACCTGAGGAAGGTGAAGGAGTGTCTACCTGAGGAGGGTGAAGGTGTGTCTACCTGAGGAGGGTGAAGGTGTGTCTACCTGAGGAGGGTGAAGGTGTGTCTACCTGAGGAAGGTGAAGGAGTGTCTACCTGAGGAAGGTGAAGGTGTGTCTACCTGAGGAGGGTGAAGGTGTGTCTACCTGAGGAAGGTGAAGGTGTGTCTACCTGAGGAAGGTGAAGGTGTGTCTACCTGAGGAAGGTGAAGGTGTGTCTACCTGAGGAAGGTGAAGGAGTGTCTACCTGAGGAGGGTGAAGGTGTGTCTACCTGAGGAAGGTGAAGGTGTGTCTACCTGAGGAGGGTGAAGGTGTGTCTACCTGAGGAAGGTGAAGGAGTGTCTACCTGAGGAGGGTGAAGGTGTGTCTACCTGAGGAAGGTGAAGGAGTGTCTACCTGAGGAAGGTGAAGGTGTGTCTACCTGAGGAGGGTGAAGGTGTGTCTACCTGAGGAAGGTGAAGGTGTGTCTACCTGAGGAAGGTGAAGGTGTGTCTACCTGAGGAAGGTGAAGGTGTGTCTACCTGAGGAAGGTGAAGGAGTGTCTACCTGAGGAGGGTGAAGGTGTGTCTACCTGAGGAAGGTGAAGGTGTGTCTACCTGAGGAAGGTGAAGGTGTGTCTACCTGAGGAATGTCATGGAGCACTCAGTAGCCACAGCTTTGGCCAGCAGAGTTTTCCCTGTTCCCGGTGGTCCATACAGCAGGACTCCAGTCCGGTTCAGACCCAGGGACAGGAGCTCTGGTCTCTGCAGAGGAAGCTGAACTGTGTCCAGGATCTCTTTCTTCACCTGCTGCAGACCTCCAACATCCTCCCAACGCACATCAGGGATCTGTTCACACACAAGAGTTCCACCAGCAGCGGGGTCAGAGTCAGAGAGGACATCATGCAACACCTGGCTGGTTTCTTCATGATGCAGTCGTTCATGTTTAGGTCAGCAGCAGGCAGAGAGCTCCTCAACAAGCCCACACACACGACATCACAGAAACTGTTTTACAGGCTCACTGTGTGATCACCTTGGGGGCTCCAATGGACGTGGACTGGGCGTCCTGCAGGGTCTCCAGGGCGGAGGTGAAGTCCTGGTTCAGGATGGTCACTCCACTGGAGCACAGATCCTCCTCCTGCCGACAACCACTGTGCGTGCGCACACACGCACACACACACACACACACACACACACACACACACACGTTATAATGTTCTTATGAAGATAAATTTAATTCTTACAGTCTGCACTGACCATCTCGTGTTTCTCAAACCAGTTTTTTCTCTGAACTAGAGTTCTCAATCTCAACCTGAGCCCGACGGGTCCAAAAAGTCTGTGCGCTGATTGGCCGGGTTGGGCTGTGGGAAAAAAAAAAGTAAATAAATAAACATTAAAAAGTCCAGGGAGGAGGAGAAGGGTTGGGGAGCAGCCAGGTTCTGTCCCTCCTGCCAGCCGGAGCACAGAGTTTCACTGGTGGGGAAATACACGGTGGAGAGTCGGTGATCTACTGAGCTGGTCACTTATCTTTTATTTTAAAGATATTTTGGGGACTTTTGGCCTTTGTTCAATAGAACAGCTATAGCGTGAAAGGGGGAGAGAGAGGGGATGACATGCAGCAAAGTGTCATGGGTTGGAATCCAACCTGCGGCCACTGTGGCAAGGACATAGCCTTTGTACATGGGGTGCCTGCTTTACCAGGTCAGCTAGTGGGCACCCCGAGCTGGTCCATTTTCCACTGGAGACGCACGCGCTTTATGCCACCACACAGCCTTTGTAACACTTTTGTCTTTGTTGTAACACTTTATGTTTTTGTTTTGGTGTGATGTAGTGTAAAAAGGGAAGGCAACATATAAGCTACGGCTTCAGCCTTCACCTTTTTGGTTCATTCATATGTATGTACTGCTTTACTGGAATGCTTTTGGTTAATTAACAAATGAACCAAATAAAATAAACTACTACTACTAAACAGCCAGTGTGTCCTGGGTGTTATAAGCTAACTCATGCATTCAGGAGGGGGGGTCGGGTTTGGTCGAGCTCAGGCTCAGTATTTTATGTTGATGATGTCGGACAGGTCGTGTTTGTTCTTCAGCTCAAGCGGGTCGGTTCAGGTTGTAATTTTTTCGGCCTGTTGAGAACTCTCCTCTGAAATGAACACTGTCAGTTAGACGCAGAAGACGCATTTCGTTGATCAAAGTTTGTGTAAAAAGTCTCCTCTTAGAAAGCAACTCAGATCAAGTAGAGATTCTCTGTCCAGTCACACTTTTCTATACCGTAGATAAGGTGTGAAAACTGTCAACTTTTACATCACAGTATACCTTAGAACCCGTAAATCGCTGCAGCTCATAGGTCATCCCAAATTTATTTTATCACCACAGCCTTGTCTACGATCTTTAACGTTCAGTCTCACCAGGTGTGAATCAGCCTCCTGCAGGCAGCTCGACCAGCCTCCACCAGCAGAGCACTCAGATCCCCCAACACGAACCCCTGAGGAGGGAGAGGAGGAGGAAGAGGAGGAAGAGGAGAAGGAGGAATCACTGGTGAACACTCTCACTGTCTGAGTTTAGACTAAATTAAAACACTCCCTGCACACAGCTCTTCTCTCACAGCCATTTTAAAGGATCCCTTTTCCATCACTTTTCTGTCTATTACTGGTCTGTACTGGTCTGTACTGGTCTGGGTCCTGACTGCTAACAGTGACGTACTGCAGTGAGTTTGGCGAGTCTCTCCAGGTTGACGTCTCTCCCCAGGTGAAGGTCTCGGCTCAGACTCGCCAGTATGGAGCGCCGCTGCTCCTCGGTGGGGCTCTCCAACGCCACCTGGTGGACAAACGCCGCCATGACACCTGCAGACAGCTCCCGAGGTCTGCAGACTGTCGCCACCACCACCACACTGAAACACAAAGACAGAGGCGTAATTCACTTCAACCGACGGCCATCAGACCTCGATAGAGAACGGGAAGTCATTCACAGCCTCAAATTTACTTCAATCAAAACCACTAATTACATTTTAATTAACCTCAGAAGGAGTTCACGTGCTGATTGGAGTTCAGGATCAAATGATGGCGGTCTGAGGTACTTCCTGTCGATAACTGAGACAACATGAGCTGGCTGACCTGATCGCAGATCAGTGTTACAGTGTGAGGGTTAGAGGCAGTCAGTGACCTGCTGGGGGCGCTGTGGAGCAGCTGGCAGAGCGCCGCCTGGACTCTGCCGTCCTCCTCTGCACCTCCTCGAGCCGTGAGCAGGAGCTGCAGGTTCCTGAGCAGCAGGACGCAGGGCTGCAGGGCGTCGGCCCGCTGAAACACCGAGCTCAGCTTCACCTCCGACGCTGCAGGAGTGTCAGCACACACACTCACACAGTCTACCTGCACACAGGTAACAACAGGAAGTGTAACTTTAAAGGACAGAGGGATGTCGTATGCTGTAAAGCCCTGTGAGGCAAATCGTGATTGGTGATATTGGGCTTTATAAATAAAATTGATTGATTGATTGATAACTACACACACACACTGAAGGAGGAACATGTCATGAGAATAAGCTGCATTTATTTTGAAAAGCCGGCTGTTCCTGAGCGTAGCTGTGTTATAATCAAATGGATGATGACATCACTAATGTGTTTATTATTATACTTTCAAAAATATATATTTTTTTAGATTTATAACTTTAAAAAAAAATATTATGAATTCTTACAGTGAAGAGAAGAGGAAGAAGAAGAGGAAGACGCACCTTCAGAAGAGGAGGAGGAGAAAACATCATACCTTCAGCAGGTGGAGGTTTAGCCTGCGGCTCGCCGCACTGACTGAAGTTACTTTTCCACTTCCTGCAGGACCGTGGAGGAGGACGGTGCAGCCAGACAGAGAGCTGCTACAACCAGACAAAACAGTGACATCACTGATCACATGACCACATGTCTCAGCATGCTTCTCTGTACAGTACTTCCTGCAGCTGACAGAGGAGTTACCTATGCTGCAGGTGAGGGAGGATGATGCTGCTGAGGAGCTCCACGGTCTGAGCGAGGCCCGGAGGAGACAGACTGCTCCACAGAGATGAGCCGCTGTCCACACAGAGACAGGGGACGGGGCTGCTGGTGGACGCTCTCTGAGGACACACACACACAGTCAGCCGCCAGAGAAACACACTCTGACACACACTAGCCCCTTTTTCACAGCCTGTTCAGGACGGGAATATCACGCTGTAATGCCGTCGCGCCTTGCTGTATACCAGGTTTGATCGTGGAATGGAGTTATTTCGCATCTGAGCCAGAATGGAGGTAGTAATGGTGCTGAAACGATGTCTGTACTAACGGGACAGGCGGCAGAACGGGATCATGGGCAGCACAGGTGTGACATTTTGATGAGGTGTTATATGTGCAACCCACCGTGGGAGATTTAAATAGTAGCGGTTAGCAGTTAGCGGCTAAATAAAAAAAGAACAGTGGCTGAAAATGTCCACAAACAGTGAAAACAATGAGGTCCAGGAGCTCCTTACCCTCCAAGCAGAGGGCGAGATCTGCTGCCCTATAACAGAGACGCTAAATGATTGTTGTGATGTCACTGTTATTGTTTATAAAGAGCTGCTGACACGTGTGTTATATTTCACACTAGAGGACGACGCTGTTGTGTTACATGTCATGCGTCTTTTGATTCCGTGATGTCATCATGCCGTCTGACATCACACCCGTGGCATGACGCTGAGGTCATTTAGTTCTGTAAAAATAAATAGGTGGCGTAAAGACAGGACTTTGTAGCGGCTCTATAGTGCCACCTCTGTGTAAAAAGGGCTGCTGTTACACACAGACACAGGTCAAAGGTCACCATGTAGAGAGAGGTGTGCAGTCTGTCAGCCAAGTAAGCTCCTCCTCCTCCTTCCTCTTCTTCTGTCTCTGCAGACGGACACACCTTCTGCACTCTGAAGAACAGCACTGGACACCTGACGGAGGTCAAAGGTCACACAGACTCATCATGTATCAACAGTACAGGACAATTCACAACCCTGATTCCAAAAAAGTCTGGACGCTGTGTAAGATGTAAATAAAAACAGAATTCAATGATTTGCAAATCTTTTGGACCTTCAGCCGACTGAATCCAACCTGCTGCAGATTTACAAAGAACAATAAAGTTGATCAGTTTGAACATTAAATATCTGCATTCAACTGAATCCAGGTTAAAAAAAATGTAAATAATTGTATTCTGTTTTTATTTTCGTATTACACAGCACCCCAAATTTTTGGAATTGGGGATTTACATAAGAACCAAAATGAGTTTAAAAAAGTGTTTAAAAATGTAATTTTCACAGCGTCTGTGCAGCCTCGTTTCTTCACTGTGCCCATAGAAACGACGATGGTACAGTTTCCTTACACAGACCAGATCATCTGTTTACTTTCCTGATAATTACATCACAGCAGAAAGGTTTTGATGCTACGTATCCTACATCCTTTCAAACTCATGCGGTCGCAGGTATCTGGATTTGGTTCAGTTACAAAGCTCCTGGGTCAGAGCTGTGTAACAGGCTGTGACGTACAGGCGTAGAGGCAGCTCAGTGCTCAGTCGCACAACCAGCTCCAAACACCATCAGAAACACTTGTTTCTCGCCATTTTCGAAATTCTGAGTTTTATATTTTAGAAAAGAGAACAGGGGCCTGGGAACACTAATAGTTTCCATTCTTTCCTGTTTTTTCCCACACTAATCCAAACCTGGAAATGACTCAATCAAATTCCATTCTTTTCCAAACTTAGTAGGAACGTAGGAACCCTGAAAATACTCTGAATCCATCACATGTCCTCTGCAGCCTTCAGCAGGCTGATGAATGAACGTGGACGTATGTTTGTGGACGGCTGTGTGGTACCTGTGAATTCCTTCTGAGTTGTTCTCCAGCAGGTCGGGATGATTTTCAGCAGGAACTGTCAAGATGTCTCCCTGTGAAACCAGTCTGCACAGAAACAGAGGACAAACTGGTCAGACTGGGAGTCTGCTCCTGTGTGAGGTCATTTATATTCTGTAGATATTTGTAACATATTTTGCAGACATCGTGCCCTAATCCCTCTGAAAACATCTTCCATTTATGAGTCATGTTCACTGAAATTGTTCAGGTTCCAAGTTTACAAGTCTGCTATATATTTTTTAAAACATTTTCTTACACCTCTTAAAATCCAGAAGGCCTCTGGGCCCCCCACGTAGCTTTGGTGACCCCTAATAAGAGCCGGAGCCCCCAGGTTGGGAACCAATGATTTAGTCACTAATACCACATGCAGTTAGTAAATCAGTGTGAAACGGGGACACAGTGCGTGACTGAGGCTGACCTGGGCGTACTGAAGTGTGCAGACAGCAGGTTGTCACAGCAGCTGACGTTGTTGTACAGAGGAGACACGACCGGCTGGATGTGAATCTCGCTGGCGAATGCTGGAGAAGCTGAGCGACAGAAACTGTCAGAGTGTCGAGCGCCGGGCACAGCAGAAGCAGGAGATGATTTCCACCTCTGAGACACAAGGAGAAGACACCAGGATGATCAGACACATCAACATTCACTAACATCTTTCACATTAAGAGTCCTCTGGTCCTGGCCCAGCGACCCCCCACATTTTCATGGAAAACTAGAATTACAGCCCCGTGGTTGTTTGACTCCACCCACCACTTTCCATTCATGTCTGTGAAAACATGGACCTTTTGACCTTCATTATTTTACCCTGTTAGACATTTGTGTCAAGTTTTGTCATAATTAGCACATGAATTATTCAGGTTATGGCCAAAAACATGACCTTTGACCTTCAAACACTAAATTCTAATCAGTTTATTCTTCAGTGGTCTCACGTTTGCGCCAAATCTGAAGAGATTCCCTTGAGGGAATTGTTCACAAGGATGGGACAAATGTACCAACAAGCAGAAAACACCTCTGACCGCAGCTATCGCCGGCATGGAGGCATAAAAACTTCGAAACTTTTCCATGACTTTTTTAAGAGACCAATAATAAAAACTTCCATGATTATTCACAACCTGTAACACAAACAAACCTGTACAAAACTTAACTCCAAATGTTAATTACATGATTAAAGGTGTTTGACAGACATGGAGCAGTAGAATCCCAGAGTGGAGGAGTTACAACCAAATCAAAGTGCACACTGGTGCTCTGAGTGACCGCTGAACGCCCTGGGCTGCTCATGTTAATTGCTTTGTTTGAAAAATGCAGCACAATCTAAAAGTGTCAGTGGGTACAGAAACTTTAGGATTCACAACCCTACATGTTAAATCACACAGACACATTATTTTCCTAGACTGGCGTTATTCAAACATGTCACATTCAAACTCTCTTCAAACGTAACATCTAACTGGCACGCGTGGAGGGAGAGACGGACCGCAGGGAGAAAATGAAGAAACGTACGTGATCGTAACAAAGATCTCACGTCGACACAAAGCGACACGGAGCAGAGCTGTGTTGCTTCTAAAGCTACAGAAAATAACTTTGCTGTTGTGTTTCGTTACATTGAAGGTTATCCATGGAAGATTAGTGTCACATTAAAATTGAACACAACAAAACTCAATAACTTTTCCAATACTTTCAAGGACTTTACAAATTCCATGACTTTTCCAGGCCTGGAAACTGAGATTATGGAATTCCATGACGGTGGGAGGCCCATCTGTGATGATCAGAGTCATATAAACACTGATCTGTAAACTGTTGGCTTTTAATGTGAAATGATCTCCAGGAAATAATTCATTTCACTGACAGTATTTAAAAAGTTGATCTGTAAAAACAGAAACGTGGAATGACTGAGACGAGCTGGAGAAGGAGGACAAGATGTTGACCAGAGAAAGTGACGCTGTTGTTGCACTGACAACTTCATCATGTGATGCATTTACAGTCTGTTTTATGTCTCGGCGCTTTTTGTCCTGAAATCAATTTACCTGTGACGGATAAAAGAAAATTATCCGTTGAGTCATTTTTCATAGAAAAGTACTATAAATTACCCAAAATACTCTTATTGCAGCTTCTTACGTTCAGATATTGGCAGCTTTACACACTCTCCCATGACGGTGAACTAAAACCCTTTAGTGTGAGTATGAAACAAGACATTAGATGACGTAATTTTGGGTTTCGGGTGAGACGGACTGACATTTTTCAACATTTTAACACATTTTTCGATGAAATGATTAGTCGGCTAATCGAAGAAATAATCGACAGATTAGTCGACAATGAAAATAATCGTTAGTGGCAGCCCTAGTGACAAGTTGGGAGTGAGAACATGTCGGCCCTGCTGGCTTTAATAACAACGGTGCTGTTACTACGTCTGCTGACGGCTTAAAGGTGAGACAACTCTGTCCCCCCACTCCACGCTCGCATCTTTTATAAAGAACAGCAAGGCGGCATAACAGCGTGAAATGTAAAAAGGGTTTTAGATTCACCTCACGACCCTCTCGGGGGTCCCCACCCCCAGGTTGGAGACCACCGGTGTGTTCAAGGACTGTGTGTTGTGTTGACGCACCTTCATCCTCAGAGTGCAGCTGTTTGCTGGGATCACGTCTCCTCCGGTCATGTTGAACCACAGAGTCGCTGAAATGAAACCGACCTCGTCGTGGTTCTGCAGGTCTGGACTCTGCGTTAAATCCACCACCAGCACGGAGACCAGCCGCTGCCTGCACGCGTCGCCGTGACCCGCAGGAGGCCCCCAAAGCTTCACCCACTCCTGGTTGAACAGCCCCAGCCTGAGGAGCAGCTGTTTGCTCACAAACACACAGCTGTCCACGTCCACGCCACCTCCCTGCTGACCTCTGACCCCGAGCCACCGCTGAGTGTCCACCACTCGAACGTCCACCCTGCACTCCAGCGCCTGCAGGACGCCGGAGAACCCCGAGCCCAGCAGCTTCCTGCTGTCAAGAAGCGACCGCCCCCCTCCCAGGCCGTCGGCGTAATGAGCAAAGTCTGACACGCACAGTGTGAGTGGTCTGCAGGGCGGGGGGGCCCCTGGGGGCTCCGCTGACTCCCAGCAGTCTGTGAGCACCACGGAGGTGTCAGCTGTGATCCGTCCCTGTGTTACAGGACTGCAGTCCAACACCAGCAGCTCCAACAGCTGCTGCTGCACCTGCAGACACAAAACACTTCATCAGACCAGCTGCTGCAGGAAGCAGTTAGCATGTTAGCACTTCCTGTTCCCTCGCTTCAAAGTCTGCGGGGTTTTGTTGTTTTCTTTATTCTGTTATATGACTGACATCAGGTCTGTGGTCAACACAAGCTTAAAGTTCAGATTTTTTTATTCAGAGTGTTTTCCCTGACAGCCTGTTCGAGGCTTCTCCATCTATCTTCTCGTCAAAGCCACCAGACTCCACTGACCAAAACTGTCACTGTAGCTCACTGAACCCGACATACAACACATTACAGTCACAATTCATCTGACATTAACAACATTTCCCTTTTGTAGTTTGTGTCCTGAATGTTTTCTGCCTTGTCAAATTTAATTGTATTGTATGTTTGGTTTTCGTATACGGTACTGAATAGAAGAACCCCAGTGGCTTGGCCTATTCCAGGCGGCAGGAATGGACTGACCCAACTGGGCGAACAGATTGTTTTATAGTATACTACCTCATATTACGCACTTTAAATAGGAAACCATGCACTTTATAAACTGATACTGTAAGATGGCACTGTGCACTTCATAGACCCACTAGCTGCTATGTTTGAATGTGAAATCTCCTGTCTTTTTATTGCTGCTATTTCCTACTTAATTGTGTATTTTTGTTACCTGCCAAGGGACTGTGAATGTGAGTTAGCGTTGTGCTAACTTCGGCACATTTACACTTTTTTTTTACTGTTGTTCATTAATGTGCATTGTCCCTTTTAAATAAATAAAAAATTTTAAAAAAATTTACACGTGAAACAAGCTTCACTTCATTTGTGCGTCCACACAGCAACGTTAAAGACGACTTCATGTAAATCTGTGTTTTTCTTTGAGAGAAAATTATTTTGCTGCATCCTGAAAACTTTATTACCAGTTTGTTGAAATATAAAGTTTGGCAGACTTTTTCACTGAGACATGACTCAGGAGAAAATGGCTTTTTCCCCGACTCTATCTGATTTTGTTCTCCAGTGTGGAGATTTGCTGCTTTTTTTTTCTGGTTTTGTGGTTTGAATTAAACACCTTTGTGTGTTCGGTTGGAGCAACTAAACTGTTTAGATCATAATCATGGACTCAGAAAATAAGATGAGCATTAGTCCTTATATACATTATTGTTATCATTATTAATGATCAGTGATGAAAATAATTCTGTTTTTACAGGACAACAAAACATCTGATCTGACAAAAAGGTTTAATCATATTTATACATATATACACACCTATATATATCTATATATGTATATACAGATATATATATGTATTTTTTAAGGCATGTTTTGACATTTCTAGTTAACAACAGTTCTCATTTAATCATTTTTTTAATACTTTTTTTTTTTAAATCTTTGATGCTTTTACATTTACAGGCGTGTCCCCTAATATAATATAATATAATATAATATAATATAATATAATAATATCATATAATATAATATACACAGGTTTCCCCCACAGTGTGACAGCGTGGCCACTTAATAGTTTAACTCAGAAATAAATTGGGATTTAATATTGTTGTGATCTGGTATGCTTTAATAATTCAGATTATAACTATTATTCTAAGATGCTCCGTTGATGACGTGTTGACGGTATTTACGGTCACCTGTGCCGGGTCCTCTCCCAGCAGCGGGTGTCGGGGCAGCAGCAGCGGGTCTCCGCGCCGGGCCAGCAGCCACTGTCCCGGGCGGCAGAGCTCCAGCAGCCCCCCGGTGAACTGCTCGGCTCCAGCCCAGCGGAGGCTCTGCCGACTGCGGGCTCCCAGCACCAGTCTGTCCAGCGGGACCGGCTCCACAGCCCGGACGGTCCCCGTGCTGCCGACCCGCTGGAGTCCGTGCAGCCGCAGGAAGAGGCGGCTGGTGAAGAGCCGGACGCGGTGCTCGGACTCGGCTCCGCAGCCCGTAGTCTCCTCCTCGGTGGTCGGCTGGACGCGCAGTAAAATGCCCGGCCTCCCGGAGCCCCGAGGCCGCTGCGGGGTGAAGAGGACGGTCGGTGGGTCGGTGTCATCCTGGAACACTGAGCTCAGGTGAGACTTCAGAACAAGCGCGTCCAGCGGACTCAGGTGAGCCGGGAAACTGTCCAGAGCACACAGCTCCACCTGAACCGCCATCTTTCACCTGCGTCATCACCGCTGCGTCTTCTTCGTGGCTTTCGGCACGTCATTACCGCCACCTCCAGGACGATCCGGGGAACCACGTGCTACATCAAATCACAACCAAAATGATATTTTACTCTTTAATATTATTATTATTATTATTATTATTATTATTATTATATAATTTAAAAAACAGAAAAAGAAAATATTATGATTACTGTTGCTTTATTATTATTATTGTTCTAAAATAAAAGTAAAATAACAATAATTATTATTATTGTTTGTTACATTAATAGTAATAATAATTGCAATTGTGATTAAAAAGCAACCAACACTGCTCATATATAATATAATCATAACTCATGTGTGATATATCGGTATGTGATGCGATGTTACCCAGCCTGTGTCTTTATCATACTTTCCTTTCTTACACTTCACTCATTATATTGCCTGGTGTTACTATAGTGCTTTGTGTATTTTGTTTGTTTGTTGTTTGTTTTTCTTTACTGATACTTCCTGTTAGCAGAGTCGCCTTTGCTGCTGCAGTGATGCAATTTTCCCTGCTGTGGGACCAACAAAGGATGATCTTATCCTAATGATGAAAATGGTTCACACTTTAGTTTACAGTCACTAATATTGTTTTAATGTTACTACACAGGGCTGATGGTGTGGCTGTGTGAGTGCCACACAACATTTATAAAGACAAAAAAAAACCTTGTGAAGAACCTGCATTAATCCTGCTGATATTAGGCCAGTACATCAGTCTTGCAGACATCCAGTAGTGGAAGAAATATAAAGTTTTATTTAGGTAAAAGTATTAATACTTCAGTCAGTGTAAAAATCAAGTAAAAGTCTTTCTTGAGGAAAAGTCAGTGATGGACTGTACTTCTGTCCAAATCTGAGGTACTTGCACTTTACTTGAGTGTTTTCTTCTTGTGCCGCTTTCTACTTCTATTCCACCACATCTCACAGGTCAATATTGTAAATTTTACTTTAATACATTTATATGTCAGCTTTACAAGCGTGTCGTTTTCGCAGACTAAACCTTCGCTTATGTGCAAGTACAGCTGAAATGGTTCATCAAACAATCGATCTCGAGATAACTATTTGGCGCCATTTCGTATGTAGAAACATTTTCATACTTACAGCTCACAAATATGGAGATTTTCTGCTCTTCCTTTTGATAATTGCAATAATTTTAAAGTATTTGTAATAATGTTTAGTTTTGGACAGTGGGTTGGACAAAATAAATATGGTGAAGGTCAAACTGAGTGTACTATATAACTATTGATGCATTGCTCGGTTCATCACTTTACTGTTGCAGCTGGCTTATGTACCGCCGGGTGGCTTCATCTGTAACAAAACAACATAATTGTTAAACTATTAATGATCTAATGAAAATGGAAACCCTTAAGTGAGATACAAGCATTTAAAACATTTCACATTTCCACATGACGAAAGTGGGCTGCGGGACGTTAAGATGCAGTGAGGTATCCACCAATCATATGTTTTTGTTTCTAGCCGCAGTCGTGTGTTATTTAGCTTGGTTAGCTGACGCTATGTTAGCTTTATGTGCACTGCAGCGCGCACAGGGAGAAACTGGGCCTCAGACACTGATTGCTGAGTGTTTTGTGACAAGTAGCAGACACACACACACAAGCCCCTGACAACGTAAGTATTTTAAACCAGCTCAGTCATTACAGTGTCAGCAGTGTGTGCAGATGAACAGTGTTGGGCTTCCCCCCCCTCCCCCACCCCCATTGCTGCAAGCACCGCCCACACTGCAGTGACACACAGCTGGTTGAACATGTTCTCCCTTTAGCTGACCATATCACTATTTTCCAAACTGCTGTAGCAGTTCCCTGGGGGAGTTAATTGCAGGGTCTGCAGGGTACATACATGGGTGGACTAGCTAGCAGCAGTCTCTTCCCCACCCAATTAGTAAACTTCTCAGGGAGAGTGAATCAGAGGGAAGGTGGGGTACATCCATGAGTGGGTTAGCTAGCTGGCAGCAGTCTTTATTCACTACCGGATCATTAAACTTTACAGCTTTGTAGTCTCTGATTTGCGGGAAGCGAGGCAGAGACACTGTGTGGTATATCCATGAGTGTGCTAGCCAGCAGTGGTCTCTTTCAATGGCGCTGGCTAGCTGTAGGCTGGCAGCCAAACACTGGGCCTTGCAACTGACAGCCTGCTTTTGTCATGTGGAAGTGGACGTGGTTTCATCTAAAACGGGTTGGAAAAACGCTGGGTCGCTGGGTGAACTGGAAACCAGTGAGGAAAGAATGACAAGATGCCCATCCACATTACCAAGACTTTACTTCACAGCTCAGTGCCCATCGACCCCGCACAAACACAACATGGGCTCCAACAGCCAGCAAACCTTTGCACTGTCAGCAGAATCCAAGCAGGTATAACTTCCTCTCATGGTTAACCCTGTTTTTCTCATGCGTAAAAAACAGGCATAGTGCCAACACATCGGAACAGAAGGTTAAAGACTTGAAATTTACACTTTGCTTGGCAAGATAAAAAATAAAGATGTCTTTATGGGAAATGATTCTATTATATACAATTCAGAGCATAAAGAAAATAATAACACCCAGAAAATAGAATGATTAAAGCATGCCCATTGTCACACCATGAGGAGGAGGCGAGCGGCCGAGCAATTTATTTTGTGTTCACATCCAACTCTTCTCTTTATCCAAGAGCATAATGAGTACAGGTATAGTTAGGACTCTATTATCATATTAACATTATTCGGGCATTCAAACCAGTCCAATTTGGTCTTTTTTTGGGCCTGTTTATCCCAATAGGAAGGGAAGAACTATATCAAATCATTTAAAGGTACAGATTTTTGTACATGTTGTTTTCCTTCTACAGATTCAATGTATTTGTGATATACTTTACCATGCAATGTGAACCAAGCAGGGTACTGTCAATAGAAGAGTAGTATAGCTGTGGACAAGCTGGGAGTACTGTGTAAGGTGAGAGTCTCTGAAACTGGACTTGTTGGAGACCATGATCCTCAGCTCCAGAAACCAGTTAAATCAGGGATTGACCAGGGAGCAGCAGACGCATCCATAGCACCATGGCAGCAACGCTCCTGTACGACAATCAGTCAAGATTACTGGAAGCCCATGAAGATAGTTCAGTAAGCTGTCCTTGGAAAAAATAAGAGGTCTGTGTACATTAGATGAACTGAAGGAGGTGATTGTAACATCACAGTCTAATATGGAATCAGGTGAGAACCTTTGAGGCGTAGCTTGTCCGAAGACTGATTATACACAAACATGTCTCAGCTGTGAGTCTCTTTGTATTATCTAGCGGGCACCACCTTCTCCCTGGCATTCGATTTCCCCTTAGCCGCTCCGGCTGCTTTTGGCCTGGTCCTGGTGGGCGTGGTGCCAGAGGAGGTCTGGGCGGTAGCTTCCTGCGAGGCGCTGCGCCGCATGGTTGTTGTAGTCCTGGGCGGTAGCATGGGGACAGTTGGGGCTCGAACCGAGAGGGGCTGCCTGGACGGACATACTCTTTGAGGGGAGGGGCTGTCAGTCCTGCAGTGGGTGGAGCTAAGGCTGCGTCGGGTTCCAAACAGGACTCGCAGGGGCATTCGAGGGCTGCCAGACGGGCCAGCAGATGGACGGGGACACGAGGAGGAGGACCTGGGTGAGACAGGTTTGGATTTCCTTTGAGTGCTGAGAGTGCTTAGTCCAATCTTCTGACTCCTGTAGACAGAAAAGTAAACTGAAGGTGTTATTTCTTTAAATTCTACAAAAATGTTTGATCAAACAGCTACAAAATCAACATTTGTGTACACTAAAAAGGAGAAACAGAATCATACCCATTAGTGAAGGATGATGCTCCTTTGGTAGTGCTGGACTCTGGCAAGGACAGAGGAGAAGGAACAGAGGCAGCAAGCCCCCCTGATGGCCTCTTTACGGGGGTCACAGGCCTGGGGATCCTGCTCCTGCACTCCTTGGAGCCTTGCTCTTCAGTCGGTTTGAGACGGGAGCTCCTCTTAGACTCATCCGAGGTATGTGTGTCCTCCTCTGAGCCGGTGGTGGAGAGAGTTTCAGAAGCCCTCCGACGCTCATCATCCCCAGAGGACAAGGATGATGACGTCCCAGACAACATTCTCCTCCTCATCCAGCGGCCCTGTTGCTTCTGAACTAGCATGCGTGCCAAGTCCAGCTGCCTGGCTCGCTGCTGAAGCCGAGCCCGAGCTGAGAGGGAGGAGGACTGCTCTGAGCCCGAGTCCTCTTCAGAGATGAGTACTGGGATTCGGCTTCGGATTCTGGGCTTTGTGGCAGCCGGTAGTTCTGATCCCTTTGTCTGAAGCTGGGCAGGTTCTTCAATGGATAATGGCTGTTTCATAGGCTCCTGTGACAGATCTGTACGTTCATGAACTGGTGACATGGCTTCTGGGACAGGCTCCAAAGACTGGGCCAGGACAGGTGATGGCCCATTCTCAGTTTTTGGCTGTTTGTCAACTGGTGTAGTTTGTTCTTGCACCGCATCCTCTGGAGACTCTTCTGTTACTGGCGCCCCTTCCTGATCACGGGTGTCGTCCTCTACAGCTGATGCCTTCACGATGGCCAAGACTTCCCGATCACTGTCCTTGGCAGAGTGACCGTTGGAAGACATGACATTGAGGTGTGATGTCTCTGCAATATGGATGAAAGTGCGTTCAACTTTGGTGAAGGGCGGTGATGCAGGGGCGATGGGAGTGGAAGGCCTCAGGTCTGACCTGAGAGCCGGGGACAAACGGCCAGTCTCAGAGGGTTCGGGCTGAATCGCCTCCCCAACCAGGAGGCGGTCGGTGCGGGAGTTGAGAGCAGATGGTGTGGCCAACTCACCCTCTAGAACATGATCACCACCAGAGGGAGACTTACGAGTGTCTCCAGGTGAGAAGAGGACGAGGGTTTTGGAAGCATCCTCCAAGTCAGGGTCTGCATCAGCAGCTGAGGCGTGCTCCCTTTGACCTCTCTGGTCCTCGGCCATGAGTGTTGAAGGTGCAGCATCTTGGCTGCGTTCAGTGCTCTTCTGACTGGCCTCGCTGTTGGACTCACTTTTTGTGACATCATCATCCTTTGGCCCTGGACATTCTTGGACTTCTTCGTCCGGCGTGGCAAAGCTCCGGCGCTGAGGCAAGGTACCGGTGAGCATGACGGTGAGGAAGTCGGCCCTCTTGGCCTGGAGCTGAGGAAGGATGTGGAAATGTTCCTTCTCGTCGCTCTGGCCTTTTGTCCGATAGTCTGGCGAGGGTGGCGACTGGTTGATCTGCTCCGTGGGTGACAAAACCTGGAAACAACAAACAACACTCTTTATTACTGATGAATCCACCCAAAACAAGAAAGCATGGAACTCTGAACATCTTGAAAGAAGTTTATGATAAGACTTATCACAGTTAACAGCAAGCACTCAGCAGCAGCTTATAGATTATTGACATGTATGACCAGTGAAAGTGTGTGTGGAATTAAAAAAAGGTGTCCATTTTTCTTAAGGATAAACAATCACACACACAATGGACAAAAAACCCCAGCTACAATAAGATGCTAAAAACCAAACCACTGTTCAGTTCAAATACAGTTTCATCAGAGATTAATATTGATTTTAATGACCTTGACATTTAGTACTATGGAATATTTGTTGTCTCCCGTCTTTTACTATAACCATACATAGATTTTGTTGGTTAAAAATACACTTGACTTAAAGATACACGTTATATGTTCACAGCTGAGTTTTCGAAACATTAACACTGAGCTAAGACGTTATCATCGTGACAAAATCAGTACTTGTGCAGTGGTGTGTCTGTGTCACTCTGCAGTTACACCTCCACAACACTAGCGGTGGGGTTTCTGTGAAATGATAGTTGAGCTGATTCAAAACACGTACATTAAACACACATGAAACACACATTAAACACACATTAAACACACATTAAACACACATTAAACATGGCTTAATAGAGACAATTTCAAACATAAATCAGCTTCACTATAACTCGCAGCATTTACAGACAAAACAACTGTCTTATACTAAACATGTTTTCCAAATAAATACAACATGCTAATGTTATTAGCACAAGCCTATGGCATATTAGCCTAGCAGCTAGCGGAGATTTCCTCTGCTCATATGAAGCCAGGATAATCACGCACAGGACTTAAAATGCTGTTTTTGTGGAGGCTTTATTGTCTTCACAATTTATTGTTTCTTATCTGTGAAGTTAAAGTAAATCAGGAGGTGCACGTCAGGCCACAGCGATGCAGAGCCTATATGCTGTAAGTACGGCGTAGATTTTACGCAGTAGTATAAATCCCGCTTAAACAATAAAAAGATAATACAGTGGAAACAATGTAGGTGATTATCAAAATCAAATAACAAAAACAGCTGGGAAGCTTTTTAATTTTTCATCACCAGAGGTTCATAAAGTTAATTTGATGTTATCTTGTTCATTTTCAGTACTTTTTCTCATTAATGCACTGTGAGTGAAAAGAGGCTTGTTGAACCTGACTCTGGCAAACATGCTAGCTTGCTCTCTAGTTAGCTGCCAAACAGAAGGGGGGCTGTTCCAGCTGACACTGGGTGAGAGGCGGGGACTGTGGGAGGAAGCTGGAGCACCTGGAGAAAACCCACGCTGACATGAGGAGAACATGCAAAATCGCAAATTAAAAACAATTACAAAAAGCCGCCTCCAGCTGCTAAAATGCTCTTTGTTTGATTGAGGCCTCAGCTCGCAGCACACACACCCTCCGAACTGAAGCAAGAATGGGGCTCCATGGCGACAGACTCTCATTAGCAGCTAACTCAGTAGCACACACTCCTCAAACCAGGAAACAAGAGCCTCTCGTTCAGCAGCTAACGTTAGCACAAAGCACACGCCCACAGCAGTGAGCAGCAACTGCCCGCAGGCCGCGTCGGCCAGAAAGACCGAAAGGTTTGTTAGTGACAGCTGTTTACCTTGTGTCTATATGACTGTGACTTTTAACAGAGATGTTTATTCATGTATTTTTAGGCTGACAAAGCTCAGAGAGCTCGTGGGATGTAGTGAACTCACCGCTGACACACAGCGGGCGAAAGAAATGACACTGATGCTGTGAGCTCCAACATTAGTTGTAATGTAGTTATATAGCCTAGAAGGGGAGGGTTATGTTAAGGATGGCTCCAGCCAGTCAAAGCCTGGACAGAGAGATGGTCTAACTCCACACTTCAGTCTCTTCATGTTTTCAACAAGTGTTTTCTGACAGGTGCAGTGTGTTTGGAAAGAAATCGCTGCCTTGCTTTATGCAGACTTTAAATCTTGGTGATTTTGATATTTATGACAAAGAAAGAGAAAAAAGGAAGCGAACGTGTGTAGCACCCGTCGGTCCCTCTCCCAGTAAGAAAGGACAACAGGAAGTGATGTATTTGCCCCCAAAACCATTTTAATGTCATTTTGGTTGTACACAAGCTTTTCAAGATTGTCTAGATTACATACATTGATATAAAAGGCACAAAAAAATGCATTGCAGAGTTTATCCTTAGACAGCACGCAGTCTGATATCAGGTGATTTTCAAGTGTTTCCCTTCATAAAGATTTAACATACAGCCTGTACATACATACTAAACCCCGCTAATTATCATGCTATTAGAGATTAACTGCAAACCTAATGACTTTCTACATTTCTGTATATATGTACACAGTTATCATTTGAATTTACAAAAAGTTTAAAATACATGCTTTACCTGTAAATTATACAAGCAGTACTGTACAATCATATAGTGATAGAAAAAAAACGCTTACATGTATTTTACAGGTGAAAGACACTCACGGATCATCACACTGAACTAACACTGTGAGCTCTTCAGTCCTCTTTACCTCCACGACACAGACTCTGCTGTTATTGCAAAAACTGTGAAGGAACATTAAGACATTTTATTAAATACCAACTGTACTGAACGAGGTTTCAGTCCAGGATGTATTTAGCTCAGCTGAGCACAAAGACGGGAAGTTCCTTGGATCAAATTATCGTCATGGTTAACAACTGGGGGTCACTCCCTACACTATAAGAAATGAAGGTGCTGACTAGAACCATACAGAGGTCTTTGGCTTGTCTCAGCCTGTTCTCAGTCCGAAGTTGTCAAATACTGCTGCTTTGTCAGTGATTTCGGCGTCAGACACCAACACCAACAGCCACCTTTCGCGGCAGTATGATATGCTGCTGGTCAGCCGGACGGCACCTGCCACGGCATTATGATGTGCAGACAGGTGGTGTCAGTTTATATTGAGGGTGGACGGCACCTGTCGTGGGGTGTCATCCCTGGACTGCATCAGTTTGAAACACCGCGGTTAATGACATAATACAAGGAGTTTAAAGTCCCTGTGGGGCGGTTTGGAGGGAGGTGGATCAGTCCAACATGCAGGAGCCTGGTGTTCACTCCCAATGTCGAGCAAAACCACAATGTTATTTCTAAACCTAACCATGTGCTTTTGTTGACGTGCCGCTGTTGGTTGCAGCATCTCGGAACCACGACAGTAGACACAGAAGGATACCTGGCTCGTAATATGTAGACGTTAAAGTGCACTGACAAAGCGGCGATATGTGACGACGGGATGAGTACGTGTTGCTTGAACCCTTTTTGGTTCGGGTTAGAATCTTTTTATAAAAGTGTCACTTGAAACCTTTTCAAAGAACCCAACTTAAATGGTTATATCTAGAACCATCTGTGAATGGCTTCACCCAGAACCCTCTGTGGGGTTTTATCCAGAACCTTTCCACCTTCTAAGGTTGCCAACAAGAACCCACCCAGGGGGTTTAAGAAATAGTAACTGACTACATCACCCATAAATCTCTCTCCTACTAGTCATGCTTTTAGTTTAGCAGGTGAGTCTGGGACCGAGGGAACCACCTTCATGAGGCTCCTTTTTAGAAGTTGGAAATTTCATGCAATTGCTACAACTACAGCTTTTAATATTTCAATGATGCAGTCAGGTTGGGATCCAAAACTCCAGATTAGAGCTGAATACCGAACGCTAAGGGTGATGGCAGAACACGTGTAGCATGAACTGATTTAGGGAGTTCCAGACACATCTACATTTGAATATGTGAGGGTGAGGACCCATACTTGAAGAACTCTTTCTTCCAAAAAGGGTTCTTTGCATGAAAAGGTTTCTTGATAGAACAAGGAACCTTTGAAAGAACCGTCTTCAAAAAAGGTTCTTCAGCATAAAATGTTTTTTGGGTTGAACCGCATTTCTTCAAGAGGAACCATATTTCTAAGAGTGTACTAAAGCCCTGGGGCCGGTTGCACAAAATACCTTAAGTTTTCTCCTTAAGTATGACACTTGAGGCTTAGTTTCCCCTTAGCTAAAGGACCTCCATGAAGATGTTGCATAAAAACCCTTAAAATGTTTCCTTAGTTAAGGAAAAATATTAAGGCTTTTACTGCACTGAAAGAGATTTTACAGTGGTGAAATTCTACAGTTTCCATGTTTGTTTCACGCTTGTGACATCTAAGGTCTTTTGTTCTATTGTTGAACTAACTCCTTAAACCCAAGCCCAGGATAAGGAGAACACCTTGAATACTTAAGTGAACATATTAAGGAAACCTTAAGGAGAAGACTTTAAGAAAAATCTTAACATAAGCTGTTTTGTGCAACAAGTCCCTGAACTCTGCCATCAACTAAACCATCTGACTTCAGGATGACTGGCTTCTTAACAACAAGGTTGTGAAGGTCATAGCTAGGCTAACCGTTTCGCCCTGCTTCCAGTCTTTATGCTAAGCTAAGCTAACCTAAGCTAAGCTAAGAGTTTCGCCCTGCTTCCAGTCTTTAAGCTAAACTTGGCAAAACACATCCTAAACCTTTGTCTGTACTGGACACACAGAGATGTTCTTCATCTTCTGAAAGACTAATTTCAGTCTAATTACTCTTTAAATATCTGAATGTTCCTTTCAGAATCAAACACAGGTGACAGACGAGGTTCACACTAAACTGACTGACGTACCGGTGAATGTGACGTACAGTCGAAACAAAACTAACATGGAGACCAGTGAGAAAGACACAATGCAGTTTTGTTCTCTCTACAGACACGTAATCTGTACAATATCACCCTGTTATTCCATAAAGATCAGCACTAACATATCAAATATGCAATAAAATGTTTGGAAGAAGCATAAAACAGTTTTGTTTTTATTTTTTTTTACATAGATGTGACTGCAGTGGGAGATTTATGAGGTATAAATGTTTTGTGGCAGACTCAGGAGAAAGTTTGTGGGACCTGACAGTTTAAACGGTTTCTCTTAAATCCACACTCAGAGGAAAGTCTCAGGACAAAAAGGCCTTAAAGTTGCAGAGTTGTCGATGTGATAGAAATGACATTTTTACTATTAATCAAAACCTTCAAAATGTTTTTTTCAGGAGTTAATTTATAATTTGACCACTGAGCAGAACTGTTTACCACATTTGAATATTAGGAACTGAGGTCATTTTTGTTTGGTTTTATAGTTACAGTTTTATATTTTCCTGCTATCAGTTGAAACCAAATGAACATATATTTAATTTTCAGTTTGAACATGAAGAGCAGCAGTTCAACAGCACTTAATCTGATGTGATCTTTCAGTCAAAAACGCCTGTTAGTAAAAACACTGGAGTGCCACATTTTGGCGTTCTGGCAATGCGTTCACAAACTGAAACTTTGCCCTTCATTAAACGAACAGTCAAATTCTTTTATACAAGTGTTTTGCTCACAGCGCGGTGTTGTGCAGCAGTCCGAACAGCCCGTTCTCGCTCCCAACTCATCGAATACCGCTGTTCTGAAGGTGGAAAACCGACGCACAGAGGCACCACTCACAGCGGTATGACCCTCACCAGTCGGAGGTTGTTTCTGATGCAGCAGGCAAAAACCTAACTCGTCAACTACCGCTGCTTTGTCAGTGGACCTCGGTGTCAGACGCCGGTGCATGGAGGCACCGTCCATGGCGCGATGATACGTACCGGACGGCGGTTGTTTCTGACACAGCAGGCAAAAACCCTGCTCGTCAAATACCACCGTTTTGGGTCAAATCAAACAAACAAACTCTGGATTTTCACACGTGAGCCCGTTTGTCATTTCCTGTGTGAGACCAAAAGTGAGCAGAGTGATTTTGATGTGAACAAAGTGCAGTGTGCTGCTAGTGTGTGTAACATGCAACGCTAGTGACGTATGTCACATGACGTCTGTAACCACCGTACTTCATTTAAGCCAAACTATGATAGTTTTTTCAAACCTAATAATGTGCTTTTGTTGACAACACTTTAGGATATAAACCTGAAAATGAAGTTTTTTTTAATGGACATTTTAAGTTTATTTTGAAAAAGACCGTGTGCATTTAGTGGAAACTGTTTACTTTCTGTGGAAATGGAAGTTTATTTTGAAAAGACACAATGCATGTAATGACCTTAAATTTACACAGTGTGCCCAGGAGGGTACCTAGTGTGTCTCATTTTGACATGTAGGTCCACAGTTTTATTTAACTAGTTGGGATGAGAATGTTTCGGTCAGACAGCCTTTACAAACACGTTTCGTTTGGAGTGCACTGCCAGCGTTACAGGTATTTTCACTTTGCGGTTTACAGATTTGAAGGATTTTTGTTGGTTTGGTTTTAATTCCTGTTGAAAATAAGGTGTAAGTGAACAAAGTTAAACCTGTTTATGATCCGTTGACCTGCAAAACTGCTTTACATCCGGTTATGAATCAAACAGTTTCAGTAAAAACCTTTTAAATACTAACAGAAGCATGACTTCTTTTACTGACCAACAAAACACTGGATGTAAATGTTGACATCTACACTGTAGAATTAAAGATGTGATGATAAGAAGGACTCCAGCTGCTCCGGACTCCACAGCTCTGATCCGTGAGTATCCCCTTGAGTATCGGTGTGAATTATTTACAAAAGAATCACAGACGTTTTTCAGTCAGAGGTGTATATTCACTGTGTTTTCGTTGTAATTACAGTACAGTGTTGTTTTTAGTCATTTTACAGTCAGAGGTGCGTGTCGTACAAACAGTAGATCTCATGCAAAGAGTGGCGACAGTCGGTAAACAGTCTCTTGGTAGGACGGACTGTCATTAATGCTGCAGACCTTTATTTGTTTTGTTTTGTTTTTTTTAAGGTGTCGTCAGCACACTCAAAGCTTTCTACACCCTGTCTCTAACTGAATGTGGCACTGCGTTCATGGTGACACAGGACAAAACATTGACATGTATCAGTGACAATCTTGTACGGTAGGTGATCATTTTGCAGGCGTGCAAAATAAAGTTCAGAGTTAGCAGCTAGTCCACTTCATACATTCTCTAAGTGGTTGTACTGTAATGCTATGCTAAATATAAAATGGGCAGGACGTCCTGAACTCAGCATGAAGCAGCATGAAAACAAACTGAGGTGGTCTTCTCATCAGACCGGAGCTGTGTTGAGCCTCAGCACTGACGGACACATCCAGGCTGAGCTAATGGTAATGCCTCAAGCTCAATGGAACAGCAAGTGGTGCATATTTACTTAATGTAGCCCTTTAACACATTTAGAAAGCAACCGTTTCACCGCACAGCATGGCCGTTCTAGCAAGTCTCTCGTAGCATAACCCAAAGTGTTTCATTCAGGAGACACAGCTCTGACTTTGAGCAACGTCGTTGGAGTAACATTCAAAGCAGCAAACCGCAGAGCGCTGCTTCGGCACGACGTTAGCAGCGGCCGAATATTAAACAGGGTTTCACAACTCAACACTTACAACCATCACAATGGCTCTTTGTTCTGGTAGTAACATGGCAGAGACCAAACTAAAGCTACTTTACAAGTGTTTGCACATCTTCTACTGAAAGCGTCGATCTCTCAGGACGCAACAAGCACCGACTCCTTTAAGGACAAAACGTCTCATTCAAAGTGGAGAACATCGTTCTAGACGCTCAAAATAAAGAGTTTTGAAGAGAAGTTTTGCTGCAATGTGAGGAAACAGCCTTAGGGCTCATTTATGCTCAACATCAGGAACAGAGCCTTTGTTCTGTACTCTCCGTTCATCTCCTGCACGCTTTCTGAGAGCTCGCGGATATGAACCAAACAGAGCAGCATCGCCAGAGATCATGGAGGCAGTGTAGCGTAGTTTAAGAAAGATGCAACTGTAGGAAACAACAAAGACATTTTACAAAATGGTGGAACAAAATGAATTGCTGATACAGTGAAAAGAATTCTTCGCCTACATGTTGCGATGTATTTTATGACATCACCAACTTCCACCATCTACAACCCTGCCTCCATTTAAAGGTACATCAGTTCGACCTCCTCCACTGTCACCTCAGAGATTTTTACAGTGTTTGAAATGGACGTATCTATTTTCGTGCGTAAAGGAATAAATGAGCCCAAAATGTGATACAACCTATAAAAAGCGTCGATCAAACATCGGTCACAGACACTCTGCTCTTTGTTTCAGTCAGAGTGTACAGACACTGTGTAGACGGTAAGTATGTCCAATGACAGCTGAACCTTTTTTATCTTGACGCTCTGAGCAGCTGAACAGACTCTTTGAAACTACGTTTAAACCAATTGTTACGTATTCTTTAATAGCAGTGTTTGTGGTGGTAATTTTCATGTCTCAAGGGAACTTGCTTCTTTTCGAACAAATGAGCCTGCAGCAGGAATTGACTCATGACGATGGGTTGTTTTTGGGGAGCGTATGGCACCAGAAAAAAACTTATTTTAAGCTAACTTCCGTTCGTCACTTAAATTGTTTAACAAATGTAGTTATTTTAACTCAAACCATGATCTTTTTTCTAAACCTGACATTTGGTGTGACCGTTACACAACGTTAACCACGTGTTTAAAACTGCAGCCTGTCGCTGGTTCTCTCCAACGGTCATATATGTCGTTTTGTGAGTTACTGGCAAACAACCTATTCGGGGTGTAGGTTTGACAACATGTTGACTTTTTCAGCTGTTGGAAGAAAAGTACAATTTTCAAATAAGAGCAAATGTTGAGATATTCTTTGCAGGACTGAATCATTTTGGGATTTGTGGGGTTTGGGATCAAAATACGGACGTCCCTCGAAATATCACTGACTACGTTTACATGCACATTAACATGCCGCTCTTATTCTGAATTTGACAACAGTGAATTGAATACAGGTCACGTAACAGCTTATTCTGTTGGATACTCCCAATTTAGGCCTTTTTCCCAATGAAGTGTTTCCCGATTAAGACATCTGGGACATGCCGGTAGTATTCAGGTTTTAGGAGCCTTGTTTGGACATGCATACAGCACATTCAAAGTGTCTCAGCTGGTGTTTTTAGTGCAGTTTACAACACGCGGCTTCTTGTCCTTTAATGGTCAGCTCTGTGAGTTGCATGAAAACCAACTCACCAACAGTTCACGCTGTTCTCATGCAGTGTTCCCAGGTAATGCTGACACAGTAAATCTGCATAACCTGTGTATTTTGGAAGGCTGTGGTAACCAATGCACTGACGGGAGCAAAGAAGGACGTGTTCCCGAGCGGTCCATGTAGGAGGCAGGTTGGGGTCACAAAACAGAGCACTTTCCGGAGATTGGTGTTTGGAACCGTGTGAGCTCTGGGTCATTTTAAGATACATCCTCACTGTGTTTCCTTTCCTAAACCCAACCTCTGTAAGATTTCGTCAAGAACATAACGTCATTTTTAGGCAGCTAATTTGCTGGATATCACACGAACTTTTGTATGAGGGTACGTTACCAAGTTGGCAGGGCTGGGGTAGAGAATGATGTGACAAAGAAAAGCCCACATTTGTGGTCAGACGAGGAAACTTGACTTTTAACATTGACTTTTAAACAACATGAAAGACTTGGATATCAACAGGTTTTTCATATGTGCAAATATGACAACGCCAACCCTTTTAAGAAGGTGGTTGAAGGAATGAAAGGGGGAGGCCGAGTTTGGTCCAACGAGTCCACCGCCAGCGGAAAACTTTGGAGCAATCCTATTTTAATGGAAAAAAACAAAATGAGAAGCAGCTGAAGCCGTTCCACTCTAATTTACCCTGACTAACACACGACAGATTAGGACACGTTAATCAGAGTCTGCACGGCTGCATGTACGCAGTTTAGTATTAGGACTGTCTGACTTCAAATGTATCTAGTTAATTACATGCTCTGTGACTGGCAGATGTGTCGTAGTGAAGCTGCTGGATTTTGGACACAGTTGTCTCCCTGTCCTCTACCACCCAAAATGTACTGCAGTCCATTTTAAAAGGGAGTCAGTGAGTCAGTCACAGGTAGACTGACTCAGTCTGAACTACCATCTCTGATGGTGCGAAAGTTCCTTCCTGCAGAAACTGCAGAGAACACAGCTCCTATCAACAGTTCATCTGAACATTTTCTAAATGTAAATGTTCGGTTCGTGGGGTGGAGCAGCGTCGTCATCATGTGACAAAGACACCCTGGCCTTCAATGACGCACCAGGGCACCACAGAACACCATTAATCAGTGTTAACTCTTTTAACGTGTTATTTTTTCTGTGATTAATTAATCGACTCTAAGGCATTATTTTGACAGCCCTACTTAGTAGGAATATTGTCTTTTTCGTAATAAGGGTGAAACCAGAATATTGTAGCCACTGTCTCTGACAAATCAGATACTTCAACTAAACGCCATGAAACATGATCAATGTGGATTTTCACACTGGATGTAAGATGTCATTTTGGATTATTTACTCCTTCAGGAAAAATCATTTCACCTTAACTCTCACCAAAACCAACAAATAACACCCCACTGGTTTCCTGTTGGGCAACACTGAAACAGACTCTGGCTACATTAACTACGCCTGCCGTCACAAATCGACTGTGACTGACTGTAACATTATTCTGTCTCACTGTTTGTGAAATGGAGAACATGGCGCACTGCGCTTTGAAATAACAAAAGGCCCTCCCTCTGCTCTGCTGGAGCCTTTATGGGATTAACGTGGCGGTTTATTTTATCTCGTTAATTAATTTTCACTCTAGCTCATCGTTTATTGGCTCTTCTATCAGATTGATTTCCTTCCTTTAAATTCAGGCAGCCATTGAAACTGAATGCAGATCTTCCATCACAGCTGACTTCTTCTTCCTTATCATCACATTTGGCATTTTCAGAGTTCAAAACTCTCGCTGGATGTGAGTTCAAAGTCTCTGCAAGTTCAGCGAGATGGCCTGAAACCTGCCTGTAAGAGAGAAAATCTGAAATCTGATGATGAAATTAGAAAATATTAAACCCCCACAGCATCCGTTAGGATACCATCCCACATTTCACTTATTGCATCTGTGTTTTGCATCCATGTGGTGAGACCCTCAGCCCGGCCTGACCGGCCTCTCCCGTCCACTTAGTGATAAAGTGCAACAGTGAAGTCCAGCACTCAGAAAAAAGAGATAGAAGAGGAAGCACGATGGAAATAAGATGGTTATCCAAGCGCACGATTAAAGACCTTTGCAGAAACATCTCAACACGCAGTGAAGAGTTTCTCTGGTCACAGGACAAAACAGACAAATCTACTCCACAGACGACATCACAACACCTTTACAACTCTTCACAAGGACCCTCAACTTGCCACCTGATGGACCTTTCAATCAACTGACCCTGTCTCCACCACTGGAAGACCTGGATTCAAGTCAAACCTCCAAATGATGCAGGTGAAACGATTAAATCAACGCAAAAACCTCCTGAAGCTTTGACCGGCTGTGAACTTGTTGTCTTGAGATTATGACTTAATTATCATGAGACAGTAAAGCACCTCAAGCAGTGACACACTGTGTCAGCTGCCAGCTTTTCACCTGTCACACATCTCCACTGGATTGATTTAATAACTTGAAAGCACCTGAAGTGTGCACTGTGCAGCTGTAATATCAGGGAAAATCAAAGTATCATATTCGGACTCTGTATCAGCAAATACTCACTACTGAATGACTCAGATCTGGGGAAAAAAACTTGATTGGGACATCCCTCCACCTGAGAGCTGTTGACCTGTCTCATGACAGTTTTAGCCCAAGTCACGCTCCCTATAGACTCTTTTAGTGCTGACATCACGATGACATCACAGTGACATCATGTGATCAGCTGGAGGTGCAGCTGCCTCTCCCCCACAGGGCTGTAGCTCCACAGGAGTGTTAACATGTGTTTGTCTTGTTGTGTTATTGGAGCCAGAATAGAAGGAGTCGTGGCTCAAAACCAGCCGCCACTGCCCGTCAACAAAAACAAAGACAACTATGGTTAAATGTGATAAGAGCAAAGGACTGGACGGAGGCCATCATCAAAAATGCTCACATGTGCAGCGCACACTTCATATCAGGTTAGGGAAAAAGTATTTCCTGTTGTAGGGATGAATAACGTTATGTGTATTAAGGGTTATCATGTCCACCTCATCAGAAACTGGGGAGGGATTAAGAGGAATATTGGATTTCTCTGCAACGCTAACTTTTTAGCACATTAGCTAACGTTAGCTTCCATAGCAAAACAAACAAGTGTGGTCCTCCTTTGTAAGATTGGCTTCCTGTGACATCATCCATCCACTGAGTGAGAGCATACGGGTCGGCCAGTCTGGTCCCGTTGCTCAGTGTTTACTTATTCCAGTAACACTGGCGTCCCGGAGAGTGAGTGACCTGACATGGTGCGTTGGTACATTCAGTCTGACGCTCTACACTAAAATGAGAGCCCTGTTGGTGGAAGAAACGCAGCCTTATATTTCTACATGAATGAACCAACGGTTAAGTTAATCACACATTCACTCTGCTGCTGCGTCTCCACAGACAGAGTGTCCAGAGTGCGCTCTGCCACTCTGAGAGTGCGCTGCTCTGGATAACCCAACGCTACATTCACACAGCGCTCCACATTTATCAACGCTCCAGTTTGTGTCAGAGTCGCTCCCACACTCACAATGAGTGTTTCTGAACGCACCACTCACACCATCTTCCTCCATCGTCTGAAACAAGACAACACAACTTGTTAGCTAATGTCTGTGGAGAACTGTTGGGCCTCCAGCTAAGCCCCGCCCACCAACAAACGTCACACAGTTTACTGACAGTTAAAGAGTCTATTCGTGGGTGAACAATCCAACGTTTGGTGACTTCTGCTTCATGATGACAGGAAGAACTGACGTTGAAGGATCAAAAAGTGATGGCGCTGTAAACGCCTGGTGGCCACAAGCACTTTTAGTTTAAAAAAGTCTGACGTTGAATACAAGATGCTCTGGATGCGGCGCTGACGCTGGCCCCGCCCTGTCGCACGGTGACCGTCACATTTCATAAAAGGAATTAAAAAAACAGCCCATGAAATAAATCAGAAATTACTGAACTAAAAGGAGCCACTGTTACATTCAGCCACAGATTTGTGAGCAGCTCTCACAACATTTTCTTTTTGTCTGATTTGTTTTGTTTACTTGTTTTGCAAAACTATTTCCTTTGTTTGTTTGTTTATTTATTGGGTTGAATGTTGTGACGTTTGTCCCGTCAATTTGTTTTCTTTTTTATTATTTTTAATGTTTTGTGAAACATTTATATAAAATTAATATTGTGATGACTTTTAATTTGTTTTCTGCTTTTCTGTCACATTTAAGAAAATGAATTTATTTCATGAAACGTTCGTTGTGTTGTTTTATGACATGTCGTTGTGTTTTCACTTTTTTTCTAAAACACTGCTGTTTTTTCTTTTGTGTGTGTGTGTGTGTGTGTGTGTGTGTGTGTGTGACATATTTGCACTTTCAGGCCACCGTACTTTAACCCAGAGACCCAGCAGGGTAACAGTTTTTGTCATAAAGGCTGTCGTTAGAGATCACCAGCGTCATTACACCCTTTTCACAGAGAAAACTCACACTTCTCTCTTCACACACAACATTTAATGAAGCTGGAATCGGACGTGTGGGTCACTGGTTTCGACGTGTGGTGAAGCGGTGGCGGCGTATTGCTCGGTGGATGGGGTGATCGGAGGGGAAACGCCAACTCCAAAGTCTCGGTGCAAAAACTTGATCGCCGGGACGACCTGCATTCCTCGACGATCGCTCCTTCATTTTCGCAGGAAAAGCATAAATAAATAAATAAACGCACAAATACTGTAAAGCTTAACAGTCTGTTAGCAGCCTCACTCTGTTTCCTCTTCTTCACAGAAACAAGAAGGAAATTTTCAGGTTCACATTATCTCCTCCAGTTCGCCAGGTCTGCGGCGTGTGCAACATCAGGTTTGCAGAGAGGCTTCTGAGAGTTTATTGCATGGAAAATATTTCCCGTCATTTTCTCCTCTTCTTCTTCTTCTCTTCCTCCGCTCCAAAAGTGGTTGGTAGAGCTACGTGAGTGTGAGTGTGTGTAGGTGTTTCCCAGCACAGCGGTGCTGCTGTGTGCCAGTCATATGGCTTGTTGTGTGGTTATTATCTGGCTCTCAGTGTTCATCGTGTGTGTCTGTGTGTGTCTGTATATGCAGAGCCAGCAGGAGGCGCCAAACCAGCTAATTACAAATATTCAATCAACTCCGCCGTGCTCACTCTGAAGTCGCCGCCGCCACCGCTTTGTCAGTGATTTCAGCGTCAGACAGCTGACGCCAAAAGCCATCTGTCGTGGCGGTGTGATACACAGCTGGACGGCGTCAGTTGGAAACGCTGCCAGTAACGACGTGATATATGCGGTGGGTGTAGCGTGGTGGTGGGTGGGTCCAACAAACCCCCAGACTTTCACCTGGAAACCCGCTGTTAACTTCCTGTTTGAACATAGAGCCAAACCCTGATGTTTTTTTTCCAAACCCAGCCACCTGCTTGTGTTGACATCCCGGTGTTGGTTGCAGCGTCCTGGAACGTCAACAGCTGACTCAGGATCACGAAATTTGCAGACAATAAAGTCCACTGAGGAAGCGGCGACATGTGACGACTTGAGAACGTGAATAAACTGTTTTTTTTACTTTGTTTTCTTGTTTTTCTTTGACTTTGACCATGAATCAGTCCTCACAGCTTTTCAAACTAAAGACAATAAACAAATAATTTCAGGATTCAGAGCATCGGAGCAGGAAGGTGGGTGCTTTGGCTGCAGCAGCACCCCCTATTGACAAGGGGTGGAAGAACACAGTCTGTAAATACTTGGCTGTTTTATCACTAAACTAAATTAGGTGTCAGAAAATACATGGAAAAAATCTGGCGTGACATCATCACATCAGGTCAAAGGTCTCGGTCAGCGGTAGAAATTTGCGGTAGCAAGAGCTGATCAGCGGACAGGCTGAGAAAGACCAAAAATTAACTGGGACGGTTTTGGAGCTGCATTTTAGATCCATAAAATACTTCAGACTTGGAGACCTCCTTTGTGGAAACAAAGCTATCAGGATGGAGTTTTACGGCAGCTAACGATGGCGCGTACACGAGCCGACGTGATGTCACAATCTCTCCAGAGGACGTGAGCGACTTCAGCTAACAGACGACTGGATGTCCGACATCGCTCAAAGGGAAACATTCGACATGGCTGAACATGAGACAAACTGTCTGAGGTGAACGGAACCACTGAGGTAATGTTCCTGTGGCTCCTGTAAGCGTGTGCACATACACAGTCATGCACACGCATTTAAACTGTGCAGCACCGCTCAGCGATATACGCTCCCGTGCACATGATTCAGGGGGAACTGAACCAAAGCAGGGAGTGTGTCTTTATTCAAAGGAGCTTCTGTGACATTAACTTGAGGATGAACTGAATCAGTTTCAAAGATTTACAGATTAATCAGTAATAAAATAAATGTTAATTGCTGCTCTTCATTAACGACAGTCCGTCAGAAGAGTTTATGAGCAGGGTGGGCGGGGGGGCCAAATTCTGCCCCGGGCCCCAAAGCTGGTTTGAAAGACTCTGCATATACAGCATGTGTTTGATGTGTTTGTCCATGTGTATATGTGTGCGTCATGTATCAGGATACTTCATGTGTGTATGATATGTGTGTGTGTGTGTGTGTGTTGTGAGTCCGTCTCTCAGCTGCTGTTCTTGTTCATGAGCTTGGCTAACATCTGCTGGAGCTGCGTCCTCGACACGTTCAGGACCGAGTGTCTGCTCCGTGGGCTGCCGGGCGTCGGCAGGGTGCCGGCGTGCCGCCGCCGGACCGAGGCGTTGGCGGCGGTGACGTGGGCGGGGCTGCTCTCGGCCGAGCGGCTCCTCTGGATGAAGCTGCCTCCTCCGTGGGGATACTGCTCCGTCTCCAGGGTGGATGAGGAGAAGACGTAGGAGGCCAGCCTCCTCAGCTGATTGGGCCGCGGTTGGTGCCTGTCCTCTTCCAGCTGCAAACAGACCAATCAGAGAGAGGGGAGGGAGGTTAATGAGGGGACTCTTTATGAAACATAAATGTATTGTAATGTTTAATGTTTTCCTACGGCTACGTCCCAACACTCGGATCTGACTTCCTGCCCTCGTCTCCTCCCCCTCCCTGACCAGGCGTTAGACAGGAGAGAGCTGATAGGTGCTCTCACACATCTAAAGCTGGCAGCTGATTGGTCAAAGGTTGCGAGGGGAGGAGCCTCGGGCGAGAAGCTTTGGGAGTGTTGGTGTACATCTGTCTACAGTTACAGCTATCAGATACTAGTTAGAAGCTATGAAAAAGTTAACAGACTGTTAGCTGTGTGGGTTGCCAGATTGGTCAGACTAGCATCCCTCTAGCTGGACAAAATGGTGATGGAAATATTTTACCCCACAGAGAAGCACTTTAAAAGGACACACCAGCACGAACACTGCACATACTGTAGCTCACTAGTCTACAACAGTCTGAGCCTGGACAACTTTGAGCTTTTGGATTTCTGAAGGAAAAAAAATTACCATTGGAGATGCAAAAAGAAACAGGGAACACAAAAGAGAGATGGAGTCATCAAGCACACAAAACACAGACACACGACGGAGGAAAAAAAAGGGAGGAAATATGTGTGAACAGAAGGAAAAGGAAGAGGAGGAACAGAAACTGAGTGAGAGAACAGAGGTAAAGGACTATTCCTAAACTGTGCTTACCCCGAAACATCACTTTATTTCTTCTTGTGTTGTCCCAATGGCACCCTCGCTCTTTTCTCTGTCTCCTCGGGTGAGTCAAACTCGACATACTGTGTACGTTTAAAGCGATAGGTTGGGGGCAAAGGCATCAGTAGTTATGTGGAGGTGGGGGGGAGGGAGGGGGAGAATTGGAGAGGAGTAAAAAAGAGAATGGCAGTCCTCGATGGTTGGCGGCGGAGAGCTCGCTCTGAGTCTAGCGGCACGGAAATAAAGCAGAGCTCGCTAACATGTGACTAAAAAGGGATCTGTGCACACGGTTCAGCTCGGCCTTAAAGATGTGTCACTGCAGATAAAGTCCAATATCAGTGATGATGTAATAACCTGTAAACAGCAGCCACCAAGTATGGAGGACCAAACCGGACTTATTAGTGAATAAATAAATGAGTGCATGAATAAATCAAATGGTCACATACATGTCAAACTCAACCGAAAAGCATAAATGGATTTTGAAAAAAGAATCAACAATAAAGAATCAATAATCAAAACTCCTGCTGCAGGAAAATGAAACATCAGTCCTGAGGTGAAAACAAAATGTCAAATGGATGTGAAATCCAACGATTCCACATTCATTTTCCACCAGCTGAGCATATTCACACCCCCAGAGGTTAAACCCTGAAGATTCTGACCCCCCAGCTTTCCTCTAGCGCCACCATCAGGACAGCTTTTCACAAGGAATACACAAGCACACACACAAAAATAAAAAAAATCCAATGTGATGAAATGTCCTGATCTCACTCCTGCTCCTCAGAGGACGAAGCCTTTACATTTTAACAACCACACAATCTTTTCCTGTCACGGCAGAATGAGACGAGGACGTTTAACGTATCTTTGGTTTGCAGAAACATCAACACGTTCTCATCTCAACTTAAATACTGTCATTCTATCAGAGGCGCTACATGTCCAAATATGATGCACTAGGTTCCCTCCTGCCTCAGTTTTGGACGTTCAGGGACGGCATGTCAATTTACGCTCGTGACATAAATGATGTCTTTTTAAAACAAACTTACAACAAGGTAAAACGCTTTGTTATTAGGTTTACTTCTTTAGGTTTGGGCAAAAAAACATGTGGTTAGGTTTAGAATATGTACTGTTGTAACTAACATAAGTCACTAGCTACACATACTAGCAGACCCTGTGACTTTTGGTTTCACAGGGGAAACAAGCAGCAAGCTCCAAGGTGAAAGTCCGGGGTTTGTTTGACCCACCCACAGGCCCCATACAGACTTTCTCGCTCTGTATTTAACAGTAGTTGCGGCAGTGTCACAAGGTGCTGCTGCTCAGTGCACATCATACTGCCACAAAGGCTGCCTCTGTGCGTCGGTGTCTGTCGCCGAGATCTGCTGACAAAGCGGCGGTATATTACGGGTTGGGAGCGAGAACAGGCTGGAAACCTACAACACAAACATTTTCCCTGTGGCTGCGTTAAATACTTTACATGTTTAATTCCACTGCTGATAAAACTCTGCTGTTTGTTAATGTTGTGGCTGTCATGAACGCTGCAGCCTGCAGGGGGCGCTGACAGCTTAGGTTAAATGACTTCCCATTTCATTTATTCACTTTTTTTTTTCATGTCAGTCAGGTTTGATCCTCCTTAATTAAGCCCTTAAGGTTTCCTTTGCTTAACAGACTGTCCAGAACATTTTAATATTTAGTCCTAACATTATTTGTTTTTACAGTTTCAACCTGTTTTTGTTCAGAATTTAAGGAGCAAATGCTTAAATATCAATTTTAAACAAACTTTCTTTTATGAATTCATTTTATTACCTTCCTCATTAACGCACGGAGGCTCAGAAGTCCTGAAGATAATTTCTTTCTTGTCTTATGTGCACAACATATTAAAAGAAAACATTATCTTTCAGGACTTTGAGGCCTCTGGTCATCTTTGACAAAACACTCCTTCAGCTCTTAAAGCTTTGTCTTGTTAATCATCGACAGCACTTTTCAGTGGTGACAGTCTTTCCACTGTCTGCGACTAATAAACGCACATATGTTGTATTTTTAATGACATCATGTCGTCACTGTGAGTCCAGGTGATCTGTGTGTGTTTCATCATTTATTTTATTTACATCCTCGGAAAACACACTGAGGGAGAACCCTCATTTTCAGTGGTGCCGAGGTTCATACAACATAAAGAACTTAAAACAAAGAGCAATACAAAAAGACTGCTCAGCGCTGTCAACGTAAAACCAAAGAAAAAGAGCTTTGTAAAAAATGTGGTTGTATGACTCCGCCCACCAGTCCACCCTGTGGTTGTATGACTCCGCCCACCAGTCCAGTGTCTCTGACAGTCTCCATCATGTCAGTGAAAACATGGAGGCTTCACACACAGAAGATCTATACAATCAGCACAGTTTCAAGATTAGAGTCACCAATTCAGTATCTGACCAAATGTCTCCCCTTCTGTTCCTGAGATATGATGTTAAAACATGATGATGTCACAGTCAAGCTGACCTTTGACCCTCGATCATCAAATCTAATGAGTTCATTTTTAAGTCCAGGTGGATGTTTGTGCCAGTGTTGAAGAAATTCCATCATGGTGTCTGTGAGATATTGTGTTTACGAGAATGAGATGAATGCAATCTGACCACCAAAATCTTTTTTTTTAAGATATTTTTTAGGGCATTTTTTGCCTTTAATTGATAGGATAGTGAAGTGTGGAAGGGGGAGAGAGAGAGGGAGAGACATGCAGCAAAGTGCCACAGGCTGGAGTTGAACCCGGGCCGCTGCAGCAACAGCCTTGTACGTGGGGCGCCTGCTCTACCACTAAGCCACCGACGCCCTGACCACCAAAATTTTAACAGTACGTCAATTTAATGTTTATGCCAAATTTGCAGAAATCTGCTCAAGGCATTCTTGAGATATCATGTTCACAAGAACGGGACGGACATAATGCCACCGGCCACGGCTATTGCCGTCGTGGAGGCATAACAATCAGTGCTGATCTCATCTCACTGAAAGATGACATCAGCTGGTGTTTTGGTAAAGTAGGCGATGGTGCGTCCTTAAACTATCACCGGTGATGATTCTAAGTGAAAGGTTGGAGAGTGGAACTGGACCCCTGCCCAGAAATAACCTCCCTGTGGCCCAGCACAGAGGAAAACAGACTCAACAGCTGTTTTCTGGTGAATAATGGAAAGCAGATTTGAAAGACCAATTCAGCTCTCAGCTTTCACTGCAGCTTTTTCGTCACATGCCAAGACATTTGTAATGTCACACTCTCTCTACTGTGGTATTATTAACAGAACAAAGTTCAAAACCACCACAGTCAATATTTCCTGCATTTGAAACAAAATCCATTTTGTCTTTACACAGTTTAGGACCAGTTTCAGATGAAAGGGTTGTTTCTGAAGAAGGTTAAATGATATCTGTAGGTTTAGAGTGACGTCGTGGATAGAGTCTGCGTGGGAATAAAAGAGGGAGTCATCTGCGTACAGAGGGAAATTACAATTGTGCAATGAAGATGTTTCTTCACTCCCTTTGTGATGAGGAGAAAAGAGGACTGATATTACCAATCTTGACCCGCTGCGACCTTTTGGAGAGGTAACAGGTAACTGGTCGACAATGCCAAAAGCCTTTGTTAGATTATTACATTTTGTTGCACAATGTTAAGCTGACAACATGTTTTTAAAGACGCAGAGTAAGAATAAATATGCGTAATGAGAAATCATAAAAAAATAGGAAGTATTCTCTGCTCAGAGACGCTGGAAAGCTGCAGCCTCTTTTAATCATAGAACCACAATGGATGCTCCATGTAGTGGTTTTATTGGATTGTACAGCCAGAAATATTTGAGTCCAAGTTAGAGCCGGAGGACACTGACCTGCCCGAAAATCGCCCCCTTTGTTTTAGTCTGCAACAGAGTGGTCTTTTTTTTCTTTTTAACAAACAACAACCAAATTCAATGGCTCTGGTTCTTATATAGTGTAGAGGCGGAGCTTATGCTAAGAGTTTCAGGCTTTTAGCCCCGCCCAAAAAAATGGACACAGAAATGGTGAAAAACAGTTTAACGTTCCAACCGCAATTCAGCATTGTATAGTTTCCAGTGTTTTCATGTTTCAACGACTGTTTTCTAACATGTATAATCATCATCATCCTCACTGTGACCTCGTCACACGTCCACGTTTGCTCATGGACTGTCCATGTCCACATATGGCGTCCAAGGTACCCTGGGTGTGTTGGTTGTTGACGTTCTGGGACGCCGTGTCAACTTCAGCCTGTTACATGCATTGTCTGTTTTCAAAATACACTTCTGTTTTCACAGGAAATGTACAGTTTGATACAGTCTCTTTCAAAATAAAAGCACTACGTTGGTACAACACCGGGAATTGATGTTTTTTCCTTCAACAAAACACACGTGGTTACGTTTAGCCAACACAAGAACAGGATTCAGCTTCACAATCTTACAGGAAGTGAACACCAGCCTCCCGCGTGAAAGCCTCAGACCTCTGCCCCTTTAACTTTTGTTGTTGTCCTGCCACATTCCTCCCTGATGTCGCTGGACCAACCGCGTATCATGCTGATGTGAAAGTGTCGGTGTTTGATGACTTCGGAGAGAGACCAGGTTGATAAAACGTGTTTGGATGTAAATCTCTGTACCCCGACTAAAGAAGTGGCTGAAGTGGTGCAGAAATGGGGTTAATATGGCGAAGTGGATAAAAACAATTTCAACTGTTTATGAACAAGTGACTCAAACATCTTTGCAGGACAAGATGGTTTTGATATCCGACGACAGTTATTCAAAACACATTTGCTACAACCCTCATGGAAGAAGAGAAACAGTTTTTCAGACTTCAGGAATGATACCTGAGGTAAAGACTGAAAATATGAGTGATATGATCAGATATTAAACGTTCTGAGGATTTTAAAGCGAATGGTTCCAGTTTTTCTTCACCTATTGGTTTTCATGCAGCGATATTTAGTCTTCAGTGTGTGTGTCTGTTGCAGTTAGCTGTAAGTGAAGGTGTGTTCATGACAAACATGACCTTTGTGGTTCTCAGCAGGTCTTCAAGATTCCTCTTTCTTTAATTAGAATGCAAACCAAACATTTCCTTTCTTTTTTTTAGACGCCAATAACTAAGTCAGTGTATCTGACTGAGCCGACATGCAGAGCACATCAACCATCAACCATCAGCACTTCATTAATGTTCTGCCCGACTACAGCTGGTCGCATCCTGTCATCACTCACTGGCTTCACATTTAAAAAAGGATCTTTGGGGGATCATGTGGTCACCCAACACACGACCACATGTTCCACGACGTAGCTGATCTGCAGACGGGTTTGTTGTCAACTCTGGCATACTTTCCTTCAGCTACATGATGTGTCGTATGTGTCAGTCTCAAACTGTGGTGGTGCAGCAGGATGTTAGAAATAAAATGGTTTGATGTGTCTTTAACACTTTCCCCTTTCTCCTTAGGATTTGCACAAACTGTTGGAAGCAACTGTAAAGTTTGTTGTGAGCCTGAACTCAATCCCATGAAACTGAGTCAAACATGAGCTGAGTGTAAAAGTCAACACTGACTGATGAAAATAGAAATGTGGCGCATTGTAATGAGTAAATTCAGCTGCTGCTTTCAGTGCTTCAGAACTGCGATTCAGCCGTTAACGCAAACAGTGAGAGAACAGAAGTCTCAAACGTCACGAGGACTCAGAGCCACAGAGAGAGACGACTGCGACCGAACAACAAACTGCAACCATCAACCGACAATCCGCCTCGTTAGTTCACCACACGGACAGTTTAACCTGGCAACAACTGCAGCCGGCTCTAACGTGATTGGCCAATATCACGCGGACTACAAACAGCCTACAACTGTAAACCAGGGCTCTTCCGCTCTTCTTCCGGAGGCTGTCACTATTCACCACATGTCTCTGACCTGCAGTTTGATAACAGCCTCCTGATAATGCTGACAGTCACTTCTTTCTCTGTGAGGAACTGTCCAATCAACCAGTCACCTGTCAGTCGCTACAACTTCCTGTTTACTCCTCCTACTTCATTTGTAAAAATTCAGTGTGAACAGAAAAGAAAACCAAAATGCCAAAAGTTAAACTACAGGTGTGAACGCACCCTAACTGACATATTTTATGAATAGGTCAAATTATATTCAATGCATCACAATAACAGATCAAATGATCAAACAGTCAAGTGCAGGGAGTTGTGCTAAATTAGTGGTTGGATGAATTTTGAGCAGATTATTTCCTGTGAGTATTTTACATCAAAGTTTTCCTGATATCTTTAGGAACTTTTTGTTTTTTTGTCTGTGTATTTGTAGCAATCATACACACTTAATATGCCCAGTTCAGACCAAAACTTCATGACGACGTCGACACAGGAACCTACTGTCAACACTCCGGGCTGTGACGTTGTAAAAACTCGCTGGTGTACAGGAAGTGACCACCATGAGACGGTGTATCATCTCTAGTCAACAACTCTCTGTACTTCTGTTCCGTTAAGCACATACAGCCAGCAGCAGCAGCAGTGACCCACCGTGTGACACCGGCACACTGTGACGACAGAAACAGAGGCTCTGTGGGGACGGAGCACCTGCTGCAGCCAACACGCCGTCTGTGGTCATTTTGACTTGACCAGTGGACTTCACTACAAGCTGATTGGCTGTTGAAACAGGTGACGTGCTTTAAAACCAGCCAGAGTGTCAGGTGACACCATCAGCCGGCTTGAGTCCAGCTCAGACCGGCCAGTTCACACCTCTGACACTTTTCTCTGCAGCGTTCTCAAACAGTTTTGTCTCGTCGTGAATCTTTGGTCTGAACTGGACTTTAAGCTTCTGTTTTGTTCTCTTCTTCCTGATGTTTGGCTGTTGTTCTATCAGCTCTTTGGTTGTTTTAACTGAGTATTTTTCGAATGCAGGACGAGGCTGTTTGTCAGAGAGTAAAGACTCTGTGAATATATCGTGTGTTCAGGTCTTCACTGAGCCCTGTGAGATTTCTGTTAATGTTGATACAGTATCTCAAAAAAATAACCTAAACTTGAAAAATAACAATTTCATTTTCTTTCACAGAAATTAAAGAAATGCTGAGATAAAGGCCAACTGTATGTTTTCAAAAATGTTTTTTTACACCCTTTAAAATCAAGGAGCCATTCAATGCGGCGCTAAAGGATTGTTTCTGTGAGCCGCTCTCCTCCTGCTCTCTCTCTGCCTCGTTAGCATGAGCTAACAAAGCAGCGGCGATTAACATCCAACACCGAGCCATTATGAAGGCTTCGGCCCAAGTGGCAAAATATCATGAGTAATGCTGAGATCATGCTGTGCTGTGTTAGCTCATGCTAACCTGGGACAGACACAGCTCAGATTCCCTGATTTTCGCTTGCCCCACAGTTTCAATGACAGCATGTTTTGATGTCCAGTGTGTCCGTTTTTAAAGTTCTCACTTCCTACATTATGTGCACATGGCAGCTGCATCGTGGCGTGTTGGTGAAAATAAACTATCGTTAAGGTTTGGTTACTGGTTCCAGTTAATGAAAAGGTGAACAAATTTATTTCAGGTGTTTCAGGACACAAACTCCTGCATGAAAGGTGGAATCATGCTACCAACACTGTCGTCCCCCCCGACACACACTGCTTTACTCTCCCTCAACACAACCAGGCGCCAGGCGTCAATCACAAGATCCAATATGGAGGTTAGTCCTTGAGATACTGAGCTAGTTTTAAGATGCTCACAGTAAATGTTCACTCGTTCTCCAACCTGAACAAAAATCACCAAAGCTGTGTGTGTGTGTGTGTGTGTGTGTGTGTGTGTGTGTGTGTGAAACCAACAGTCACTCTGACTCTAGCGTGTCGCAGAACATGTGAAAACACAGCAGAAACAACAGAAGATGAAAAACATCGTCGACACCCCGACACAGAAACATCACGGCAGCTGCTGCTTCCCATTCACTCCTTCAGAATAAAACAATGGTCCAAAAGCAAAGAGATGGAAAAGATTACAACTCTGCTCCACAATGACGAGGAGCAGGAGCTGGTGTTATGTGTCACAGGCAGTCGAGGAAGAATCAAACCATCAGCGCCATCCGCAGCCAGATATGAAGCAAACTGAGCTGTGAGGTCAGACTCACTCGGTCATGTAAATCCTCTTCTTCTCGTTCTCTCTCACAGTCACATGTTCACATTGATTCCACTCTCATACAGTAAATATGAAGCTACAGCCTGTTAGCTTAGCTTAGCATAAAGACTGGAAACAGCTAGCCTGGCTCTGCCTTCAGGAAATCCACCTCACAGCTCCTCTGAAGCTCACTTTATCTGGTTTATTTAATCTGTTAGTCTTTGGATTGAACAAACTACATGACATATTCATTTGTGTCAAAGTTACATATCTCCTTTTTGTTTTTTTTGGGTCTCAATTTTACTTGTTCTTCAACTTTCGCCTGCAGTCGTCACTCGTTTCTTTCTTTGTTCAGACAAAGTAACCGCAAAGCTTCAAACATGTTTAAATGCTCTGAGTAATAAAATATATCTTTCTTGTAGCATCCATGTTGTTCCCATGTTACGACTACAGGCTGATGTACAGTTCTGTGTGGGCTCGTCACCGTCGCCTGCGCTGTAAAATATTTGACTGTACATTTACAGTAAATTACTGGCAGCTGTATACTGTGACCTCACAGTATGTGATTTAGAGTTTACATACAAAGTCAATGCAAACGGGTGATTGAGCGTATATTCGCCCGGGAGAAAAATCGTTCGGGCTCCGAGCGACAGAGCGGTTTTTCGCTCGTCGCTTGAGATGAGAAATCTCATCTGGAGCGTTTTTTTGCTGGGTCCTGTCGCTTGCAGCTCAACACTGATTGGCTGCTGTAATCCCGGAAGTGGCCGTCTTACTTTGGTCATCTGTTGCTACACTGGCGTCCGGTGGATGTTTTGATGGCAGTGGACGCAGTTAATTGTTCTCGTGTCATCCCACAGAATCCTGTGGGACCACACAATAAATGACTACAAGAAAACTCACAAGCAGGACCTTTTGTGGCGAGACATATCGTTATCAAAGCGAAAAGGCGAGTCTGTTGATTTCTGCCACATTGACGAGTGATTGCAACTGAGTGATGAAGCGATATCAAAGGGGCGAACCGAGGGACAGCGGAAAAAAAACAGGTTCGGTGTGAACACACCTTTAGAGCCCGTTACTTTACTGTGATATAACCCTACGTTCATGTAGATTACTGTATTTAACTGTAATTTCACAGTTTATGTACATCTGATTACTCTGACTGAGCAGCATGCGTCTGTAAAATTACTGTTCACCTGCATTATTTAATTAAATTCTGAATATGGTTAAATATCACAGTAAAAGTCTGTGAGGTGATAATAATGTTATTTACTGTGAATATTACAGTTACAGGCGTCATCGTGGCGCAGTGGTTAGCCTCACAACAAGAGGGCTCCTTGCTCGAACCCAGGGTGAGTTAATGGTGACTCTAAATTGTCCGCAGGTGTGAATGTGAGTGTGAATGGTTGTCTGTCTCTATGTGTCAGTCCTGAGATAGTCTGGTGACCTGTCCAGGGTGGACCCTGCCTCTCACCCCCCCAACAGGATAAGCAATTACGGAAAATGAATGAATTACACTTGCATGTTATATACATGGCAAAAGGCTCACTCACTATTGTGATACCTCATTCGCTGATAGACAGTGACTTAAGACAGTGACTTAACAGACATTTATTTAATGATCATTTTTTATCAGTATAAAACAGTGAGCTTTACAGCTGCTGACAGTATTTTTTAATTTTGGTCAGAGCCAAGCCAGCTGTTCCCCTGTGTCGTCTTTATGCTAAACTAAAATAATCTACTACCAGTTACTACTACGTATCTACTATCTGCTACTAAATGTGTTTTCTCTCCCAAAAGCTGAAATTATGCTCCTGAAATGTTCTGTCGACATTTTAAGATAAATGAGGATCTCAGACTCACGGGATACGCTGTTGCTGAATGCTAACAAAGTAATTATTATGGGAAATTTTTCTGAAAACAGTGATTTAATATCAGCTGGTGATGTTACGCTCGGAGCAGACTAATTGCTGCAGACGGTGTACGCACACTTCAACACAGCAACATCATGAGAATACGGGATTATTGTGTTCAGTGTCCTTCAGTGTTCAGGAAGTCAGTTCATATAAAATAACACATCATTCCTCACATATACTATAAGTTTGTATACTATCTATAAACATCCTGAAAAACTGAACCTGCTGCCTGAAAACAGCAGAGTTTTTAATGGTCGCATGTGAAATAAAAATATGACTTCATGACTCAAAGACACTGTGCCAGTGAAATCCAAGGAAAATTCAAGATTTTTGTTTTATGTTACCCACAGCGCTCGCAGGTTTAACTTCTCTTTAAAGTTCCCATGACACAGCAAGCACAGCGCCATTTGATTCTGTATATTTATGTTTCCTGTAAAATTAGGAAGTTAGGGAGGGACTCACCGTAGATATAAAGTGCTGCAGGAATGAATCCTAAAACGTGAAAAGAAGTTAGCATTTTAGCACCGCCGTTTCCTTTGTCTGAACGTGATTCTGAGATAAAGTCTGTGGTAAACACAAACTGAAGAGACTTTCACATTCTGTGAGGCCTAATAAAGGCGGTTGCTAACAAGCAGCTTATCGTGGTGTAGTTTGTTTGTAGCCCAAGGTTAGCATTTTACTTCTGCCGATTGCCTTCAGGCTTCAAAAATAGTGAAAATGGTGCTGAACATGACGTGTAAACGTCATAAACAGGTTTTTTGCCTCAAAGCTAACCCTTCCTGCAATATTCCAAAATCCAATCGGAAAATCTGGTTGGCTTTTTGACAAGAGAACCAGGGCGACGCTAACTTCAGGGTTGACCTCCAGAAAATTATGATCTAATAATCAACAAGATAATCTTCATCAGTGAACACCACTTTATGATTTCTGAGGCATAAACTCAATCACCAGAAGTAAAAAACTAATGTTAGGCTATTAAAGAACTACAACACGGTATTATGACTTCAGGGATACCACAACGAGGCTGTAAAGCCGTGTTCAGCGTGATGATTTTGTGTTGTCTCATTTAGCCAATTGTTAGCAACTGTTTTTTAAGACATATAAAAGCTTCTAATTTCACAGTGAGGTATTTACTGATGTATTTTATGTCATAGAACAAAATGTGAAAGTCTTCTTGGCTCATGTTAACCACAGACCTTATTTCAGTCATCCAGTCAAGAACAAACTGACTTCAAGACGAGGGAACAGGAAGTGCTAACATGCTAACTCATTTCTGCAGCGCTCTATCGATTGGTGTTCACAGGAGCCAATCTGATGTCACAATCAAACATGAAGTTGACTAGCAGTGCTAGCCATGCAAACGATGCAAGCTGTGCTAACAGCACTGGCCATGTTAATAACGCTAATAGTGCTAACACTGGACATGGTGCCAACAAAGCTAACAGTGTTGATGGGGGCGACCTGGGGGGAAACGCAGGGCGGGTGTTCGGGTTCATTTATTGCTCAATGTTAGATACAAATACAGAGACCGTCGCAGTCTTCTGTCTGTAATCTGAGTTAATTTCGTCCGTATTTGTTCACGTTTTCTGAAAGCTTACGGGTATGAATGAAACAGAGCAGTACCACCGCAGATTGTGGAGGCATTGTAGCGTAGTCCAAGTGAGATATAACCCCAGGAGACGGAGAAATTTAAATACAGGTGGAACGGAACGAATTGGGAATATAGTAACAAGAATTCTCCGTCCACATTTAATGGTCACGCACCACCAATGTCTACACCACTTCCTCCTTTTAAAGGTACAACATTACGACCTCCTCGACTGCCACCATGTCTGTTGTGTTAAACTTTTGACTCCGTTCTCTGGTGCCATCTATTGGCTGTGTCTACGCCAAGATATAGGACGCATGGAAGTATGAGGACAGCTTGAAATGGACGAGTTCATTTTTGTATGTAAAGGGAGAATAAGTGAGCCTTCAGGCTTGCATGATGAAGATGCTGCTGAGGGTCAAAGCAGCATTATCAGCAGTAACCGCTGTATGAGCGGCACTGCTCACCCATGCATACCTGACCTGAGAGTCAGTGCAGTGCAGAGCGGCGGCGATTAGTTAGCCCATGGGCCAGCAAATAGTTGTTTGCTGCTGTGTTCATTTTCAAAATCTCAGTTAGGACAACCAAATCACAGAGATAAAACACCAATGCTAGCTAGCTTGGACATCCTGTGCGTCGCTCGGTAACTGGCAGAATTTACTGTCTCAGGGAAGGGACACAACAATTTGAGAAAGCATTGGATACAAAATCAGTATCCGCCCTCAAGTGCAGGATGAGTCATCGACATTTTTTATATTGTTTTCCAGGAAATGACAAACTCTAAAATACCATTAAAAAAACCTACAAAACAACCTTTCTGTCATCGTTGGGCCAGATACTGGAGCACAGGTGACGATCATCACAAGACAATGGGAGGGGAAAAAAACAGATATCTGTTTGGATTTCATGGGAACTTTAACTGCTGCAGAGACGTTCTTTCATCCACTGACTTTGGCTTTGAAACTTTTGTCAGTAAACAGCGACGGCTTTGAGCATGAAGGGACCTAAGTGCTGCAGACGTTCCTGCTGTGGATCAACATGCACTTTGAATATCACATGAAGAATCTCATCACCATGACCACGTCATGAATACTGAATCTGTCAGGCTGCTGCTGGTTGAACAGAACGACTGCATGTGACAGATGTTCAGCCTGTCGTCACTGTGACACATTTAAAGGACAACTCCAGCATGAGTCTACATGTTTTGTTCATTAGAAAGACTGACTAAAGACCAACTGTAGAAGTATCAGTGAACTCTGTACCAATGATCAACGGTGGTGAGAGGCCGCACACTAAAAGACGTAAGACTTCCTGAGCTCACGAAAAACCATGAAACTGTGTGTGCTGATTTGTTTTCTAAAGACTATCCTGCTGATCCAGAATGCAGCAGCATGTGCACTAACAGGAACTTAGAAACAAGACCACATTTTCCTGTTTTAACTTCTCTGCACTGGCTCCCTGTAAAATCCAGAATTGAATTTAAAATCCTACTGTTAACTTATAAAGCTCTAAATGGTCAAGCTCCGCCATATCTTAGAGAGCTCATAGTGCCATATTATCCCACCAGAACTCTGTGCTCTGAGAACGCAGGGTTACTCGTGGTCCCTAAAGTCTCCAAAAGTAGATCAGGAGCCAGAGCCTTCAGCTATCAGGCTCCTCTCCTGTGGAATCATCTTCCTGTTACGGTCCGGGAGGCAGACACCGTCTCCACATTTAAGGCTAGACTTAAGACTTTCCTCTTTGATAAAGCTTATAGTTAGGGCTGGCTCAGGCTTGACCTGTACCAGCCCCTAGTTAGGCTGACTTAGGCCTAGTCTGCCAGAGGACAACCTATAATGCACCGGGCACCTTCTCTCTCTCTCTCTCTCTCTCTCTCTCTCTCTCTCTCGTATCCTATTACTGCATGTCACTAACTCGGCTTCTTCTCCGGAGCCTTTGTGCTCCACTGTCTCTCAGGTTAACTCGTATTGCAGCGGTGCCTGGATAGTGTGACGTGTGTGGTTGTGCTGCTGCCGTGGTCCTGCCAGATGCCTCCTGCTGCTGCTGCTGTTATCATTACTCATACTTCTACTGTTATTATTACACATATGATTATTGTCACACATGTATACTATAGTAAGTAAGTATAGTTATAGTAAGGACTGGCTCTTGTAGTTAGGACTGGCTCTTATAGTAAGGACTGGCTCTTATAGTAAGGACTGGCTCTTGTAGTAAGGACTGGTTCTTATAGTAAGGACTGGCTCTAGTAGTTAGGACTGGCTCTTATAGTAAGGACTGGCTCTTATAGTAAGGACTGGCTCTTGTAGTAAGGACTGGTTCTTATAGTAAGGACTGGCTCTTATAGTAAGGACTGGCTCTAGTAGTAAGGACTGGCTCTTATAGTAAGGACTGGCTCTTGTAGTAAGGACTGGTTCTTATAGTAAGGACTGGCTCTTATAGTAAGGACTGGCTCTTGTAGTTAGGACTGGCTCTTATAGTAAGGACTGGCTCTAGTAGTAAGGACTGGCTCTTATAGTAAGGACTGGCTCTTGTAGTAAGGACTGGTTCTTATAGTAAGGACTGGCTCTTATAGTAAGGACTGGCTCTTGTAGTTAGGACTGGTTCTTATAGTTAGGACTGGCTCTTATAGTAAGGACTGGCTCTAGTAGTAAGGACTGGTTCTTATAGTAAGGACTGGCTCTTATAGTAAGGACTGGCTCTAGTAGTAAGGACTGGTTCTTATAGTAAGGACTGGCTCTTATAGTAAGGACTGGCTCTAGTAGTAAGGACTGGCTCTTATAGTAAGGACTGGCTCTTGTAGTAAGGACTGGCTCTTATAGTAAGGACTGGCTCTTGTAGTAAGGACTGGCTCTAGTAGTAAGGACTGGCTCTTGTAGTTAGGACTGGTTCTTATAGTTAGGACTGGCTCTTATAGTAAGGACTGGCTCTAGTAGTAAGGACTGGTTCTTATAGTAAGGACTGGCTCTAGTAGTAAGGACTGGTTCTTATAGTAAGGACTGGCTCTTATAGTAAGGACTGGCTCTAGTAGTAAGGACTGGTTCTTATAGTAAGGACTGGCTCTTATAGTAAGGACTGGCTCTTGTAGTTAGGACTGGTTCTTATAGTTAGGACTGGCTCTTGTAGTAAGGACTGGCTCTTGTAGTAAGGACTGGCTCTTATAGTAAGGACTGGCTCTTATAGTAAGGACTGGCTCTTGTAGTTAGGACTGGCTCTTGTAGTAAGGACTGGCTCTTGTAGTTAGGACTGGTTCTTATAGTAAGGACTGGCTCTTATAGTAAGGACTGGCTCTTGTAGTAAGGACTGGCTCTTATAGTAAGGACTGGCTCTTGTAGTAAGGACTGGCTCTTATAGTAAGGACTGGCTCTTGTAGTAAGGACTGGCTCTTGTAGTAAGGACTGGCTCTTATAGTAAGGACTGGCTCTTGTAGTAAGGACTGGCTCTTGTAGTAAGGACTGGTTCTTATAGTAAGGACTGGCTCTTATAGTAAGGACTGGCTCTAGTAGTAAGGACTGGTTCTTATAGTAAGGACTGGCTCTTATAGTAAGGACTGGCTCTTGTAGTTAGGACTGGTTCTTATAGTTAGGACTGGCTCTTGTAGTAAGGACTGGCTCTTGTAGTAAGGACTGGCTCTTATAGTAAGGACTGGCTCTTGTAGTTAGGACTGGCTCTTGTAGTAAGGACTGGCTCTTGTAGTTAGGACTGGTTCTTATAGTAAGGACTGGCTCTTATAGTAAGGACTGGCTCTTGTAGTAAGGACTGGCTCTTATAGTAAGGACTGGCTCTTGTAGTAAGGACTGGCTCTAGTAGTAAGGACTGGTTCTTATAGTAAGGACTGGCTCTTATAGTAAGGACTGGCTCTAGTAGTAAGGACTGGTTCTTATAGTAAGGACTGGCTCTTATAGTAAGGACTGGCTCTTATAGTAAGGACTGGCTCTTGTAGTAAGGACTGGCTCTTATAGTAAGGACTGGCTCTTGTAGTAAGGACTGGCTCTAGTAGTAAGGACTGGCTCTTGTAGTTAGGACTGGTTCTTATAGTTAGGACTGGCTCTTATAGTAAGGACTGGCTCTAGTAAGGACTGGTTCTTATAGTAAGGACTGGCTCTAGTAGTAAGGACTGGTTCTTATAGTAAGGACTGGCTCTTATAGTAAGGACTGGCTCTAGTAGTAAGGACTGGTTCTTATAGTAAGGACTGGCTCTTATAGTAAGGACTGGCTCTTGTAGTTAGGACTGGTTCTTATAGTTAGGACTGGCTCTTGTAGTAAGGACTGGCTCTTGTAGTAAGGACTGGCTCTTATAGTAAGGACTGGCTCTTATAGTAAGGACTGGCTCTTGTAGTTAGGACTGGCTCTTGTAGTAAGGACTGGCTCTTGTAGTAAGGACTGGCTCTTATAGTAAGGACTGGCTCTTGTAGTTAGGACTGGCTCTTGTAGTTAGGACTGGCTCTTGTAGTTAGGGCTCCTTCTGTCTCGCTCTCTATCATTTTGTCATATGGATCACTGTAAATTCATGATGTTATCTGATCTGTACATGACATCTATTGTCCATCTGTCCGTCCTGGAAGAGGGATCCCTCCTCAGTGTCTCTTCCTGAAGTTTCTACCATTTTCTTCCCCGTTAAAGGTTTTTTTTGGGAGTTTTTCCTGATCAGCTGTGAGGGTCCGAGGACAGAGGGATGTGGTATGTTGTGACGGCCTCTGAGATAAATGATAAAATTGAATTGTGTGGAATTATGTCAAACCTCAGTACTTTCTGATCACTGTGTGTTACTGCCTGTTGTACCTGCACTACAGAGTATTGAACACGTCATACACAGCGTCTCTGTGAGTCAGTCAGTCTGACAGACTGGGCTGCCACAGAACAGTTGTGTTTATTTTGTTTATTTTGAGATATTTCTTGATTCAAATGATCAGTTTGTTGGTTTTATATTATATTTGATTCCCTGAAAACATCATCAGTCTTTGGAAACTGATGCATTTCAAGGTTTGGATTTTTTTTTGATCCTCAACAGAGACTTTATTACTGGGCCAGTCAAACACAGAGGGGGCATTTCCTGTTCCTGTTTAGACAAACTTGTCTGAACTATTTTACCAAAAGACAGCTTCAGTGATCTCTGATTTGACCCTGAGATGAAAATGTGTTCATCTCCTGATGAGCTGATGGTCGGAGGAGGAATCTGCTCCGTGCATCTAAAGTTGGATCTCTCAGGTGTTCTAACTCCTAACCGTCAGTGTGTCGGACTCAACTTCCTGTCAGTCACAGCCCAAGGCGTCAGTAGCTACAGTCAGTGAACTGAAATCTAATTTATAGCTGCAGTGTGAATCCTCTGATTTATTCTGTAGGTCTGTGGACTGAACTTACAATTTCTTGTTCTAAAGCTCCGTGTTTTTCCTGCCTGCTGCTCTCTTATTTCAAAGTTTCCTAAAATGACGCAGAACCATTGACACTGACGGAAACCAGGTGGAAATAAGCTGACGCTGCCATCATGCTGGATTTGTCCTTTAAGCTGCATGTTGACCGACAGATAAATGAGGTGGAGCAGCTGCCGCAGAGCGCCTCCTTATGACAGCGTCTGGTGAAACAGTCATCAGAGTGATGAACCTGTACAGCAGCTGTCCACTTCCTTATCTGTCCACCAACATCAAAGAGCTGAGCTCTTCTCTGATTGGCTGGCTGGTTCTCTTACCGGTCTTTGAGGTCCAATAGGCTCTGACTCTCTCCGGCGGGGGCGTCCTGACGGCAGCGAGTGACAGGGCGACTGGGCGGGGCTGCCGCCGCTCCTTCTCGACGCCTCCTCCTCCGTTAGCGTTAGCATCCCCCGGCTGCTCTCCCTGGTGTGGGTCTTTGGACGAACCACCAGCTCCCCTCCTGCAGGACGACAAACTGTTACAGCACACTGAAGGATGCAAAAAGTTTGTACTGAAGCGAGATTTACTTCAAACAAAATATCAATGCAATGTCGCTCTGAGAGGTTTAATGTCGGGAAACTAATCGTATACATTCTTTATGTCTAACGGTCAGCAGAAAGTCATTTCGGTGCTTTCCCACGATAAAGAGTTTCAGGTTGGTTAGTTGAGATGACGTTAGCGTAACGTTAGCGTGACCTTTAGTCAGACTTCTCACACTGAGCAGGTGTCTCTGATCTGTGTCAGTCAAACTTGGAAAAAACAAAGGCCACTTCACGTCCAAAAATTGGCAGGATAAAAGTAAAAAAAAAAACCTCACTGAGAAACAGCAGCAGATGTGGATCAGTAACCTCAGTTTTCAGTCTGGGGGAGCGAAGCCAACTGATGTCAAAGCGCTGTGTTATGTTGGACGCCGTCAGAGTGTATTGTGACAAATTCTCTGTTTTTAACCACGACCCAGATTCTTAACATCTGGTACAGAATCCTTTAATGTAAAATCTGAATCATTTCCTCGTCACCCCTGAGAAGACTCCTACCTGCGGCCCTGAGCCTCCTCCTCTCCTCCTGCTCCTCCAGGGGGCGGAGCTCCTCTGGCTCCTCATCAGTGGTTCCTGATGTGGTTGGCTGGAAGTCTCGTAGCTCCGCCTCTTTGTCGATGATCACCCACTCTTTGCTGTCAAAGTCCTCCTCCTCGGCCAGCGGGACGGAGCGGATGAAGGCGTTGCTGTGCGCCTCCTGGTCGACGGATGCCACCGACACCTCCTGACGTCCGCTGACCTGGCGATCGCCACGGCAACCAGGGTCGACGGACAGCATCTGAGCCGGCTGGGAGGAGTAGACGTGACGGGACGGAGAGCCGAGGATGTCCATCCTGGACCTGGAGGACACACAGACAGACATGAAGACACAAAAAGAGGGTAAAACTATGAACTAAAGTGAAATTATCTAAATTTAAATTCAAATGTGATTTAATTTAATTCAATTTGAATTTTTGAATTTAATTTCATTTTATATACTTTATTAATCCCTACGGGGAAATTGAGGCGGGCCAATCACTGACTCTTTAAATAGCTTTAAACACTGGGAGTCAGTGACACATTATCTCAGCTCAGGCTCTGGTTGGCTATCAACGCCAGTACAACAGCACTGGAAGCTCCTATTGGCTCAACTGAGGTGTCAATGGAAGGGTCAGGAAATAGCCTCCATTTTGGCATCCGCCTGGTTGGATTGGATAAATGTCCAGCAGCAGAAGTTATGGATCATTTGTGGGGAAATATGAAGGTTTGAAACAATTCATATCTGTGGATGTAATAATGTGTTTGGACTGAATATTTCACTGGATTTAGATCATCTGGGCGGCTGTCAGTGTGTGAGAAATAAAATGGGAGCTGTGACTCAGTCTAGATAATATGATCTGTGGATTTTAACAACACTTCACAGCTGAGTTGTAAATGTTTATTTCTTTGTTGTTTGTCTGACAGAAGCATTTATTGAGCCCGTTGTGGTGGTTTTATCTTGAAATGTTCAGCATTAAAGGCACCGTGAGCAGCGTAGCTTTCTAACGATACGTCGTATGAGTAAACCACTCAAACAACAGCAGACACAGCGGCTGTTTTACATAACACATCATCAAAAAAAGCCTTCATAAACTGTCATATTTCATACAGCTTAAATTTGACTGATAGCATTATTATTATTATTGAACTCGTTAGGCCACAATAATTGTGTAGTGACAATCTGATCCTGTGCCAGCCCTAGTCTCAAACCACGGCAATGAGGGAAAGTCGAGTCGGGTCTCACAGCAGTTCTCATTTCTGTTTCTGCTGTCTAACAGCCAGTTCACCACTGGATTCTTAAAAACAAATGAATCAACAAGAACACTTGAAAAAGGAACACGAAGTTCAGTTTATCTGGCTGTTCAGTTTTTACCTAAAAATATGTTTGCAACCATAAATCCAATCTTACAAAGTATCCTCACACAACAGTACATGTGACATCCTACGAACTAGTGCCCCACAAATGACTTCACGTCCTTAATGTGAAATCACAGAGGTTAGTTTTAGTCAAATAAAGTTACTGTGGTTAGGTTTGAGAAAAGAAAGTCCACATGGTTCATGATTACGTGGAACGAATTTGGCGGCATTACAAAACAGTTTATGAGATGTGATTTAACACGTCAGTAAACCGACCCTGACCAGTTCTGACCAGAGTCTTTACCTCCAGTTGAGCTGTTCATCTGATTTTAACATTATAAAACAAAATAAAACAAAGACGATTTCACATTTAAACTTGTGTTTTCTGGATGTGAATCTCATCATTAAACAGACATCTGTGTCCTGATGTTTCAGATCACCTCTGTCCATAGGCGTCGGCTCGGCCTTCAGCAGCAGACAGACGGTCAGACTCTGGGCTGTTGACTCGCCGGTACCGTAAGGACCGACCCTGACCGGTCGGTGACTCCGGGACTCCTCCTCGAACTGGCGACACTGGACACGCCCCACGACCCGCCTCCTCCTCCTGAGCCCCCTGAGGAAGGACAGGAAGTGATGCTTTTCAGTAGCCATTTAAACACTCAGGGTATTTCGGTTTTGTAGCCTAAAAGTGTTCGATAAACAAAAAGTATAACCTCCTCTGACATTTGGGGAGGTAGACATATAAAGCAGCACGGACAGGAAATACTTGTACTTAAGCAGAGTACGTTACCACCGCTGCACGAACATGAGCTGAAGTTAAAGATAAAACTTTTGTTGGCTGTCCTGGATCAGTTCCCACCTTGTTCAGGCTGATCCTGAGTCTGTTGCGGTTGAAGTCCGTGTCCTCCCAGGCCTCTCCGGGCTCCCCGCCGTGCGGGACGCCAGTCTCCCCAGGGGGCCGGCTGGGTGGGGCCGGGGGGGCGTTCTCCTGATCACTGAGATGTTCATCCTGCAGAACGTCATCGGTGTTCTCCCGCTGGAGATCTCCAGGTACCGGCGTCACTATGGCTCTGTGGACGGAGAACACAGCAGATTCTCATATTTCAGAAACTACACTGAACAAAAAGTGAAATCTGACACTTTTGTTTTTGCTCCCGTTTCTGCACAGTAGATGTTAAACTGTTTTTATGCACTCATTAAATACGTGTCACTTTAGTTTGGGTCGCAAATTTGCTAATTGTGAAGAAATTCCCTAAAAGCATTCTTGCGATATCGTGTTTACAAAGATGAGGGACGGACAGATAACCGAAAACATGATGCTCCCGGCCGCTGCGCTGCGGTGTAAAGAGAGAGTAAAACTATGAACTAAAGTGAAATTATATAAATTCAAATTTAATTTAATTTAATTTAATTTAATTTAATTTAATTTAACTTAATTTTATTTAATTTAGTTTTATATACTTTATTAATCCCTAAGGGGAAATTAAATCAATTCAAAAGACAAAAGTGTTGCTTTTAAATTTCTTAGTGTATTTACATACTCATGATATGAGTATTAAGGGTTATTCTGGTGTTTTGGGTTGATTTCAACAAACTGTTAACAGTTTTAGACATTTTTTAAAATACATTTTGTCATATTATGTATTTCACCCATTCCCTGAGAGTTGGGACAAACCATGTCTTCAAAAAAACCCCAACTGAATTCTAACTTCAGCTATCAACACACACTGATTTTGTTTCTGGGGTGAAACGTTATTTTTGAAGTATTTACGAAATTTGAAAGCTGTGAAAAAATCCTCACTACAGTGTTAACTTAGACCAATACTGATTTTTTTTATATCATTATATATATATATATATAATAGTAATAATAAAAATAGGACAGGAATAGTGTAGTGACGTCATGCACGTCTTAAAAGACTGAAAATCTTTTTTTTTTTAATCAAAGGTTCCCAATCCTACCAAAATGTTCTGAGCACACTCTGAAGGTTTGATCCAGATAAAATGAACCTGGATAAAATGATGTAATCGGATCTCCGAATCCGTTTTTTTCTTCTTCTTTAGAACAACTCATTTTCAGGATTTGATTTAATCTGATATGAGATGACGCCTGGACTGGAGTTCAGCTTCAGGAGACTCTCGCACAGCTGACAGTTTAGTTCTTACCCCACCATGGCGGCGGTGGGTCTGGTGTTGTGCTGTGGTTGGGTGGAGGCACTGGTCGACAGCGTGACATCACTTCCTCCCTTCTCCCAGTCGAAAGGCTCATTCTCGGTGATGATTCGCTCCTTCATGCTGTTCTCGAACACCGACATCAGCAGCTGGAACACAACAACAGGACGGACTCGTGAGTGTGTTCACGCTGCAGCAGAGAACACACACTTCAGCTCACACACGGTGTGTACCTGGTAGTCTGGTTTGGTGTAGTAGTCCAGGGCCAGGACGTGGTCCAGGAAGATATTAAACTCTGAAGGCATGTGTTTGAGCAGCATCCGGTGGTCATAACGCTCTTTAATCTGACCGACTTGTTCCTGGAGAATACACACAAGAAAAAAAAGTAAAAATAATAATCAGCTGCGGTCAGTTCAAGACGATTCATGTTCAATTCTGCCTTCATACGTTGAAATTAAAAACATAAACACATAAAATACATGATGCTGGAGACATTCCCTCGAGGTATCACGTTCATGAGAATCAGACATGAAGGTCACAGTTTCTTAAACACACACAATATGTTCTCATGACGGAATCAAAGATCAACAATAACTAACGCTGAACTTATTGAATAGTTTCTGTTATTCTGTTGTTGACGGTTGTCGTCGTGGTAACCGGTGGTACATGTACATGCAACAGTGTTGTATTCAGGTGAAAAAGTCTGACCTTATCTTTGATCTTTCGCCACGGCAACTGTCCAACAGCGAACTCTACCAGCATGTAAAACAATGACCACAGGTCGTCATGGCGACCCATTTCCTGCAGGAACAGGACAACATCACACTGTTAGGATATGATTGTTAATGTTAGTTTTGTCTTTCATTCATGGCTGCTGGTGTTACACAGATACACATTCAGCAGAGGATTTCCATCGCTCACACACTTCCTGTGACGGATCAAAGAGCAGAATCACACTGACCTTGTTTTTATGAGCGTTGACTGAAGCGTAGCGGACCGTCCCTCTGAAGCCTGCCACAGTCCTCGGCTGAACACGACACCAGGAAGAGTTACTCATTAACAATCACTGATTAATCTTAGATTTCTAAAATACAAACTGCTGCTGCATCAAATTAAACAATAATAAATAATAATGACATTTGGTTTCATTTACCTCCTGTTCACCAAAAACATCTCATCAAACCAACAGAACAGCAACAGCGAGTTTTCTTACTCTGAGTGTGACTGCGTCATGTCTGCTCTTACGAATGTGCATCACAAGTTTAAACTATTAATCTTGTAAAAGTTAAAAAAACACTCCAAAACCTGAACTGACGTCTGTTTTTAAAAACTGATTAATAAACCATACAGACAAATAAAATATTAGTAATATTAGTTGTAAAAAAGTTTCTGCAGCGTATTTGCATCAAAGAAATATTTCACCCCACAGATGATCGTGTGTATACCGATTCCTCACCCTGCGTTACATTCAAAGAAATCTTTATTTTTCTCTCATGCCGCCTCAGAGAACGAAGAATCCAAAAGCAGAGAAAGTTCTCAGTGAAGTGAAGTCACTGCGTTCCACAACAGAAAAACTATTCAAAACATCTGTTTAAAAACTCTCACACTACTTGTGCAGTGTAATCCAAGTCTCATTTATCCAGTCGGCTACAGCTCTGTCTGAAGGACCTGAACTGAAAGTGAAACATATTGATGCTCTCTTTACACACTGGGACTAAAAACCTACACTGGATTCATGAACCCCACGGGAAACTCTGATTTGATCACAGGCACGTGTTCGTGTTCATGAACGCCAAACAATCGTAAACTGGTACGAGGTGATAATTACTGTGGACAGGTGCATCCTGTCGACCTGTGAACATGTGGAGCAAACAAAGACTGAGAGTAAAGAAAAACTTCTCTGACGCTGAGACTGAAATTATGTTGGGCCAAGTGTTGTTGAGAAAAACATTTGATTTTCTCCTGTTAGTGGTGGTGTGACAGGGACAGGTACATCAGAGGCCTGGAAGGATTTAATAGGTGCCGTTAATTCTGCGTCCTCTGTTGTAAGAACCATCCAGGAAGTTAAAATGCTTCAAAATGAAACTTCATCCAAAAAACGCACACACATAAAAAACCGCAACAGCTACAGGAGGCTCCGCCCAGTCACAGCAGCAGACAGACACATTGCTGACATCATCAGAGAGACAACGACACGCCTCCACTGGAGCAGTCAGTCAGTCAGAAGCTTCGCTGATGTACGTGTTATATTAAGCGTTAAATCTCTGTACGTTGTGACATCATCACTGACAGCTCAGTGTTTGCTCAGTAACGTGGGTCTCACAGTGTCACCACTCAAACAGAAGATACACCTGTGGAGGTCTCTCTCCTGATTGGATCAGAGGGATGTCAGACATGTAGAAAACACAGGTGTTAAGTCAATTAAAAGAACTCATTCACATTTTTAGCACATTTTTTTAAGAAACCTAATCTGAAGCTTAAATCTGCTAATTACCAACTAATCTACTGAATGAATTTTATTTCTAATCTCCTGCCATGTTTGACTTTAACTTGTTTAAACAGAGCACTATAGACCCTGTTAGGGCTGAGATCACGATGACATCACGATGACATCATGTTATCAGCTGGAGGTGCAGCTGCCTCTCCTCTTGAATTAACCCTTTAAAACGCAAAAAGTCACAAAATAACACAAAGACAAAAACTGAAGGCAGCTCCCGTGTTCACGGACTGTTTTTGTTAATGGAGTCTGGCTCTGAGAGGAACAGTCATCAGGTTTTCTTTTAAATACTTTTAAATACTGAGGTTTTAGTGAAACGTCGCGTGTTGTGGACGCACTGAGTGAACGACTGGATACAACAGACTTGGATTATATTGCACAAGTACTGTGAGAGTTTGTACATAGATGCTTTGACATAGTTCTGCTGTTGTTAAACGTGGACCCCATTTACTTCAACTCATCAAGAATTTTCTCTATTTTTGGACTCTTTGTTCACCTGACAGGAAAGAGAGAACTTAGTGTAACACGAGGAAGGTAACTGGTGATGTTGTGAGTGAAGTATCCCTTAAATGACCTGCTGCTGATTATCAGCTGATGTGACCTGGACTCCATTTCAGCAGGTGTCTCCGTCCTCACTGCTCCGTAACAAGCCTCATGTCAGCACGGCCAAATGAGGTGTTTAAGTGTTGGCAAAGACAGCGCAGCACTTTTTATATTTTGATTTTTTGCATTAGTCTATATTGTTTATGTTGCTCTCAAGTGCTAATCTGCACGGCAAATTGAAAATGGAAAACCACGGCCAACCGGCTCAAACCTGTTATTACCATATAAATATTTGGGAATAATTACTCTTATATATATCTTAGGACTTTATTGCGAAACATGAGGTCGTGTTGTCTGCAGCCGCTGCCGTGACGCAGGCGGCTGAATCTGATGTTTCTGATTCAAACAGAGTAAATTAAAACCAAAGTGACAAAAACAACCAAATAATGACACAAACAGAAACTTCAGCAGAGGGTCACACCGCATCGACACAGCCTCGGGGAAACAGCAGGAGGTTTCCATGGCGACATTACTCATATTTGTGTGGTGAGCAGGATGTTTAGGTTCCCATTATTGCCCCCTGTTGATCAGTGAAATAAAACACCGCTGACAGAAATCTGTATCGTGTCACTTCAACGCATGTGCATGAGACAAAAATCAAAAAATGCTCCACAGCGACACTACAGGTCAACAATTCCACAGACAACCTTTAATCTGATAACGTGAACTTCAAGTATGAGTTTGAAAAATTTAATCTAAAGATCAGTCTGTGGACAATGTTTTCTACTGAAGCCTTAACTGCATGAGGCCGTTTGTACGAAAAGTAATGCACCACAGTTTGTACATGTCCCATGTAGGGATGAGCCAGTAATTCGTGCATGACCCCTGGATTTTTTTAAGGCTGTGATCATGTGACCTGTGCGCTGCCAGGAGTAAAAAAGGAAGCGGGCTGGAGTGGTGGATGGTGTAAGAAAATGAGTCCCTGATTCAAACAAAGCAAGACAACTCTAGGTCTGAAAGCTCCCTGAAAGATTCAGACTCTACATTCACTGAACGTAGAGTCTGTATATAGAAACTAGGCTAGCTGTAATACAGTCATCTACCTGATGACCAGTCTCCTACTCGTATGAATTCTGAAACACACAGTTGAGTTTAATTTATCATTTGACTCCTAAAACTTTTTTTTTTGATGGTTATGTTACAGTTTGTGATGCCCTAGTGACTTCCTGTTTACACACGTGATTGCTTTTGATTGGAAGATGTTTCCTAACAACAGATTTATCATTTATCTGCCAATCACAGTCGACGTGGAGAGAAAACTGTGTTCGACTGCAGAAGTTATGAACGAGTGACAGCGTGTTAATAAACAGACACATCGCTGTCAATGTGTTCAGCACTTTGATCTCTGAAGGTGACGTGACATCGTCTTTCTGTTCGTTTGGTTTTTTTTTTTGTTTCCAGGTTAGACTTCAGCAGCCGGCTGGTGATGCAGCTGTGACCCCTCTGTTGCTATAGAAACCACTCACATCCCTGGGTAACCATGGAGATGATGGAGAAACGGGAGGCATGCACGTCAAAATCATAAGTCCAAAGGAAACTGTAAGAAAAACAACAACAAAAAACAACACTGAAACTGAAAAAGATGAAAGTAAAACACAGAACAAAAATCATTGATAACAGAGGTGATGATCGGTGATCAATAAAGACTGAACATCATGCAAACTGTCACTCTGAGGTCAAACTGTGGTCAAAGCAAAAGCTGACAAAATCACACAATTCAGTCAGAACACACATCAAAACATTTAAACACTACCTCAGGTAAAATATATGAGACGATGTCAATGACAGTTTATCTGACAGTGTTCAGAGATTTAAGGTGGCATTTTTGTAAAAATTAAAAAATAATTTAAATAGAGATCTGAGTCGTGACTTTAATGAAAAACATTCTTTGTCCTCAGAAATTAATCAGAGCTTCTTTTTTTCCCTACAGAGTCCTAAACTTCATATGTGGAGGACGAGACGATTCTGAGATGAAAGAAAAATGAAGAGAAAACACAGTAAATGACAAGAACAGAGAGAGGAGCGTCTGCGTGTTCAGATCAACACGCCATGTTCATGTCAGAGGCTTCCGTGTCTCTGTGTTTCAGTTCAGCAGCAGCAGAGCTTTTAATTCCATCCACATGATTTATTCATCAGCAGCTATGCGTTAACATCAACGAGGGACAGACAGAGAGCCGATCCTGGAGCAGCTGGACACACACACACACACACACACACACACACACACACACACACACCTATATTACCAACAGTCGACTATCGTTCTGCACCGACCAAACAGGCACTTCTGTTTCTGGTCAAGTCCCACAAAGAGCTGTAACATGTCTTAATTTCATAAAAATAAAATTGCATATTATTTATAAAACTTCATGTTCAGACTCAGACCAGCTGTGAACCTACACTGCTCAAAAAACTGAAGGGAACACTTAATGCTCACAGTCTGACAGGAAGTCAGGAACAATTGAGAGACAAACAGGAAATGGTTTTACATGTGGTGTCCACAGACAGCTGCTCTCTCTCTGTATCCTTCCTGACTGACTCTTCTCTAGTTTGGTCTTCTGCTAGTGTCCTTGGCACTACTGGTAGCATGAGGCGCTACCTGCAGCCCAGTCAGGTTGAGACCAGACACCAGGAGACCGGCCGTTACACCAGGAGAGCTGGACAGGGCCGTAGAAGGGCATCAACCCAGCAGCAGGACCGCTATCTGCTCCTCCTGGTGCAGAGGGCCCTGGGTTCATCTGGTCTGACTGAATGAACCAACGGTTAAGTTAATCACACATTCACTCTGCTGCTGCATCTCCACAGACAGAGTGTCCAGAGTGCGCTCTGCCACTCTGAGAGTGCGCTGCTCTGGATAACCCAACGCTACATTCACACAGCGCTCCACATTTATCAACGCTCCAGTTTGTGTCAGAGTCGCTCCCACACTCACAATGAGTGTTTCTGAACGCACCACTCACACCATCTTCCTCCATCGTCTGAAACAAGACAACACAACTTGTTAGCTAATGTCTGTGGAGAACTGTTGGGCCTCCAGCTAAGCCCCGCCCACCAACAAACGTCACTCTGTTTACTGACAGTTAAACAAAGTAACCTTGACCTTGACCTTGACTTGCTTTTTATGACATGTCAGTTGTTTTTTGTTGCCTTGTCAAGTGCTCTGCAAGTCTGTTTGAAAAGTGCTCTATAGATAAAGATAATTATTGTGATATTATAAATGTGTATAAATCCGCCTCTGAAAATAGTCCCCAACAAACGCCAGTAACTAGTTTTCTCTGTTTGTTGGAGTCGAGCTACAGTGAGCAGCTGTCTCCTCAGAAATCAATCATAAAACTATATAATTGTGTTTTTAAAGATTATTTATGTCTTCAGAAGGAACTGAAGGGCTCAGAGCTGAGAGACACAGACAGGAAGTCAGACCCTGATCAGAGACGGACTGAGTATTGGTCTGAGTCTAAACATGACAGACAGAAAGACAACACCTGACTGATCCTTCCTATAATGCTTCTGCATCTGCTGCTGTTACTGATGGTGGCTGTCCTGCCTGGTCATGTGACGTCAGCTGGGAGGACTTCCTGTTCGATCAGAGATGATGTCACTCTGAGAGAGAGAGAGGGAGGGCGAGTACAGCTGAGAGGTGATGGAGGGAGGAGAGAGAGAGGAAGAGGAGAGGCAGCAGGATGAAGAGTGGGGGAGGGAGTGATGCTCTCAGATGATTGGACAGTAGCTGACTCAGCGGTGGGGGGGGGGGGGGGGGGGGGGGGGGCTGGGGCATCAAGCACCACTGGAGCATGCAGGAGCATCAAATATTCATCTCACTGCTCCAACAGAGGCAACGCAAGACTGCAGGAGGAGGAAGAGGAGGGTGTGGATAGAGGAGGAAGAGAGGAGGAGGAGGAGGAGGAGGAGAGGTTGACAGTACAAGGAAGACGCTCCTGTCTGATCTAAAAATACCCGAGAGTTCAGTCCGATAGACGTCATAAATGAAAGAGAAGAAGAAGAAGCTAACAGCGGTGAAACTACAAAGACCAGCAGACCTGATCACTGACTGACGACCAATCAAAACATCTAATTCAGACTTTTCACAATAAAAGCCTTTTTTTCATTCAAACCTTCAAATGTAGAAAATCCCCTCATTCAGCGTGAGCAAGCCGCTGCTCTCACACCAGCTGATAAACAATATCTGATCAGTCCCTACACACACACACACACACACACACACACACACACACTACAGTAATCTGCCGTACTAATGTGCTGCAATGCAGCAAACACACCCTGTCTGTCTGTCTGTCTGTCTGCTTTTCTTTTTTAGCTTTTGATAATTCAGTTTATTTTTGAAGCAGCTTGAGGAAAATAAATGTCACGTTACCTTTCTGAAACTAAAATGTTCACACCTCTGTGTGTACGTTTACTGCAACACACTCCTGTTACACTGTGTGTATTCATGCAGCTCCTGATTCATATCACTTACTCCATATATTATTTGAACTATCTGCTTATCTGGAGTCTCTCCTTGTTTCTACTTGTGTGATTTTATTATCATCATTATTATTGTCACCCAGGTTTTTCAGTGGCAACAACTGCTCTTGTACTTGACCCTTTGCTAAGCCCCGCCCCTTTGTGATGATCCGTCAAGCTGTTGGAGCGACCGTACACCTGCACACAGAGTAGCACCCAGCGCGCGCCCCACCTCGTGTTGTCCGGGCAGTTAAAGATGTGACATGTGTACGGCCCCAAAGATAGGCGCCATAGCTACAGCCTGATGAACAGTGAAGCAGCACATCACTGCTGGCCGCCACAGGAGACAATGAACACAAAGGGAAGCCTCACTGATATTGAACCAGCTGTGCGGCATCGCAGTGTGTGCAGATGAACAGTGTTTGGCTTCATGCCGCTGCCAGCACCTGGACCTCCGCTGCTGGGAAGGCAGGGATCTCCAGGGGAAGTCAAACAGCATTGATCTACACACATTGTGATGACACACAGCTGGTTGAATATGAGCAAAGTCTCCCTGCTTCCCTTCACTGGTTCCTGAACAGGGTCGCTCTTTGTTTCACTGTTAGAATCATTACAAAGCAAAAGCAGCATGTGTGTACATTCAGTAGGTTATCACTGTGTTCGAAACCGTCCACTCACTCACTATTCCCTATTTCGTGTTTACTATATAGTGCACTACATGGGGAGCGACTGAAAGAGATTTCGGGCATTAACCAAAATTTTCTGAGGTCGTTGCGTCAGTAGCTGCGCCGCATACTCTGTGACGCAAGTGGACGCGCCGAGCATCATGTAAACAAACCGGGCGCTTTGAGGATGATGGAAGTGTAGGGTGGTTGTATTTTTGTCAATAAATTGTTGAAATGTTAGTGGTGTGGACGTTTGCTTTTGTCAGCTACAGTTGTGTGTCTGCAGTGTGAGCTGTAATAGCCCACGATAGTGCACGAGCTACAAGCTACCTGGCTCGTGCGAGCTAAGTGGCTATTGTTAGCTCGTGAGCTAACGTTACCGGCTAGCATCCTATTAGTTTCTTTTTTTTTCTGCCATCTTTGCGGTTGTTCTTCTTCTTCTCCTCTGGCAAAAGACGACCGCATTGCATTGTGGTATACAGGAGCAAAATGTAGGGTACATCGTTTGTTCACTCACATTTGCTGTGCATTGTGGGTATTTTATAGTCCACTATAGTGAATGAAATTAAACGTGGAGAATTCTAACAACACTACAAAATGGCGAACACACTATATAGTGCACTATATCCGTGATAGGGAGCGATTTCGAACACAGTTTTTATCTTCAGTAACAAGCTAACCCTACAACTTCTCAGGGTTTGATTTTGGTTTTGAAACAGAGAAGATCTTTTTCCAACCTCTCCAGGTAACGAGTCTCATTATGACCACAGCTGTGTTGTTGAATCTTTATCAGGGAGGGCTGATGCTACGCTTTGATTGGCCAGTCTGTATTTGAGGGGCGGGACTTAGCGAAGGGTCAGTTGTTCATTGACAATGTATAAACCTTGAACCTTGAAAATATAGATATAGACAGTTTTTGTTCAGTATGAAGGAACATTCCTGCAAATAAAGACAGTGATAAATAAATAAATAAACAAATAAAAACAAAAATATTTCAACAAATGATAAAAATATTAAAATAATAAAAAAAAAATGTTCAAATGTCTCATGACCATAAAAATTTCATTTGATTTGAAAATTACCTGAACTATAATTAATCCTGTAAGTATCACAGAGTCAGATCTTTGTTTTAATTAATTAGATATTAATCATGTTGTGGTTGAGTTTCTCGTCATTTTAATTCACTTTCCTTTAAAAAATACTAATGATTAAAATCAAAGAATTTAGAAATCATACTCATAAGACAGCCTTTTATTTTATGGTGGTGAAAATTTAAATTATTGATTTATATTTTATTTCTAACATTGATCTGATTTCCTTATTTTTCTTTATCATCAATTCTCTAAATAATTTTAGAACTGTGATTTAAAATGTTAGAACTTTAACATCGACTTACAAAGACGTCAGAATTCTGTGTCACACAGACATTATTTTGGCTCAAGTATAAAAACTATGATTTTTCATTTTTAACACTGTAAATCACAGTTTTATATTTAAATCTTCTTTTTGCTAAATGTTTGTTCATCTTGTTACAACAACAGGCTATCAAAGTGTGGAGGTACTTGGTCTGATGTGATGCACAATATTAGGACGCTAACTGTTAACAGTTTCTGGTGTGAGGTTTCTTACCGGTCGGACCTCCCCGGTGGTGTTGGTGTACTGCCGCGCCAGACCAAAGTCCAGCATGTAGCACTTCCTGTAGGTGGAGGGAAGCCGGCCCATCGCAAAGTTTGACTGCAGCGACAAAATGAGACAGAAACTCAGTCAGGTGTGACACACAGAAACACAGCAGAGGTCTTCATGAAGAGCGCTCAGGGACGGAGGACAAACTAACAGATTAAAAGGTTTGTGTGAAGTTAATATGAGACAGTCTGAGTTCATCCAGTCGAGTGCAGATCTTCAGGGTCTCGCTGTTCAAAAAATGTCATCTGGATCAGAATCATTCGGATTTGGAAATCTCATGTTCTGTCCAGATCAGCTGATCCATCTTTCACTGGACTGAATCATCCTGATCCAGACACAAATGTCCCGAGATCACCAAATCCAGATAAGCAGCGCTCTCGATGGGACAACACGTCCAACACGTTCTCATCCTAGAAGAAGACATTGTAGACATCACATCTACATATTAAACCCTCAGTAACCCCAGTATTCTCTGCTGTTGATGTTCTGGGACGCCGTAACCAACACCAGGACATTGACAAAAGCACGTGGTTCAGTTTAGGCAACAAAAGTATGTGACAGAGACATGTTTGGTCCGTGACCCTTGTGAATGAAGCTGGTCTGTTTCCTGGTGTTTTAAATTGTCTCCAGTGAATCATGTTCAATGTCCCTTTTAAATCAATCAAACTTTACAGCACTTCATAGATACTCAACACATTAACTCAGAAACTTCATCGCCGCCCAGTGTTCCGGAGGTGTAACTGCAGAGCGACACAGACACACCACCGCATGCCTTGAATATAAATACTCCAACAGCGAAGGCCACGTACGAAAGCGAAGCGTCGAGCTACAAATCAGCCTTTAGTTTCTAATCCAGCACCTTTAACTGTGACACGTGCGGCTCCTCACTGTGGAGCAAATATTGTGATATTTAGTTATTATGTAATAAAAATGTTTTTATGTCTTTGATTTGGTTTGTTTTATTTCATGTTGTTGTTGTTGTTGCATCAAAAATCAAACTCCAAACTCTGGTACGGACTTTTTTTTCTTGTTCCACCAAATAAAACAATTTAATTCAAAGATTGAAAAATTAAATATTTTTGTTGTTTTTTTGTTTCACTGAATTTGTTTCTTTATTTTATTCCATAAATGTCTCTTTGTCTCACTTCAAAACGACAGTGACCTCTGAAAAAGAGTTTCCACCGTACCGGTTTGATGTCGCGGTGCAGGAAGCCCACTGAGTGGATGGCTTCGATGGACTCCAGGATCTGCTTCCCGAGCCGCAGGGTGGTGCTCATGGTGAAGGTTCCTCTGGGCTGACTCCTCCGCAGGTCGGCCAGGTTACGCCCCTGCAGCAAGACGGGGACGGTTGCTTAGCAACAACATAAAAAAACTACAGTGGAAGTTAAACAAACGCCATCACTGCCACGGCGCCTGACTTCTTATAGGAAAAACAGTCTGAACTGACAACTACATAAACTTACTTTTAAAACCTCGTTAGAGCTGAAGTTATTGATGTCTAACAAAATAATCTCTCTGTATCCTTCACAATAAAAGCCTCTGTAAGCCCAGGGGGCGCTCACACTCAGACTCACCTGAAGCTGCATGACCACGTAGTTAAATTTGTCATTTCTACCGCAGCCAATGAACTTACAGACGTGATTTTTACCTGGAAAAGAGCAGAGGGTCAGTAACACTGTAAAATATTGTGATTTAATACAGCTGTCACATGTCTTGTTCTTCTTGAAACAAGAAAGTATCAGTGTGTAAACGCGTCTCACCCTGCAGCTTCTTCAGCACCGCCACTTCCATCTTCAGCACCTGTTTGGGCTGCTGGGCCGACTCCACCTTCAGCGCCACGTTCTCCCGCGTCAGCAGGTCCAAGGCCTCGTAGATCTCCCCGAACCCGCCTCCACCGATCTTTTTCAGCTGGGACACAGAACAGACTCTGGGTCAGTGCGATCGTCTCAGCGTCACAAGAGCTTCGTCGTCCAACCAAATAAACATCATCATCAGTCAAACAGAAATTAAATTCTCAGTTGTTTGTGCATACGTTTTAATCTCGTCTTCCTCCTCACCTCTTCACCTCCTCCTTTCTATTCTTCTGATTGATTCTGTCTGCCTTCTATTTTCACCTCTTCAGTTTCTTCTCCTCATTTTGCTTCTTTTCCTCTTTAATCTCCTCAACGTGCTTTCTATCTTGTATGCCTGCGTACGTTTTTTTATTTCTCTTTTCTTTTCCTTCCACTTCCAGAGTTTAAACTTTCAGATGAGCAGACGAGTTTTTAACCCGTTTGGAACCCAATTATGTCCCCAAAAAATCTAATGGTTGCTTTCTACTCTAAATGCACTCATAAATCATTTGCCAAAAAAAAAAAAAATTAAAAAAAATCAAGATTCCCCCTGTTCGTTCCAGTGGACGAAGAATCTTAATGCAGAAATAAACAAGAAAATCTGACAGTAACGTCTTAACAGACCTTTTTTCAATAAAAACATGTCATTTATTTTCCATGAACTCATCAGTGAATAAGGTGTGCTGGTCAGACACAGGGAGCCCGGTCTCACTCCGAAGTTGCCGAAATCCAGCACTTGGGCAGCGTCAGAAACAAACGATAAAAGGCGTCCTTTAACGTCAGCATGATACACATCCGGTTGCTGTTACAGTTTAACTGCGCCCAGCGGCATCAGGGGGAACAACGGCGGGACAACGACGAAAGTTAAGGCACCAAAAGTCCGAGTGGGGCAGGTGGGAGGGGTCCAACAACCACCAACTGTCCCCCCAAGACAGCGGTGTAAGCGTCCCGTAATATTGTAAAACCAAACCCTGTTCTGTTTTCTTAAACCTAACCCGGGTGTGTTGTTGAAGGAGAAAACATCAATTTGTGGTGTTGTACCGACGTAGTGCTTTTATTTTGAAAGAGACTGTATGCAAACTGTACATTTCCTGTGAAAACAGAAGTGTATTTTGAAAACAGACAATGCATGTAACAGGCTGAAGTTGACACGGTGTCAACAACCACACCCAGGGTACCTTGGACGTCACATGTAGACGAGAATGTGTTGACACAGAGGCACATTCAGTGATGCACCACAGAGCGCCACAGGAAGTCATTTCTGCCTGCGGCCATCAACCTGCACATCTCCGCCCTCAGAGTGTCCGAGTCAGTAGACCGACATCTGGTCTTTATTCACCTAATTGAGCACAGCGTTAGTTCAGGCAGGACACGATGTCAAGCTCAGCTCCATCCCAGCTACATCAGCTGATCTCAAACAGCCAATCAACTGATGGATCAGCTGACAGATCACATGATTCCTTTCTATGCAAGCAGGCTAATCTCACTCAAGGCGCCTTATTTAAACTGCTCTGTCCTGCCTACTGTTGCTGCTTCCTCTGCAAGCTGCTCTGCAAGCTGCCTCCACCCCAGCTCCTCCTTTCACGTTGTGTCTGATTTATCAATGTCATTTCTGTTTGTCACTGATGCTGCTCTGTTCTGTTCCCGGGGGTCTTTGCTGCTGCTCTCCCTGTCTTAGGCTTTCCATGTAGGCGCATGGAAGGGCAGGCAGGTGGGCTCTCTGCCTTATTGCTTTCACGCAGGTGTGTGGAAGAGGCTTTCTGCGCGGGCCCGAGGAAGAGCAGAGAGGCCCCTGAACAGAGACATGCCACCAAATATAATACTGCAAATGGAAATAAAGTTTTCTTTGACTAAAGTGAGCTGCATTTATTGCTCATAATTATTGGCTGAGTGCAATGTTTTTCATCTTTTGAATGTAATTATTAATTCAACGTACAGTTCACACGACTGTACGTATTCCTTATGTTTACTCTTATTCTACTGTTGTGCTGCTCTCCTGATGTATCTATCGTAGTTAAAGTTTCAAACTTACAGTCTCAGCACAGTGACGATATACATTTTATATTATTTTCATTTGTAATATCTGAAGTAGTTGTGTTAAACACTGTAGCATAATGCACGTTTTATTTTTATTTAAATGCACATTTCTATTTCATTTTATTTTTATGGCTTTATATTTACATACTTTTTTCTCACTAATCTCTTGTCTTTACATCGAGCGACTGTATCGAATCATAATTTCTCCTGAGGGATCAATAAAGTATTTCTGATTCTTATAAAGTGATGCTGTTAAACACACTGCGTACATATTCTATATCGTGTTCGTCATCACAACTGAAAATATCCTGAATTTCTGAAGCATCTCCAGACAACAGCTGCCATTTCAGAGGACGGATATTTCTGAGAAACTCCTGAGTAAAAGCTGTAAATCTTTTACATGATTTTCTGACACGCATCAGTCACGTCTCATCTTTACAATATGACTAACAGACTCATGGTCGGCCATGCTTGTTAAAAGAGGGCGCGGTTCTACTGCAGTCCACTTTCAATGATGTGGAACGCTGTGATTGGCTCAGAGACGTCCAAACATATAAGTCTGTGGACTTGGAGTCTCCAATCATAGATCTAGACATCCTAGAAAAGTTAAGTCTATTGGAATGGACGGACGAAAGACGGAAGTCTGAAGTAAAGCTTTTGGATCTGGTTTTAAACAAAGAATTAATTTATTTAAAACATCGTGAACATTTAAAAACATCAGGAAGTTCTCCGCCTCAACCCTTCTGTCTTCCCTTATTAATTCCATCTTTCCTTCTCTTCAGTCCTTCCCTTTCTTTACTTCCTTTCTTCCTTCATCTCCTCCTTCACCTTCTCAGTTCTGTTTGTCCATCCTTCAACCCTTCCTCCCTTCTTCTTGCCTCCTTGTTCATTGTTGTATTTTCTCTTGTTCTCATTTGCGATCGCCAGCTGAATCCTGCTGAGCCAAACTCTGAACTGTGTGATATTATGGGCCATAAAACACGTTAAATATATGTATGAATACACACACACACTCATTCAGATGCATCCATGAGTGTGTGTGTGTGTGTGTGTGTGTGTGTGTGTGTGTGTGTGTGTGTGTGTGCGTTGAGCCTCGGCGGTTCAGTAGTTCTGACAGTAAATTGATCAGTGAAGTGCAAACAGCCTGCAGGCTCTACGCCGTGATCTGATTGGCCGAGACAGGAGCTGCATTATATAACTTTTTATTCCAGAGACCAGAGGAAGCTCAAAGGACGACGGCTGCTGCTTTTTATGAACGACATACATACATTCATGTGTATTAGCCCTTTAACGACTGGTCAAATGTTCGTTACATGATTAGTTTCCTTCCCTCCAGCCGCAGGTGCCTGATAACCCACCACAGTCAGTGTTTCATCACTTTGACATGCGAGTCTCAGGTGCGTTATGTTCAGGTGTTGTTGGAGCTGAGAGCACAGCACACTTCCTGCTGGAGTTGGAGGCTGCTTCAGCGTGTGAGATTTGAGATTCAGATGCTGAAGGCGAAGTTTTCTTCCTCTGGATTTCATTTTCCAAAACCTTCTCACTCCTACATCGTCAAACACTGTTGCTTTGTTAGTGGCCCTTCACGCCACAGTATGACACGCTGGGGGGCCTCCGGAGTCTGTTTTAGACATTCGGGAATGACGTGTCACTTTAGGCCTGTTACACGTACTGTGTCTTTTCAAAATAAATCTCTGATTTCACAGGAAACGTACAGTCTCTCTTCGTTAACCCTTTCAACTCTGCAACAGAAACGGTCCTCCAGTGCCTGCGTTGGAATCTTTGCTTGTTGTGATGTCATCTGTTGGAGTATCTTCACACACTGTCAGAAACTTTTCCAAACTCCTCCAGGTCTTTATTGGATTTGTTTCAGATTCAGGAGGTATGACGACTAATATGACGCAAAATTGCAAAGGACAAGTTGGTGGCTCCAATGATGATGTCATGGTCATGTAAGAACTCGCCGTTTGGGGCACAGACATGGAACATCATGAAACTTGTCCTCAAGAATTAAACAGATCCGACTCGAAGTTATTCAGTATAATCTCCAGACCCTCACGATGCCAAATTGAGAAGCTTTTGTGTTTTCATGAAACGGCGTTGCCATGGCGGCACTTCTTTTTTTCAGACGATGTTTTGAGTCCAGAGTCCAGGCCTGAAGACGTCTCCGTGACTCTGAGTTATGACACCACTTACTGACAACAAGAAGTCAGCCTTATCTGACACAGACCCTCTGATTTACATTAAATTTACACAGTGTGAGCTACACGTGAAATACAGCATCATGATGTATAATTACTGTGTTGTCTAGCGCCACACAGTGGACACAGGAAGTTGTACACAGTTTGTAATAGGTCGTTTCCAGCACCACACATGCCGCGCAGGAAACAACTTCTAAGTGTTGCACATGTTATCCGACCGTACAAAATTATTTTAAAAAATAGCCAATGAATAAAAATAAATGTAAAAATGAAAAAATATCCACAAATATATAATAAAACAAGCACACAATTAAAAATAACAGAATAAGTAACTTAACATTACATATAACGATTAAACAAGTATCATAAATAAATGAATAAATATAAATTAAATGAATAAATATACACAACTTTTAAATCTAATTAATAAAAATAGAATAAGCAATATAACATTACATAAGCAATTTAAATGTAAAAATTAAACTAAAAAGCAATGCAATCATTTAAATAATTTAAATAGCCTGACTCACCACTTTCCATCGGTCTTTGACCATGCAGTTTGGCGGCAGGATGTCGGCCTGCTCGGACGTCCCGTTCATGTTGGCGTTGTCCTGGAGGCCGGGGACTAGGCACTGCATCTGCCAGCCAGACAGAACACGAGCAGCTCCCTGCTTAAAAGAGCCATTTATCTGTGGGGGGGAGAAGAGAGGGGAGGGGAGGGACAGCACAACAGTCAGTAAATTAAACACATCGCTTCAGTACTGGGAGGCTCCCAGTGTAACCACAGCCCTGTGCTGGGACAGTCGCAGCAGTCCGGTTAAACAACAGGCATTAGAGATGGCTGGCTGCCATTAGAAGCCATTCTTCAGCTGGATCAGGCTACAGGCCGGTGGGGGGGGTTGGGGTTGGGGTTGGGGGTGTGATGGTATTTGCAGTAACTGGAGCAAATATCATGTGTGTGCAGGAAGCAGCCGGACGCTCTGCTGACATCCCGACAGCCATCGTCTCCACCCAATCATCAGAGACCACGACAGGCTGGTTTCAATTGGACCATCTGAACTAACAACCATCAGCATGGCGCAGGAGCAACGTCCCATTGTGACCCACCCGACCCACAGGACACTGCTCTGATAAACGACTGCCATTAACTCCATCACTTTTTATATATTCTTATTTTAAAGACACTTCTTCTCTCTCGTACCTTCATATGAAACGTACAGACAGTCTGACTCTCAGATAACTGGTTCTTGAACTTGGTCCGTTCAGGACTCTCAGAGACCTTTGCTGCTATCTAGCGAGTCTCCACCTGTTTTGAGTGGAAGCATTATAATCAAGGATGTGTCATCAACAGAGGGCGCTACACAACAGACATAAACGACTGTTGCGAAATCGCGTACTAATGTGACCTGCGAACTTTTGCTCTGTTTGCACAGATTTTTGTTTTTACTCCAAAACCAAGCCCTGACGCGCTGTTAATAAGACCACTGCACAATGTCCGACGATTTCTAACTTGACTTCTTCGACCTCTCTGCATAGAATGCGACGCGCTCACTGACGTCGTCACCGTTCACGCTTCAGGTTACAGAAAAGCACATACTTTTTGGTTCTAGCTGAAAACCAACTTTTCAGGTTCTGAACCAATTTATTTGTGGTCGCAATGCTGTTCACAGTTCAAAATCAGGTGCGGAAACCAGAGCACAAACAGTTCCACGTTGATGGAAACAGTGGAAAGAGAATTAGAGGATTTCACACATTGTTGAATTATTCCTTTAAAAGTTCTATTCTGACTCTCGCACATAGTCGGCCTCTAAAAATACTGATTTCACAAGCAGTTAAATGTTTTAAGGAAAATGAAACCCATTCTCACCCCCAACTTGTCAAATACCACCGCTTTGTCAGTGGAGATCGGCATCAGATGCACAGAGGCACCCTGGTGGTGTAATTCCATCAGCAGCTACTGTGTAAGGGTAGAAGAGTCTGTGTGGGGCGTTTCACATGGGAGCCCGCTGTGTGAATTCTCAGGCCAGACGGTGGTGTCATTTTTTAAACCCAACCAGGTGCTTTGTTGCCTGAACATCAAGCAGTAAACCTAAAAGTTTTTTACTTACTTCATAAGTTTTTTTTGGAAAGAGACTGTGTGCATCTAACAAGCAGAAACAGGGGAATGGAGGTTTATTTTGAAAAGACACAATGCATGTTTCAACACGCCGTCCCTGAGCGTCCAATTTTGATGCTGAAGAGCTTCGTTCACATCATATGTTAATGTGTGTGTCCAGCGGCGGTGTTTGATGAGTTGGGATGAGAACGTGTCGGTTGGAACAATATCAATAAAGA